>CM028350.1:17868163-18499450 GCA_016618105.1 Dendrobium huoshanense
TAAAATATCCTATGAGCTTCTTAAAGGTAGAACACCTAATTTATCTTATTTGCATGTTTTTAGATGTAAATTGTTCATACATAATAATGGTAAATCTCCTTTAGGAAAATTTGATCCAAAATCAGATGAAAGAATTTTTCTTGGATACTCTAGTGTTGCGAAATCATTTAGAGTGTTTAACAAAAACACTTTGGTAGTTGAGGAGACCACAATTGTTATATTTGATGAATATGGTAGTTTAGAAAAGTTAAATTTAGAAGATAACTCCCAAAGAATTGAGAAGATTAATTTGTAAGAAAAATTGGAGATAGAAAATCCAATGCCTAGAGATATCAAATTTTCTAAAAATCACTATGAGGAATTAATTTTAGGTGAACCTAGTGAGAATGTTAGAATATTCTGATTTTAACTTAGAAATTTGGTATCCTAAGTACCGCTCTTCATTTGAGATAGTTGGATATTCTGATTTAGACTTTATAGGTTATAGGGTTGATAAAAAAAGTATATCTAGAACTTATCAATTTATAAAAATTCTTTAGTTTTTTGGTCCAGTAAAAAATAAAATTTTATAGCCCTATCTACTACTGAAGTTGAATACATTACCTTGGGAAGTTATGTGGCACAAGTTCTTTGGTTAAAACAATAGTTGATTGATTTAGGATTTATAATAGGAACAATTCTAATTTATTATGATAACACTAGTGCAATTTGTTTTTCAAAGAATCATATTCAACATTCTAGAACCAAACATATAGACATAAGGTATCATTTCATTAGGGATCATGTAGCTAAAGGAAAAATTGAATTGAATCATGTTTAAACTGAAAATCAACATGCAGACATTTTTATAAAACCACTAGCCTTTAATACTTTTAGTATATTAAGAATAAGGTTAGGTGTGTTAAGAGAGTTGCTATGTGCATGTTTTACATTCTTGCAACTTGTATAGTTTTGATTATTTCAAATATTATTATTTTATGTGTAATTATGTCCTAACACTTTTTGGAAGAGTTATTTTTGCTCTTGTGTGTACTAACATTTCAGAAAAATCAAACTCCAGACTACGAAAACTTGAAATCAAATTCAGCATGAGATACTTTGTGTATTTAAAGCTTCTATTTTTCCTTGAATTAAATTTGAGAGGGAGTGATTGTAATTGAGTGAACAAACACACACACTTAAGGAGGTCTTGAAAATTTTGTACTAATCGTACGGGACAAACCTAGTTCGTACAGGATGATCAGGTCAGTTATCTCATTATAAGAGATATGGAACGAACAGGAATTAAAGAAAATTTTTTTAAGTCCCTATCGTCCAGGATGAAGTGAATTCATCCCAGGACGAAATGTTCTCTGGAACATTTTCTTTCAGATGAAATTTATATTCATTCCAGGATGAGTTGCTCTCTAGAGTATTTTTGTCCAGGACGAAATGTATTCATCCCGGGATGAAATCTCCTCTAGAGAATTTTCGTTCAGACAAAATTTATAATCGTATCAGGATGAGTTGTTCTCTGGAAAAATTTTGTCTGGACGAACCCATATTAGTCCCAGGATGAAGTGAACCGACTCTAAAATTTTTAATGACGTTCTGCAATTTTTGGGAACTGACCTATGGAATAGCCGTTCGTACCGGACGAACCTAGTTTGTACGGGACGATGTGTGTGCACAAATTCATTTCGTACCCATATACATTAGGTTCATTTCCAATGCATTTATGTAAAATTGTCCAGGATGATCCACGATCATACGGGATGATCCAATTCGTATTGACTTGAATATTTGTAGATTTTGGATAATTTTTTGTGTCTTTCTTATAAATAGACCTATCTAAACAGTCACTTAATCTTTTTTCCTATTGATCTTCATGCCTATTAAAAGAAGAGTTAAGGAGAGAGTATAAGAGAGTGTTCGAAGGAGGATTCTTACTACTGGAGCATGAAGGCTTCACTTGGTATTCAAAAGTAAGAATCTTTACTTTTAATTTGTATTTATTTCACTATTTTCTTTCTTCTTTCTAGATTTCTTGTGAAGAAGATCTGTCAAGGAGATCCGGTTCTCTGCCGACACTTGGAGAGTGTGAACAGACGAAGGGTTATCTACCCACACTAGGAGTGTGTGAATAGCCGAAGGGTTCTCTACCCACACTAGGAGAGTGTGAAGAGCCGAAGGGTTCTCTGCCCACACTAGGAGAGTGTGAACAGCCAAAGGGTTCTCTGCCCATACTAGGAGAGTGTGAAAGGACGAAGGTTTTTCTGCCAATACTAAGAAGAGTGTAAAAGAATGATGGTTTTCTTCCCACAATAGAAGAGTGTGAAAGGACAAATATTTCTCTGCCAACACTAGGAAGAGTGTAAAAGGATGACGATTCTCTGCCACACCGGGTAGTGGTGGAAGAGAGTTTTGTAAAGGCTTCTCCGCCTTGCTATGGGTGCAAAAGGAGACTCACTAATTTTTTTAGTGCAATACTCAGAGGGTGCCTCCGGGGAGTGGATGTAGGTCTGGTTTTGATCGAACCCCTATGAATCTCGTGTCTTTATTTTTTCCACAGCTTTTTGATTTTTGTGTTTTTACATTTAAAACTGTGGTTAAAAAATGTTTTCTAGAAATATTCACTAAAGTTTTATTTTTGTTTCCTAATTTAAAAACAGGGTTAAATTTTCTTTAATTACCAATTCACCTTTTCTCTTGGTTAGCCGTGGGACATAAGTTTAGGTTTAACAACCTAATTCATAGTGAACGAGTTTCAATAAGTGGTATCAGAGCTTTGTTTCAAAATCATAAGTTTAGACTACTTTTTGATTAACGTAGATGGCTACATTTGGAAACTGAAATACACCAGAGGGTTACTCTATAACTAGACCAACACTATTCAACAATATACCTTTTGATTTTTGGAAAACACGCATGTCTATATTTTTACAGTTACTTGATTATCATATGTGGATCTTAGTTCATGAAGGGTATACAAAACCAACTAGATTAGTTGACAGAGTTAGAGTTGAAACACCTTTTGCAGACTGGACAGTAGAAGAATGTGACTTAGCACAACTAAATGCCAAATGCTTGAATAGTTTCTTTTGCGCTTTAAAATCAAAAGACTGCGTGCGGGTTTCCACTTGCAAAAGTGGGAAGGACATATGAGATAGACTTTGTATAACTTATGAGGGGACTAATGAGGTTAAGAAATCTAGAATTAATAACTTTTTATATGATTATGAACTATTTTGCATGAAACCAAATGAATCCATTTCTAATATGTACACAAGATTCACACAAATAGTCACCTCTTTGCATGCACTGGGTAGGGAACTAACGAATGCTGAAATGATTAATAAAATTCTTAGTTTTTTGCCTACTGCTTATGATGTTAAATTATTGCAATTATAGAGTCTAAAGATCTAAACATTTACTCTATTGATCATTTTCTTGGTTCGCTAATTGCTTACGAGCAAGGAGTTAGCTAAAGAAAGATTGATGCAGGTGAACCAGGAAGGGAGAAAAATATAGCACTAAATGTGGAAGAGTGAGAGTGAACACTCACAACCTGAGGATGAAGACGACATCACATTGATGACTAGACATTTCAAAAGCTTTCTGAAGAGGAAGAATAAGAGACGCCAGTATTGGAATAGAGATAAATTTAATAGAAATTTTCAAATGATGTGATTTTCTATGAGTGCAAAAAACCTGGTCATATCAAGACTGAATGCCTTAAACTCAAATCCACTCCTAGCAAGGAGAAGGTAGAGGAGAAACTAATTGTAAAGAAGGGCAAGAAGAAGTTTCAAAGAGCTTTCTGGGAGGACTCAGCTTCAGATTCATCAGAAACTGAGAAGGAAGAGAAAGTCACTAATATTTGCTTAATGGCCGATAGTCTTGATCTGTCAGATCAAGAAGATGTATGTGACTTAACCTTTGATGAACTTTTTGAAGTTTCTGAACACATGTATGATGCATATAGAAAAATGAAGAAAATGCATGCTAGTTTAAGTTTAGAGTTTAAAAAATTACAAAAAGAACATGAAATCCTTATGAAATAATATGCTTTAATTGATGAACACCACATGAAATTACTTGATGTGTTTGACGACTTGAATAAAAAACATGAAAATTTAAAATCATCTTATACTGAACTTGAAAAAGATTTTAAAACTTTTAAGGGTGAATCAGAGAGCAAGATTTATAGATCAAATTATACAAATCTAAATTTTGAAGATATGAATTCATTTTACAAATTAACGATAAAAGCTCTCGAGGATAATAGGATATTCCCTAAACTTGAAGATTTTACTAATCCTATTATGTATCTTAAATTTATGCAAACCCTGAATAGACAGATGAATGGTAGAAGACTTAGGAATCCATTTCCAAAAGTCAAATGTAATAATTGTGGATTGTTTGGACATATAGCTCACACCTATACTTTGAAGATGAAAAATGAATTGGTGTGGAGACCTAAGATGCATAAACATAGACATATCATACATGCATTGCAATTTAAATTGCCAAAAGGAGAACCCAAACTTGTTTGGATTCCCAGGTCTAACATTTGATACTTTTGGAGGGTCGCTCTCACACAAGACCTCATGAGAGCATATAGTACCTGGACAGCGGATATTCAAAGCATATAATTGGAGATACTACACAATTCATATCACTGGAAGCATGGAGTGGAGGCAAGGTTACACTTGGAGATAACACCACAAGGAAGGTGGTTGGATTATGTATGATTGGAAATCTTAATAAATTTTACATTGAGAATGTGTTATTAGAAGAAGGCTTAAAGCATAACCTGTTAGGTATAAGCCAGCTATGTGATAAAGGATATTGTGTGAAATTTTTTCCTACTAGCTGCATATTAAGCCTAAATGGTAAAGATGTTATGAATGGTAAAAGTGAAAATAATATTTATATACTAGACTTGAATTATATTCATTCTCATACTGCATTTTGTTTAAAAACTATATCTGATGAGTCATGGCTTTGGCATAGGAGACTTTATCATTCTAGCATGAAAAACTTTAGGAGGATTATCCAAAAGAACTTAGTGAGAGGTATACCAAAACTAGACTTTACTAAAGACCACCTTTGTGGTGCATGTCAATTAGAAAAGGAAGTGAAGTCCTCTTTTCAGTCTAATAAGGATCTTAGAACTAGTAAACCATTGGAGATTTTGCATATGGATCTTTTTGGACCAGTTAGAACTGTGAGTCTAGGAGGGAAGGTATACGGATTTGTAATTGTGGATGATTACTCAAGATTCACATGGGTTAGATTTCTATTTTATAAGAATGAATCATTTGAGGAATTTAGAAATTTTTTGACTTGGATTCAAAGAAAACTTGGGTGTGAAATTATTTCTATAAAAAGTGATCATGGAGGAGAATTTAAAAATAAGAAATTTGAGGATTTTTTTAAGGAGAAAGGAATTGATCACAACTTTTCTGCACCTAGAACCCCTCAGCAGAATGGGATAGTCGAAAGGAAAAATAGAACATTAATAAAAGCTGCTCGAGCAATGTTGGCAGAATACTCTCTTCCTAAATATTTTTGGGCTGAGGCAGTTAGCACTTCATGTTATGTTCTGAATAGGGTGAATGTGATATCTAAATTAAATAAAACACGCTATGAGTTGCTAAAAGATAGAACACCTAATTTGTCTCGTTTGCATGTTTTTGGGTGAAAGGTGTTCATTCATAACAATGGAAAATATACCTTAGAAAAATTTGATCCAAAATTAGATGAAGGAATTTTTGTTGGATACTCAAGTGTTGGAAAATCTTATAGAGTATTCAATAGAAGAACTTTGGTAATTGAGGAGACCACACATATTGTATTTGATGAATCTGGAATTTTGGAAGAGCCAAATGTTATAGAAGATGAGATTGAGATTAACTCATAAAAGATTGATAAAATGAATTTGGAAGAAAATTTGGTAAAAAATGTGGAAGAAAATTTGGAGATAGAAAAATCCTTTGCCTAGAAATTTGAGATTTTCTAAAAATCACCTAAGGGAACTGATTATAGGTGAACCTAGTGAGGGTGTAAGAATTAGGCATGGATTAAACAAAGAAGTCAATCATTCAGCATTCATTTAAACTATAGAACCCATAAATATTGATCAAGTACTTTCGGATGAATTTTGGATTTTGGCCATGCAAGAAGAGTTGAATCAATTTGTAAGAAATAAAGTTTGGGAATTAACTACAAGGCCAAAGGATCAAAGTATAGTTGGAACTAAGTGACTATTCAAAAACAAAATGAATGATTCAGGTGTAGTCATTATAAATAAGGCTAGATTAGTTGCTAAGGGGTATAATCAGATTGAAGGGATTGATTTTAAGGAGACTTTTTCCCCTGTAGCTAGACTTTAAGCAATTAGGGTTTTGCTAGCTTTTGCCTGTTTTAAAAGATTCAAATTGTATCAAATGGATGTAAAAAGTGCCTTTTTAAATGGGGGTAATTCAAGATGTTTTTGTAGAACCACCACCAGGTTTTGAAAATTTTAAATACCCAAATCATGTTTTCAAGTGGAAAAAGGTATTATATGGATTGAAACAGGCACCTAGGGCTTGGTATGAGAGGTTAAGCACTTTTTTACTTGAAAGATCTTTTGAAAAAGAAAGTGTGGATACAACTCTCTTTTTAAAGAAATGTGGAAAGGATATACTCATTGTTCAAATTTATGTTGATGATATCATTTTTGGATCTTCAAATAAAAATCTTTGTGATGATTTTTCTAAAATAATGAGTAGTGAATTTGAGATGAGTCTAATGAGAGATTTAAGTTACTTTCTAGGATTTAGCATTAAGTAAATTAAGGAAGATACATTTCTTAGATAGTCAAAATATGTTAAGGACATCCTCAAAAAGTATGAAATGGATAATGCTAAACCTGTTAGTACACCAATGAGTTCCTCAGTTCAGTTGGATAAGGACCCTAAGGGAAAATCTGTTGATCAAAAGAAAGTTAGAGGGATAATTGGATCTTTACTTTACTTGACTGCTAGCCGACCCGATATCATGTTTAGTGTTTGTTTGTATGTTAGATTTCAATCAGATCCAAAAGAATCACATTTGATAGCAGTAAAAAGGATTTTAAGATATCTGTTAGGAACTCAGAATTTAGGAATTTGGTATCCTAAGTTTAGCTCTTCATTTGAAATAATTGGTTATTCAGATTCTAACTTTGTAGGTTATAGGGTGGATAGAAAGAGCACTTCTGAAACATGTCAATTTATTGGAAATTCTCTAGTCTCTTGGTCCAGTAAAAAACAAAATTCAGTAGCCTTATCTACTGCAGAAGCTGAATACATTGCATTAGAAAGTTATGTGGCATAATTACTTTGGTTGAAACAATAGTTGATAGATTTAGGATTAACTATAGGCACTATTCCAATTTATTGTGATAACACTAGTGTTATTTGTATTTCTAAAAATCCTATTCAACATTCAAGAACAAAACATATATACATTAGGCATCATTTCATAAGGGATCATGTATCCAAAGGAGAAATTAAACTCACTCATATTTTTACTGAAAATCTACTTGCTGATATTTTTACAAAACCTTTAGCCTTTGATACATTCAGTGCATTAAGAACAATGCTTGATGTGATTGATTTGAATGCTTAATTAAAAATATTTTTGCAACATTGATGTTTGTTTTTCTAAGTTAATATTTTTATGTGTTTTTATGTGTTTGTGAACTTGTACGTGTGATTTTCTTGATTTAGTATTTTTGTTCTTCATTTTTCAGTGAGTTTTTAAGTGTGTTTGTGGTTTAGTTTTAATTGAGTGCATGATTTAAAATTTTTGGGTGTCCATCGTCTGGGACGAAATTATTTCGTACGGGAAGATTTGTGTAGTGTATATTTTAGATTTTGAACCGTTTACGTGCAGTTTTCAGTTTTTTTTATTATCACTTCATCTGTACGATCGTCCGAGACGAAATATTTTTCAAACGACGGGATGAATGAATAAAGCGGTTGAATGGATAAGGTAGTTTTAATATGAACTTTATACGTACGAATCTTTGGTTCATCTGGATGAACACATATCGATTCGATGGAGGGGGCGGTTTCAACTACTATTAAAAAGATCATATGTTATGATCGTCCCAGGACGAACTCGTGTTTGTCTGTATGATCAATCTGGTCAAAGGTCTGTACGAAAGGATGCTTCGTAAGTTGTGTTGATTACGAAAAGCCGTTTCATTTTGATGCATCGGTTCATCCATACAAATTTTTTTCGTATAGGACGAATCAAAAAATTTGTACGGGAAGAAATATTTTCATCCGGTATGAACGTGTCATGTTCAATAAATAGAAGGGCTTTTGAACTCAACAGTCACACTCTAAACTTCTCTTTCAATCTTTTTCGTACTTTAGATCTTTTTCAAATGGCAAGTTCAAGTAAGAGGTAAAAGGTTGTGGCTAGGAAACCACATAGATATTCTTCTGAAAACTTCATTTCCAAAGTAAATGAGGAATCTTTTCCTAGGTTTACCTCAGCGAAGATCACACCCTCTAGAATCCTAATCCAAGAATAACTTACCTTTCAGGTAATGAACTTATTTGCCTCAACACAGTTTAGTTTTATCCTTACCCTCGTCTATCTCTATAATAAAGACACCTTTCACTACTTTTTCACCAACATGTCCTTTAATTCTGACCATTATATAATTCGTTCCTTTGTCCTTAAACAAAAATTTGAAATCACCAAGGCTGACTTAAGAGCCTTTTTGAATTTAAGGACAGAGGGAGCCAGAGCCCATCACTTGATTAACACCCATGATTATGAATGGTATGAAATTAATAATGTGATTAGAGGAAATAATTTGAATGAACATATTGCTAGAGTATCCGGTCTCATTCGAAATACACGTATCATCTAGCATGTTCTTAGAACTTCTATAATTCCTAAAGGTGGTGATAGAATCAATATAACCCCTCTTCTTTCTATGATGACATTCTTAATCATGTTTAAAGAACCTATAGATGAAGCCCAACTTATCCTTGACTATCTTTATGGGCTATCTAAAATTGGTCATGTAGAGCATAAGAGAAAGAAAAACATCGCCTTAGGACATTTAGTTTCCTACATTTTGGACAAGAAATACAATTTGGTTCATCCTGATCAAGAGTTTGAAGAACCGCTCAACTACAACGACGGATCATTTAGAGTAATCCTCAAAGAAGAACTAAGTAAAGCACATGTCATTAGTGATATAGAGGAAGAACCAGAAGCTGCACCTGCACCCGCCAATGAACTAAATTATCAAGATTTGGTTCAAAGATTTGATTGCCTAGAGACTCATTTTGATCAAATTGAGACTCATCTTCAGCAGTAGACCGCACAATATCAGCATGACATGTGTTTTATGAGGGATCAGAAGAGTGATATCAGTACCAATGCGCTTATGATGAGTACTTACTTTAACATCTTTGGTGCTACACCTCCTCCTCCTCCACCACATCAGGGTCCTTCTCAATGATAGTTGCACTTAATTTTATGTATTTTCTATAGTTTGTGTGTTAGTTGTTGTTTTAAGTATGTTTGTTGTATTTTCTTTTCTTTAGATGTTTTGTTTTTTGTATTGATATCCTGACCTTAGATTTTAATATTTTCATAGTGATATCAATATATGTTCTCGTGTTTTGGCTTTAATGGTATTGAAATGTGTGTTAGCCTTTATGACAATCATTAGATTTTTTATCTTAATAATGCTATACTTTGAAATGCAAGTCAAAATTAAATTCATTAGAAAATCTATTTTTTTCTAAATTTAAGTTTTGCTTATAACTTGATATAATTAAGATTGTCAATTTCATGTCTCTTATTTAGACTACATTAATTCTAATATTATTATTGCAACTATGATGTTTTCTTATTTTATATTTCACTTATCAATAAATATTTATGCACTTAGAAAAAATTGAAATTTTTTATTATTGATTTTGGAAAGATCAAAATTACTCTTAAAAAATGTACAAATGTACAAAAATCAAAAGGAATGCGCAATGGTTTGCAAGTAAAAATAAAGAGGCACAAAATAAGCCCATAAGTAAAAAGATGCACAAAAATGTGCCAATAATTTGAAAAATATGTGTAAAGCGCTACATGTGGTAATTACTTTTTTTTTTCATTATCTTTTAATCTCTTAATTCAAATGGATTTACTGTATATTTATATTCTGTATTGAAATTTGGAATATATAAATTTTCTATTCATTCTTTTTGCAATGATTTTCTCTATCTTAGTGTCTAAATTGACTCATGTTTTTGATAAATATTTTTTTATCAATGTTATATCTTTTCTTAAATTCTATGAATTACTATGATTTGCCTAATACTTTAATTTTATTTGCATTACTTATTTCAATCACTTTCAAGAATGAATTATCAAATGATTTTCATATGTCTGTTTACATTTCAAGTCTTTTTCTTTTTTACTTTTTGCTATTGTCAAAAAGGGGGAGAAATTGTTTGTATCATGGTTTTGTTTGATTCGTATTGTATGTGTGTGTGTTTGTTTTGTTTTTTGTTTTTTGTATGTTGTATATGTTTGTTTGTTTTATTTTTATTTGTGTTGTGTATTTATAAAAATGCCTCCTTATTTACACGTGTTCATCAATTCAAGGGGAGTTTAGGAGATTCTTAAAATTTTAAATTATACAAACAATAATTGTTTTGATATCATTAAAAAGGGGGAGATTGTTAAGAGAGTTGCTATGTGCATGTTTTACATTCTTGCAACTTGTATAGTTTTGATGATTTCAAATATTATTATTTTATGTGCAGTTATCTCCTAACACTTTTTGGAAGAGTTATTTTTACTCTTGTGTGTACTAACATTTCTGGAAAATCAAACTCTAGACTACGAAAACTTCAAATCAAATTCAGCATGAGATAGTTTATGTATTTAAAGATACTATTTTTTCTTGAATTAAATTTAAGAGGGAGTGATTGTAATTGAGTGAATAAACACACACACTTAAGGAGATCTTGAAAATTTTGTACTGATCATACGGGACGAACCTAGTTTGTACAGGACGATCAAGTTAGTTATCTCCTTGTAAGAGCAATGGAACGAACATGAATTGGAGAAAATTTTTCTAAGTCATGATCGTCCAGGATGAAGTGTATTCGTCCTAGGACGAAATGTTCTCTGGAAAATTTTCATTCATTCCAGGACGAGTTGCTCTCTGGAGTATTTTCATCCAGGACGAAGTGTATTCATCCTGGGATGAAATCTCCTCTGGAGAATTTTCATTCAGACAAAATTTATTATCGTGCCAGGATGAGTTGCTCTCTGAACAAATTTTGTCCAGACGAACCCATTTTCGTCCCAGGATGAAGTGAACCGACTCTGAAATTTTTAGTGACGTTTTGTAGTTTTTAGGAACCGACCTATGGAATAACCGTTCATACTGGACGAACCTAGTTTGTAAGGGATGATGTGTGTACGAAGTCATTTCGTACCCATATATATTAGGTTCGTTTCCAATGCACTTAAGTAAAATAGTCCAGGACGATCCACGATCGTACGGGATGATCCAATTCGTATTGATTTGAATATTTGCAGTTTTAGATGATTTTTTGTGTCTTTCCTATAAATAGTCCAATCTAAACTGTCACTTAATCTTTTTGTCTACTGATCTTTGTGCCTATTAAAAGAAGAATCAAGGAGAGAGTGTAAGAGAGTGTTCGAAGGAGGATTCTTATTACTGGAGCATGAAGGCTTCACTTGGTGTTCAAAAGTAAGAATCTTTACTTTAATTTGTGTTTATTTCATTCTTTTCTTTCTTCCTTCAAGATTTCTTGTGAAGAAGATCTGTCAAGGAGATCCGATTCTCTGCCGACACTTAGAGAGTGTGAACAAACGAAGGGTTCTCTACCCACACTAGGAAAGTGTGAACAGCCGAAGGGTTCTCTGCCCACACTAGGAGAGTGTGAACAGCCGAAGGGTTCTCTGCCCACACTAGGAGAGTGTGAAAGGATGATGGTTTCTCTGCCAACACTAGGAAGAGTGTAAAAGGATGACGGTTCTCTTCCCACACTAGGAGAGTGTGAAAGGACTAAGGTTTCTCTGCCAACACTAGGAAGAGTGTAAAAGGACGATGGTTCTCTGATGTATTGGGTATTGGTGGAAGAGAGTTTTTGTAAAGGCTTCTCCACCTTGCTGTGGGTGCAAAAGGAGAGTCACTATTGGTATTAGTGCAATACTCGGAGGGTGCCTCTGGGGAGTGGATGTAGGTCTGGTTTTGACCAAACCACTATAAATCTCGTGTCTTTATTTTTTCCACAGCTTTTTTATTTTTGTGTTTTTACTTTTAAAACTGTGGTTGAAAAACATTTTCTAGAAAAATTCACAAAAGCTTTATTTTTGTTTCCTAATTTAAAAAGAGAGTTAATTTTTTTTTAATTACCAATTCACCCCCCTCTTGGTTAGCCATGGGACATAAGCTTAACAACCTAATTTATGGTGAACGAGTTTCAACAAGGTGTGATTGATCTTAATGCTTAGATAAATTCTTTTGCAAACTTGATATGATTGTTATGTGTGTTTTAATTTAATTTTACTATTTTTATTTGTTAATGTGTTGTTTGTGTTTGTGTTTTTTATTTTGTTTTTGTTTTTATGCTTTATTTGATTTGGAAATATATCACATATAAAAAGTTTTTTTCTTACTTTTCGTGCTGAATTTTCAAAAGTGTTATATTTATATTGTACAAAATGTTTTTTGTACAGTAGGTATTCTATAGAATGTTTTTTTTTGTTATTATTTTGGGGTTGACTGCATAAAATTTAGATTTTCTCATATATATTATACTGTACGATGACATCACATCCCGTATGATCGGTATACATTTGTCTGTACACATGTAGATGATTATCCTGAATGAACCTAACCGTCATTAAAATGATCTTAAATAACTTATCATCTCAGATGAACACCTATTCGTTTGTACGATCATATGGTCAAAAATGTCTGTATGAAAGGACGCTTTGTAAATTATGTGATTAGAAAAAGTCATTTCATTTTGTACGTTATTGTTCGTCCATACAAAAATTTTTTCACCCTGAATGATCTCAAGATCATATGTACTAATCCATTTTTGTACAGTACGAATGGTCATTTTTCTTTAAATAGGAGGTTTAGAATTTATTTTCATTCACTTTTAAACCCTTCTTGAGTCCTTCTATAGGCACCAGCCTAGGAATAGAAAGTTCTAGCAAGTGTTCTAGAGTTTCTAAGGGTTCATCATCCAAGGGTGGGCACGATAATTTTCTATCTAGAAGTAATGAGTATTCCTTCTATAGGTTTATAACCTCTAAAATCACTCCCTCAAGACAATTGATTGAAGATGAAATTCACTTTATGTTATGCCTCTCTTTACCTCAACCCAATTCTCCTTCATTTTGACTTTGATCTATGCTTATCATAGAGAGACCTTTCACAACTTCTTAGCCAATATGAGTTTTAGTGAGGATGAGAGTAGTTTAACATCATTTGTCAAAAAGTAATGGGTAGAAATCACTAAGAAATATCTAGGAACCTTTCTTCACTTAAGGACTCGAGGGACTAGAGCACACACTATGACCTCTAAATTTGACACTTATTAGTTTAAGATAAAACAAAACTCTTTGAGGTATTACTCAAGTTGGTCACTTGGCTAAATTTTACACTTTAAATAAAAATGCTATGATCATCCAGCATGTTTTAAGAACCTCAATCATTCCTAAAGTTTATGATCGCATAAACATGACTCCTCTTCTATCCATTGTAACCTACTTGATCATTACTGGACAACCAATTGATGAAGCCCAACTCATTCTAGATTACATTCATAACCTTTCTGAAGTTGGGTTTCCTTCTCATATGATGAAGGAAAATATTTCTCTAGGATACTTAGTAACCTTTATTTTAGAAAAGAAGTACAACATAATTCATCTTGAACCTCCCACTGATATGTAAATATTCTTCACCGATGCCTCTTTTCGATCTCTTTTTGGGAGAAATGAGAGTTCAAGTGAGGATATTGAGGGAGAAGGCGGAGCACCTACACCTGCACCTGCTCAGGGACTTGATCAGGACTACTTTCAAGAGATGATCCAATGATTTGATAGGATATAGAGTCATTTTGATCAATATTTTGATTAAATTTAGACTCATTTAAATCAACAAGATACACAATACTAACAAGATATGGGGTGGATCTAAGGTCAGTTTAACTCAATGAACATGAATGTAGCTATGATGAATAGCTATTTCTCAATCTTCAACCAGCCTCCTCCTCCAGAAAAAGGTCCTACAGAGTTTTATATATACTTTTTTGTAGTTTTTTTTTCTAGTCCATCCTGATGATGTGATGATGACATTTATTTATTTCATTATGTAGTACTTTCTTGTGTTTAAATTTGAGTTGATGTTCTGTTGTTTTAAAAGTTATGTGTATTGATATCAATGGCCTTACGGTATCCAATCTTTATTTGATATTAATAAAATTTTCATGTTTTTATTGTTTAATTGTTTTAAATCCGTGTTTGAAATGTGAGTTTTCCTATATGAAAATCCTATTTTAATTTATCTAAAAAGTGTTATAAATTAACTTGCATTATAAAATTAATTTCATTATGAAATCTAATTTTTAAAAAATTTAAATTAATTTATAACTTGATCAAGTTAAGGATATCAATTTCATGTTCTTTTTAGGCAAACATAATTTGAATATTATTATTGTATTTTTTATGTCTTATTATTTTTTATTTCCTTTTTCAATATAAATATTTTGTAATTAGAGAAATTTGATTTTTTAGATTATTAATTTTTGAAAGTCCAAATTAAAAAAAGTGGTATATCAAAAAGAAATATACAATGTGTATAAAAATCAAAACAATGTGCAAAGTTTGCAAAATGAAAAGAGGTACAAAATTAGCCCAAATAAAAAAAAATTCACAAAGTGTGGCACAAATATTTGAAAAGATGCACAATGTGGCTAATTTAAGATGTTCTTTCCTCTACCATTTAATCTTTAGTTCAAATCAATCTAATTTTCATTTATATTTTATATTAAAAATTGAAGTTCATTAATCTTCATTTCATAACTTTTGCAAAAATCTTCCTTATATAATTATCCACAATGCATCATGACCTTAATAAATTTTTCTTATCTTAGTTGTTCCTTAATTTAAAATTTTTGAATCTTCCTTTTTTCATCATATGGTAATTAACTTTGTTATTGCAACTATATTTCAACCTCTTTTAAGATCAATTATTATGATTTCTCATTTGACATATTTCATTTCACCTTTCATATTCCCTTTTTGTTGTTGTCAAAAGGGAAGTAATATTGTTATTTCATGTGTTTGTGTTCTGTGTTTGTGTTCGTGGGTTTATGTTTTGTGTTTGTTATTTGTGTTAAAAAAAAATTTGTTTTGTGCTATTCATAGAATTTTCCTATATTTACATGTTTTATTCTTTTAGGGGGAGCTAAGGAGAAATTTAGGATATACATGTTAACTCAAACAATATTTATTTTTCCATCATCAAAAAGGGTGAGATTGTTGAGATTATTGCAACTTAGTTTTTCGATTGTTGAGATTCATACAATATGTATGTTTTTTATGATTACAAATATTATTATTTTAATTACAATTTCTCCTAATATATTTTGGATGTATTATTTTATTATTTGTGTGTACTAATATTTCTGGAAAATTTTACTCCAGATTGTTGAAGACATCAAATAAAATTAGATTAGGGTTGATTGTAATTAAAGTATGTATTTTTTATTTTATTGAGTCTAAGAGAATGTTATTGTAATTGAGTAAATGTGTACACACACAGTAAGGAGAGTTTAAAATTTTTAATTTTTCAAAGCTGATCTATTGTACGAAGTCATTTTGTACGGGATAATTTGTTCAGTTATTTTTCCCTACGAGCAGTCAATTGAAGTACAGGTAGAAAATTTTTCTAAATATGAATCATACTATACAAAGTTTCCTTTATACGTATGTCATCCAAAGTATGAATTAGATGGGTCCCTTTTCCTCCCGACAAATTCAATGTTTTTCTGAATCTGATCGTACTCTATGATGTCGTCATTGTACGTACGTCATCCAGAGTATGAAGTGGACGTGTCCCTTTTCGTCCCAATAAACTTGAAAATTTTCTAAACTGATTGTATTGTACAATGTCTTTATCGTACGTATGTCATCCAGAGAATAAATTTGATGGGTCACTTTTCATCCCAACGAATTCAAAATTTTCTGAACTGTTTGGGGGTCCTTTTTCGCCCCGATGAAGATGAAAAATTTTCTAATAGTTTGTATAGTACAAACTTGGTTCATACTGAACAATCATAATGTAAGAAATCCTTTTGTATAGATTAGCATAAGGTTTGTATGCAACAGTTTTTTAACTGTTCATACGTATGAAAATATGATCGTACTATACAATTGTACACGCTCAAAATTGTAATTTTCATTTTTTTGAACGGTTTTTTGTGTCTTTCATATAAAAGGTCCTTTAAAACTTACGTGTGAAGTTTTCTTCTACATGATTTTTCAATAGCAAGTGAAAGAGTGCATTTGGGAGAGTGTTTGAGAGAGATTTCTTGTAAGAGAAGTGAAAAGGGTTCACAAGATTACTCAAAGATAAGAATCTCTTTGTTTTTTTGGTTGAAACTCTTCTTTTCTTCTTTCCAGTTGCTTGAGGGAAGATCTTTGAAGTAAGATGATGGTACTCTGCCGACACTTGGAGGGTATGAACATACGATGGTACTGTGCTGACACTTGGAGGGTGTAAACAGACGATGGTAGTCTGCCGACACTTGGAGAGTGTGAAAGGGCGACAGTACTCTATCGTATCAAGGATAGGTGGAGGAGAGGGAATTTGTAAAGGATTCTCTACCTAGATTTGGTTCTAAAGGAGAGTCACTTTTGGTAATAGTGCAATATCTAAAGAGGGAGTCTTCAGCGAGTGGATGTAGGTCGTGTTTGACCGAACCACTATAAATTTTTATGTCTTTTAATTTTCTACATTTATTTTATGTAATTTATTTTACTGTGGTTGAAAGGTTTATTTTACTTTAAAATCAAATTGCTATAATATTTCAAAATGGTATTCTATTAAAAATCCAAGAGAAATTTTTAATTACCAATTCACCCCCTCCCCCCCCCCCCCTCTTGGTTAGCCTAGGGACAATAGCTTAGGTTTAACAACCTTTAAGGAATAAAAAATACCACATAAATACATTCATTTTTGAACTATTCATAAAGTGCGATGTCAAGTCATACAGATGACTGATAGTGTATGAAATTAGATCCGTACAAGATCGCGCCATACGAATACATTTATTTTTATATTATTCATATAGTATGATCTAAATTTATACGAACGACTAATAATATATGAAACTAAGTTCATCCCAATTCATACTAAATAAAGACTAGATTTTTTAACTGATCGTATCATACTATCTACGATCGTATAGTATGAATGTAAGATGGTTCACTTGAAATTTTTAATTTTTGGATGATTTTTCATGAGATTTCTATATAAAGAGTCCTAAAAAACTATCATATTATCATTTACTTTGAATTTCTCTTGAGAATGACCTTTTGGGAGTGTGTTTGGGAGAGATTTTGTGATTCAAGAGTGAGAGATCAAGTGAAGGGGAGTTGTGATGGATTCACAAGGTTGTCCAAAGTAAGGATCTTTTATCTTCTTCAAGTTTCTACATAACTTCTCTAGATCTTGTGAGAAGATCTTCAAGATTGGTTCAAGGTTCTCTACCTTAACTAGGAGGGTAAAAAAGACATGATGGTTCTCTATCTTTACCAGGAGGGTGAAAAAGAACATCACAGTTCTCTTCCTTCACCTAGAGGGTGAAAAATGATGTGTAGGTACTCTTCCTTCACTAGGTGTGTGAAAAAGAATAAGAATGTATGCTGTCATCACTTAAAGATTGTAAAAGTTGGCTGCTCTCTACTGCACTGGGTTGGGGGAAGAGAGTTTGTAAAAGCTTCTCAGCCTTGTTGTGGGGGCAAAAGATAGACACCATTGTTTAGTGTAATATGTGGGGAAGGATTCTCCAAGGAGTGGATATAGGTCTAGTTGGATCGAACCACTATAAAATTTAGTGTTCTTTTATTACCTTTAATTTTTATTGCATTTTTATTTTTCCTCATTTAAATTTTATGGTTGAAATAATTATTTGTGGTAATCATTTCTATAAACAAGTACAAGTTTTAGGATTTTTAATTTAACATTTAAAAAGGATATTAAAAAAGGTTTTCAAATATCCAATATTTTTTATTTAACTAATTCACCCCCACACTTGATTAGTCTTCGGAAAGTTCTATAAGGTCTAACAACCTACATGAACTTTCATAAGTTTGTTGGAATTAGATTTTTCTATATTTAGTTATTAATTTTTATTTTTTGACATAAATTTAACATTGTGTTGACCTAAATGTTGACTTTTTAATTTTGACATTTTTAATAAATATTAGGCCTTAAATAGAAATTAATGGCTTTGAGTTTATTTAATTTGAAATTTTTTGAAATTAGTTATAAATTTTCAAATTTTTGATATTTAATTGAATTATTTAACTGATTTAATTAAATGATTTTTAATGATTTAAATCAGAACTAACTCCAAACTTCTTGAAATCACTCTTAAAGATTAAGAATGACTTAACAGAGTGTTCTCAAGTGTTTGTGAATTTTTTGAAATTTTGAATTGATTAAATTAATTTAATATTAATTTTCACTTAAAATTTAATTGAACTTAAAATTAAAATCTAATCAATGGGATTTTAATTTTTTAATTAAGGCTTTAATTATAGACAAATTAATATATTATTTGTAGTTATTGAATTAAAATTGTATTTATTAATTTTTTTTTGATGTTTAGAGCTTAATTAATGGATTAATTTTGAATTAATTAAATAATTAACTTAATGATTTTTAAATTCAATAGGAATTTTTTCTATGGTAGAGAGTATCACTAAGTTTAATTGTTTCAAGTTTTATCCCTAACAAAAGTATTTTTAATTTTCCAAAGTTTTTCTAAATTCTTAAAAGAAATTCTTAATTTTTGTCCTTAGGTGATAGAAAGTTATGTAGGATTGAATCAATATCTTCTAACCCTTAGCACAAACATAAGTAAAATGCAATCACACCAATCAAGAGTCCTAGACCTACGAGAAACCTAGACTAAGTGTATGCGCAATCCTAAGAATTAAAATTAAGTCAAGACTTAAATGATTAGAAAGCTTAAAGAGAGAGTAATTAACAACTTTATTATCCACTAATCAATCCCCATTAGTGTTGCAACTTAGTTTTTATAACTATGTTTTCATATCATGTGCATTTTTTATGATTCCAAAATCTTATTATGTTGGTTATTATTTCTCCTAACATATTTTAGAAATATTATTTTTGTTATTTATGTGTACTAATGTTTCAGGGAAATCATACTCCAGACTGTTGAGGTCTTCAAGACAGATTAGATTATGGTTTATTGTGATTAAAGTATGTACTTTTTTATATATTTTTAGTCTGAGAGAGTGTGATTGTAATTGGGTAACCGTGCACACACACATACAATGGGGGAGTATAAAAAGTAATATTTTTTTAAACTAATCGTATTATACGATCATGGATTGTATGGGACTATTTGTCCTAAGTGTTCCTTAAGAATGGAATTGATCAAATCATGCTAGGAAAATTTGTCTAAGCCATGTTCATATTGTACGAAGCTAATTCATACAAATGACATCCAGAGTACGAAATAGCTACATATTAGTTCATCCCAAATGAAATCAAATTTTTTTGAACTGATCATATTATACGATCATACGTTCATACAGATGACCTCTAGAATATGAGATGGGCGTGTATCATTTAATCCATACAAATAGATAATTTTTTTGAATTGTTCATACTGAACGAACTTGGATTAATATAGATGACATCCAGAGTATGAAATGGACTCATCCATTTTCATACCAAATGAAGCATAATTTTATTAAAACAAATCATATTGTATGATATAGCGTTAATATAGTACGTTATCTAGATTATGAAATTGATTCGTACATAATCATACCAGACGAATCAATTTATTTTTGAACTGATCGCACTGTGCGAAGTGTTATTATACTATACGATTAATGATGGTCAAATTGAAATTTTCAATTTTTTGGATGGTTTTCATGACATTCATATATAAGAGTTCTTAAAATTGATTGTCTAAGAACTTCTATAAATTTTTTGCTGCAAACTTCTTTTGAGAGACCACTTGGAGAGTATTTGGGAGAGTTTTTGTAATTGTAGAGTGAGAGATTTCTTAAGAGAGAATTTTGAGGGGATTAGCAAGGTTGCCCAAAGGTGAGTATCTCTTGCTTATTCTTCAAAGGTCTTCCCTTCTCTTGAAGTTTCTTAAAAAATTTTTTTCAAACAAGCGTTAGTACTCTATCGATGCCAAGAGGGTGTGAAAGGATGTTAGTACTCTATCGACACCAGGAAGGTGTGAAAGGATGACAATCCTCTACTGATATCAGGAGGGTATGAAAGGATGATAGTTCTTTATCGACACTAGGAGGGTGTGATAGGATGATGGTACTCTACCACACCAGTGATTGGTGGAAGAGAGGTTAAGTGTAAGGGCTTCTCCACCTTACTATGAAAGAAAAAGCATAATCATTTTGGTATAATGTAATACCTAAAGAGGGAGTCTTTAGGGAGTGGATGTAGGTCTAGCTGGACCAAATCACTATAAAATTTTGTGTTCTTCTTTTTATTTTTACTGTATTTTTAATTTTCTATATTTTTAATTTATGGTTAAAAATTTTATTTTGATAAAGTTTAATTTTGCTTATAAAATAAAAAAATAGTTTTCTAATCTATAAAGAAATTTTTAAATTATTAATTCACCCCTGCTCTTGGTTAGCCTTGGGACAATTAATTTAGGTCTAACAACCTATTCGAACATATAAGTGGTATCAGAGCCTACATTCAAAAATTAAGGTTTAGACAATTTTTTGAAAATGATCTTGGCTTCTTTTGGTAACCATAACACACCTAAAGGGTATTCAATCACTAGACCCCCATTATTTGATAACGTCCCTTAAGATTTTTTGAAAAATGCTAAGGCTTATAATGATGTAATTTGTTATGAATGCACGAAGCCTGAACACATCAAATATAAATGCCCGAATCTTAAAGCAAATCCTAATAAGGAGAAGGTCAAGGAGAAAAGTAATGTAAAGAAGGGCAAGAAGAGATTGTAGAGAGCATTTTGGGTAGATTCAGCTTTGAATTCTTTAAAAATAGAAGTAGGAAGTCACCAACTTATGTTTAATGGCCAATAGGCTTGATCAGTCGATCAAGAAGAGGAATGTGACTTAACCTATGAAGAGTTATTTGATGTTTCTGAGAAAATTCATACTTCCTATAAGAAACTCAAAAAGATGCATGCAAGGTTGAACATAAAATTTTTAGAATTATAAAAGAAATATAAAATCCTTAGAAAAGATCATGCACTGATTGATATAAATCACTTGAAATTATTGGATGAGTTTGATGAGTTGAACAAATAGCATGAACTACCAAAAACATTACACATTGAACTTGAAAATGATTTTAAAATATTTATGGATGAATCTGATAGTATAGAGAACTATTTAAATATTAATAATGCTATTTTAGAAAGTGCTAACTCATTTTTTAAAGAAGAATTGAAAGCACATGAATAATTTTTTAATCCTAATCAGAAGTCTAAACTGTGAAAACCTAGCAAAAGATAATTTAAGTCACGTAAATTGATAAACCTTTTTCCTATAGTGAAATATTTTTCTTGTGGATTAATTAGGTATATTTCAAACACTTGTATTATTCATAGTAAAAATTATTTAGTGTAGAGACCTAAGATGCATAAAATAAATCATATCAAATATGCATCTAGATTATTTTGCCAAGAAGAGAACCCAAACTTGTTTGGGTTCCTAAGACTAATGCTTGATTATTTTATTGAAATGCTCTCATGCAAGACCTCATGAGAGCATTTAGTACCTAGACAATAGATGTTCAAAGCATATGACAGGAGATACGACACAATTCATATCACTAGAAGAAAGGAATATAAGTAAGGTTACATTGGGAGAAAATACTACTAGGAATGTGGTAGGCACATGTATGATTGGAAATTTGAATAATTTTTTCATTGAGAATGTTTTAATGGTAGAAGGCTTAAAAAACAACTTGTTGAGTATTTGTCAGCTTTGTAATAATGGTTTTAATGTAAAATTTTTTCCCTCTAGCTGCATAATAAGACAAAATAAAATGGATATTTTGTATAAAATTAGGATAAATAATATATACATGCTTGATTTGAATTAAATTAAATCTTTTAATGCCTTTTGTCTAAAAATAATTACTGATGAATCATGGTTATTACATAGAAGATTTTGTCATACAAGAATGATAAATCATAGAAAAATTATCCAAAAAGAATTTGTTATAGGAATATGAAAACTTGACTTTACTAAAGATCACATTTGTGATGCATGTAAATTAGGAAAATAGGTGAAATATTCCTTTCGTTCCATGAAGGATCTAAGAATTGGCAAACCATTGAGAATTAGTCATATGGATCTTTTTGGATTAGTTAGCACTGTAAGTCTAGGAGGTAAAGTGATTGGATTTGTTATAGTTGATGACTTTTCATGATTCACTTTGGTTAAAATTTTATTTTATAAGAGTAAATAAATTGAGGAATTTAGAAATATTTGTACTTGGACTTAGAGGAAATTAGGGTGTGAGATTTTATCAATTCAAGGTGATCACAAAAGAGAATTTGAAAATAAAAAAATTAAAGATTTTTGTAAAAAGAGAAGAATTGATCACAAATTGTTTTATACCTAAGACCCTCAACAGAATGAAGTAGTAGAAAGAAAGAGCATAATATTAATTGAAGCCACTAGAGCCATGTTAGAAGAATACTCACTTTCAAAATATTTTTGGGCTGAAGAAGTTATTACAACTTGTTATATTCTGAATAGGGTGAATATTAGATCCAAATAGAACAAAACACCCTATGAACTTCTAAAGGGGAGAACACCAAATTTTTCACATTTGCATGTTTTTGGATGTAAGGTATTCATTCATAATAATGACAAAACACCTTTAAAAAAATTTGATCCAAAAACTAATGAATGATTTTTTCTTGGATATTCTAATGTTGAAAAATCTTATAGCTTTTTAACAAGAGAACCCTAGTAATTGAGGAGGCCATATATGTTGTGATTAAAGAATTTAGCATTTTGGTAGAGCCAAGGCTGGAAGATGATCATATTAAAAGTTTCTCTCAAGGAATTGAAAACACAAATTTAGAAGAAAATGTTTGACTAGAAAACCCTTTGCCTAGAGAATAGAGATTTTCTAAGAATCATCCTAAGGAATTGATTTTAGGTGAACCTAGTGAGGGTGTTAGGACTAGGCATGGACTTAGCAAAGAGGTGAACCATTATGTATTTATATCAATGGTTGAATCCACTAATATAAATCAAGCACTTTTAAATAAATTTTGAATTTTAGCCATACATAAAGAATTAAATCAATTTATAAGAAATGATGTTTGGGAATTGATTGAAAGGCCTAAGGATCAAAGTGTTGTTGGAAGTAAGTGGGTGTTAAAAAATAAAATGAATAATTTAGGAATTGTGATTAGAAATATGGAAAGATTGGTAGCTAAGGGGTATAATCAAATAAAAGTGATTAATTTTGAAGAAACACTTTTTTTGTAGCCAGACTTGAAGTAATTAGTGTTTTGTTAGCCTTTGCTTATTTTAAAGGTTTTAAATTATATCAAATGGATGTTAAGAGTGCCTTTATGAATGGGGTGATACAAGAGAATATTTATGTTGAGAAACCTCTAGGTATTGAAAATTCTAAATTCTTTAATTATATGTTCAAATTGAAAAAGGCATTGTATGGACTAAAATAGGCACCTAGGGCTTGGTATGAGAGGTTAAGCAAGTTCTTATTAGAGAGATATTTTGTGAAAGTAAGTATGGACACCACTCTCTTTTTTAAAAGAATAGGAGATTACATACTCATTATCCAAATATATATTTATGATATCTAGTTTTGATCTATAAATAAAAATATATGTGATGATTTTTTAAAATAATGAGTAGTGAATTTAAGATGAGTTTAATGAGAGATTTAAGTTATTTTCTTGGTTTTAGCACAAAACAAAATGAGGAAGAAATTTTTCTTAGTTAGTTGAAGTATATTAAGGACATCCTCAAGAAATATGAAATTGATAATGCTAAACCAGAGCCGACACCAATGAGTTCCTCAATGCAGTTATATAAGGATCCTAAGGAAAAATCTATTTATCAAAAGAAATTTAAAGGAATAATTGGATCATTACTTTACTTGACTTTAAATAAACTAGATATAATGCTTAATGTTTATTTGTATGATAGATTTCAATCTGATCTAAAGGAATCACATTTGATATCAGTTAAAAGAATTTTGAGATATCTTTTAGGAACCTAAAACTTAGGGATTTGGTATCCTAAGCATAGTTCTTCTTTTAAAATAGCTAGAAATTCTGATTTAGATTTTAGAGGATGTAGGGTTGATCAGAAAAGTACATCTAGAATATGTCAATTTATAAGAAACACTTTAGTTTCTTTGTCCAATAGGAAATATAACTCAGTAGCCCTATCTACTATTGAAGAAGAATACATTTTCTTAGATAGTTGTGTAGCATAAGTTCTTTAGTTAATATAACGATTGATTGACTTAGGATTCTCTATAACCACAATTTTGATTTTTTATGATAATACTAGTATCATTTGCATTTCAAAGAACCAAGATTATAGACATAAGATATCACTTCATTAGAGATCATATAACTAAGGGAGAGATTTAATTGCATCCCATGTTGATATGAAGAATCAACTTGCAGATATTTTTCACAAAACCACTGGTTTTTGACACTTTTAGCATCTTAAGAATCAAGTTAGGTGTGATTAATTTTAATGCTTAAAATGAATTTCTACAAACTTGATTTGTTGTGTAATTATATATTTATTTATTTCACTTATTATTTATTTTATTTTATTTTGTGTGTTTAGTTTTGTGTTTTCAATTTTGTATTTGATTTTGCTGGAAGCATGTCATTAGATTTAAGGTGGTTAGTTTTGGGAAGATTTTCTGATTATCATGTCGTTTTTCTAAGTGTTCATTTTGTACTGTACAAAAATTATTCATCCTATATGAATTATGTAGCTTGTACAAAACAGGTTTCTGAGTTGAGCGCATGAAACTTAATTTTTCATAGGATTCATAATGTATAATGACGTCATCCTACTGTACAATATGTTTTATTTTTTCTGTATTAGTGGGTTCAATTTTCTAATTAATGTTAGTTATATATTACTAATCATACATACAAAATTGTATTTTGTTTATACGATCCTGTTATCAGTTTCTATGGGGGATGAAGCTAACATTCATTAAATGATTTATAATATGCATGAGATGAAATTGCATTTCATATGTATGATTGTATGGTAAAAAAGTATGCACAAAAAGATGCCTAAAAATGGCATTTTACAAAAAGCCATTTCATTTTTTGTTGTATCCATTCGTATGTACAATATTATTTTTATCCTGTATAATTTTAAAATTGTATGTATGTTTTAAATTTTGTACTGTATGATAGGTTATTTTTCTTTAAATATAAGGGTTTTTGGATACATTTTTCATTACTTTCTTATCCGTTTCAATTCCTCTTGAGCCAACATCTTAGGAATGGCAAGTAGTAGCAAATGATGATGCCTCTCTAAGGGATCTTCCTCTAGATCTAGTAGGGATGACAATTTTGTATCCAAAGAGAATGAGGATGCTTTCTTTAAGTATTCTACTTCAAAGATTACCCCTTCCCGACTCCTCATTCAGGGTGATATTCATTTCTCTATCATGCCCCATTTCGCCTTAACTAAATAGTCATTTATCCTGACTCTCATCTATGCCTACCATAAATAGACATTCTAAACTTTTCTGATTAACGTGAAAGTAAATTAGGACTACACTAGGATTACCTCCTATGATATCAAGAAATGAGTAGAAATCACAAAGGAAGATCTAGGAAACTTTCTACACCTAAGAACCCAAGGGATTAAAGTGCACACTTTAACATCTAGAGTCGACTTTGATTGGTCCTAAATAAATCAAACTCTTAGAGGTGTTGCATAACTGTGTCATTTGTCTCATGTTTACACTCTCAATTAAGATGCTTGGATTATCCGGCACGTTTTGAGAATTTCAATTATTCCAAAAGCTGGTAACCACATAAACATAACTCCTCTTTTATCCATAGTCACGTATTTAATAATGATTGAAAAACCTTTTGATGAAGCCCAACTTATCATGGTTTATATTTACAATCTTTTTGAGATTGGACTTCCTCATCATAAAATAAAGAACAATGTGACTTTAGGACATCTAGTTGCCTATATCTTAGAAAATAAGTATAATCTTATCCATCCTAATCTTCCCACTGAACTTCATATTTACTTTATTGTTGCCTCTTTTTGGACACTCTTTGGGTGGGATCAGAGCTCTGAGGGAGATGATTCTGAGGAAGAAGGGGGTGCTCTTGCTCCAACACCTGCACCATATTAGAATTTCTACCAGGAAATGGTCCAGCATTTCGATTGAACGGAAACTTATTTTGATCAATCCTTTAATCAAATTCAGAATCATTTTAATCAGCAAGAAGTTAGATATAATGAACATATGGGTTGTATCTGAGGGCAGTTTGACTCGGTGAACATGAATGTAGCTACGATCAGTAGTTATTTCTTAAATTTCAATCCACCACCTCCTCTAGATCAAGGCCGCTCTAATTACTTTATGTACTTCTGTGTTGTTATTGTTGCTTATGAGTATTTGTGTTTGTTGTTGAGAGGTATTTCTTGTGATTTTCTATGTTGGTGTTTGATGTATTATTTTTTACATTTCCAGGATTATGTTATGTGTGATAATGTTAAATGGAAAAATTTGTGTATGTATTTTGAATGATTATTGAAATGATTAAATATTTTGTTGATGTGCATTGAATTTCATTTCTTGAAATGTCAAAATTTTCTTTAGAAAAATCATTTGTGATTGATCTCTTAAAAGAAATTTTGAATTATTTTAATTAAATAGATTTATTTCCTTACAAAATTTGATCTCACAAAATTTATATTTAAATTATGATTGGATGTTGATATGGATATCAAATTTATATTCATATAGACAATATTATTTTGATATAATTTTTACAAAATAGTGTCTTATTTAATTTTTAATTTTCTTTTTCAATGTGTTCATTTTTGTTATTAGTGGAATTTGAATCAAGATTATTTATATTGGAAAGATCAAAAAAGTAAAAAAAAAATGCACAAAGTGTGAAAAAATAAAAAAGATGCATAAAGGTCTGTAAAGTGAAAAAGGCACAAGATTTGCCCAAATAGAAAAGTTGCACAAAGTATGCCACTAACATTTTAAAAAATATGTAATGTCATCAATTAAAAAAATTAGTATTGTTCTTTCCATTATCATTATATCGCTAATCCAAATCAATTTAATCGACAATCATTTTCACTATTGAATTAAAAACTACTTAATATTTTTTTCATCATTTTTGTAATAATCATTATTATTTAATTTGTCAAGAATAAATAGTGAATCTGGTTGATTTTTCTTATCTTAGTTGTCATTTTATTTAAACTTTGAATTTTTCTTTTTAGCATTAGGAAGTTAATATTGTATGTGCAATTAGTTTAAATCTTCTTATTGTTCAACTACTATGATTTATCATTAGAAACATTTTTTTTTTCAAGATTTTCTTCCCTTTTTGTTGTTGTTAAAAGGAGGAGTCATAATATTCTTTGAATGTGTGTGTATGTGTATTATGCATATGTATGTGTTAGTGTATGTATGTGTAGTCTTGTGTATGTTTTTGTTTGTGTTTGTGTTTTTGTTCGAGTTGTTTTTTATTTTAGTAGTTGTTGTTTATTTTTAATTTTTTGAGTTGTGTTTTTTGATCTTCATGGGAACCCCATATTTTTAAATTTGTCATATATTTAGGAGGATTTAAGGAGAAAATCTATTTTAATTGTTAATTCAAACAATAATTATCTTGCCATCATAAAAAAGGAGGAGATTATTGCAACTTAGTTTTCATAACCATGTTTTTATATCATGTGTGTTTTTAATGATTCCAAAATCTTATTGTGTTGATTACTATTTCTCCTAACATTTATTGAAAATATTATTTTTGTTGTTTGTGTGTACTAATGTTTCAAGGAAATCATACTCTGAATTGCTGAAGACTTCAAGATAGATTAGATTATGGTTTATTGTAATTGAAGTTTGTACATTTTATATTTTTCTTGGGTCTGAGGGAGTGTGATTGTAATTGGGTAATCATACACACACTCTAATGAAGTATAAAAACTTTTATTTTTTAAACTAATTGTATTATACGATCATGGATCATATGGGATGATTTGCCCTAAGTGTTACTCCAAATAGAGTTGATCAAACCATGCCAGGAAAAATTTTCTAAGTCCTGTTCGTAGTGTACGAAGCTACATTCATACAGACGATGTCCAGAGTACAAAATGCCTAGTACTAATTCACCCTGAACAAAGTCAAAATTTTTTTGAACTAATCATACTGTATGATCATACATTCTTACAGACGACGTCCAGAGTATAAAGTGGGTGTGTATCATTTTGTCCATATAAATAGGTAAATATTTTGAAATTTTTGTAATGTATGAACTTGGGTTCGTACAGACGACGTATAGAGTACGAAATGGACTCATCCTTTTTCATTCCAAATAAAGCATAAGTTTGTTAATATAGATCGTATTGTATGATATAGCATTCATATAGTATGTTATCCAGTGTATGAAATTGATTTGTACATAATTGTACCAAATGAATTGATTCAATTTTGAACTGATCGTATTATATGATGTGAGTTCATACGTACTTTAACCAAAGTATGAAATTGATTTGTACATGATCATTGAAGCAATTTTTGGACTGATTGAACATATGATATGCAGTTGTACTATATGATCCATGACAGTCAAATTGAAAGTTTTAGTTTTTTGGATAATTTTTTGTGTCATTCATATATAAGAGTTCTTAAAATTGACTATTTAAGAATCCTACGAATTTTGTACTACAATCTTCTTTTGAGAGTGCACTTGGAGAGTTTTTGGGACAATTTTTGTAATTGGATAGTGAGAGATATCTTAAGAGGGAATTGTGAGGGGATTCATAAGGTTGCCTAATAATAAGTATCTCTTACTTGTTCTTAAAAGGACTTCCCTTTTCTCTTGAAGTTTCTTAGAAAGTTTTTTTTAAAGGAGAATCGATACTCTACCAACACTAGGAGGGTGTGAAAGGATGCCGACACCAGGAGGGTGTGAAAGGATGACAGTTCTCTACTGACACTAAGAGGGTGTGAAAGGTTGAAGGTTCTCTACCAATATTAGGATGGTGTGAAAGGATGATGGTATTCTGATGCACTAGAGATTGGTGGAAGAAAGGTTATGTGTAAGGTATTCTCCACCTTACTGTGGAAAAAAAAAAAGAAGAGTCACTTGGTTATAATTTAATACCCGAAGAGGAAGTTTTTAGGGAGTGGACGTAGGTCTAATTGGACCAGACCACTATAAATTTATGTGTTCTTCTTTTTATTTTTACTGCATTTTTAATTTTTTGTAGTTTTAATTTGTGGTTGAAAATTTTATTTTAATAAACTTTCATTGTGCTCATAAAATTATAAAAAATAGTTTTTCTAACCTACCAAGAGATTTTTAAATTACCAATTCACCCACCCTCTTGGTTTGCCTTAGGACCAATGCTTTAGGTCTACTAACCTATTCAGACTTATAATTAGTTCAATTAAAACATTCTTATCCTCTAATCAAAATTTCATATTAAAGTTTAATGCATGCAAAAGAGTTTAAAATATATAATTAGAACCTAAGTTTTCAAAAAGAAAAAAAATTAAAAGTAAGTTTATAAATTTTGAAGATTCAAAAAAAATATTAAAATTAAATCAAAATAATTATGAAAAATTCACTTTATATTAGAAGGTTTTTAAAATAATTTTTCTTAAAATTTGAAAATATTTGGATTTATTCTTAATTAAATATTAATTAAAGATCTACATAATAAATACTTTAAATTATTTAAAAACATATTATTTATTTTTAATTTAAAATTAATTTTGAAATAAAGTACATAAAATTCTTAAGAGATTGATATAAAATATATAATTTTATGATTAAAAATTAATTTTCTATGATTTAAGGAAAATCATTTAATTACCATAATTTTCCATAAATCATAAAAAATTCATTTTTTATAATAAAATATGTAATTTTATGATTAAAAAGAATTTTTAATAATTCATGGAAATTTATGGTAATTAAATGACTTTATAACTAATTTAAAACCTTTTAAATCAAACTAGTGGTGCTTGCGCCAGTGGGAGGACACACGGTAGGTTGTGATTGGCAAATTTGAAACTACACGGTGGTGAGCCAATCATTAGCATTCATTGTGTGGCTGCACCATCATTGTCATATGATTAAAATGGTAGTGGTGCATGCTGTTTCACCAATCCACATTAGCAAGCCTTATAGACTATTAGGTCCTCCACTATTTCAAATGGGCATCTCAGATCAAGCTGGATGGAGATGCTTAAGTGGCTAGAGTGGTTTGGAATGGTGGATATTATCTTCAAATGGGAAATTTGATCATTTTGCCACTCTTTTATGCATTTGTTGACTAGGTTGATTGGTCAACCAGTAAATGGTTGATGAGGTTACATCTCTATGACACCATGCATTGATTAGAGTGGCTAGGAATGAAAATCAAGCTATGGTATTAGAATTTAAATAAAGATATGAGAGTTTGAGGTGTTTTGACCAAGTCTTGTTGAGTTGATATGGTCAAACCAATTAGAGTTTAACTCAAGGTAGGCTTGGAGATGTTTGAACTATGAATTAAACTAGATTTAAGGTTTGATGAAGTAAGGATCACTTCAGTTGACTATATGGAATAGTTTGAACACATATTGAACTAGTTTGACCAAGTCAAATAAAATATGATTTGACTCATAATGGGTTTGAAATGATTCAAAGTGTGTAATGGAATAGAATTATGGATTTGAGGATATTAATTTAATTAGATAAAGTGATTTGACCTAAATAGGTGAAATTTTATTAAACTTGGGCTTACTTAACCAAGTCAACTTCAAATTAGTAGGGGTGCATTCAAATGAGTTTTGATGAGATTTAAATATATTTGGAGTCTAAATAAATATGAAAGGTACTAAAGGTTAATTTAGTCAATCTAGGTTGACCCAGGTTTGGGTTTGGGCTCAACAGGGTTAGTTTTATCAATTGAGTATGGAGGAGGTCGTCTCAGGGGTTAGAATGGTAATTTGAATCAAATTAACCATTTAAATCCTTAAGAGTTTATTTGGTCAACCAAGGTTGACTTGGTCAACTAGCTTAACCCAAGGCCTATGTTTGGGATCAACAGGTTTGGTTTGACATTTTGAGTTGAATAAAAGTGGTCTCATATAAAGATAAGGTCATTTAGATTATAATGACCATTTAATCCCCTTAGGGCCATTTTGTTCAAAATAACTTGACTTGGTCAACCAAGCTTAACTATGCTATGGGTTTAGGTTCAATGCATTCCAAATGGTTATTGAGATGCATTAGATAAGGTTTCAAGGTTTGGTTTGACTAGGTCAAGTTTAAGTTTAAATAAAACTTTAATTTTTCCCCTAAGGGGCATTTTGACCCCTAATCAACTAAGGGTCAAATTGGGTCCACCAAAATATTCTTTATTTCTCAACATGTCATAACCAATGCAATGGACATGCTCAAATTTTTTGGGGAAGGTCCCAAGATCAAAATTCATATGGTAGAGGGTCTAGTGACATATGCTGTAAATATTTGGAGGTTTTATAGCCTTTGGATATCAATTTAGTTTATATGGATAGAGGTCTCAAATTGAGCTCAAATTTGGAGGGTTGACCCTAGGGACATATATAATAAATTTGAAATTAACAGATCATGAATCAGTGATCATTTGATTTCATTTTGAGGAAATTAAATGATCACTCAAAAAGTAGCCATAGATTTTTGTTTGGATTTTTGTGTTTGAATTGCATTTTAGAATTGCTTGTTTAAATTTTGATTGCCCAAATTAATTAAGATTAAGTAAATCATTCTTATTGGTTTGATAGGATTGAAGCTTGATGGGAGGTTGGATCAAGTGCAGATTAAAGTCTAAGTTGAAGACTGTATTGATTTTAAGTCTAGATTTGTTTAAAGTTTGAATTGATTTGAAGTCTGGATTAATTTGAGATCTAGATTTATTTAAATATCGAATAGATTGAGTCCTAAATTGAAATCTAATTGGTTAACACCTGTATCCTTGTTAACCGATCAATTGGGTAGAGATCTAGATCGGTCACTATGGCCTCATACAAAAATGAGGTCAACATTTATGAGCTCAAATCTTACTAAATTATATTTCTCTAGTTTAAAGTTAATCCTCTTTTATAACAGGGATATAGGTTGATGGATTTTTATATTTGGATATATCATGACCTCATTTTTTTATTTTGCGAGCTTATATCGTCAATGTTTGGAATATTTATGCATTCATTGGTAGTATCCTCATATGTATATATTACACAAGTGCCTTGTGTTGAATTTTTAAATAATCATAAGGATGCTCTTCTATTTAGAATTTGGGGCTTTAATTTAATAACCTTTACTTTAGTCAAGTAGAGCATACAAAATTATGAATATAAGTTACTCTAGATGGGATCTAACCTTCATGTTATGATCATGCATTTTGTGCATTTTTTAATTACATTGCATAAAATTTTGAGAAATACTAAGTTATATATGTGCTTTCAATTGAGCAAGTGATCATGGCCAATTTTATTGATTAGGTTTCATTTTACACTATTCCATATTTCATGCCCTTTATACCTCACTAACTTAATTATCGAAGAGTGTATCGCACAAATTGCAACTCGTTAATTGTGTTGATTTTATTGTCCATGTCAATTTTCACTCATTTTAAGTTCAATTTTGTTAGTGGAAAGGGAATCTAAAAAAAAGTTATGAATCAATGAAAATAAATTATAAAGGGCAGTCATTTCCTAATATTATCATGTGTTATATGGCTATCCAATTGGTATTCTCTTTCAACATCATCTTCATCATCTTGCTACTGGAAACTTTATTCATATGCATAAATGTAATGAGATTGAACCTATTTTGAGGCTCACATGAAACATTCCATTTAGTTGGTGAAGCCATTCATTATTGAAAAGTTTTATTTATGTTTGTTAGACTAGATGAACAACAATATCACTCCAAGAGGGGAGTGAATTCGTGTTTTAAAAAAAGTGCTTTTTTTTCAAAATCTCTTTTTTAAAATTTTAACCAAATTCAAAATTTAATTAAAATTGAGATCTTACAATGCAAAAGCTAAATGATAAAAAAAATCAAATACTATATATATATATATATATATATATATATATATATATATATATATATATATATATATATATTCTCTTTATAAAAATTTCTGGTGTGCTTTTAAATCAAATACTTTATGTAAGAAAATTAAATTGAATATATATAGTAGAAAAATAAATATGTTTTTTTTTCAGATTTTTGTTTATATTTTCTAACAAACAATTGAGTCTAAAAGAATTTTAATATTTTAAACTTGGATTTATAAGAAAATAAAATTGAATAAAAGTAAAATTGCAAGAAAATAAAGTACAATAAAAATAAGAACAAATACACTAGACATTTATAGTGGTTCAATCAAAACTTGACTTATGTCCACTCCCTGGATTCCTACACTCTAAGTATTGCACTGAACTCTTAGTGACCATGCTTTTGCCCCCACCACTGCAAGGTAGAGATGTCCTTATGAAATCTTTTCCATTAATCTAGTATGATAGAGCATAGAAAACCTTTTCACCCTTCTGGTAAGGAAGAGAACCAAAATCTTTTTCATCATCTTGGTGAGGTATAGATGTAGAATGCCTTTCACCCTCCTAGTGCAATAGAGGTTCTAGTGGCCCTTTGACTTCAAAAGGTTCTTCTCAGAGTTTCAAACGAGTAAGACTTTGAATCTTGGAGAAAGAAGGTGGATGATAATTGGAGTAACCGTATGAAGACTCCCTTTCTTACACTCCTTTAATCTCACAAGGCCATTCTCTCTCTCTCTCTCTCTCTCTCTCTCTCTCTCTCTCTCTCTCTCTCTCTCTCTCTCTCTCTCTCTCTCTCTCATCACACCTTTCTATCCCAAGCCCAAAGCTCACCTTTTAAACTCTCCCTCATAGAGGACTTAAACCCCCTTATTTTCCAAAGACTTCTAAACATTAATTAAGAGTTGATTAAATATAAGGCTCTGTGAAAAGTTTTAATTTTCAATTTAGGTTCCATTGTTCAAATAGTATGATATATTGATCATTTTTTTTATTAGTACGATTCTCCAACTATAGTACTATGTGATGAATAGACTACATAATGATCTTATAAAATTTTTTAACTAATCATTATTTATGAATGAATAGTAGTATCATATAATTAGTTTAACTCAAGATTTTATTATATAAGATGAACAAACATCATTCAAAGAGCACTATGGTGATTCATATAATATAACTTTTGGATCTTTTTGGACGAACCAAACTTCATCTTGAGAATCCTAGGGTCATTCATTCAATACAATATATGTATCATAAAGTGTGATATGTAATCAATCAGATCCAATTTAATTGCTTAATTTATTGACCAAATTATGAACTTATCTAAAAGATCATACAATATGAAATGATTCTTGTAGTGCAAATAATCAAATTTCAAAATTCAAATTTACCTATTTTAGGTAAGCTGGATTCGATAGCGTGGTTTTTTATTATAAGTAATCATCCAATACAATGCATTTTTCATAGTGTATGATTATTTATATTTCAAAATAATAATATTTTTAATTTAAATAAAATATTATATTTACTTTGTATTTTGATATATCATATATTACAATCATGATAATACAGTATATATTATAAAAAAATTTATTATCATTATTTTTACTCCCCTTGTATGTGTGTGCATGGTTGTTAAGATACCATACACCTTTTATAATATATTAACTCAAGAAAAGATTAAAAAAAAAAACTCTTGCAAAAATTAATCATATACTACTCCGTCATAAGCTCTAATCCTTTGATGGTGCTTGGTGTATGATATACCTGAAATATTAATACACAGACAAAAATATATGGAAAAATAATAATAGGAGAAGCTATTTAAACTCCAATGATATTTATAATTATCAAAACATAGGCTCACGAACATGGATTGCAACAATCACCCCTTTTTTAATGATTGCAAATATTATTGGTTGATTACAAGTTAATTTCATTTTTCTCCTAATTTCTTCCCCTTCTAGATATTTTTAAAATCAAAGGGATATATTTTTTATTTTCTTAATTAATAATAATATTAAATAAATATTTTAATACACGCATAATTAAAATTATGACAAATTGTACTAATGATAAAAAGATATTACAAAACAATAATTTTTTACTCCCCCTTTTGACATCACAAATAAGGGAGATATTAGGACAAAAAAATATAGGAAACAAACACTATAAGAAAAGATGCATAACAAGGATTAAACACATTGCAAGAATAAATGAACTTCAAACATAACATATAGCTGCTCATAGGATGGTCCCTGATCATGTGGTGGTGGCTAAAAAAAATGTAAAGCATAGAAAACTGATTGTTAAACCACTAGAGAACCTCATGGTACAACTGATGAAGCTATTCCTAGTGCTGTATAGACTATTAGATATGAGAATCAACTTTCAACTCTAGTCAAGTGAAAGGCTCCATCCAAGCATCTTGCAGATAGTTGCATGTCATATGAGGGGTAGGCTCTTATGGTTGTGCTCCCCTTGTTGCTTCTTCTTTTTGACTAAGAAATTTCTGTTAGGGCCCTATTGCACTTGCTATATATAATGAAAGGAGTGGTTGGTGAAGAATGTAGGAATAAGATCAAGCTATGCATGATAGGATAGGTTATATTTAAATTTTAGGATGTATCTAAAAATATGTCCTGAGGCTAGATTTTATTTTCATCGGGCTTGTGGATTCGTAATAGAGGTGAAATTTTTAATATATATAAAAAATTAGGTTATAGGCATTAAATTGGGTGTTGGACATTCTATATGGGTGACGTAAGGTAGAAGTGGGAGTGATATTAATAGGGTCACCAGCTTTTGGAATGACATTATTTCAAAGAACTTGTTGAATGACTCAAGCATTAAGAACTAGGAAACCCAATAAGGGATAATGGTGTGGTAGAGGTGAGTTACTAAATAAGGTTGTTGACTTGGGTCCAATTATAATATATGAAATAAAAATAAAATGGGGAAAAGGAAAAGTATTAGAAAGGTGAAGAAGCTCATGAAGATCATCTAGGGTAATATTGACTCAGTATTGATGGACTTGAGATTGAAGAGTAGTGTGTTCGAAGGTGACAAGAAGACTTGAGGAAAACTTGAATAATAGTTCGGTGTTAAGGAAAAACTAGGAAAAAGATGAACTTTTTTTTTTGAAAGAAAATGCACCTTTGCATTAGAATAAAAACTATTACGAACTACTCAAAGCAAATCTTATGAATTAAATTCCTCCTTCAAAATAAACAAGAAAGGAGGAATATCTACATCACTAAGATCATTCCAAAAAAAAACTTTTACCCAAAGCAAAATTAGTACAACAATCTAATAATTTATTACAACATCTACTAGAATAATTGAAAGTAACTTGATTGAAATCTTGAATGAATGCTAAATTTTCTCCAATCCTTATTCTTCAATTTCTTCAATGATTTTTGAAGAATTTTTATAATATTGAAATTATCCCCTTCTATAATGACACCCTGTACTTCCAACATCCATCCCTAAATGATATTTTCCAATGTACAATTAGCTAATAGTTCCAACTGTGCTATATCCCAATGCAAATATTCAACCAAAAGCAAGTAAAAACCTTCCTTTATCATCTTTGAAAACTCTGTCGATACCTGCCTTATTATTACTGCTTAGAGAAGCATCAATATTAATCTTTGTCCATCAGGGTGGAGGAGGATGCCAAGAAGAAAACAGCTTACGCTGGTTGACATCACATGTTTCCAAATAAATATTAATAACCAGAATAACATAAGCCATCAAAACCATGTTGGCCGTAATATACACATCAGTATCTTCCCTTTCTCTATGAATCAATTTTTTTCTACTCTTCCAAACTAAAAAAATAGTAGTACAATAAATATTAGCAATGAGAGAGTTGGTACATGCTAATCTTCATAATTCAGCTGTACATTCCACAAAATCAGAGAAAAATGGTACTTGAAACCCCATTTGTTTAAAAGAACAATTATATTCTTTAGTTTCACACACTTCCCAGCAATATGATTGTTGTCTTCCACCTCCTCATAGCCTCTCGGACATCCACAATAATTAATCAACCTTCAATACATAATGAAGGATTTGGATGGAATAGCATCATTATATAATCTCCACCAAAATAGCTCTACACGGGGTCTTAGCTTTATTATTTTCATCACTTTCCATTATTCCAAGTCAGAACCGTAATCCATAATAGCTTTCTGAGACTTTGCAACAATAGTTTTACCAACAACTTTTAACTTTAGTTCAATTTGATCCATCCCTTGTTCTACAAATATTAGAACTTGTAAGATAAACTCCACCATATGCCTACCAAAAAAACATTTGAAGGCATTTTTCATCCCAAATTCCATTATAGATAAAGTAGCCTAGATTATAATTTATGTTTTCCAAATCAGCTACAAAAGTAGGTCATTTAGAAATATTTTATCCAAAATCTAGGTATCATGCAAAAAATTAATGGAATTTCCATTAGAAACTTTCCATCTTATAATATTTCTATAATAGGTTGCACCATTGCACAAGATTTTCCAAGTGGAAGAACTCTCTTTCTTAACCAAAATGTTCCAAATATATGTATTGTATTAAGCTTTTAAGGTACGATTAAGTAAAGAATCAGGCTCCATGATAAACTTCCATGCAAATTTAGCATGAAGAGGTCCCACCTTAGAAATAGCAAAGAAAAGACCCTACCACCTTTCTCTTTTATTTTTCATAACAATTTACATGAAGCATAATGCATACCAACATTGCCGTTCTTTCTACTCCATAAGAACCCTCTACACACTTTGTCAAATTCTTTCAAGATCTTCATCGGAACCAAAGAAAGTGAAGACAAGAACATAGGAAGAGATAAAAAAAAGCTAATTTTAATAACACCATTTTCCCTTCCAAAGAAATAAAATTCTTCCCCCAAGTGTTCAATTTGTTCAAAGCAACTTCCATAAGGTTTTTGAAATCAAAACCAACCATCCTTCTTAATGTAATCTTCACTCCAGGAAAACACATTTCATTCATAGTATTAAAATGCAATACATTTGCAATGGCTTTTCTCCTTCTCCGCTTGACATATTTTCTAAATAAAATCATTGACTTATTTTCATTCACCTTTTGACCTGACCAATTGCAATATTTATTCAAAATATTCTTCACCTTCCTCACTTTGTTTATGTTAGCTTTCAAGAAAATAAGCATATCATTAGCATAAAGCATATGAGAAATTCTTGGAGCGTTTGGAGCAATTTGAATTCCCATATCTCTGCCACTTAGGTGAAAAGCTTCAGACAAAATTTGAGAGCACATAATAAAAAGAAAAGGGGATAATGGACACCCTTATCTAAATCCACTCTTTGCTTCAATCCAATCATATTTGATCCCATTAATCAAAGAGCAAAATTTTGGATCTAAAACACACTACAATAATAATTCTAAAAATTTGCGAGGAAAATTAAAGTGTTTTAGAACTTCCCTTAGAGTCTTCCATCCCATACTATTGTATGCCTGTTCCATATCAATTTTTATTTCCACAAGTCCCTTTTTAGCTTTTGAGTAACGAAATTTATTGAAAAGTTCTTGAGCCAATAAGACATGCTCAGATAAAGATCGACCTTTTATAAAAGCAGCTTGAACAACATAAATGATTTTGTGAATGAACACCTCCAATCTTTTCAACAACATTTTGGAAACTAATTTATAAATAGACATGCAAAGGCTAATGGGATGGAATTTGAAGGAACCATCGTGTTTTGAACTTTGGATGATAGCACAATAAGAGTTTCCATCCATGAGTGATGCATACATCCAGCTTTAAGGAAATGATTTATAGCTCTCCATACATCATGATGAATGAATTTCCAAAAGCCTTTAATAAATGAAAATGTAATCCCATCCATACCAGAAGAGATATTTTTACCCAAATTATCCACTACTACTTGGTGTTCCTCCTTAGAAAATTTGACGTCCAATTTGACATGGTCTCTGTCATCAATAGAAATCAATGGTCTAAGCCAGCCATGGAGCAAGTAGCTTCTTTCCAACCATATCATTTTAAAGAACTCTGTGAAGATTTCTTGCACCTCCAATTGATTATCGGTCACCATAACATTATCGTCCTTGATGTGATTTATCCAATTAGAGCTCCTCCTAGCATTTGCAAATGCATGAAAAAAGGAAGAATTTGAATCTCCCTCCTCCATCCACTTAGCTTTTTCCCTTTGTTTCCACCAAATGTTGAGCCGAGGAAGAGTAATGTTTAGCTCTTTAATCTTGGCTTTTAATAGAATCAGCTTATCTTCAAAAAGATTACCTTCCGACTCTTCCAATTGAAGATCATAAATTTTCTTCTTCAATAAATCTCTCAATAAATTAAGACTTTTAAACTTGGCTTTACTCCAATAAAATAAAGCCCTTAAGTTCTTTTAAACTTTAAATTTAGTGAATTAACTGGATCATTAGCACTAAACCTCTTCCAAGATTTCTCCACAATAACTTAAGCCACATGATAGGATGCCCAAACATCTTCAAACTGAATTCCTTTATTATGGAACAAAACCGATTTGAATACCTCCAAAATTATAGGACAATGGTACAAGGCTACTCGAGATAAATGTTTCATAATAGCATGATGAATAGAATTCATAGCCATAATATTTATTAGCATCTATGAAGTCTTTCCAGAATATGAGCCCCACCTGATTTGTTATTGCACCAAGTAAATTTTGGTCCAATAAACCCAACCTCATAATAATCATTGTTATTCATAAACATATTCATATCCGTAGCTCCTTGAGATAATAGAAATTTTTTCCTCCTCTTTTCTTCTCCTAAGATAACACACAATTAAAGTCCCCACCGATTATCGAAGGAATATTTTCAAAATAATACCGCTCCAAACAATCCCATAAAGTCCTTCATTTTAGAGTATTCCTACTCCTATACACAGTTGAAACAATATAGCTTCCTTTATTATTCACCTTCATATTACCAATAATCACCTGAGAAGAAACTTTAATCATAGAGAAACAAGAAAAATCCTTTCTCCATAAAACCATTAAACTACCAGAAAGACCATCAGAAGGTACCATAAAAGAATCCCAATTATTTCCCAAAAAATTGAGAACTTGAACTTTGTCCAAAGAATTAACTTTTGTCTCTACAAGACCAACAAAAAAAAAACATCATTATCTTTAACAAACTCCATGAGATATAGAGAGGCCTCCCTCTTTTTAGCCTCTCTACAATTCCAAAAAGCAAATGAAGTCATTTCTTAAACAAGGGGGAAGGACCCCCACACCTCTTACTTTTACCACTATCCATCTTTCTATTGAGAGTAATAATATTACCCAAGCCTAGAGACTTAAGTTCTTTAAGATGCTTCACATTCTTACCTAAAGAAGAATGAGAAGCCACATTAATATCCAGAGAATAGGTCATATTGACCTTTTCTAAACATGTCTTGTGCTCCCCACCACCTTTAGTGATAGCATCTACCACAATCTCAACATCTCCAATTACCCACAACAAACTCCCCCTCTTCAACAATATTACCTAAACCCACCTCCAACTCCTCAATATGATCATACACCTCCAAACCAGAGAGAATATCAAACTTATTAAGCACCAAAATAGTAAGTTCTGAAGAATGTACCTTACAATCTTGACATTCTGAGTCCAAGATAGTGGAAGAGTTTCCAGCAGCAACATTGACCTCATTTGGACTTTCCCGCACAACCACATTGGACTCCAATTCAATAGAAATCCCTAGGTGTCACTCCTACTCTTTCAATTGAAATAGCTTTCCATTTATCAAGTAAATTTTGGTTCTATTTTGGAACAAAAACTTTTTAAAAAATAGTCGAAGAAACATTATGTTTATTCCTCCTTACAAGATATTGTTTGGATCTATTTTTGCCATATTTAACTTGAAGCCATGGCCCATAATTCAGATTTATCATTAATGTTCCTTTTTACTGGAAGCATCCATAATGTCAACTTGAACTTCCTTGTTCTTGATCAAATCAAGGTCTTCAACAACTTTGACCTTCTCCACCTTTAAATCCTTACACTCCGCTTTAACATGGCCTATTTTGCCACATGCAAAGCACAATTTAGATATACCTTCATACTCAATTCTTTAAAAAAACCTTCCCTCCATTCCTTCCATCTAAACATCAAAAGGCAAATTTTCATCTAATGGGATACAAACACATACTCTAGCAAATTCTCTTTTACCCCATTAAAACATGTTTCCATCTAACAAATAAGGCTTTTCAACTTGGAAAGCTATCCTGCAAATTTTAATAACATCCCAACATTATAAAGGCAAGTTGGGCATTCTAATTCACATAGGAGCTAAGATCCCTCGAAGAGAAGAGCGAGAGAACAAAGGAGGCCATTTATGAATACCCACAACATTGCCTTTAACATACCATGGTCCTCCTATCAGAATATACTCCATAATATTCAAGTTCTCGACCAAACACAACAACCATTCAAGTCCCATTCCGGTTATATATATGGAATTTCCCAAAACAATTCCATTGCCTTCTCCGTTCAAAACAAATTGACTAAAATGGGATGTTGTCTCCAAATACTCTGAAATCAAGAGCATTCTCTAACTTATTTGCATTCTTGAACTCCTTTTCAGCATTAAGCAAAATAGCCTTCCCATCCTCTGTTAAATAAGACCCAAGTTCTAGATTTTCAATTTTGATATTAGTCTTTTAGTCCAAACCGAAGATAATTCTACTTATCCCATATTAGCAGCAGAAGGTTTATCACCTTGAATCTTAAACTTACTTTTATCTGGTTTAGCCACAATGCCTTCCCGATTAATTAATTGTGGAAATTCATCACTGTTCTTATTTTCCTTAGTATTGATCTCTTCATTCAGAGATGGAATAATCAAATTATTACTACTACCCATAATAGGAGAAGAAGGTAGAGAAACAAAATTGAAACATTTATTCGAATAGATTTTTAACCCAGCTGAGGATGAAGCTTCCAAATCAAATTTCTCAATTACCCCTTTGAAACCAGGATAGATATTTATAGCTTTCAGGCTTATGAATTCGTTTTACTTTGATTACATCATTACCTTTGCCCAAAACTACTGAAGCTTTCTTGGTATTCAACAAACCCCCTATATTAATCGTCAATGATTTTTTCTTTAAAACTTTTGTTCTGACCATTGAGGAGTGACCTCGAGCCTCCATTGAAGACTTCTGAAGTTGATCACATAGGAACACTCAAACCTTTCTAGAAGTTGTCCAAGATCTAGAATTCACTAGGCAGTTGCCTTCCATCAGAGCTGCCAATTGACGTCGAAGGGACGGCAGAAGATCGCTGCCCAAACTGGCCGTGAAAAAGAATGAATCACAAAGTTTAAAAAAAACACCAACTTTCGTATGCAGAAATCGACACTTTCTCTCACTAATTTTTTCTCACTAACTTTTGCCCATTAAAAAAATGAACTGAAGTGTAGAAAAGGAAAATAATTTGAGTACCTAGTATTAGAGATCTTATATATTTGAGTACCTGGTAAACTTTAGAATCAATAATGGAAGCTCCTCTGTTTCAGATATATGCATCTTCATCTTACTCACATTGGAATTTCAGATCCACTCATCGGTGGAGATTTTCACATCTTATGTTTTGAGAACTTCAGAATAAGTAATAGATGCTCCTCTATATCGGACACATGGAGATTTACACATCTTATGTTTTGAGAACTTCAGAATCAGTAGTAGAAAGCTCCTCTATATCAGACACATCAATCTTCATCTTCTTTTCATTGGAACCTCAATCCATTCATCAATGAAGATTTGCACAGCCTTACTTTGGTGGAGCCATAGATAGGTGAATGAGAGAATATACTTATAGAGGAGAAAGGAATTTGAAGAAGAAGGTGTGATTGAAATGGCTATTTCACCTTTTTTGTTTATATCTCAGGTAGATCTTATAATATGATAAATGATTCTTACATTACAATTAAGTCTATATAAATTATCTCTTCGAGAAAGTACAATCAAAGGTCAAATCATATAACATGACTGAGTATCGTGCTTGATGATTAGTGTCAAATTCATTATCCCTAGGATTAGTTGTTATGTATGTTGACCAAAAGGTAACGTTCAATACAATGTGAAATTTGTACAATATGATTAGACTTCTTTTTTATGGCATTGCTTAGTCCTAACCTCTTTTGATGGATCTCATAAGATAAGCTCTCTAGAGTGACTAGAGGAATATCTCCACTCTTTAGGCAAAGGATCCTGAAGTGCTTCTTTATCTCCGAGGTAAACAGCCTTTACTCCATGGGTAATTTCTACGTCGTCATCATCTTGTAACCTAGGCACAACTACTATATTTGATTCAGCAAACACAACATAGACTGATTCTTCTACAACTAAGGTTCTTTTATTGAAGACACTGTAGGCTTTACCTACTGTGGAATAACTTAAGAAGACTCCTCGTCTAACTTAGAATTAAACTTTCCTAGAGGAGATTTATCACTGATAAGCATAAAGCACATACACCCAAAGATATGCAAATGTGAAAGATTAGGTGTCCCACCCTTGAGTAGATCATAAAGTGTCTTATTTAGTTTAGATCTAATATTCACTCTATTTAGCACATAATATGTAGTATTCACTACTTCTACCTAAAAATATCTATGTAGGTTATACTCAGCTAAAATTTCCCTAGTAGCCTCCAACAATGTCATATTCTTTCTTTCAATTATACCTTTTTTCTGTGAGGTCCTAGGGGCAAAAATATTATGTTCAATTCCTAGCTTTTTGTAAAATAATTTAAATTTCTCATTTTCAAATTCTTCAACATGATCACTATGAATTGTGAAAATCAAAACTCCTACATTTTTCTAAATCCAAGTGGAGAATACTTTAAAGTTCTTCAAAAGACTCACTCTTTATGAGCTAAGAATCTAACCCAAGTGTATCTAATAAACTCACATATAATCATAATGCTAAAAATCTTACCACTTAAACTGATTGTACTAACAGGTCCAAACAAGTCTATTTGATGCATCTCAAAAGGTCTAGTGGTAGTGATATCCTCAATGGAATAAAAAGAATTTTGAGTTTGCTTTCCTAATTTGCGAGCATCACAAAGATGATCCTTAAATAAGTTTATCTTAGGAATGCCTCTAACTAGATTTTTTTGGGTAATCTTCCTTAGAGTCTTTTATACTACTATGGCATAGTCTCCAATGCCAAAGCCACAAATCATCCATAATAGTTTCAAAGAAAAGACTCATAATCATCAATATAAGATAAATTAAGCTTATAAATATTATTTGTTCTTATTCCTTCTAAATCAATTTTCCTTTTATGGCAATCATGATTTTGCTAAAAAAATTTAATGTTAAAACCCTTGTCATAAAGTTGGCTAATGCTAAGCAAATTAAGCTTTAAACATTCAATTAAAAGAACTTTTTCAACAATAAACCTTTGGGTTTATCGATTATACATTAGCCAATCACTTTCCTAGATGTTTACCACTCAAAGTTACCTTGGCTCAGTTCCTAGCCTCCAACATGTTGAATTTATTAATATCTCCTATCACATGTATCGAATAATCCCTTATCTAAGTTCCATAGCTCTCACTTATCTTCTTATGGGAGAAACCCTATAAAGCCAATCAGAGGTTGAATTTGGAAACTTAAGTAACTTTGGGTTCCATCTTATGCTTTAATAAATGAATGAAATTCATGTTATGTTATGATGGACCTTGGGCCTCCAAACTTGATGTGTTATAAAGTGAATTCTACAAGTGTGAGATTTATGTCTTATCATGATGACCTCATCTTTGTATAAGGTCATCAGGGCACATTCTACTTCCAATAAAATTCTAAATCAAATCTAAATCCAAAATTCAAAACCAAATCTCAAGGTTAAGGACCCAGGTCCTAAAACCCTTTATAGGTGATTTTAAGTCCCCTTGAAATCTAGTTAAATGACCCTTGATTCATGGTATATCAATTGCATATTGATTAGGTATGTCCTTAGAAGCCAACCCTATAAATTTGAGCTCAATCTGACTGTTCTAGCCCTAGAAAATAAATTGATTTCTAAATGCTATAAGACCTTCAAATATTTATAGCCTATGCCACTAGACTGAACATTTAGTGGAAATTGACATTGGGACCTTCCCCAAAACCTTTTAACATACTCATAACCTCTATTATAACATGTTGATCACCAACCTCTATTTTTTGGGCATAATTTAACCCATGTTTTACTGGGATCAAAATGACCAAAATACCTTTTAAAAGGATCTTTGATATATTCCCCATAGTTTAATATGGATTGACCATATCAAACCCTAGAATCGCTCCAAATGTGTCCTAAGAATATTTAGGGACACATGGGACTCAAACCTAGTCTTTGGTTTGGCCTAGTTGACCAAAATGCCATTTATGGGTAAAAACTCTTTTCGATCCAAAAGAACTCCTCTTGGCCTGGAACCATATTTATTGGTCTCCATTAATTAATTCAAACTTGTTGGGGTTAAACTAAACTATTGGTTTAACATAGTTGACCAAGTCAATTATGCTTAGCCAAACTACCCTTTAAACCTTTAGACTTGCATTTAAACCCAAATGACCTCCGTATTACTTGGGATCATTTTCATTAGACTCAAATAGGTCAATCTAAACGCAATGGATCCAACCCTTAACCCTAGGTCAACTTGGTTGACAAAGTCAACCAACTTTAACCAGCCATACATACACCTCAATACCTTTCAAACCTTTAAAAAAACTTTCTTAATCCCATTCAATCTATGGGAAGACTCATTTTTATTGAAGGCCAAGCTTTAGTCCCATTTAGTTTAGCCATATAGCTTGGCCTAACTATCCAAAGAGAGGTATCCATGAGCCAAGTCCCTCCCTAAGCCAGAACAAATCAAACTAATGGTGGCATTAGGTGCCCCATCACCAAATGCACCTACCCTAGTTGACCCCACCCTTGGGTCATCTTAGGTCTGAGAATTGGGCTTGCTCAAAGTTGTCAAAACCACTATGGGTTGGTCCATTACCCAACCTAGGCTTCACCAAGCTAAAAAAACCCCTCCATTGGGTGGTCCTGGGTCCAACAGACCTCCCTTAGTTAGTCCAAGCCCTAGGTTGACAAGATTTAACATCCAAGCTAGCCCAAAGTGCTAAAAACCACTTTGAACTAAGCCATCTTCTACCTCAAATCATTTGAAACCAAAATTTTATTTGCATTGGATAAATTTTGACCTAATGCACCTCCCCAATAAAGCCCAAGTCCTAGCTTGACCTGGGTTGCACCTAAATTGACCCAAACTATACATATTTGGGACAACCCAAAGAATTTCAAAGAATTAGACTTTGAATTTTCTAAATGAGCTCACCAATAGAATCACCTAACTCTGTGCTACTTTTCCAGCTCACCTTGACCCATCTAGTGGTTGTTGGTGATAGGAGCAAGCAAATAGGAGCTTTGATGGTCCCCTCGTTCTTGAGCCTCATCCAAATCCTTCTAGAGCATAGGTTATGCATTAAGCTCAGGAGGATTAGAGATAATGTCCCCGCCCACTTGGAAGCCATCCAATGGCTTCCCTGATTAATCTCAGTATTCAAAAGTCACGCGTAGGGCTTGAATAAGGCAGCTCAATCCATTAGCCCCCATTCTCATTCAATCTCTCCAGAATATTCCCCAGAGCTCTTTAAGTATCCCTCTCCATTCCCCAAGCTTCCCAACCTCTTCCAGCTAGTGTCTTGAGTTAACTCTAGCAAAATTTAGGCCTCCCATTTAAATTCCTACTTTTGGTGATCCTCTGGCCTCGATGTCTGAAGGAGAAGTGTTCTCCTTCATCCACTCAAGCTTCCCACTAAAAAATCTCATATATTGAGGCTTTCTTTATGTTAAAATCCTATTCTCAAGCTCCTAGTTATGTAGTGGTGGTCAAGTGTGAATTAAACCATCAAATAAATAAAATCTGATCATTAGATTGCCAATTTACATTATCATGATCCTCCCTACGAAATTGTGAAGGAATTCATATATGGGATCTCTCAAATCATGCTGGAGAAGGTTTACAGCTTTGAGTCCACGCAGGAGATTGAAGACATAATCTTAGCTATTGATCTCAATCAACAATTCAGATTATATCCCATATTTTTTTGAGTCCATTTAATTGTAGCCATTCAATTTATGATATGATGACTACCTTTAATCCCACATTTACATAGTCAGTTGTAATGATTGGCTAACAAAACAGGTGGTTCCCACGTGTAAAGTGCCAGCTGACGGTGTAAATTAGAATAAATTTCATAAGATATGCAAGAAAATTTTGAAATTTCACATCTCCTCATCCACTTGAAAATATTAGGTATTCTTAGGCTCATTAGAATGGGTTTGAGGAGCTCTACAAAAGCCTTATGGTCTCAATCTTTAAGCATGCATGAAACTTATGTTAAAGTAGTTAGAACCCTAGGGATATTTTTGTAATTTTGACATGATGATAACACTTCAGAGTTTTAAACTCTAGGGGATTTATCTTGAGCATGTCTCTGACATGTCCAAATTTTTTCTCCCTTGTTTATTTTAATTAAGGGCTAGTTTGGGTTCATTGAAGTTTAAGGGTCATGCTTTGACCCTTAGATTCAAATTAATTTATTCATCTTTCTAAAAGGGAATTAGGAGCTATGGTTTGGTGGGTTAATTGTGCTTAGTGTAAGGGTTACATGGCCGGTAATTGCACCCTAATCCAAGGTCTAGGAAGCCCTTATTAAAATTTTAAGGGTAACACTTAGGTGGTTTGGTTAACCATTTTAGAGTTTCCATCTTAGAGCCCAAATTTATTATACTTGGCTGTTGAGATCAGGTAAACTCATGGCCCAAGTTTCACTAGAATTGGTGCCCATTTTTTCCACCATTTAGGAGACCAAAACTCAACCCTTATAATTGAATTAGGATTTAAATTAATTCTTAATTAATTAAAACTAAATACTAAAAACTCATATTTTCTATTATATTGATCATAATTTAATCCTATAACCATGAAAATTAAAAGTCTTATTAGTTGACTTATTTTTTTGCTTTAAATTAATTTTTAAGGAAAACCACTTTTTAATTAATTTAATTTATTAAAAAAAATTAAAATTCCAAAAAAAATTCTTAGACACAAGGGAAACATCCACTTATATCATTTCAGACCTTTCTGAGTAATTCTAAGGAATTTGGAGTTGATTTGAATCAAAATCCCCAAAACCCCTCTAATTAAATAATTAAAAAATTACATTAATTACGAAAAATTTGAAAAATTAAAAGTAATTCAAAAAATTTCAAATTAATCAAACTGAAATCAATTCAATCCCCATTTATGATCTAATATTTTTTAAAAATATCAAACCTTCAAAATTAAGTCAAAGTGAAAAAATCAACTTTCTTGTCAACCGTAGTTCAAATTTGGGTCAAAACATAAAAAATTCATAACATAACATAAAAAATTTGAATTTTAGCAAACTAAGAGTCTAATTACTCATCTTAGAGTCTAATATTAAAAAAAATGGAAACTTAAAATTCACTTTATTTAAAAAACTCAACATTTGACCCTTAATTTAATTAATTAAAATAATTCGAATAATTCCAAAACTCAATAATTAAACTAAATTTCTAGAAGATTCTAACATAATCATTGAAATTGGTGATTACTCAATTAACTTAAAATTGACAACCCTTAATCCTTAACTAATTAAACTAACTCAATTAATATCAGTTACTACTAAGAAATCCAGACCTACGAGGCTTTTAACTTAGCCCCAACGAAGATGAAATAAAATTCACAGCTATGGTGTAAATTAATATAGTAATCAATTAACAATCTTAAAACACCTTTAAAATCAATATCAACTTATTAATACTTAAACTCAACTTAAATCCATTAAGTCGTTCAACTAATTAAAATACTAGACAACTTTAACAAACTACCTAGTCTAGGATCATGGCTTGGATACACACACTTTAGATGGTTTGCTAAGACAACCAACAATAGTTTTAGGCTATACTGGTGTTTGCTTTTCTACTATTGTGTGTAGAGATTTTTGAGATTTTCACTGCTTTATGGTTGAAAATTAATTGATTACTCAGATTAATATATTTATTTATTTAATGTAATCTATGAATGGATGCAATGGGCATTAGATTACCCCTAGGCTAGGAATGATCTGGTTACTCACATAGTTTTCTATAGGTGGCCATACTCATGTAGGTATAAAGTAAATAAAACAAAATAAAGTTTGAATTAATTAAGTTTTATCTAGGTGTTAATTGCTAGAGCCTGCTTTAAATTTAAAAGAGTATGGCCAAGTGTGATTGGGAATTTAATTTTAATGCATAGTTATATATATAACTACTTAAGATGTGTGCTTGATTTTGATTACTTAGGATAATCGTGTAAGAAGTCTAGATTTTCATCTTAAACTTGATATAATTTTATTGAGTTGTGAAATTGAGGCTTTGATTTGGGATACTACATCTAACTTAGAGTCCAAAGAGGAGATAGCATATCTTAGGGGAGAGTTCTCTTCAATTTAGAGGTTTAAGTTAGAATGATTTTGAGAATCCAAAGCAAAAAGAAAATATTACTTTAAGGGAGAGTTTCTTTTCATTTATATATCAAAACATGATAAATTCAAGGAGCTCAAAGAGGGACAAAAATGTGAAGAAAAAAAAGTATCTCACTCACAGCCACTTGCATTAGTCCTAAGATTAGAATCTAGGTTGTTATTAGTGGTACCAAGCCACTTTAAATTTCTGTAAATTTTGTGATCTAATTAAAAGGCATTTGCTTATAAATATGTATTTATTTAATTTCTTTGATTTGACTATTTTTTTTTTTACTTTGTTTGCACACTAGAAATACCAAGTTTTTTAGCCCTTTTTTATTGCATTCTTATTTTGTTTTAGGCTTGATATGTAGAGGCTTGTAAGGGTTCGCTAAACACCTTTTCTACTAAAAAAATATATATAATTTTTAGACTAGCATAGAAAGTCTAACACTATATGAAATAAGCTTGGGACCATAGAGAGTTCCTATTTATGCATATTAATTGCTTCTCTTCCTTATCAGACACCTCCCATCTTGCGGGTTCTAGCGGACCACCTACATATTGGGGTACAGATCTATCAAGGGGATGTTGTGCAATCTCAAGCAAAAAATTTTTTTAAACCATTTTAAAACTAATTCATTTATTTTTTACATTTTATCGATTAAATTAATATGTGTTACATTAGAAACTAATTAAAGGTGTTTAAACTCCAATTGTATTTTCAAGCATTTTCGCCCTACATAAAGTCAATGAGCTAGTTAGGATTTTCTCTAGATATCAGTCCCAACTCCTCAAAAACTTAATTAATTATATCCCTACCACTTATTCATAAAAAACCAGACTCGTGGATTTTAAATTTCTAAGGAGGTTAGTTGGCTCCCTAATCTAGGTTGGGGTAAGTCCAGATTTTGCACTGTATTAGCTAGGTTGGGGTCACTATTGTACATTACCCAATTTATTCTAAGTTTTTGAGATATGCCTTGGCATTAAGACCTTAACCTTTGGGATTATAATCTCATATTTCAAAAATAATGATCAACTCAAACTAAAGCTTCTCACGATCTAAAACTTAAAGCCTAACATATATAATAGGTTAAGGCACTTCTGAATTGTTATAGATTCTCAAAGTGATTTCTACTACTCCTCTTTTGATATCCTAAAATAATTGCTCAAACTTAATCCAATCCCAACCGAGGTTTCAAATTCACCTACTTTGATATCAATCCTAGAAGATCATTAAATTAAAATTTTTGTTTTTATAATAATTGAGATTATTCATAGAGAATTCAGCCTCTCTATGATGCAATTAAATAAGAGGGATTGCACTCATAGGAAATTTAGAACCCACATTTACTTTTTAAAAATTGATTTTAAAAACCTAATTAGTCTTCTTTGGGAAAATTAAGTCAACGATGATCATTATCATCATGTTCGGATGATCTACAATGGGTTACATCTTCTTTCCGTAGGGCGATGTATCATTTACTATAGTGATTTTGAATATAAAATATTGATGTTTCATCTAGGTTGTAGCAGATTAATATTGATAAAATGTTAGTTTAACCCTTTGGGATTATATGTGTTGCAACTTAGTTTTAAAACTATGCTTTTATATTTTGTGAGTTTTTTATGATACCAAAATATTATTGTGTTGAGTACTATTTCTCCTAACATATATTTGAAAAATTATGCTTACGTTGTTTTTTTATAATAACATTTTAGGGAATCATTCTTTATATTGCCAAAGACTTCAATACATATTAAATTAGGGTTTCTTGTAATTGAAGTATATACCTTTTTATTTTTCTTGAGTTTGAGAGTGTGTGATTATAATTGGATAATCAGGCATGCACACACTGGGGGAGAGTCAAAACTTGTATTTTTAAAACTAATCATACTGTATAATTCTTGAATAGTATTGGACGATTTGACCTGAAAGTTCCTCTAAAACTAAGTTAATCAAATCATGCCTTAGTAATTTCTTTTGAAATTTTCATACTGTACAAACTTGGGTTTGTACAGATAACGTCAAGAGTACAAAATAGATATGTAATAGTTTATTCTGAATAAACTCACCATATTTTTAACTGATCGTACAGTACAAAGTATAGTTTATATAAATGACGTCCAGAGTATGAAATGGGTGTGTACCAGTTCATCCCATATGAACAAGTAATTTTTTTAAACTATTCGTATTGTACAAAATTAATTTTATACAAATGTTGTTTAGAGTATGAAATTAGATTATCCATGTTCATACCATACGAAGCATGATTTGATTTAATAGTTCATGCTATATGATATATGGTTCATACAGATGATGATCATAATATGAAATGGGTTTGTACAAAATTGTACTGGATGAACTTGCTAAGTTTTGAACTGTTCATATTATATAATGTCAGTTCATCATTTGGCTGACACAGTATGAAATCAGGTTCATACAACATCATATATGGATATTTTAACTATTCATATGTTAGAAGTACGGTTATATTATACGATCTAAGTACATCCAACTTGAAATTTTCAATTATTTGGATGATTTTTCATGTCCTTTCTAAAGAAGTGTCCTAAAAATTGACTATCAATAATTTTCTTCTACAAATTTTCTTTTGAGAGTGAGTGTTTTGGGAGAGTGTTTAGGACAGAGGATTGATAAATCTTGTAATTGGAATTTGTTAAAGGTTCAAAAGGTTTCCCAAAGGTTAGAATCTCTTTATAAGTTATTTAATTCTTTTTCCTACTTCTTTGAAGACTCTTAAGAGAATATTTTTAGAGAAGATCTAATACTATAGCATCACCAGGAGGGTGAGAAAGGATGTTGGTACTCTACCGTCACTAGGTGGGTGAGAAAGGATGATGGTACACTGTCATCACCAAGAGGGTAAGAAAGGATGACGGTACTCTGACAACACAAGGAGGGTGAGAAAGAATGTCAGTACTCTACCATCATCAGGAGGATGAGAAAGGATGTTGGTACTCATCTATCACTAGGAGGGTGAGAAAGGATGATGGTACTCTACCACATCGGGGTTATTTGAAGAGATGTTATTGTAAGGAATTCTCTGCCTTACTGTGGGAGCAAAAGAAAATTTAATTTAGTGTAATGCAATATCTGAAGAAGTAGTTTTCATGGAGGGGACATAGGTCTAGTTAGACCAAATCACTAGAAAAATTTTCTGTTCTTCTGTCTTTATTTTTATAGCATTTTTATTTTTTACACATTTACGTTTAATGGTTGAAAAATTATTTTGAAAAATTAATCATTGTACAAAAGAACTTAAATAAGTTTTTTGAAAATCCAAGAGATTTTTTTTTTAAATTATCAGTACACCCCCCCCCCCCCCCCCCCCCCCCCCCCAATCTTGGTTAGCCTTGGTACAGAACTATTAGGTATAACAACCTATTTGAACTTTTAAGTTGTATCAGAGCTTATATTCAAAAATTAAAGCTTAGACAACTTTTGAAAATGATCATGGCCTATTTTTTGAAACTGTTACAATTTTGAAGGATATTTTATCAATAGATCATCACTGTTTGATAACATCCCTTTTGACTTTTGGAAAACCTATATTTTTACCTTTTTTTAATCGCTTGACTATCTTATATAGATTTTAGTACATGAAGGTTAAAGTAGAACCACTAAACTTGTTAATGGCATTAAGATTGAAATATCGTTTACTGATTGGATAGTAGAGGAAAAAGAATTAGCTTAGTTAAATGCTAAATACTTAAACAATTTTTTTTGTGCCTTAAATCTGAGGACTATATCCATGTTTCAACTTGTAAAATGGGAAAAGAAATTTAGGATAGACTTTGCATAACGTATGAAGGAATAAATGAAGTAAAATAGTATAGATTTAACATTCTATTACATGACTATGAACTTTTTCACATGAAACTAAATGAATCAATCACTGATATGTATACTCATTTTATATAAATAGTCACTTCCTTGCAATCTTTAGGTAGGGAATTAACGAATTCATTGAAAGTTAATAAAATTCTTCATTATGTACCTACTATTCATGATGCAAAGATTACTTCCATATCTGGATCAAAAGATCTAACTATTTATTCTATTGACAATCTTCTTGAGTCACTGATTGTTTACGAGGAAGGAGTGACTCAAAGACAAATTGATGCAATTGACAAGTAGAAGGAGAAAAACATTGCATTGAAAGTGGATGACTTGAAAAGTGATCAATCATAGACTAAGGATAAAGTTGATATTGCACTCATGATGAGGCAATTTAAAAGATTCCTGAGAAGAATATAATGGAAATGTTAGTAGTGGAATAAGGGTAAGTTCTACAAAAATATAAAAGCTTATAATTAGGGCTGTAAGCGAACCAAACGTTGGGAGAGCTACTCATTGTTCTGTTTGATTAAAGCTCATTTGCGATCATTTAATTAACTAAACAAACAAACTTGAACACTAATGCATTCAGCTCATTTATGTTCGTGAACAACATCATTTGAAGTTCGTGAACAAGCTCGACATTAAGCTCGGTAAGAAGCTCAATAAAAGCTCGATTCATGTTCGATTTTGAACTCATGATTAAGCTCGATAAAAATAATAAATATTTGACTATAGAATTAATAAATATAAATAATCATTACATTTGGTACATAGATAATTGCTTTTATTATAAATGTATTTGTTTATAGATATGTTCATGAATGTGTTTTTTTGATAGTTAAAAAAATTCGTTAAATATATTTGCGAACAAGCTCAATAAACACTAAACGAATGAACATGAACTGAACATGAACCAAATATCAACACTCCTTAATTTAAATGAACCAAACATAAACACAAATACTAAAGCATGAACAAACATGAACCAAACCTGAACAACAAGCTGATATTAAATGAACACAAACATGAACACTCACATACTCGACTCGGCTCGGTTCGTTTGCAGCCCTACTTATAATGATGTAATTTGTTATGAATGCAGAAATCCTGGACACACAAATATGATTGCCTGAATCTGAAAGCTAATCCTAACAACGAGAAAGTTGAGGAGAATACCAATATTAGGAAGGGTAAGAAAAGATTATAGAGAGCATTATGGGTGGACTAGTCATCTAATTCTTTAGAAATAAAATTAAAGGATGAAGTCCTAAACTTGTGCTTAATGACAAATAATCTTGATCACTCTGATCAAGAGGAGATATATGATTTATCGTATGATGAGTTATTTAAAGTTTCTAAGAAAATCTATACTGCATATAGGAAACTTAAAAAATAGCATGCTCAGTTGAACATAGAGTATTCAAATTTACAAAAAGAGCATAAAATCCTTAGAAATAATCTTGCATCAGTTGATAGCAACCACATGAAATTATTGAATGAATTGATAATTTGATAAAAAATATAAATTATAGAAAATATCTTATACTGATCTTAAAAATGAATGTAAGGTGTTAACATATAAAATAATCAAAATGTAATATGAGTTAAGAGTTGACAATGTTGTTCTAGAAAGTGCTAAATAATATTTTAAAGAAAAACTAAAAGCTCTTGAGGAAAACATAATATCCTCAACACTTGAATAATTTTCTAATCCTGATAGAAGCATAAAATTTCAAAACCTATGAAAAGATAATATAACTCTCGTAGATTGATAAATCATTTTCCTAGAGTTAAATATATTTCATGTGGAATGATTAGTCATATCTCTCACACTTGCATGATTCAAGGTAGAACATATTAATGCGGAGACTTAAGATGCATAAATCACAGCATATCAAACATACATTTAATTTATTATTACCAAGAGGAGAACCTAAACTTATCTAGGTTCCAAAGTTTAATGTTTGACCATTTTGTAGAAAAGCTCTCATAAAAGTCCTTGTGAGAGCATTTGGTACCTAGACTATGGATGTTCAAAGTATATGATTGGAGACACAATATAATTCATATCGCTAGAAGCTAGGAATAGAGGTAAAGTGATATTGGGAGACAATACCACAAAGAAAGTGGTGGGTATAGGTACGTATGATTTGAAATAAGAGCAATATTTTCATTAAAAATATATTATTGGTAGAAGGCTTTAAGCATAACTTGTTGAGTATTAGTTAGCTTTATGATAAACGTTATAGTCTTAAATTTTTTTCCCACAAGCTATATTATAAGCCAAGATGGAATTGATATGTTGCATGGAAATAGGGTAAATAATATATACATGCTTAATTTGAATTTTATTAAATCTTTTAATATATATATATATATTAAAATAATTACTGAAGAATCATGGTTATGACATATAAGACTTTAACATGTAAGCATGAAAAATCTTAAGAAGATTACCTAGAAAGATTTGGTTAGAGGGATACCCAAACTAGATTTTACTAAGGATCACTTGTGTGATGCACGTAAATTAGGAAATCTAGTGAAGTTCTCCTTTCATTTAATTAAGGATCTTAAACTAACAAACCATTAGAAGTCCTATATATAGTTCTTTTAAGACCGATTAGCATTATAAGTCTAGGAGGTAAGGTTTTGGGATTTGTAATAGTTGATAATTTTTCAAGATTTACTTGGGTTAAATTCTTATTTCATAAGAGTGAATCTTTTTTTTTTTTGCGGGGAGGCTCAAATTTGATAACTTAGGAGAGAGAAGATCCATTTATTCTGGTTGAAGAAGAATTTTGAATTTTCGTTTGTGGTTTTTTCGCTGGACGCTAATGGAGTCGGAGGATCGCCGGACTTAGGCTTCCGGAGTCTCAGTCAACCTCCGTCAACCTCCGCCATCATCTCGAAAGATCTTACGACAATTCAATTCGTCTTCGCCTGCTTTTGGAGACATTATTCACGAGAAGGAAATTATGTTTCGTTTTAACAAAGAGCGGCCATTGATCATCAAGGAAGGAGATTTTAAAGAAAAAAAGACGATCGTTGAATGTGTTGGAAAAGGTAAACAAATTCTCTACGAAGATTTCATATTGAAGTCTTACTGTAAACAAGAAACAATTCAACAAAAAGTCAATCAGATCCAAATAGAGGAGTGTGCTCAATCTTCATGTAAGAATGCGGCAGAAGAAGTTAAGAAGAATTTGAATGGTGATCAGAAAGATAACCAGATTGCTGATGATCTTGGTATAGAAGGAGTCAATATGACGTCAAAGGAACACAAAGGAGTGGACAAGGCTATTCGAAGCTCTGACCTAATCATAGTGCGGGAATGTGAAGCTGGAGATCTTGGGAATTGCATTCAAAGAAATAATGTGGTTGATTCGAATCCTATTACTGAAAAACAGGGGCTGAATGCTTGGAAAAAGAAGGATAATATAAAAGTGTCTGAACTTGATTTCGAAAGCAATTTTGTGAATGAAGACGGAACTGTCAAACTACATGTGGGAAAAGAGGTTGATAACTCAAATAGACTGAAAAAGCCTCTGGTTATAAAGATATTTGGTAACAACATTCCCTTCAATGTCATTAGCATTGAGTTAAGAAAATAATGGTCCAGATTCTGCAAATTTCATTTAACCCAACTAGGTCTTGGTTGGGTGCTTTGTGCCTTTTAGAATCAGGAAGCTCTTGAAGAAATAATTGTTTCAGGTCCCTGGTACGTCAATGGAAACATAGTGGGAATGGATAGATGGTCAGCAACTTTCTCACCTAATTCACTTCAAGGTCTTACAGCCACAATTTGGATCCATTTGCCAAACCTTCCACTTCAATGCTGGGATGAAGTGAACGTTTGTAGAATTACTTCCATGGTGGGGATCCCTTATTTTATCGATGGAAACATGTTCCAGTGGTCCAAAAGAGAGTTTGCAAGAGTTTGCGTGAGAATCAAACTAGATGAGAAGCTACCCATGGGAGTTTGGGTTGAAGGAGAGCTGGGAAAATTTTATCAGAACATTGAATAGGAAAGGTTGCCAACATTTTGCTTCATTTGTGGTAAGATTGGTCACTTAAGGGAGGAATGTTTGAAGAAATCTTCAGTAAATGAACCTAATTCAGGAGATGAAGATCCAATCAGTGCAGGATTAGAAGGAAATGGAGATGCCAGGAAAAACTGTCAAAAATAGAGTCAGCTAGATAATGGAAAAAAGAAGATGATGGAGAAGGTTATAGTCCTTGGATTAATGTGGACTACAAAGCTAAGAAGATTAATAAAAAAATTTCTGTGAGCAAGGAAATTATAAAGGAAAAATCTACCATGGAAGGGATCTTAAAGGGAGTTGTTAGACCAAACAATTCTAGCAGGGAGTTTGATGGGAATTTCCTGTTAAAATAAATTTCAATTGATTCTAGTATGAATCAAAAAGCAGATGAAATGGTTAATGATTCTACTTCTAATGTAGAATTCTGCTGTCTCATGGATGATAAAAGACCTGAAAAGGCTTCTGAGATAAAAATTCCAAATTTTACAAATAAGTTTGAAATTCTGAGTAACATAGCAGAGGAAGGGGAAAAAATAAAGGAATGTTTACATCCTAAGGAACAGGAAGATATTTAGAGAGAGACAGCTAATGGGGGTTCTAAAGTTATTGAAGGTAATTCGTCCACGGTTAAGAAGAGAGGTACTGAGCAGTTAAAAAACCTGGGACCTATCAGCCTGAAGACAAGGGGCAGAAAAAATGAAGAAGATGCTAAGGAGAAAGGGGGAATTAATTACCCATTGATCCATAAATAAATTCCTTATTATTTTGGAATTGTAGAGGAGGCAAGAAAAAATGGGCTTCTCTCTACCTCAAGGAGGTGGTTAAAGATCAAAATTTTATTTTTGTTGGGCTTTTGGAGACTAAACTGTTGAGTCTAGTAATTAGGTTGTTAAGCTTAAGTTAATGTTCCAAGGCTACCAAGAGGGGGGGGGGGGGGGGGGGAATTGGTAGTTTTAAAAATTTTAATCCCTCTTTGTATTTAAGTTCAACCGAAATGAAAATTTTTCTTTTAAGTTTTTCTAGAAAATGTTTTTCAACCACAGAGTTCTTAAAAATTAAAAATAAAATACGAAAATGTAAAAACTGTAAAGTAAATGACACCAGATTTATAGTGGTTCAGTCTATAACCAGTCCTACATCCACTCCCCAGAGGCACCCTCTGAGTATTGCACTAATACCAATAGTGACTCTCCTTTTGCACCCACAGCAAGGCAGAGAAGCCTTTACAACACACTCTTTTCATAACTACCCGGTGCGACAGAGAACCATCGTCCTTTTACACAATCCCCAGTGTTGGCAGAGAATCGTCCATTCTTTCACAATCTCCTAGTGTGGGCAGAGAACCCTTCCGTCCTTTCACACTCTCCTAGTGTGGGCGGAGAACCCTTCCGTCCTTTCACACTCTCCTAGTGTGGGCAGAGAACCCTACAGCTGTTCACACTCTCCAAGTGTAGGAAGCGACCCTTTCGGCTATTCACACTCTCCAAGTGTCGGCAGCGAATCGGATCTCCTTGACAAATCTTCTCACAAGAAATCTAGAAGGAAGAAGGAAAAGAGTGAAGTAATCTCAAATCACAAGTAGAGATTCTTACTTTTGAACTCCAAGTGAAGCCTTCACGCTCCAGTGGTAGGAATCCTCCTTTGAATGCACTCTCACACTCTCTCCTTAGCATTCTCTCAAGAGGCACGAAGATCAAATGACAAAAAGATTTGAATGCAGTCTAATTTGGACTATTTATTCAAAAGACAAGAAAAACTATCCAAAAACTGCAAATTTTTAATTCTGTACGCAGTGGATCGTCCTGTACGATCATGGATCATCCAGGACGATTTTACTTAAATGCTTTGAAACGACCCTATTTGTATATATGTACGAAATGTCTTCGTATACGCGGATTGTCCCGTACGAACTAAGTTCGTCCGGTACGAACGGTTATTACTAGGTCGTTCTAGAAAACTGCTAAAAACAGTTCTAAGTCGGTAGGATTTAGCATTAAGCAACTTGAGGAAGGTACATTTCTTAGTCAAACTAAATATATTAAGGACATCCTCAAAAAATATGAAATGGATAATGCTAAACCTGTTAGTACACCAATGAGTTCCTCAGTTCAGTTGGATAAGGACCTTAAGGGAAAATCTGTTGATCAAAAGAAATTTAGAGGGATAATTAGATCTTTACTTTACTTGACTGCTAGCTGACCAGATATTATGTTCAATGTTTGCTTATGTGCTATATTTCAATCAGATCTAATAGAATCACATTTGACAGTAGTGAAAAGGATTTTAAGATATTTACTAGGAACTCAAAACTTAGGGATTTTGTATCCTAAGTTTAGCTCTTCATTTGAAATTATTGGTTACCCAGATTCTGACTTTGCAGGCTGTAGAGTGTATAGGAAAAGCACTTCTGGAACATGTCAATTCATTGGAAATTCATTAGTTTCATGGTCTAGTAGAAAACAAAATTTAGTGGCACTATCTACTGCAGAAGCAGAATACATTGCATTAGGAAGTTGTGTGGAACAAGTACTTTGGCTAAAACAACAGTTGATTGATTTAGGATTAACTATAGGCACTATTCCAATTTATTGTGACAATACTAGTGCTATTTGCATTTCCAAAAATCCTATTCAACATTCTAGAACCAAACACATTGACATAAGGCATCATTTCATAAGGGATCATGTATCCAAGGGAGAAATTGAACTTACTCATGTTTCAACTAAAAATCAACTTGCAGATATTTTTACAAAACCTTTAGCCTTTGATACCTTCAGTACATTAAGAACAAGGCTTGGTGTTATTGATTTGAATGCTTAAATAAAAATGTTTTTGCAACATTGATATTTATGTTTTCTTAATTTATTTGTTTTAATTTTGTTTTGATTTTGTGATTTTTGTGTGTTTTGAATGAGTTTATTTTAGAGTCTGTGGTTTTGTCTTTGTTTTCTATGTTTTGAATATTTAATTTGTTTTAGTTTGATAAAAAATTCAAAAAATCCAATTAGTGTATTTTCTTTTGTATTGATATTATGAAATGATCCTATAATCCTTTTCATAAATATCAATATATGTTGTAGTTGATTTTAATTTTAGATTGTTTTTGAAATGTGTTTAGTTCTTATGAATTTCATTAGTCTTTTTAATCCTAATTGTGCTTAAAATAGATTGTGATTTAAGATTAATTACATTAGAAAATCTAGTCTTTCTAAATTTTAAATTTGTATATAACTTGTCATAATTAGAATTTTTAATCTCATGTCTATTCATTTAGACTACATAAAAGTTAATATTATTATTGCAATTTAGATATTTTCTTATTTTGTATTTCTTTGCTCAAGTGATATTTATGCACTTAGAAAAATTTGAAATTTTAGATTATAGATCTTGGAAAGAATTGGTTTCAATTATTCTTGAAAATTGTACAAAGAGTACAAAAATCAAAAGGGATGCGCAAAGGTTCGTAAATATGAAAAAGAGGCACAAAATTAGCCCAATGTCAAAAGATGCACAAAAATGTGCCAAAAATTTGAAAAAGAAGTGCAAAGCGCCACATGTGGTAATTCTCTTCTTTCCAAATTCTTTCAATCTCTTAATTCAAATTAATCTTATGTTCATTTATATTTTATTGAACTTTGAAATATAGAATTTTTATTCATCTCTCTTGTAATGATTTTCTATATTCAAATGTCTAAATTGAATCATGTTTTTGATAAATGCTTCTTACTTACAATGTTATATCACTTCTTAAATTCTATGAATTTCGATGATTTACTTAATGTTATTAGTTTTAGATTGCATACCTTATGTCAATCACCATTTAGATTAAATTTTCAAATGAATTTCATATAATTACTTACATTTCTTGTCTATTTCTTCTTCACTTTTTGTTGTTGTGAAAAAGGGGGAGAAATTATTGTGTTTGTATGTTTTGTATGTTTTGTTTGTTTTGTTTGCATTTTGATTTTGTGTATGACTTTGTGTCTATGGCTTGTGTGATTTTGTTAAATTTTTTTTTTGAAAAACAAAAATATTATTCTATGCTTCAAAATGCATCCTTATTTTCATGTATTCATCAATTCAGGGGGAGTTAAGGAGATTTGTTTAAATTAAAATCATACAAACAATAATTGTTTTGCCATCATCAAAAAGGGGGAGATTATTAAAATAGTTGCTATTTGCATGCTTTACATTTTTGCAAATTGTATAGTTTTGATGATTCCAAACATTATTGTTCAAATGTGTAGTTATCTCCTAACAATTTTAGAAGATTTGTATTTGCTCTTGTGTGTACTAACATTTCAGGAAAATCAAACTCCAGACTACGAAGACTTCAAATCAAATTCAACATGAGATACTTTGTGAATTTGAAGCTTGTACTTTTCTTTGAATTAAATTTGAAAGGGAGTGATTGTAATTGAATGAATAAAAACATACACACACACATAAAGAGATCATATAAAATTTATACTGATCGTATGAGACGATATCAGATCGTACGGGACGATCAGACAGTTATCTCCTATTGAGCACATAGAACGAATAAGAACTGGCTTGAAAATTTTATAGAGAGCAATTCATTTTCTGATGATAATTAATTTCGTCTGGACAAAAATTTTATAGAGACCAGATCGTCCTGGACGATAATTAATTTCGTCTGGACAAAACTTTTACAGAGAGCAACTCATTTTCTGACGATAATTAATTTCGTCTGGACGACAATTTTACGGAGACCAGATAATCCTGGACGATATTTAATTTCATCCCGGACGAATAGGAATTAGAAAATTTTTCAAGCCAGTTCCTATTCGTTCTATGTGCTCAATAGGAGATAACTGTCTGATCGTCCCGTACGATCTGATATCGTCCCATACGATCAGTATAAATTTTATATGATATCTTTATTTGTGTGTGTATGTTTTTATTCATTCAATTACAATCACTCCCTTTCAAATTTAATTCAAAGAAAAGTACAAGCTTCAAATTCACAAAGTATCTCATGTTGAATTTGATTTGAAGTCTTCGTAGTCTGGAGTTTGATTTTCCTGAAATGTTAGTACATACAAGAGCCAATACAAATCTTCTAAAATTGTTAGGAGATAATTACACATTTGAACAATAATATTTGAAATCATCAAAACCATACAAGTTGTAAAAATGTAAAGCATGCAAATAGCAACTATTTTAACATAAACTAGTTTCTATTGAGAATAAAGATGTGGAGATTATGATTGGAAATGGAAGGAATTACACCTTTGTGCCATCTGCTGGTTTATCTGGGGGCATCCTTGTTATGTTGAGAAGTAGCCAAGCTAAATTTAAAATGATTGAGTCTTCTTCTAAATTCAGTGTAGGAGATTTAGATATCACTAATAAAGGAAAATGGAGAGTAGCTACTATTTATGGTAGCAAAAATGTGTACAATAGAAGGTTTCTTTGGAACGGCTTGGAAAAACACATCACCAATGATTGGCCTTTGGTGTTTGGTGGAGATTTCAACTGTCTTTTGGCTAAATAAGACAAGATTGATGGAAAGAAATTTACATTCTCTATAGGGCCGAGAGAGATGAAATACTTTATGATTTCAAATGATCTTCATGAGTTGAACTTCATTGGTCCTAGAAAAACCTGGAGCAATAATAAGAATGGAAATGAAAGGATAATGGAATGATTAGATTGAATTCTGGTTAATGCTGCTGCAATGAACTGCAATCAATACATAGTTACAAAATATCTTCCTAGAATAGCATCTGATCATTATCCTATTCTTCTCCATACTTCAGTTTATCCTTCAAACATCAAGAGATCTATCAAATTCGAGGATGTGTGGGCTTCATATCCGGCTTCCTATGCTATAGTGAAAAATGCTTGGATGAGAAGAGACTCTGAATCTCCTGCGGAAATTCTGAATTACAAATTCAAAAGGACTCTCAAATCCTTATTCTTTTGGAATAAGGCTAAGCACAAAGAATTAAATCACATTAAGAACTTGCTCAAAGAAGAAATTCTCATGCTCCAAACTAAAGAATCGGAAGTTGGTATGCTTTCCATGGATGAGTATTCGATTCTGAAATTTAAAATCAGTGAGCTCAACTCTACTTTGGCGAGGTTAAACACGTGGTGGAGACAAAGATCCAAAGTTAAATGGATAGAAGAAGGAGACTAGAATTCAAAATTTTTTCACTCTATGGTAAGTGCTAGAAAGAATATTAATCTAATTCATTGCATTAAGAATGGCAATGGAATTCTGGTAGATAATCAGAATAATATTGAAGACATTTTGGTACACTACTTCAATAATAAGCGGCGAGATAGAAGATGTTTTCTTGAAGGCTGGCCGAATAGACAATCTATTCTGGATAAGGATAATAAAAGACTGTTAAGTAGAGAATTTAGTTTTGAAGAAGTAGAAAATGCAATCAAAGATACCACAGGAAGTTATTCTCCAGGTGAAGACGGCATTACTTATTCTTTTCTAAAACATTATTGGCCTTTTATAAAAAAAGAATTATGGGAAGCTATGAAGAACTTTCTTGAAACCAGAAGTATGAATGAGGATTGGAAGAGAACTTTGATTGTTCTGATTCCAAAAATTAACAATCTAAAATGTGCTGATAATTATAGGCCTATTAGCCTGTGTAACACGGTGTATAAAATTGTAACCAAAATTCTTCTTAGCAGAATGAAAGGTATTATCCCGAAACTAATCTCACTTGAACAAGCCGCGTTTCTTAGAGGGAGATCTCTACAAGACCATATTTTGCTTGCTAATGAACTTATTCATAAGTTCAGATTCTCAAAAGCTTCTAAAGGGCTTTTGTCTATTAAATTAGACATGGAACAAGCATATGACTCTATGGGATGGCCTACTCGTAAAAAAAAATCTTGAATATTTTGAGTTTCCTGATTTCTTCTCTATGCTTATTTTAGAATGTGTACAGAATCCTGCATTTTCTATTTTAATTAATGGAACTCCTTCCAAATGGATCAAAGCTTGGTGTGGATTTAGACAAGGGTGCCCCTTGTCTCCTTATCTTTTTATTTTATGCTCTCAGCTCCTCTCCAATGCCATAAATGAAATAGATGATTTTGGTGTTCGGGTTAGCAGCAACAGCCCAAGAATCTCGCACTTATAATATGCTGACGACATAATCTTCTTTGCTGAAGCTAAAATAAAAAATGTAAGAATGATAAAAGGGATTGTTAACAGTTACTGTGACTGGACTGGACAGAAGGTGAACACAAGCAAAATGGCCACTAGCGTGAAGAGGAGAAAAATCAAAAGAATCATGGGATTCAAAGAAGTGAAGGAATTCAATTACTTGGGAACAAAAATGTCTGTAAAAAGACTGTCAAAAGTAGATTTCCAATTCATATTGGATAAAATTATGAAGAAACTGAATAATTGGGGGTCCAGATTTTTCTCCTTAGCAGGTAAAATTACCTTGGCAAACTATGTCATTCTATTGATCCCTTCTTTCCATTCTGCTGTGTCTTTAGTGCCGACATCTATTCTTTAAAGAGTTGTAAAGGATTTGCCAAAATTTTATATGGAATAAATCAAATAAAAATCTGGGAATGCATTATGTTAGCTGGAAGAAGTTGTGTGATCCTGTTGAACAAGGCAGTAGAGGGATTCAATCCTGTTTGAGCAAAACGGGTCCTTTAAGAGCTAAATTAACATGGAAATATATGAAAGAACATGATTCTTTATTGCATAAATTTCTATTTCCAAAATATGGTTTCTGTTGCGGAGTAGAAAACAGGAACAAATCAGTTTCTGCAGCATGGAAAATTATCAAAGATGGCAACAAATCCTTGAGAAATATTGTGAGATGGATTGTATCAAATGGTCGCTCAATTGATGTTTTTGAAGATACATGGATTTGGTATAAATGCTTAAACAAATGGCCTACATTTGTTAACTCTCAAGAAGCTGGTGTTGATGCTATTAGAGTGGATTGTTTGATTTCTGAAAATCAATGGAGTATTCCAGATATTAAGAAATATTTTGGCAAAGAGCTGATGGATTTAATTCATAGAATCGATATAAATTCGGGACTAATTGAAGATCAATATAATCTCATTCACATGGAATCTAGAAGGACTATTACTTACATGGTTGCGGATCAAAAAGAATATAAATCAAATGACAATGTGGAATGGAAATGGTTGAAAAAGCTAAACTTTGTGCAAGAGTAGACAATTTCTGGTGGAGAGTCATGAACAATGCCTTGCCTACCAATGCTTTTTTAACACACAGAAGAATTTATATGAAATCTAACTTTCCTAGAAACTGTAATGAGGAGGAGAATAATATCCATCTAATTTGTAAATGTCAAAAGATTGTGGATGTTATTCATCATTTGAATTAATGGGGCTTTTGCATTCCTCTTTTTGTAAATAAAGAAGAGATGTATAAATGGCTATCTGAGCAAAATTCTTTTCTCTCTACATTAATATGCAATGCAGATTATTTTACATGGAAGGATAGGAATGATATAGTGCATGGAAAGAAAGAAAGAAGTTCTATCTACATAGCAGCCGAAGCTGTTAGTTACCTAGGAGTTCTCAATACTCCAAATTATATCAAATCGGGTAGGTTGAGTACCAATCAGCAATTGCTGTTTGAAAATCATTGGTATTCTCCTCCATCCAACTGGATCAAGGTGAATTTAGATGCTACATTATTTCATTCTTATAAAGGAGGTATTGGAGGAGTGGCTAGAGATCACAAAGGAAGATTTATAACAGCTTATGGTATATCTAAGTTGCATTGGGATATTACTAATTTGGAGTATCAAGCCATAGCTTTAGTCAAAGAGATGTTAAAGGATCAGATGCATGGATTTAAAGGCATTATCATAGAGAGCGACAATATGAATGTTATAAAGGTGATTCATAAATCTTTCATGAAAGGAGGCCAAGGTATGGAAAAATTTTCATTTGTGGATAAATTTAATTATGTGATTTTCAATCATGTCAATAGGAATTGTAATAAGTTAGCAGACTTATGTGCTAACTATGGAGTTTTTTCTTCTTTCTTTTGGGATGATTTAATCCTTGACAAGGTTCCTTCTTCATTTATCAATATTTTGAAGAAGGAATCTATAGCTTGTATTTGGTAGGGATTTCTTTTGATCCCTATTTTTCTCTTTTATAGTATTTGCTTTATGCTTTCTCAAAAAAAAAATAAGAGTGAATCTTTTGAGAAATTTATAAACTTTTTTACTTGGATTCAGAGGAAACTAGTGTGTAAAATTTTATCAATTCAAAGTGACCATGGAGGAGAGTTTAAAAATAAATTTTTTGAAGATTTTTATAAAGGCCAAGGAATTGATCACCAATTTTTAGCACTTAGGACCCCTCAGCAGAATGAGGTTATCAAAAGAAAGAATAAAACTTTGATAGAAGCAGCTAGAGCCTTGTTGGTAGAATATTCACTTCCAAATTATTTTTGGGCTAAAGTGGCTAGTAGCGCTTGTTAGTTCTGAATAGGGTGAATATTAGATGCAAATTAAATAAAACACTATATGAACTTCTTAAGGGGAGAACACCTAATCTTTCATATTTGCAATGTTTTTGATGAAAGGTGTTCATTCATAATAATGGGGAAACTCCTTTACAAAAATTTGATCATAAATTTGATGAAAGAATTTTTTAGGATATTCTAGTGTTGGCAAATCCTATAGGATTTTTAATAAGAGAACTTTGGTAATTAAGGAAACCACATATGTAGTTTTTGATGATTCTAACATTTCGAAAGAGCAAAGGTTGGAAGAAGATTATATTAAAGATATCTCCCAAGGAATTGAAATGATTAATTTTATAGAAAATGCTGGAACCGAAAACAATTTACATAGAAAATGGAAATTTTCTAAGAGTCTACCTAAAGAATTGATTTTAGGCGAACCTAGTGAGGGTGTTAGAATTAGGCATAGATTTAGCAAAGAAGTGAACCATTTTACCTTTATATCAATGATTGAACCCACTAAAATAAATCAAGCACTTTCAAATAAATTTCAAATTTTGGCCATACAAGAAGAATTGAATAATTTTGTTAGAAATGATATATGGGAATTAATTAAAAGGCTTAAGGATCAAAGTGCTATTGGAATTAAGTAGGTGTTCAAAAATAAAATAAATGATTTAGGTGTTCTGATTAGAAATAAGGTAGGACTGATGGCTAAGGGGTATAATCAAATAGAATGAATTAATTTTTAAGAAACTTTTTCCCCTGTAGCTAGACTTGAAGCGATAAGGGTTTTCTATCTTTTATCTATTTTAAAGGTTTTAAATTGTGTCAAATGGATGTTAAGAGTTCCTTTCTTGATGAGGTAATATAATAGTATGTTTATATTGAGCAACCTCCAGGTTTTGAAATTTTGAAATTTGCAAATCATGTGTTTAAATTGAAAAAGGCATTATATGGACTAAAATAGGCACATAAGGTTTGGTATGAGAAGTTAAGCACTTTCTTATTAGAAAGATCATTTGTTAAAGGAAGTGTGGAGATCACTCCCTTCTTGAAAAGGATAGGAGATAACATACTCATCATTCAAATATATGTTGATTATATATTATTTAGATTTAATAATAGCAATCTTTGTGTTGATTTTTAAAAATAATTAGTAAATTTGAAATGAGTTTAATGAGAAACTTGAGTTACTTTCTTACTTTTAGAATAAAGCAAAATAAGGAAAGAATATTTTTTAGTTATTTAAAGTATATTAAGGATATCCACAAGAAATATAAAATAGATAATGCTTAACAAGTGAGTACACCAATGAGTTTCTCAATGCAGTTAGATAAGGACTCTATGGGAAAATCTATTAATCAAAAGAAATGTATAAAAACAATTGGGTCTATGCTTTACTTGATTGCTAGCAGACCATATATCATGTTTAATATTTATTTGTGTGCTAAATTTAAAGATGATCTAAAGGAATCACATCTAACTGATATTAAGAGAATTCTAAGATATCTTTTAGGAACTCAAAACTTAGGGATTTAGTATCCTAAACACAACTCTTCTTTTGAAATCATTTGATATTCTGATTCAAATTTTACAGGATGTAGGGCTGATCAGAAAAGTAATTTTGGAACTTATCAATTCATAAAAAACTCTTTAGTTTCTTAGTTTAGTAAAAAATAGAATTCAGTAGCACTTTCTACTGTTGAAGTAGAATACATTGCCTTAGCTAGTTGTGTGGCATATGTTATTTAATTAAAACAACTACTGATTGGTTTAGGATTTTCAATTAGCACTATTCTAATTTTCTATGATATTATAAGTGCCATATGTATTTCAAAGAATCCTATTCAACATTCTAGAACCAAGTATATTGATATTATGCATCACTTCATTAGAGATCATGTGGCTAAGGAATAAATTAAATCACACCATGTTGCTACAAAAATCAACTTGTAAATATTTTTACAAAATCATTGGCCTTTGAAATGTTTAGCACTTTAAGAACCAGATTAGGTGTGATTAATATTAATGCTTAAAATTGAATTTCTATAAATTAGATTTGTAATGTATTGATATGTTTGTTTGTTTTCTTATGTTGTTTTTATGGTTTGTTTGTTTGTGTGTTTATGTTCTGTTAGTTTTTTATTTTTTTTTCTTTTATCATTATTGAGTTGTTTAGTTTTATTTTTAGGGTTGAATGTCATTGAATATTGAGTGATTAGTTTTTTTAAAAGGTTTTATGTTTATCATATCATGTTTTAATTATTTTCTTTGTATTGTACAAAATGTTTTTGTACTATACGAATTCTATAGTGTGTACATTATATTTTCTAAGTTGAGCAAGCAAGACTAAAATTTTTATTACAAATCATAATGTAATTTTCATCATCATCTATACAATCCTTATTTTTTAGTCTGTATGATTTGGAACAATTTTTCAAAAAGTTAGTTATTGATCATATATCATACGTATGAAATAGTATTTCGTCTGTACGATCCTGTTTTCAAATTCTCATGTTGCTGAACCTAACCATCATAAAATGATCTTTAATATTCTAATCATCCCAGACGAATAGGTGTTCTTCTATATGATCATTTGGTCGAAAAAATATCTGTGAAAAAATGCCACGAGAATGGTGTTTTATGAAAAGCCGTTTCATTTCTTTTTTAATTGAAAGGTGGTGGATGAATTTTTTTTTTTCACTTTTTCATTCGATCACAAACTATCTCAAGTCCAAAATTTAGGAATGGCCAGCAATAGAAAACATTCTCGTAATTCCAAGGGCTCATCCTCTCACTCTATTAGAGATGAGAACTTCAGTTCTAAAGAAAATGAGGAAGCTTTTGATCATTACTGCAGACAAAATTATTGCTTTTAGACTCATTCAAATTGACATAAGCTTCTCTGTTGTGCCACTTTTTGCCTCAACACAATTATCTTTTATCCTCACCTTGATCCACGCCTACCATCAAAAAACTTTCTAGACTTTTCATGTGAACATGAAGGTGAACTAAGATCACACCAGGATTACCTCTTATGTCTTTAAGCAACATTAGGAAGATCTAGGCAACTTCCTTCACCATAGAACCCAAGGAGTTAGAGCACACATAGTGACCTGTAAAGCATATTTTGATTAGTCTAAAAAAATTCATAATGTTAGAGGTGTTGCAAAAGTAAACCATCTTTCTCGTGTGTATACTCTTAACCAGAATGCCATAATCATCCAACATGTCTTTAGAACTTCGATTATTCCTAAAGTTGGTAATCATATAAGTTTGACTCCACTTTTATCATGTATCACATACTTGATAATGAATAAAACTCCTATTGATAAAGCCTAACTTATCATGGACAACATCTACAAACTTTTTGATATTGGACTTTTTCATAATATGAGAAAGAAAAATGTGGCCTTATAACACTTAGTTTCTTATATTTTATATACAAAGTACAACCTGATCCATCCTGATCCACCCACTCAACTCCCAATTTTCTTTATTAAACAAAGATAAAATCACATAAACCAAATCACACCAAAAAAGCCTCTTTACGTCATAGGCACCCTTTTTGGTCTCCTTTAGCCCCACGGATCAAAGTTCTAAGGGAGACGATTTAGAGGGAGAAAAAGGTGAAGCAACCCAGCTCTAGCACCTGCACCAGCCAAAGGTAAAACGTACCTAGAGCTTCAAAAGATCAAAATTTTTGTATGAAGAAATGATCCAGTATGGATTTAAAAATAGACTAGAACGATCTCATCAGTTTGATCAAAGTGAATCTGAACAAATTGAGAATAACCTAGACAAGGCATAATTTGTGAATATCGTCCAGGCCGAAGGATCGTCCTGGCCGATAATTTAAAGATATAGTATACCATACTTGTCTATGGCGGCTAGGTATAATCTGTTAACGTCGACTGCCTTAGACTTTCTGAGGCCGATCAAAGAAATCGTCCTGGCCGATATGAGTAAAAACAGAAATTCTAAGTCTCTCAAGTGTGTGTGTGTGTGAAGGGTTACAAAGCATCAGTCTCTTTGACTATTACAAGGGACTCAAAAGGAAAAAAGCAAAAGTCAGACTAAACCCTAAACCTACGCATTCCTGAACTTGGCTCCTTTTTGATTGTCAATTCGACTGAAAAGTTAGAAGCAACAAGCTTCAAGAGAAACAGTGTTTGTCTAATATAGCTATGATGCCTCTTTTCATACAATAGCTACTTTATAATGTTTAACCCTTCTGAACAAATTGAGAATAACGGACATGGGGTGGATCTAAGGGAAATTCCTCATTCAACACTAATATAGCTATGATCAATAGCTACTTTATAATGTATAACCCTACAAAGACCAATGCCCCCATAGAGTTTTATTTTGTACTTCTGTGTTGTACTTTCTAATGTGATATTTGTACTTATTCTTGAGATATTTTCATTTAATCTTTATGTGTTGGTTTATTTATGCTATTTTTTTTCCATTTCTAGGATGATATTATTTTTAAATGGAAAGATGTATTTGTATGTGTTTCAAATGATGAATGAAATGATGGAATATTGTTTTGATGCGTATTGTAATTACTTTTCTTGAAATATTTATGTTTTTGGAGACAAATCATTTGTTGTTGATCTCTTGAATGGAATTTTGAATTACTTTGTGCTACAGATTAATTTCCTTAAAAAATTTAATATCTCAAAATTTTAAATTACATTATGATTGGATGTAGATTAGAAGATCAATTTGATGTTCATATAGACAAGTATTACTTAGCTATAATTATTGCAAGATAGTTGTCTTATTTTTATAATATTTCTTTTTCAATGTGTCTATTTTTACTAATTATTAAAATTTATGTTAAGATTTATTGATATTGGAAATAATGAAAGTATAAAAAGATGCACAAAGAATGCTAAACTTAAAAGATGGACATAATATGCCATTTGTTTAAAAAGATGTGCAATGTTTACCAAAGTGAAAAGATGCACAAAATTAACCCAAACTAAAAAGATGCACTTTAAATAGTTAAAAAGATGCACAATGTTGCCAACTGAAAAATTCATACTGTTGTTTTCTTTAGCATTCTATCTCTTATACAAATCCATAAAATTTTTAATAATCTTCACTATTGAATTAGAAATTAATTAATAATTATTTCATCATTTTTGTAATAATTTTTTTATTTGATTTTTCTAGAATGAATAGTGAACCTGGTTGGCTTTTCTTATCTTAGTTATTCTTTGATTTAAAATTTGAGTGTTTTTTTTATTATTATTACTAAGTTAATGTTGTATTTGCAATTAGTTAAAATTTTCTTCTTCATCAACTATTTTGATTTATCCATAGAAACTTTTTATTTCAAGATGTATTTCCCTTTTTTTGTTGTCAAAAGGGGAAGTCATTACTTATTGTTTGAAGTTTTATTTTTTTGATGCATTGGTTTTTTATGTATGTTGTTTGATGTATGCATGCATTTAATGTTTGTACGTGTAAATGTTTATTCATGTTTGTATGTGCGTATGTCTGTTTCTGTTGTTTTTTTATGTGTTTGTTTATTCGTGTTATTTTTCTATAAGTTTCTTTATTTAGGGTTGTGTTTTTTATTTTCATTGGAAGCCCTTATTTTAAATTATTTATTCATTTAGGGGGAGCTTAGGAGTAAAAATAGCTTAAGTTTTAACTTAAATAATTATTATTTTATCATCATCAAAAAGGGAGAGATTGTTGTAACTAAGTCTTCAAAACTATACTTTTATATCAAATGAGTTTTTAATGATACCAAAATATTATTATACTGATTATTATTTCTTCTAACACATTAGAAAATATTTCTTGTGTTATTTTTTTATACAAACATTTCACAGAATTCATTCTCCAAATCATCGAAGACTTCAAGATAGATTATATTAGGGTTTCTTATAATTAAAGTTTGTACTTTTTTTTATTTTTCTTGAGTATGAGAGATTGTGATTATAATTGAAAAACCGTGCACACACACATTGGGGGAGTGAGTCAAAAATTATATTTTTAAAACTAATTATATCGTATAATTTGTGAATAATACTTGATGATTTAACCTGAAAGTTCCTCCAAAACTAAGTTAATCAAATCATGCCTTAGCAATTTCTTTTAAACGGTTCGTACTATACCAACTTGGGTTCATATATATGATGTCCAGAGTATAAAATGGATACATACTAGGTTGTTCCGAATGAACTCACCTTTTTTTGTACTAATCGTATTGTACGAAGTGGAGTTTGTATAGACGACGCCAAGATTATGAAATACGTGCATACCGGTTTGTCCCATATGAATAGGTAAATTTTTTGAATTGTTCATTATGTATGAAATTAGTTTCATATAGACTATGCCCAGAGTATAAAATGGGATCATCCATATTCCTACCATATAAAGCATGATTTAATTTAATAGTTTGAATTATACAATATATGGTTTATATAGATGACCATTATAGTACGAAATGGGTTCGTACGAAATCATACTGCATGTTCTTATTTTGTTTTAAACTATTCATACTATACGATGTCAGTTTATACATATAACTGATAGAGTATGAAATTAGGTTTGTATAGGATCGTACATGGATTTTTGAACAGTTTGTACGTACAAAGTATAATCATACTACACGATCCAAGTATATCAACTTGAAATTTTTAGTTTTCTACATAGATTTTCTTTTCCTTTCTATATAAGTATCCTAAAAACTAACTATCAATGATTGGGAGTGAGGATTAAGAGATCTTGCAAGTGGAATTTGTGAAGGGTTTACTAGGTTGCCTAAAAGTGAGAATCTCATTATAAGTTCTTTAAATTTTAACCCTACTTCTTTGAATACTCTTGAGAGAAGATCTTTTGAGAAGATTTGATTCTGTACCATCAAAGGACAATGGTACTCTATCATCACTAGGAGGGTGAGAAAGGATGACAATACTCTACCATCTCTAGGAGGGTAAAAAAGGATGATGATACTCTACCAACACCAGGAGAGTGAGAAAGGATACTGGTACTCTACCATTCAACAGGAGGGTTAGAAATGATGCTGGTACTCTACCATCACCAAGAATGTGCGAAAGGATGACGATACTCTGTCACTCCAAGGTTGGTGAAAGAGAGGCTATTGTAAGGGCTTCTGGACCTTATTGTGGGAGAAAAAAGAGAGTCACTTTGGTATAATGCAATACCTGAATAAGGAGTCTTCAGGAAGTGGATGTAAGTATAATATGTTCGAACCACTATAAAAATTATGAATTCTTTTTTTTTTTATTTTTACTGCATTTTTATTTTCTACACATTTACTTTTAGTATTTGAAAAATTATTTTAAAAAATTTATCATTATACAAAAGAACTTAAATCAGTTTTCTAATACTCTAAGAAAACTTTTTTAAAAATTACATATTCACCCCTCTCTTTGTTAGCCTTGGAACAAATTTAGTAGGTCTAACAACCTATTCAAACTTTCAATATGTAATTCTTTCTTGGATTGACTATTACAATCAAGATGAAATCTTTAGTTTCATTATCTAAACCCGTTAAGGAATGATATCTTTGCCTCTTGGGGTAATATATCATTCATAGTGATGTGTTCAACTTTGAGACTGAAACTCTAAAATTAAATTTTCCAAAGAAAACTAACTTTTTCAATATCCCTTTTTTAAAATTTAAAACAAACATATCATACCACAAAATGTGTACCAATTACTTAGGAATGGGTTCACTAACCTTTGAGGATGGATGTGCCTCTTCCTAGGGATATGTAATACATGTTATGTCCTAGGATGTGGCTGTGTATGAATAGGCCCATATGTATTTTGTTGAAGTGCACTAATTTTCCTTAATAGTTATTTATTCGCACTTTTTTCAACTCCTTATTTGGCTCATAGCTTATGTTCTTTTCTATCTATTTCTACTAAAAGTTTTTTTATCTTCTTAAATGCTTCTTATAATTCAATATGCTCAATTTTTAAGTATTTGTGTGACATAGTTAGCTCAACATGCCTCTTATTTAGATCCATCAAACATATCTAGCAAAATGCATGTTCTAACCAATAATATATATTTATATTTAAGATCATCAAGCTCTATAACTAGAGTTCCATGCTCACATTTTAAATCAAAAAATCTTTCTTTAAACATGTATTTTATTTTCTAAGTTTCTTATATGGCTCATACGTTTGCTTAGAAATTGAAAATAAATCTTCATAAGATAATTTACATATTTCTTCCTAAACATATTTAACAATTATATCATTAACCATTAAGCATAAAATTATTACCTCCTCCTAAGTTTCTTACTCATCTGAGTTAGAGGCTAACTCCACCCAAAAAGCCTTTTATATTTTTATTTTCCCCTTTTGCATTGTACTTTTCATTATGATTTTCTTTGGTAGGTCAATTCTTAAAGTTAGGGCATTCAGACCTCAGATGTCTTGGCTTCCTACATTTAAAATAAATAATATCATTTGATATTTAATTAAATTTACCTTCTTTTCCTTTGCTCCTGTCGTGGTAGAACTTTTGTTTTCTTTTTAAGAAGCTTTTAAAATACTGAGTCATTAAAGCACTTCATCCTTCTCTTTCGATCTATGTCATCAGCCTTCAATTCCAAGACCTTCTCCTTCCTTTTGTAACATATATCCAAAACTCTTTGGTTCAAATTTTACTCATAAGCAATGAGAGAGCCCAACAAATTATAAATAGAGTATACATTTAAATCCTTAGACTCAAAAATTGCAAGGACTTCAATATCAAAGTTATCAGACAAATAGCATAAAATCTTATTCAATTTTTCAAAATTTGATAGTTCTTTTCCTAGAGTACGTAAGGATACGACTATTTTAGTAAATCTTATATGCATGTATGAACTAGTCTCACTAGGTTTCATGTAAAATAGTTCGTAATCATGCAATAGTAAATTCATGTGGGATTGCTTCACTTTATTTGTACCATAATAAGTAACATAAAACCTATCTCATATCCTTGTCAGTAGTGAAAGTATAAACATGCATGTAATCCTCAAATTTTATTGCACTAAAGAAATAACTCAAACATTTTACAATTAAGTTTTTCATAATCCCTTTCTTTCAACTCCATTCATTAAATGGAATTTCAGTTTTAAGAACATTTATAATTTGAGATGGAACAGATTATCATACTTGTATCATATGCCACATGGGATAATTAGTCGATTTTAAAAATATAAACAAATAATATTTTTAGAAATCAAAGAGAATGTTATGAAACAATGTTGGATGGGTTACTAAATAACCCTCCACAATATTTATGTTCCCAAAGTGTGTCATGGATCCTTTTCTCAAGGTATTTAAATGACGAATTATGAGAACACACTCTGATACCAATTAAATCTATTTATGATTGTTATACCATTTGAACTACAATAACACACCAAGAGGTGGGTGAATTGGTGTTTTAAAAAATTTATCATTTTTTTTTAAATCTCTTTCTAAAAATTATAGCTAAAATCAAAACTTAAGTTAAAATTGAGATCTTGCAATGTGGAAGCTAAATGATAAGAAAAATCAAATATGTTATAACTAAATGACTTCGAGGGTGAGGAAGAAATTCTTTATTTGGTTATATTAGATTAGTTTGGGGTTGCTATGACTTCTAAGGCTTTAAGGAAAGGTAGTGTAAAATTTGTCTCTAGTTGCTTATACCTTAATCATTTGTGGGTTAGATATCATGTTATTTTTTGTTCATTTTAACTATTTTACTTTTCCCTTTTTCTCTTATTTACTTTTATTTTCAACATATATACTTTAATTTTATTTTCCTTTCTATATTTCTTCATTGTCTCTCATCTCCTCCTCCTACTCTCTCTCTCTCTCTCTCTCTCTCTCTCTCTCTCTCTCTCTCTCTCTCTCTCTCTCTCTCTCTCTCTCTCTCTCTCTCTCTCTCTCTCTCTCTCTCTCTCTCTCTCTCTCTCTCTCTCTCTCTCTCTCTCTCTCTCTCTCTCTCTCTCTCTCTCTCTCTCTCACTCACTCACTCACTCACTCATTTGCTCACACACACATACTAAATTTTGTTTGGTTATAATAGTCCATGCAATGTGTCTATTCTCTACCAATCCCAAATGAGTGAGCTTGAAGGCATTCTTTACATCTTCTTTTTTAGAGGAAAGTAAAAGTCTAGGCTCAAAATTATATTAAATAAACTAAAGTAAAAAATTATATTATGGTTGATAGGCTCAACAAAATAAAATAAAATTGCTTTAACAATCATAAAGATCAAAATAAAAGGTGTAAATGCAAAAGAAAATTGATTTCCTAAATCAACCAAATCATCTAAAAAAACATATTGAAAAACACCAAAAGGAAATCAAGAGGTAATAATAATGGGATTGATTAATAATAAAAGTAAAGATTTTTGCTAAGCCCTCATCCTCAATCAATTAATTATGTGAATGTAAAAGTATTTTGTGATATAATATCAAAGCATAGAACTTCACGACTTGGTTAAGCATCACAAAAATATAGTAAGTCATTATCAAGAACCTACAAATAAAAATATGTTGGTAAAAAATAATTAGCAATATACTAATTATAAGCATGAATATATTCTACTGAGAAGTTATAATTATTTATTATAATGCAATTTAATATTTACGATTTGTAACACCATCAAATTCAGTATTCAGTTAAACTTTTTATGATCCGACCAAATCCAAGGAGATTTGATGAAGTTTTACATTTGAATATTTCTGCATGTGTCCCGGTCCCATGTATATATGATAGTCTACACGTATTCTGGATAAAATTTTATGAATTTGTTTTGCATGTTTGTAAAATTTACAAATTTCTCCTGGGTGGCACGACACTGTGGTTGGTAGTGCCCCATCAAAAGTGCTCACAGGAAAATATAAAATTAATTAGATCTATGCTCTTATGCATAGCAAGTACAGTAGAGCAACAAGTTTTTAAGGGAGCATAGTTGGGAGTGCCACAAGGCATCGTGGTACCAATATAAATTTTAATAATAAAAATATTCAAATCCATTATTCATTCTCATTTATTTTTTTAAGGGTGGTCGTTTAGAGAGAGAGAGGGGAGATTTTTAGAGGGAGAAAATCTATTTTGGGCGACTTTAGTACATTTTTAGTTGATAGCCCAATTCGAGAAGTTATTTGATTCGAGGTAGATTACATTTTGCTTATCTCAATTATCAAAAATATAATAATTTTTGAAATTTTTTGATTTAATTTATATTTTCATATTGCATAAATGAGGATAACTTTATAACCCCAGACCTTTCAATATTTAACTTTTTGAATGTTATAGAAATAATAATTTTAGGCATTTAGGGATTTTTTAGAAAATTTTATACGTGGGGCTTTCAATAGCATGGCTTTTTAATCATCTAAAAAATAATCTTGAATAAAGAAAATAATTTTACTATATAATTATAGTCTTAAAATAGCATTTTATATGATCTCTAGTAATTTGATAATATTCCAAAATTGTAAATTTTTGTATAATAGTACATTTAGTTTCCTAATGTTATAATATTTTATGATATATTTAAATGAACTCATGTTTTTATTACTATAATGCAATATAAATTATTTGTTTAACTAGTTCAAATCTATGATTATGTAGACATCTAATATGGGTGGAAGAAGTTATGTTCTAGTATATATGGGCATCTTTTGGTGCCTATGAGCATATTCTGGTGTTATATACATATTTTATTTAGGTACAAGGGCTAGAGGAGAAATTGTTACTTTTTATTTTGATATACGAAGTTCGTATTTATTTACTTTCTTGAAATGCTATATAAGCTCTCTGATAACTATAGTATTATTATGTTCCATATAGTGATTTAATATAAATTATTTTAAATTTGGTTGGACTTATGAAAAATGAATTTTTGAAAATTTGGATTGGTTGATGTGTCCTGCTGAGCTGTATTTTTTCACAGGTATTTCATCTTCTATTTTCAGGGTCTAGGAAAGGGAAAAAGACATTGAAAAGTAGTTTCAAGATTTGATCTGCGACTACATAGCTATTTCTTCTTTTTTATTTTAGTACAGTCATGAAAAGTCATTATTATGTTATGCCTTTTACTTTAGTTTGTAGCCATGTACTATAGTGTGATTGTTAGACATACATTTTGATGATGAGATGAAAATAGGTTTTTTGGATGAGCTTATTTTTAGTACACTAAAGTTAATATACTAGACTTTGTTAGTAGTTTTGTGGTTTGTTGTTTGTTTAAAGTTCAATTGGAAGAAGATTTCCTAAAATTTTCAAAGCTTAGATCCGAGGATTGGCCCGTTGTAAGCCAACACAGTATGACATGTTCTGTCAGAAGATCTTAGCTAGTTGAATTGTGATAAGATTATCACAAATTACTGGAAAAAGGATAATCACTTTAAATAATTATTGTAGAAGCATTAATAATAGATAATCCCTAATAATGCCTCAAAACATAAGCTCAAAAAATAAATGAAAATCAAACACATAAATTGAGAAGAACCAAAAGGCATAATATTATTCCTACCGATAATTGTGCATGTGAAGCAAAGCAATATGACATAACTTCAATGGGACAAACTACACAACTAGGTTGAGCATATCAAAATAGAATAGTTACTTCATCATTAAGAGCCAACCAAGAAAATAATATGATACCAACTAATATATAAAGCTAAATATCAATAACAAACCTTCAAAATGAAGAATAAATAAATATATAAAAAAAAAATCTGAAGTTAAAAAAAAAAAATAATAGTTGCTAATGAGCCTCAAAATAGGAGTATTGACAAAATAATATTAAGCCTAACATGATAAATCTTAAAAAATAATTGATTCATTCACCCACTGAGTTCAAATTTGAATTTGATTCATGAGTGCAATGTTTTAAAAGTTTCCACTTTGCAATTTTATACTATTTTTTTTATACAGTTGCACACTGTTAAGAGAGTTGCTATTTACATGTTTTACATTCTTGCAACTTGTATTATTTTGATGATTTCAAATATTATTGTTTTATGTATATATATCTCCTAACACTTTTTTGGAAGATTTGTTTTTGCTCTAGTGTGTACTAACATTTCAGGAAAATCAACTCCAAGCTATGAAGACTTCAAATCAAATTTAGTAAATATTCATTTGTAAAGTATAAGTTTTGAATTGAGAGGGAGTGATTTTAACTGAGTGAAAAATCACAACACACACACTTGGGGGAAATTTTTTTTTTTTTTATTCTGATCGTACGGGACGAACCTAGATCGTACGGGATGATCATGTCAATTAAGCCCTCAGAAGAGCAATGGATCGAACATGCATGGAGAAAATTTTTCTAAGTCCTAATCATCCAGGACAAATTTAACATTCGTCCAGGGACGAACATCTCAGGATTCTCACTTTGCACTATTCGTCCAGACGAAATGCATGGTTCGTCTCTGGACGAATCTCTCTGTATAAAATCATACAGGATGAAATTAACCTTCATCTCTGGACGAAATGCTCTGTATAAAATCATCCAGGATGAAACTTGTTTGTCCCAGGACAAACCGAACCGACTTACCTCAGATATTTACGTCCTGCTGATATTTGGGAACCAACCTATGCAATAACCGTTTCGTACCGGATGAACCGAGTTCATACAGGACGATAAGCGTGTACGAACTTAGTTCGTACCAATATACATCAGGATCATTTTCGACACTTTAAGTAAAATAGTCTGGGATGATCCACGTTCGTATGGGATGATCCATTTCGTGATAACTTGAAAATTTTGCAGTTTTGGACGATTTTTCTTATCTCTTCTATATAAGGTCCAATTTTTACTACCACCCAATCTTTTTGCTCATTGATCTTCGTGCATATTAGAAGAAGAGTTAAGGAGAGAGTGTGAGAGAGTATTCAAAGGAGGATTCCTACCACTTGAGCGTGAAGGCTTCGCTTAATATTCAAAGGTAAGAATTCCTACTTGTGATTTGAGATTACTTCACTCTTTTATTTCTTCCTTCTAGATTTCTTGTGAGGAGATCTGTCAAGGAGATCGGGTTCTTTGCCCATACTAGGAGAGTGTGAAAGAATGAAGGGTTCTCTACCCACACTAGGAGAGTATGAAAGGGCGAAGGGTTCTCTGCCCATACTAAGAGAGTGTGAAAGGATGAATGGTTCTCTTCCCACACTAGGAGAGTGTGAAAGGACGGACGGTTCTCTGCCAACACTGGGGATAGTGTAAAAGGATGACGATTCTCTACCGCACTGGATAGTGGTGGAAAGAGAGTTTGTAAAGGCTTCTCCGCCTTGCTGTGGGTGAAAAAGGAGAGACAGTATTGGTTTTAGTGCAATACTCAGAGGGTGCCTCTTGAGAGTGGATGTATGTTTGGTTTAGACCGAACCACTATAAATCTTGTGTCGTTTATTTTTACTGCTTTTTATTTTATGCATTTTTTTGGTTTAAAAAGCTGTGGTTGAAAAAGTTTTTATAAAAATTCATTAAAGTTTATTTTCGGTTTAACTTATCTAAAAGAGGGATAATTTTTAAAATACCAATTCACCCCCCCCCCCCCCCCCCCCCCCCGCCCCCCTCTTGGTAGCTTTGGGACATTAACTTAGGTTTAACAACCTATTCACTAGACTCAACAAGTGGTATCAGAGCCCTGTTTCAAAATCATAAGTTTAAAATACTTTTTGATTAACGTAGATGGCTACATTTGGAAATCAAAACATACATGAGGGTTACTCTATTACTAGACCTCATTTGTTTGACAGTAAACATTTGATTTTTAGAAAACACGCATGTATACTTTCTTTCAATCACTTGATTATCGTATGTGGATCTTAGTCCAGGAAGGATATATAAAACCAACTAGATTAGTTGATGGAGTTAGTTGAAATACCTTTTGCAGATTGGACTGTAGAAGAACGTGACTTAGCACAACTAAATGCTAAATATTTGAATAGTTTCTTTTGTGCCTTAAAATCTGAAGATTACATGTGGGTTTTCACTTGTAAAAGTGGAAAAGACATATGGGATAGACTTTATATAACATATGAGGGAACTAATGAGGTTAAACAATCTAGGCTTAATATCTTGTTGCATGATTATGTACTATTTCACATGAAACCTAATGAATCCATTTCTGATATGTACACAAAATTTACTCAAATAGTCACCTCTTTGCATGCACTTGGTAGGGAACTAACAAATGCTGAAAATGTTAATAAGATTCTTCGTTGTTTACCTACTACTTATGATGCTAAAATTAATACAATTACAGAGTCTAAATATCTAAATATTTATTCAATTGATAATCTTCTTGGTTCATTTATTGCTTACGAGTAAGGAGTTAGCCAAAGAAAGATTGATGCAGGTGAACCACGAAAAGAAAAGAACATAGCACTACAAGTGGAAGAGTCTTAGAGTGAACACTCACAATCTGAGGATGAAGACAACATTGCATTAATAACTAGACAATTTAGAAGCTTTCTGAAAAGGAAACAAAAGAGACGCTAGTAATGGAATAGAGGTAAATTTAATAGAAATGACAAGGTTTCTAATAAAGTAATTTGCTATAAATGCAGGAAACCTGGTCATATTAAAACTGATTGCCCAAAACTCAAAGTTACTCCTAGCAAGAAGAAGGTAGAGGGGAAACCAATTGTAAAGAAGGGCAAGAAGAAGTTTTAAAGAGCTTTCTGGGCGGACTCAGCTTTAGATTCATTAGAGACTAAAAAGGAAGAAGAAGTCACCAATCTTTGCATGATGGCTGATAGTCTTGATCTGTCAGATCAAGAAGAGGTAAGTGACTTAACTTTTGATGAATTATTTGAAGTTTCTGAACACATGCATGATGCATATAAGAAAATAAAAAAAAATGCATGCTAGTCTAAGTTTAAAATTTGAAGAACTTCAAAAGGAACATAAAATCCTTAGGAAAGATCATGCCTTAATATATGACAACCACATGAAACTACTCGATGAATTTGATAACTTGAATAAAAATCATAAGATTTTAGAATCATCCTATTCTGACCTTGAAAAAGAATTTAAAAATTTTAAGGATGAATAAGAGAGCAAAATTTATAAGATCAATTATATGAATACTACCTTGGAAGATATGAACTCATTCTATAAATTGAAAATAAATGCTCTCGAGGATAATAGAATACCCTCCAAACTTGAAGATTTTACAAATCCTAAATTTTATCCTAAATATATGGAATCCCTTAGAAGATAAACAAATGGTAAAAGACTTAAGAATCCTTTTCCTAATGTTAAATGAAATAATTATGGATTTCTTGGACATATATCTCACACCTGTACCTTGAAGATGAAAACTAATTTGGTGTGGAGACCTAAGATGCATAAACCTATACATATCATACATGCATCTGATTATAAATTGACTAAAGGTGAACACAAACTTGTTTGGATTCCCAAGTCGAACATTTGATATTTTTGCAGGGTCGCTCTCACACAAGACCTCGTGAGAGCATATGATACCTGGACAGCGGATGTTCAAAGCATATAACTGGAGATACTGCTCAATTCATAACAATGGAAGCCAGGAGTGGAGGCAAGGTTACACTTAGAGATAATACCACAAAGAAGGTGGTTGGATCAGGTATGATTGGAAATCTTAAAAACTTTTTTATAGATAATATGTTATTAGTTGAATGCTTAAAGCATAATTTGTTAAGTATAAGTCAGCTATGTGATAAGAGTTATAGTGTAAACTTTTTTCCTACTAGCTGCATATTAAGTCTAAATGATAAAGATGTTTTAAATGAAAAAATGGTAAATAATGTTTATATGCTAGATTTAAGTTGCATTCAAACTTCTACTGCTTTTTGTTTGAAAACTGTTTCTGATGAGTCATGGCTTTGGCATAGAAGACTTTGTCATTCTAGCATGAAAAATCTTAGGAGGATTACCCAAAAAAATTTAGTAAGAGGTATACTAAAACTAGACTTTACTAAGGACCACCTTTGTGATGCATGTCAATTAGGAAAGCAGGTGAAGTCATCTTTTAAGTCCAATAAGGATCTTAGGACTAGTAAACCATTAGAAATTTTACACATAGATCTTTTTGGACTAGTTGGAACTATGAGTCTAGGAGGGAAGGTATACGGATTTGTTATTGTGGATGATTACTCAAGATTCACTTGGGTTAGATTTCTATTTCATAAGAGTGAATCATTTGAGGAATTTAGAAATTTTTTGACTTGGATTCAAAGAAAATTAGGGTGTGAAATTATTTCTATACAAAGTGATCATGGAGGAGAATTTGAGAATGAGAGATTTGAAGATTTTTATAAAGAGAAAGGAATTGATCACAACTTTTCTGCTCCTAGAACCCCTCAACAAAATGGGGTAGTCAAAAGGAAAAATAGAACATTAAGAGAAGCCGCCCGAGCAAAATTGGCATAATACTCACTTTCTAGATATCTTTGGGCTGAGGCGGTTAGCACTGCATGTTATGTTCTGAATAGGGTGAATGTAAGATCTAAATTAAATAAAACACCCTAAGAGTTGCTAAAAGATAGAACACCTAATTTTTCTCATTTGCATGTTTTTGGTTGCAAGGTGTTCATTCATAATAATGGAAAATCTGCCTTAGAAAAATTTGATCCAAAATCATATGAATGAATTTTTTTTGGATACTCAAGTGTTGGAAAATCTTATAGGGTATTTAATAAAAGAACTTTGGTAATTAAAGAGATAACACATGTTGTATTTGATGAATCTAGAAATTTGGAAGAGCCAAATGTTATTGAAGATGAGATTGAGGATAACTCCCAAAAGATTGATAGAATAAATTTGGAAGAAAATGTGGAAGAGAATTTGTAGTGAGAAAACCCTTTGACTAGAGATTTGAGATTTTCTAAAAACCACCCAAGGGAATTTATTATAGGTGAACCTAGTGAGGGTGTTAGAACTAGGCATGGATTAAATAAGGAAGTCAATCATTCTGCCTTTATTTCAACTATAGAACCCACTAATATTGATCAAGTACTTTCTGATGAATTTTGGATATTGGCCATACAAGAAGAGTTGAATCAATTTGTAAGAAATAAAGTTTGGGAATTAACTTCAAGGACAAAAGATCAAAGTGTTATTGGAATTAAGTGGGTATTCAAAAATAAAATGAATGACTCAGGTGTAGTCATTAGAAATAAGGTTAGATTAGTTGCTAAGGAGTATAATCAGATTGAAGGGATTGATTTGAAGAGACTTTTTCCCCTGTAGCCAGACTTGAAGCTATTAGGATTTTGCTAGCCTTTGCCTGTTTTAAAGGATTCAAATTATATCAAACGGAGGTGAAAAGTGCCTTCTTAAATGGGGTAATTGAAGAAAATATTTTTATAGAACAACCACCAGGTTTTGAAAATTCAAAATACCCAAATCATGTTTTTAAATTGAAAAAGGCATTATATGGATTAAAACAGACACCAAGAGCTTGGTATGAGAGGTTGAGCACCTTCCTACTTGAAAAATCTTTTGAAAAAGGAAGTATAAATACAACTCTCTTTTTGAAGAAATTTGGAAAGGATATACTCATTGTTCAAATTTATGTGGATGATATCATTTTTGGTTATTCAAATAAAAATCTTTGTGATGATTTTTCTAAAACAAAGAGTAGTGAATTTGAAATGAGTCTAATGGGAGACTTAAATTACTTTCTAGGCTTTAGCATTAAGCAACTTGAAGAAGGTACATTTCTTAGCCAATCTAAATATATTAAGGACATCCTCAAAAAATATTAAATGAACAATGCTAAACCTGTTAGTACACCAATGATTTCCTCAGTTCAGTTGGATAAGGACCTTAAGGGAAAATCTGTTGATCAAAAGAAATTTAGAGGGATTATTGGATCTTTACTTTACTTGACTACTAACCAACCTGATATCATGTTTAGTGTTTGCTTGTGTGCTAGATTTCAATCAGATCCAAAAGAGTCACATTTGACAGCAATGAAAAGGATTTTAAGATATTTGCTAGGAACTCAGAACTTAGGAATTCGGTATCCTAGGTTTAGCTCTTCCTTTGAAATTATTGGTTATCCAGATTCTGACTTTGTAGGATACAGGGTGGATAGGAAAAACACTTCTAGAATATGTCAATTCATTGGAAATTCATTAGTTTCATAGTCTAGTAGAAAACAAAATTCAGTGGCCCTATCTACTGCAGAAACTGAATACATTGCATTAGGAAGTTGTGTGGCACAAGTACTTTGGTTAAAACAATAGTTGATTGATTTAGGATTAACTATAGGAACTATACCAATTTAGTGTCATAATACTAGTGCTATCTAGATTTCTAAAAATCCTATTCAACATTCAAAAACTAAACACATTAACATAAGCATCATTTCATAAGGGATCATGTATCCAAGGGAGAAATTGAATTTACCCATGTTTGAGCTGAAAATCAACTTGCATACATTTTTACAAAACTTTTAGACTTTGATACTTTCAGTACATTAAGAACTAGGCTTGGAGTGATTGATTTAAATGCTAGATAAAAATGTTTTTCTGCAACATTAATATTTTGTTTTGTTTTGTGTTCATTGTGTTTTCTAGTTTGTTTATGTGATATTTTCTTCTTAAAAAGGTTAGTGTTTAAGTATTGTCTTGTTTGTTTTTATTCATTTTTGTTTTGAGTGTGAAAATATAAATTTGTGGTCATCATCGTCCGGAATGAAAATGCTTCGTACGGGACGATTTGTGTAGTATGAAAAACTGTGTGATTTCGAACCATTTTAAGAGCAGTTTAAATGTAATTAGTCTGTACGATCATCACGATCGTCCGGAATGAAATATTTTTCAAATAACAGGAAGAGTGAATGCAACAGTTGAATGGATAAAATAGTTTTTAATATGAACTTCGCCCGTATGAACCTTTGGTTAGTCTAGACTAACACATGTCGGCTCATAGCAGGGGATAGTTTTCAACTGCCATTAAAACGAATTGAATTTCTGATCGTCTGGACGAACACGTGTTCATTTGTACGATCATTTTGGTCAAAAGCCTATACAAAAGGACACTTCGTAAGGTGTGTGTTTACGAAAAGCTGTTTCTTTTTTGACTCATTCGTTCGTCCATACAAAATTTTTTCGTACGGGATGAATGAAAATTTTGTCTTCTACGAACAATCATTTTTTCCATAAATTGTCAGCATTTTTAACTGAACAGTCACTTTCCCACATCTCTTTCAAACCTTTCTTTTCTTAAGATCTTTCAATGGAAAGTTCTAGCAAGCACCAAAAGCCTTTTACTAAGGGTCCACCAAGAAACACTTCTGAAAATTTCATTTCTAAAGCCAATGAAGAATCCTATGCTATGTTTGTTTCCATGAAAATTACCCCATCTAGAGTTCTCCTACATGAACAATTAACTTTTAAGGTAATGCACTTATTTGCCTCTGCTTAATTTGGTTTAATCCTCACTTTAGTACACTTCTACAACAAAGAAATCTTTCATTATTTTTTGGCAAACATGTCGTTCAACTCTGACCATTCTGTCATTAGTTCCTTTGTTTTCAAAAAGAAAATTGAAATCACCAAGGCTGACCTTGGTATCTTCCTAAACATACGGACAGAAGGATTAAGAGCACACACCTTAACCACCACAAATTTTGATTGGACTGAAGTTAATAGTGTGATTAGACGAGTAAAAGTTAAGGATCATTTGCCTAAAGTAGCAACTTTAGTTCGTGATGCCCGAATCATCCAACACGTACTAAGAACTTCCATTATACCTAAAGCAGGTGATAGAGTCAACATCACTCCTCTTCTTTCTACTGTTACCTACATGATAATGACTAGACAACCTATGATGAGGCCCAACTCCTAATTGACTACATTTATGGTCTCTCTGAAATTGGTCATGTTCATCATAAAAGAAAGAAGAACATAACCTTAAGACATCTAATTGCCTATATTTTGGAAAAGAAGTATGATCTGATTCATCCTGTACAAGATTTTAAAAAACCACTCTACTACAACGATGCATCCTTTAGAGCTATCTTCAATAAGGAAGAGCCTAGCAAAACTCATATTGTTCTGAGTGAAATAGAAGAAGAAGCTGAATATTCACATGCAGCTGAACCAAATTATCAAGATTTGGTTAAAGATTTGACAATTTAGAGGCTCATTTTGATCAAAGGTTTGATCAAATTGAAACTCATTTGCAGCAGCAGGATATTCATTACAGTTAAGATATTGGATTTTTGCGTGATCAGATAAATGCCATAAATTCCAACATGTTTATGATTTGTAGTTACTTCAACTTCTTTGGTGCAGCACCACCTCCTCCTCCTCCAGATCAGGGTCCATCTAAATGATTGTTGTGTTTGTTCAGTATTTCTTTATAGTTTATGTGTTTGTTATGTGTTTATGTGGTTTATGTGTTTAGTGATTTCTTTTATATTATTGTATTTTCGTTATTTTAGTTGTGTTTTTATTGATATCTTGAACTTAAAATTGTAAAACCTTCATTCGATATCAATATATGTTCCAATGTTTTGTTGTTTAAGTATTTTAGAAATATGTGTTGGACTTTATGACATTCATTATTTTTTAATCTTTATAGTGCTTTAACCTAAATTGTAAATTAAAATTAATTTCATTTAAAAATCTATTTATTCTAAATTTAAGTGATGCTTATAACTTGATATTATTAGGATCTTCAATTTCATATTTCTTATTTAGAATACATTATCTTTAATATTATTATTGCAATTTAGATTTTTTCTTATTTTGTATTTCTCTTTTCAAATGGTATTTATGCACTTAGAAAAATTTGAAATTTTAGATTATTGATTTCGGAAAGAATTCAATTACTCTTGAAAATTATACAAATATACAAAAATCAAAAGTATTGCACAAACATTTGCAATAAGAAAAAGAGGCACAAAATAAGCCTAATGTAAAAAAGATGCACAAAAATGTGCCATAAAATTGAAAAAGATGCACAAAAATGTGCCATAAAATTAAAAAAGATGCGCAAAGCGCCACATGTGGTTGTTACTTCTTTCTGGACTCTTTTAATCTCTTAATTCAAATTGATCTTATGTTCATTTATACTTGACATTGAAATTTGAAATATAAAATTTTTTATTCATCCTTAATGCAATGATTTTCTTTACCTTAATGTCTAAATTAACCCATGTCTTTGATAAATTCTTTTCATTATCTATGTTATATCACTTCTTAAATCATATGAAATTTTATGATTTCTCTAATGTTTTAATTTTATTTGCATACCTTATTTCAATAACTTTCAAGATTAAATTATCAAATGAATTTCACACTTCTGCTTACATCTCAAGACTTCTTTTCTTCTTTACTTTTTGCGGTTGTCAAAAAGGGGGAGAAATTGTATGTTTGATTTGTTTGATTTGTTTGTTTTTTTGTTTTTTTTTTTATATTCTTTTTATGTTTGTCATTATTTTAGTTGTGTGTTTTGTATGTTTCTTATTTTGTAAAAATTTTTTGAAAAATAAAAGTTATGTGTTTTGTATGTTTCTTGTTTTGTATAAAATTTTTGCAAAATAAAAGTTGTGTGTTTTCTATAAAATTTTTGAATAAATTTATGTCCCCTTATTTTTCATGTATTCATCAATTCAGGGGGAGTTTAGGAGATTCTTAGAATTTGAAATCCTACAAACAATAATTGTTTTGTCATCATCAAAAAGGGGGAGATTATTAAGAGAGTTTCTATTTGCATGTTTTACATTCTTGCAACTTGTATTATTTTGATGATTTCAAATATTATTGTTTTATGTATATATATCTCCTAACACTTTTTTGGAAGATTTGTTTTTGCTCTAGTGTGTACTAATATTTCAAGAAAATCAACTCCAAGCTATGAAGACTTCAAATCAAATTTAGTAAATATTCATTTATAAATTATAAGTTTTGAATTGAGATGGAATGATTGTAATTGAGTGAAAAATCACAACACACACATTTGGGGAAACAATTTTTGTGAACTGAAGGACGAACCTAGTTCGTACGGGATGATCATGTCAATTAAGCCCTCGGAAGAGCAATGGATCGAACAGGCAGGGAGAAAATTGTTCTAAGTCCTAATCGTCTAGGACGAATTTAACATTCATCCTGGGATGAATGTCTCGGGATTCTCACTTTGCACTGTTCGTCCAAAATGCATGGTTCGTCTCTGGACGAAACTCTCTGTATAAAATCATACATGATGAAATTAACCTTCATCTCTGGACGAAATGCTCTGTATAAAATCGTCCAGGGCAAAACTTGTTCGTCCAAGGACAAACTGAACCGACTTACCTCAGTTGGTTATGTCCTGCAGGGATTTGGGAACCGACCTATGCAATAATTGTTTCGTACCGGACGAACCTAGTTTGTACGGGATGATAAGCGTGTACGAACATAGTTCGTACCAATATACATCAGGACCATTTCCGACACTTTAAGTAAAATCGTCCGAGATGATCCACGATTGTACGGGACGATCCATTTCGTGATAACTTGAAAATTTTGCAGTTTTGGACGGTTTTTATTTTCTCTCCTATATAAGGTCTATTATTACTGCCACCCATTCTTTTTTATCATTGATCTTCGTGCTTATTGGAAGAAGTGTTAAGGAGAGAGTGTGAGAGAGCATTCAAAGGAGGATTCCTACCACTGGAGCGTGAAGGCTTCGCTTGATGTTCAAAGGTAAGATTTCCTACTTATGATTTGAGATTACTTCACTCTTTTCTTTCTTCCTTCTCGATTTCTTGTGAAGAGATATGTCAAGGAGATCGGGTTCTCTGTCCATACTAGGAGAGTGTGAAAGGACGAAGGGTTCTCTGCCCACACTAGGAGAGAGTGAAAGGATGAAGGGTTCTCTGCCCATACTAGGAGAGTGTGAAGGGACGAAGGGTTCTCTGCCCACACTAGGAGAGTATAAAAAGAATGAAGGGTTCTCTACCCACACTAGGAGAGTGTGAAAGGACGGACGATTCTCTTCCAACACTGGGGATAGTGTAAAAGGATGACGATTCTCTGCCGCACCGGATAGTGGTGAAAAGAGTGTTTGTAAAGGCTTCTCCGCCTTGCTGTGGGTGCAAAAGGAGAGACACTATTGGTATTAGTGCAATACTCAGAGGGTGCCTTTGGGGAGTAGATGTAGGTCTAGTTTAGACCGAACCACTATAAATCTTGTGTCGTTTATTTTTACTGCTTTTTTATTTTCTGCATTTTTTTTGTTTAAAAAGTTGCGGTTGAAAAACTTTTTATAAAAATTCATTAAAGTTTATTTTCGGTTCAACTTATCTAAAAGAGGGATAATTTTTAAAATACCAATTTACCCCCTCTCTTGGTAGCTTTGGGACATTAACTTAGGTTTAACAACATATTCAGTAGACTCAACACACACGTCAATAGTATATGAAATTCCTTAAAGAATTCTAGCAGTACTCTCCCATAAAATATAATGCACCAAAGAATTAGAAAATAGTAAATGGACTCTTTTAATGATGATGCTAGTATGGTTATTACCTTGTTCTTATGCTTATAATAGAGGAATATTAAATAGGAAGAATTGCCCATTAGTGGGAATTTCTTTACCTAACTTCATTGCTTATCACAACTAAAAGAGTTGTTTTTTTTTTTTTTTTTAAAGGAATGCATCAAAATTGCATTAAAAGCGAAATCAAAAGTAAGTACAAGTAATGAGTGGATCACATTCCTCCTTGATTAAATTTGCCAACAAGGAAGGAATGCAATCGAAGGAAAAACTATCAAAAAAGAAACTATTCTCCAATGCCATAGTAACACAACAATTAGCTACTTTATTACACCTTCTATTAGCATGGAGGAAAACTACTTTATTAAAATTACTAAGAAAACACAAATCTTTATTCGTCCATCTATCAACATACCATCTGTTTTTCTTTAAGGAGTCTTGAATGAACTTGATAACATTGGCATTATCACTCTCAATGATCAATCCTTTGCACTCCAGCATCCAGCTTTTCAGAACATCCTTCACCAAAAAAATAGCTTCAAGCTCCAATTGAGCAATATCCCAATGAGTTTTCTTCTTTCCAAATACACTTATAAACCTGCCTTTGTGTTCTCTTAAAACACCACCAACTCCAGCCACATTGGAACTAAGCAAAGAAGCATCAACATTGATCTTGATCCAATCTTTCGGTGGAGGGCACCAAGTACTTTGAGACTCCCTTAGGAGATTAGCACCCCAGGAAGAAAGATAAGGACCAGAGTTTGATAAGGCTAAAAACATAGCATTCGAAGCAACCACAGAACTTGGCAATGCACCCTTACCATGCTTGACAGCATTCCTATTCTTCCACGAATGGTATACTATATTACAGTAAATCTGTAATTTTTCTGAGCAATGTGTTTAAAACCCCGTAAATAGCTATCAAGGGAGCTAAAAACCGGAATAGAAATACCCCATTCACCCATCTTAACAATAACATCAGTCATATATTTGCAATGTACCATTATATGCTCATAAGTTTCAGTAACTTTACATCCTCTAGGACACCAATCATCAGTTGTAATCTTACGGTTCTTCAAAAACTGATTTGTTGGAATTGTTGCGTTCTCCAACCTCCACCAAAAGACCTCTACCTTTTTCTTAAGTTTCAATTTATGTAGCCAGGAGAAATATTCAACATCCTCCATATTATATTTGTTAGCTAGCATTTGCTCATATACCAAAGCTGAAACAGTCTTCCTCGAGCATTTCTTCATCAATTCTAGCTGATCCTCCCCTTCAAAATCAATTTGAATATGGCTGATCAAGGTCACCAGATATGGGTGAAAAAACTTCTGTAAATTGATGTAATCCCACTTACCATTACTCAGTACAAATTGCTGGACGTAAACCCCATCCAATGACTTACAGTCAATAAAGGTTTGCCACCTGTTGATACATCTTTCTAGCAACCATGTATCATTTAGAACATTAATCTTATCACCCTTTCCTACTCTCCACTGAACAGCCAATTTCAAACATTTACCACCATCAGCCAAAATTTGCCAAGCCGTTGAAGTAATCTTCCATTGAGCACCATTCATCACATCATTCCCATATCTGGCTGCTTACACGGTGGAACAAGGATTGCAGTTTCTGAATAAAATTCCAGGTCAACTTGGACCTAAGAGAACCAATTCTATCAAGTGGGGAATGCACCCCAAGTCCTCCAAAGCATCTTGGTTTACAAATATCTCCCCAAGCCACTTAATGCATACCTTTAGTCACCTCATATTTATGCCAAAGAAAACTTCTACAAAGTTTCTCTAACTCATACAAAACCCTCTTGGGTACCATAGAATGAGTTATTAAAAAAGTAGGCATAGATAGCAAAGAACTATCTATAAGAATCAGCTTACCTCCTAAAGAGAGGGACTTCTTACTCCAAGCATTGAGTTTGTCCATTGCATTGCTCAGAACATCTTGAAAATCAGCCATTTTACTTCTATTCAGAGACATCTTCACTCCCAAATACTTCATTTCTTTGACAACTTTAAAACCAAGAGCTTTAGCAATCTTTTTCTTCATAGAGTACCTAACAACCTTGCCAAACATCAATTGAGATTTGCTTACATTCACTCTTTGACCAGTCCACCTACAAAATTCTTCCACAATAGTCTTCAAATTATTTGCTAAGTCCACGGATGCATGAGAAAAAATCAGCACATCATCTGCGTAAAGGAGATGAGTAACTAGAGGACCTCTAGGAGAAATTTGTATACCAAGCTTCTGTCCCATTTGCACAATAGAGTTAGACAAGAGTTGAGAACATAGAATGAAAAGGTATGGTGACAATGGGCATCCTTAACGGAACCCACTTTGAGCTTCAATCCAACTAGAATTCCTCCCATTGATAATTATAGAGAACCTCACATCAACAACTCACTCCAGTAGAAGGTTAGAAAAATCAATAGGAAAACCATACCAATCAAGAATGTGCCGAAGAGATGTCCATCCCATACTATCATATGCTTGCTCCATGTCAAGTTTGATAGCCATCAACCCCTTCTTATTCTTAGAAATTCTAAATTTTTTGAAATACCTCTTGAGCCAAAAGACAATGATCCGCAATAGATCTTCCATGAATGAATGCCACTTGTTCTTCTAAAATCATCTTTGATATAACATTCTTCAATCTATTAACTAGCATTGTAGCCACAATCTTATAATTAGTTTGGCAAAGGCTAATAGGCCAAAAGTTAGAAGGGGTCATAGGATTTTTAATCTTCGATATCAAAAAGATTAAAGTATTCTTCCATTCCTTATGCATATGACATGTTTTAAAAAAACAGTTTACAGCCTTCCAAAGAGTCTCCCACACAATACTCCAATAGCTCTTGTAGAAGGAATAAGTGACTCCATCTAACCCAGGAGACTTGTTGTTGCCCTGCTGAAAAATCGAATTTTGCAATTCAATAACAGAGAATTCTGCATTAAGCACTTCCAAATCAGTTACTAAAATTTTCTGGTTTTCAAAATCTGTAGGCCATACCGAAACTTTACACTCCCTGTATTTCCACTTTTTTTCGAAAAAACTGATGAAAACCTTTTCAATTTGCTCATCTTCATCAAAGACATTGCTTAGCTCATCTTTGATTTGAGTTATCTTGTTCCCTTTCCTTCTAGCCGTGGGATAACTATGGAATAAATTTTAATTTGTATCACCTTCCTCGTGCCACCTAGCCTTTGCCCTTTGATTCCACTAAGTAGAAAGCCTCTTCAAGGTGACATTAAGTTCATGTACTTTATTTCTTAGAACCAACAAACCATCCACCGACCAGTTGATACCCAATGCTTCCTTGTTTTGAAGTTCAAGGAATTCTTCTTTCAACTTATCCTTTAGCACATTTAAATCTTTACATTTGTTCCTATTCCAGAAAAACAAAGCTTTTAGAGTGCGATTAAGCTTCCTTTGTAGGGTTACAAACTCATCACCCAAATCCTTCTTACTCCAAGAATGAAAAACAATATTCTTGGCTACAGGATAAGACCTCCATGTATCCTCAAATCTGATAATCTTAGACTTGAGCTGCACCTTCTCATTCATCTTAATGACTATTGGATAATGATCAGAAGCCAATCTTGCAAGATGTCTAGTAACCATTAAAGGACATTTCTGAATAGCAACAGAATTAGCCATACACCTGTCCAACCTTTCCCATATTCGAGAAGCACCCTCCTTGTTGTTACACCAAGTAAACCTTGGCCCCACATAGCCAACATCATGAAAATCAGCATTCATCATAAAGCCTTTCATCTCCCGAGGTCCCTTAGAGAACAAGGACCTCTTTCCTCCTCTCTTCTCCTCTTTATTAGTAATACAATTGAAGTCTCCTCCTATAATAGAAGGAATATCATTCACCAAACTCATTTCTAACTGCTTCCAAAGATCACTCCTCTCCTTGCAACACCTACTACCATAAACACTAGCGATTCTCCAAGTTCCTAAGGTGGGAACTAAGAGATTGCCAATGACCACTTGTGAAGTGGCCTCTATAACATCAAAATTCACCATCTTGCTATTCCAAAGCACCAAAATACCACCAGAAGTACCAAAAACAGGGTAGTGAAAAAACTCTCACTCACTCCCTATAAGATAATCAACCTCCTTTCTATCAATGCTAGATAACTTTGTCTCCATAAGCCCAACAAAAAACACATCATGATCCTTAACAATTTCTTTCAAATACAAGGAAGCCTCCTTCTTTCTTGCTCCCCTGCAATTCCAAAATAGAATAGAAGACATTAAATAGGTAATGAAGATCTCTCCCCACTATTGGGGTTTAATCTTTCAACCTTTTTCTTCTTCTTATGATCTGGCTCAACCGGTCCCAAAGATCTCAATTCTTTAGCTAGCTTTACTTTGGCCGTACTACTTTGAGAACCCAAGTCAGTATGATTACCATCAAGTTCAAAAATAACCTCACTTTTATTCAAGGCTTTATCACTTCCATCATGTAGCTCTTTCTCTTCTTCAACATCTTTATCGACCAGTGCAGCAAATCGGTTATTTGAAAGAGTTTCACACTTCTCAGCAACAGATTCCACCATATTACCAGAACTTTTTACTGGAACCACCTCTGCTTCCTTAATTGTTTTAGTAGTCTCAGTTATTGCCTTAACTGGCTCCATCTGACGACTAATGATGTCTCTGTTTTCAGCAACGCTTCCCTTATCCTTCCCACCTCTTCCAGCCACCAAATTCCTTCTGAATCTTCTTGTTTTGAACTAGACATGTATTCACGGCCCATACTCAGCATTATTTATTGAAGGATTACTCTCAACTGCAGACTTCAACCCTTCCCCTATTACTGTGCCCATCTTCTTTCTTGTTTGATCCTGAATACCAATAGTTACATTATCATGATAGATTTTAGAATCATGACCCACTTTCCCACATTGATAGCAGAGTAGATCAACTTTCTCGTATTCCACCCTTTGAAAAAACCTCCCAGCTAATCCTTTAACCCAAACTCCATTCGGCAGCTTCTTTTCCAAGTCATTTCTGACACAAACACGGGTGAATTCACGTTTGCTCCAAAGAAATGTATAGCCATCTAGGTACATTGGCGAACCAAGACATGAAGCTATTCTTGCTATACTATCTTCATCCCAGCAATACAAAGGTAAACATGGTAGTCTAATCCAAATGGGAGCAGAAATTCCCTTAAAAGAATTTGGATCAAACATAGGCATCCACTTGTCCATTCCCACAATGAACCCATTCATATACCACGGGCCTCCATTCAGTATTTCATCTACCACCTCACTCGTCGTGAATGAACACAAAATCCAGTTCCTCATGATCGACGTCAAATGAAATCCTCCGTATTTGCTCCATTGTCTTCTCAGTTCTAAACTACAAACTGAGAATGGTACGTTATTTCCCAAGACTTTAATCACAATGGAGTTTTTCAGAATTCTAGAGTTCTCTGCCTCCTTCTCCGCATTCAACTTGACCGCAACCCCATCTTCAGAGAATTCAACCTGTTCTTTATTGATCGAAATTTTGATAGGCTTCATTTTCAGCCAAGCATCCGCAACTTCCCCAACGCCATTCTGCTCAGAGTAATCAATTTCCTTATTCATCAGGTTAACATTATTCACCTGATTCAATGAGTGATCCACCACATCACAATTCTTCTGAGCTCCCACCAAATTCAACTCAGTGTCAATAATACGTCCTCCGAACGTATCAAAAACACCCAAAAAACTTTTCACCCTCAAACTAATATTTTTTGAAGCCAAATAATCAAGAATACCCATACCTGGATTACGCTAAATATCACCAATCTTCTGAATCATACTATCATCGCCTATAACCTTCTTCCCCTTGCCTTCAACATGTTCTTGACGATTAACCGGTTTAATTTCTTCTCTAATCACAACACCATTCGATCCCCTACCATCGACCCATAGAGGGCCAGATGGTCGTGGTGCAGTCATGACCACCGATTATTCACCGCCGACGATCATCCGCCGCAAAACCTTCAGATGCTGAGAACCCGCGAAAACGAAAATTCAAACCACCGAAGAACTTTCTCTCTCTAGAATTCACACCAGGGCCCCTTTACAACTAAAAGAGTTGGGAAAGAGTTTTTGCATGAAGAAGGTAGAGAATATAGGTTAAGATAACTTGAATATTGCAACAAATTAGTTTATTTATTTTTTTAACCCCTAACAAGATTGCCTTCCAAGTACAAAGAGAGTGTTTAAGAGAACTTTCTTTAAATCCTTAGCCCATTCCTTATTACTGAGGCTTCTTTTAGGACAACTTTCTTACTGCTTTCTAAAATTGCATTAGAATTTTTTGTAAAAAAAAATGTTTTTAAAAGAAATAAAAAATCTATCCCAAACGAAACCTAAGTTTAGAAAAAATGTGACTCTCTACATCAATATTGAGAATTTAGATTTGGCATTCATAGAAGTATGTCATTTTCACCCACCATAAGCAAACTCAGAATTTTATTATTATACTAAAGAGAAATACAAGAGTGTTGGGAAGTTTCCAATATCCCTATTAAAATTATAGATATGAAGCACTTTTTAGGATGAATGAGTATATTGAAAGTATTAATGCCAAAATTCCCAATCAAGGAAGAATCTTTTTCCTATGAATCAAAATAAAAAATTTCTTTCAACATATTATTAAATGGTAGTTTATAGCCATTTATTTTGAAACAAATTGATGTTCTTCCTAAAGAACTAGCATATTAATTTTCTCATGTACTATATTTTGCATTATAACATCAGGAGAAAAGAATATTGAGTGAAGCATACATCAAATAATTTTTAACTTACATCCTATACTGATCAATGAGAAGAAAGGCATTGTCATACCCCCTTTATCTCTAAGATAGATAATTGCGTGACAAGAAATAAAATTAAGATTTATTGGGGACAACTTTCTTACCTTTTTCTAAAGATTTTTTTTGGTAAAAAAATTATTGAACTAAATTGTTTTTAATAGAAAGCTATTTTAAAAAGCAATAAGAAAGCTATTCCAAACGAAGCATAAATTTTCTTTTGGGGCAACTTTTATACGACTTTCTTAAGTGACTTTAGTATAAAAATTTCATAAAAGCAGGGAAAAAGTAGTGGCCAAAAACTATTCCACATGAAGCCTGAGGCTTTGTTTGTGATAATTTTCTTACTACTCTCTAAGATAGCTTTTTAGTAAAAAAAATCTAGTTCAATAAATATTTGAACTAAAAAGTTGCTTTTGAAAGCAGAATGAATGCCATCCTAAATGAAGTTTAAGTCTTTGTTAAGGACAGCTTTCCTAATGCTTCATAAAGTAGCTTTTTAGTACAAAAAATTCTACTAAAAAAGATTTATGTACTTAAGAGTTTCTTTAAAAAGTAGTAGTAATGCTCTCCCAATTGAAACCTATGTTTTTATTATTATTACTATCAACATTAAAAGGGAAATAATATACTTCTAAATTCATTTATTTTTTTTTTTGCTAATGATCTGTTATATACAATGTCATGGTTGCTTGCATCTTTCTATACTTTAAGAATGTTAAACATTAATAAATTTGGTATGAAAGCTTTGATAATTTGAATATCTAATATATTAAATATTCAAATGAACCATCACACTATTAATGACAAAATAAAGTCACTACTTAAACATAGAATAATATAATATGTTGACATAAGATCTTAGGTTGCTTCAATTAAAATTTACTAATTTAGTGCCATAAAACTAAACAACTACAAGTTTTAGTGATACATCAAAAAAATCCACAAAAACCAAAAATTGCTAATCATAAATATTTTTTTTCCACATTAATGTTATATGTTACTGCAACAAGCTCAAGTTAAAGAAGTCTAAGTATGCAAATCATTACATATACCACTCTGAAGTGTCAATGAGGTATATGAACCATACAAACACCACTGTAAATGTGAAATACTATAACAAGAAGAATAACAACAACAATTCCTTACATACCCCCATCACTATAGCAAAACATAATAGGAAACTATGGTGGAACATGTCCAACAATATGCCAACAACATAATTCCCAATAGGCCAACAAAAAACTCATATAAAAACTAAACTAGGCGATAAAGAGATCCACTATATACAAAAAAATGAAATAAGGGTTTAGCCATTTAGGGTCATCAAGGGTTACGGATTCATAAACTCCATTCTTCATCAAGCCAACAAGAATACGAGATAACACCCATAGCATTAAACTATTACTATTTATAGGAATTTAAAACCCTAAACTCCGAAAACCTAAAACATTAAAATCTTAAACTCTAAAAACCTTTTAGACCGTCAAACCTTCACTTTCACATCCCAAAATCTAAATGGCTAAACTGGAAAACTAAAAATATCAATAAAAAACCCAATTTGAAAATCACATAAAGAACTAAATAAAAATAGGGAATATTATAGCACAAGAAGAGAGGAGGTACAGAGGAGAGATTCATAAAACTTGCAAAAGGAAATTGAAAAAGGTAAGGGAGAATCGAAAGCACAAGAATGCAAGATTGTAGAAGGACTAGTGACTCCAATCGTCATTCAAGACAACCCAGATTTGAAGAGTAAGATAGAAATTAGAACTAAAAACCATAGGTATAACTATATAAGCTAATATATGGGGAAACTCGCATGCGCGGGGGAAGCGGGGGGTGATAATTTTTGAACGGGGGACAATCCGGTAAATCCTGGGTTGACCAAAACTATAAATGGATCCAAAAATCAGACCTGAACCTGGATTTTTTGGGTTGGGTCACCAATTGACACCTCTAAGTTAAAGATTTTATGCCTTATGGGCTAATAAGAATTTGGTGTGCATTAGGTCAACTTGAATAAATGATTAATTTTAGTTGTAAAATTAAAAAATTGAATCAACCAAACTACCCATCCAATTCAATTAAACTAAATTGAACTAGATTTTGATATGTTTTGTACAATTTTAGATGAACAAAAAATATAATTATTTTTAATAATAAATATAATTATCTTTAGCTTAAAAATACTTATTAAAAAAATCAAATATATTTGCTAAAATTTTTTAATTTAGCATTGAAATAAATAATATTCATATTGAACTTTTTAACATTTATTTTTTATATAATTTATGATTTTATCATATAAGATGAGATTTATGTATTTTTTTTATTTTATATAATATAATAAAGAAAAAAGAGTAAATAATTAAAAATTAAAAAAGAAAAAAAATAGCTCATTATATATTTTAGGAAGCAAATAAAAAAAAAACAAAATCAATTCATTTTAATTCTTTTATCTTATCCTACTAACACAAAATCTTACTTTTCCTTCACAATAATTAAACACATTTTGGATTGCTTGCTTAAATATATTCAAAATTGATTTTTCTTTAATTCATTTTTAAGTAAATATACATACAAATATATTGTCAGTCATGTCAAACGCAAAAAAAAGTTCAAACTCAAGTTCGAGCTCAATTAATTAATCAAGCACAAATTTAGTTCAAAGATGACTTAAACATGACTTACTAATTTACATTTCTAGTATCATTAATCATGAGAGAAATGGTTTTGTGCAAAGTCCAGACATAGCTCTATGTCCAAACTCTAATAAAATCATGGCACGTGGATTGTACTCATGGATATTCATTTGTATTCAATTTTTTACTCATATTCTTACCTTGTCAGGTTGACTGACCCATCCCACATATTTTAAGAAATTTTTGTACATATTGAGAAATAAAAAACAATGAAAATGTTGGTGAAGATGAATTCTTATTTGGAGGAGGATATTGCTTTTTAAGAGCAAATGATATTCACACAGAATGTGAAGGCTAAAAATAGGAATGCAGACATCCAAGAAGTAGAACATTTGAACCAAAAGAACAGCAGCCAGAGAAAAAGCTAAGTTTAGGAGATGTAGGTTTCAACATATCGATAAAGTTCAAACACCTTCAAAGTTTTACTTACTATATGTAAGCATGTTGCCATTATGCATAGTTTCAAAATTAATTCATATTATTAAACATACACTACTATGTTAGATTCATATCTACTCCATATTTGATGCATAATTTTGGCATATATGCTACGTATCTATTTCGTATCTATTGCATATTTAATATGTATTTACTACATAATTGATACATATCTCCTGCAGAATTATTGCGTATCTAATGCATATTTTCTACATATTTACTACATATTTTGAAAGACGTGTATAAGAATGAGAATAAAGCATATAAAGTTTACTATAGTTATGCCCATAATGCTAGTTTTAGTGTTCACAAGAATCATCAGAGTTACTGTCCAAATTATAGAAAGATAAAATGTAAGGACTTTATCTATTCAACATTTGGTTTCAAGAAGTTACGTGATATGAATTCCCAAATGAAATATCTAAAATTAGACAACATAATAAATTATCTAGCTATGATTAGGTTTACAATGGATGAAAAAAAAAATGAAAGGTGAAAAGTTTATTGAAATCCACAATTATGAATAAGCTAGGCTAGTAGACCATCGTCGCCTGAGATCATGTAGGAATATGTGTGACGAGAAAGCTTCAGTTCTTAAATAAATAACAAAAGCATAGATAAGAACTATTGATGCATTTTTCTACCTTGTAGATTAAGTTGGAGGTGTCCAAACTACAGAATTCTCTAAAATAAATGCATACATTTTTATTCAAAAAAAAGAAAAGAGCTATGATTAAATTTAGGGACATGGATAATTTGATTCAATTATTTAAAGATTGTCAATTTAATTACAAAATATTCACATGGGTCATTCAAATTTATTAATTTGAAAGATTTTTTTTTTAGGTTGATGGGATGGGTAGGATAAATTATGATTTCTTTAGAGATGTGGTAATTTTTTTATACTAGTTATAGACTTAATAAGTATAATTTAGTCTGCACACCATTTATTGGGATTAATAACCATTGGAAAAATATTTTGCTTGGAGTAACCTTCTTATTAAAGGAGATAATTGAATCATTTATGTGGTTATCAACATTTTTTATATGAATAATATGTGATAAATATCCAAAAATATTATTTACTGATCACGGCCAAGTAATGGCTAGGTCCATTGAAGTTAGATTACCTCAAACTCGCAATAGACTGTACTAATGGCATATCTATAAGAAGGTTCTATCAAAAGTGTGGTGCTTCAATAGAAACAACACAGTCAGATGCCTCTTCTATAAGTGTTTGGGCAAGTGTGGCTTTGAGGAGTTTTAGAATATATGGGCTAAAATGATCACAGAAGGAAACCTCCATGATCATGGTTGGTTGGAGGTTCTTTATAAGATGAAGAATAAGTGGTCAACAACATTCAATAAAGACTATTTTAGCATGGACATTCTATCCACACATTGTAGTGAGTATACTAATAATATGTGCCATATAATTTCAAAGGCCACAAGTTTTATTATTGATAATTTTCTTAATTTAGAAAGGGTGATGACGAATTGGCACCAGAATGTACAAGATAAGGATTATAAATACAACCAATCTGAAATAAGTCCTCTAATAAAAAAAAACCCAATATTAAAGCAAGCTTCTCAATTTTATTTAAGGAAATTATATTTCTTTTTTTACAAGGTGTGTGTGTGGAATGAGTATAGAGTCTGTGAAAAGTGATTCTTCAAAGTTTTTTTGTCTATTACATAATAAATAAGGATTAGTCTAATCCTTTGGTTGTTTATTTTGATGCATAAGAGAGAAACATTCAATGTAGTAGCATGAAGTTTAATATGATGGGTTTTTATGTTTGTACTATATGAGAGTTTGGATGTATATCAATATTCTGAAAATCCCCGTGAAGTACCTACTACTGCAATGGTCAATTAGAGCTCAAAAAGATATATATTCATCCAGTATATTCTTAGAAACTTTAAATAATAATTTTGATGCTAGTAATGGATTCATATTCAAAAATAAATTTAGAAGGTTTGCATATCAAATTAACACATGAGTGTAAGGGAATGAGGATGCTGAATAATACATGTTGGCTGTGTTGAATGACATGTATAAAAATATTGATTTGAATTTTTATGGGAAGAGAAACAACCATAAATTTATAGAGGGTGGCATTAAAAAAGTGAAAGAAGCACTAAACTGTCATCCTAAAGGCCTCGCAAATGAAAGGCTGGAAAGCCACTAGGAAAAGAAGAAGAAGAAGCCAAAGATTATGATATAACTTCTTGACTAATTGTTTTTACTTATATATTATAAAATAATGTAACTTTTTTAGAGGACCTATTTTGGACATGCCTAAATGTTTCACAGAGGAATTCATAAGCGGTGCAACCCCTAGTCAGCCAATATTTGAGTAGATGAGGACGTTGATGGATATCATTACTTTAGAGTCTTAAATGTATTAAATTTATTTAAGATTATTGATTGTTAAAGTAAAATTTAATTATAATTAAATTTATTTGTACTGATTTCTTGTTAATAACTATGCATCTACTGTGTATTTACTATATTTTTTACTGGATATTTTAGGCATATTTATTACATATTTACTATATTTTTACTACCTTTTTTACTACATACTTGATTTGTATATATTGTGTATCTTTTGTGTAATTACTACAATTTTATTGGGAATTTTATGCATATTTCATGTGTATTTCCTATATTTTTACTACATATTTGATTAGTATAAACTACGTATCTTTGGCATATTTACTATATTTTCTACTAGATATTTTACTCATATTTGCTACTTATTTACTATATTTTTTACTTCATATTTGATGTGCATATTCTATGTATGCCACATTTTTTACTACATATTTACTAGATATTTTCTACATATTTGTTTCATATTTGATGCATATGTTCGATGTATTTGTTGCATATTAGAAATATAAAATCTTACTGCATATTTATATTGTACAACAAAATTAGAAATACAAATCATACTAATTAATCAACATACTAGTGAAAAAATATAGAACTCCTACTTATTATTAAGTAACATATGCAATCAATTTTGCAGTTGCGTTTGATTAGGACAACATTTACGGAAATATTTGAACTCTTGTTTGAGATTTTTCTAGTCATCCCCATTTAAGAATTCTCTTCTCCTACCATTAGACATTATGTTATTCATTAATTTCTTATATAGATCCACAATGAATTCATCATATCATAATTTTCATATATGGTAAATAATAAGATCATAACTTCTGACATGTCATTAATATCAGAGTTACTACTTTTTTTTTCATTTTGGATAAGGTGATATTGCATCTATAAAAAATTAGAACTTACTAGATGTTGATCATCTTCAATAAACCAAATTTTAAGATATTTCCAGACAACAACATTTAAAAAATCTCTCATCTTATAAAGCTTAATACTCATGACTTCAACATGCAAATTCCAAAGAGCATGGTCCTCAACTTCTGACTATTCATGGACGCAACATCTAAAAATTTTATCACATTTTTCTTTGGTGTATTATCGGCTGCCCGTGCCATACTAACATGTATTCTTCTACTTTCACTATCAAATCTTTCTATATTGGAGCATACGTGAATTTTCTTAAGAGAAGGCATGTTCATTTTTAAAGTGAGAAATAAAATCTTTGCAACTAAACAATTCCAAATAAGAAACTACTGCAAGCAACTTCCATAAATGTTCAACTTAGGTTATCGATTTTACTATGTAAAAACTTTCTTGAATCATCATCAATAAATAAAATTTCTTTAATTATATAAGATTTATTAATTTACATATTTTACAATTTTTATTTTTCAAAAAAAAATTGATCAAAGAACAAGTAAAAACCTATGTACAAAAATAGTTCATTTCATCGATAAAAAAATAGTATGTATATGAATTTTGTGCTATATTGTGAATCTGATGCGAATCAATTGTATATCTAATGTGCATTTGCTACATATCTACTATGTATTTGCTGCATATCGATTGTGTATCTACTGTTCTCAAGCAATCTCCCATAATTCTTATTGCAACACCATTAAGCCCATATATCACAATCATTAGTTACAAATAAATTCTAAAATAAACTCTAAGTCGATATCTAATTAACATATCTAGTATGAAAATTATAAAATATATATTATATAATTTGATTTTTATTTATAAACAAATTACTAAAAATAAAAAAAAAATTCAAAATTGTAGCTAATATGATAATAATTGAATAAATACTCTACTTACAAAACCAAATGAATCAAATGAGATAAAACTAATTTATTTTTTATTGATTTATCCAAATAACACATATCATATATTTTAGCATCCCACCATTAGAATTGTATTGAACCATCTCTACCACGATCATCAACTATAGTTCTCATGACTTTAGGACTAAATAGTAGAGTTTTGAAAATATTGATGTTTAGAATGAAGTAAAAAGAATGTAGGGTAAAAATTTAATGAATTCCAAACTCTCCTCATGATCTTCTATGTTCTGAATACATTACATATATGCTGTGTATTTCCTACATATGCTACTCATCAGCTGTGTATCTACTATGCATATTCTTCGCATCTTATGTGTATCTTCTATATATCTATTGTGTATATGCTGTTCTGAAGCAATCTCCCATATAATTCTTACTGCAACACCATCAAGCCCATATATCACAATCATCAGTTACAAATAAATTCTAAAATAAACTCTAATTTGATTTTTAATTAACTTATATAATATAAAATTGTATATAATTTAATTTTTCTATGAATAAATTGTTGGAAATAATATATGTCAAAATTATAGTTAATATGATAAAAATTGAGTAAATACTCTACCTACTGAATCAAATCAATCATATGAGACAAAATTAATTCATTTTGTATTGATTTATCTAATTAACACATACCAAATATTTTAACATCCCACCATTGTAATTATTTTGAACCATATCTCCACCAAGATTATTAACAATAGCTCTCATGATTTTGGGACTAAATGGTGGAGTTTTGAAAATATTGATGTATGGCATGAAGTAAAAATAATAAAGAGTAAATTTCTAATGAATTCCCAACTAACCTCATTAGTGAACTACTAATTTCTAATTACATTGTGTATTAGCTTCGAATCTACTCGGTATTGTTATATATTTATTGTGTATTAACAGCATATTTTCTTCCTTTTCTACTACAAATATGCTATGTGTCTACTATGTATCTGTTGTGTATCATCTACATATCTTCTATATGTTAACTTCGTGCTAGTTACATATCTTCTATGCATCTTCTACGTATCTGCTATTTTAAAGCAATCTCTGACAATTCTTGTTGCAGCCCCAATCATCAGTTAAAAATAAATTCTCAAATAAACTCTATGTTAATATTTAATTAACATAGATAACATGAAAATTATAAAATATATATTACTTAATTTAATTTTTTTTGGTTTATGAACAAATTGTAGAAAATTAAATAATGTCAAAATTATAGCTAATATGATAATAATTGAACAAATATTCTAGAAACTGAATCAAATTAATCAAATGAAATAAAATTATTTGTTTATTTATTTATTCAAATAAGACATATCACATATTTTAGCATCCCACCATTAGAATTGTATTGAACTATATCTCTACCATAATTATCAACTATAGCACTCATGACTTTGGGACTAAATGGCAAAGTTTTAAAAATATTGATATTTGGCATGAAATAAAAAGGAATGTAGAGTAAAGTTTTAATGAATTCCAAACTCTCATCATTTGTGATCTACTAAAAATTAGAATGATTTATCTAAGTTTTCAATACATTACGTATATGTTGTATACTGCTATGTATCGGTTGCATATCGTTTATGTATTAGCTATGTATCTTTTGCGTATCTATTATGTATCTGCTATGTACATACAGACTATATATTTGCTGTGTATTAGCAATGTATTTAATGCATATTGGCTATGTATCTTCAATGTATTATTTGTGTATCTTCTATGTATATGTTGTATATCTACTGTGTATTGGTTGTGTATTGACTACGTATATGCTTGTTGCATATCTGCTATATATAAATTACATACATTTTGTTTATTTACTATATATTGTATATATTTGCTACATATAAATCACATGCATGTTGCTTATTTACTACATATTATATAAGTGTCGTTTAACAGAAAAAGTTAGTTAATAAATAAGTAAAACGTATGTCCATAAAAAGTTCATTTCATTGATGAACAAAATAGTATTCATACAAATTCGACCCTATATTTTGGCATTTCTTCTTACCAATTTTAAGTTTCAACCAAGTTGGTGTTGCCTTCAAGTACAATTCTTTACATGTATTTGCAAACAAACATTCTACAATTTATACTACTTTTCTAAGTTAGCACACCATGCACAAGCTAGACCTTCCATCATCTTATATCATTATCAAAAGCACCTTTCATGTCATCATATAGGTTATTAGTCTAAATAATATGATAAATAAATATTAGTTAATTGGTCACTCGTGAAAAAAATGTAATTTAACACTTGCTCTCTCACTTATGATCTTTGGAAGGATTTGCATGTGCTGTGGGTTGGGTAAGGAATTATAAAATTTCCACTTATCTTCCTTCAACATCCTAATCAGAAGGGTCCAATTACCACTATGGATGACTGGATTAATTAGAAGATTGCATAACTTAACAACAATATTAGTGATATGGTTGACATACAAATTTGCAGTAGTGTCAATTTGCATGTAACCCTACATCAAGTCAATAATGGCATGGAAAATCCAATAAGTATAAAAATATAAATAATACTTGTATACTAACCCAATTCATTGGCAAGAAATATATAAAGTTGGTTAGGGCTAAGTTTATTCTTCTGATTTAATAATAGAGCGAAGGAATTTATATGATTTTTATCAATATATTTACCTAGTATAATTTCATCAATGTCAGCTTTAGTTATTGAGATGTTCCCATAGAAGAATATTCAATCAAACCTGCAATAAAGTAAATACGTAGCAAATATGTATGAAATATGTAAAAAATATTGTAAATACGCAACATATATCCAATAAGTATAAAAAATATAGATGATGTACAACAAATATGTAATAAATACACATAAAATACACATTGATAACTTAGTGTCACACAGTTAACTTACATGTCAGTTAATGTTTTAAGACAATCATCCAAAATAATTATTTATCTTTACTTAACATCTCTATGCCCTTGTATTCCATTATTGAACTTGCAAATTTATGCATTATTTAAATATTGTCAACATTAATTTTTTTAGCTGGGGAATTGGTCCTTTTTATATGCTTCTTCTGATCCCTCCTCCCAAATTTGACCAATTCCTCTTCATGCTCATTTGCAACTTCATAGTTAATACCAAGTATGACTTTCTATTAGCTGTTGACAGGAGGAAGAATTGGTTTTATCTGGGCCTTCTTTCTTGATTTGGACTAGTGTAATTGTCCCTTTAATTGGGATGGGTTACTGGAAGGATGAGGTAGATGGAGTAGGAGTTTGCTAAGGATTAAGTTTGCATTGAGCAATGTGGTTAATCATCTTGCATTCAATTGATTCTATTCTTACTATTAGATGTTCAAACATCCTTATAAGCCTACCTTCAAGTTCATGGAAGAACTTTGTGTGTTTATCTTAGATTGATTTCATCCATTTCTCCTAGAAACCATACTAAGCTGCCTGACTTGTAGTTGGAGAGGGGGCTTAATGAGGAGATTTGGGGTGCGGGGTGGGGGCAGGGCTTTCTAGGGAGGAGGTGGGTTGATGGGGAGAATGAGTTCTATGGGAGGAGAAATAAATTCTGGCTATTGCAGAGGGTACTTGCTGAGGGGAAGGAGGAAGGTTGTGTGTTCGAAAGTTCTGGATGCCTAGCAAATTATTTGCTTCCTCCTGGGTAACTCCCTAGAGGTCATAAAAAATATGAAAATAATTTATTTGTTAGTATATCTTTATTCTTCTTAAAGGTATCAATTAAAATTTACTCTACGACAAATTTGCCTACGTACCTATCCTTCCTTTAAAGTAGCAAATAAATGTGAGACCTTCAAGGAATTATATACTATATCATAGCCCCATCAAAAAAAGGCCTTTGGTCAGGGTACCTAGGGGAATGATTTGAAGTGTGCTCCAAGAAACAAATTTATATAAGATCAAATATAATTTTAGCAAATATATTAGTAAAATAAAATACAAATTATAATGATGCTCTTAGCACTCACGAGTAGCTGAGGTACAAAATCATTTATATAACCTGCTAGCTTCTACATTGAAATATTCCTGAAAATTTTATTACTCCTCAACTCAAGATTCCCTAATTAAACCCGCTCACTTAATATATTAAAACTCATATACATTACTTGATATTGAATAGAGCTTCCTAGGGATTTAGAAGTTGTTAAGTTGGAAAAATAAATTGGAACATAAATATATAATACATTTTTTTAACATAGTGGATTGGGTGCGGGGTTGATCTGTTCAACTCGTTACACTCTTTATTTCCTTTGAAGAGACTCCTAAAAGTGGAGAGCTATGCTAGGAGATATATTGACCTTTGTTTGGAAATCCAATATGAATGGCCACTTCATCTACTATGAACTGTATAACATGACCATTTATTAAAGAATATTATTGTGGATTAATATCTCACAATCTGAGCTCGTAGATCAGTAGGACTATCTTCTTGAGAGAAGGGAATTTTAGAAATTCATAGATGTTTAATCTCCCTAAAGTGTCCTCCACATCAGGGTTTATAATCTCCACAAAGGTGTAGCAAATTGTACAAAAACTTGATACATAGCATCGGAAAGTAAGAGGTCAAATGTAGACATGAAATATCACATAAATATAAGTATAACATATGCAACAAAATATGCTAAAAATATGCAAAATAAATATGTAGAAAATATGAAGAAAATATGCTGCGATGTGCTAAAAATACACTGAAAATAAGCATCAAATATGCAGCAAAAATCTACATCCTAAACAAACAGTAAACACACAATAAATACATAACAAATATGTAGAAAATATGTTACAAATATGCAGTAATTACACAACAAAATTTGAAATCCTAAATAAACAACAAACATGTAGTAAGTGTTGAGTCCAGTAATTAGGTTGTTAAGCCTAAGTAAATGTCCCACGGCTACCAAGAGGGGGGGTGAATTGGTAGTTTTAAAAATTTTAAACCCTCTTAATAATAAAGTTGAACCGAAATAAATTTTTCTTTTAAAGTTAGTAGAAAAATGTTTTTCAACCACAGAGTTGTTAAAACTGAAATTCAAAGTGCGGAAACGTAAAAGCAATAAAGTAAATGACACCAGATTTATAGTGGTTCGGTCTATAACCAGACCTACATCCACTCCTCAGAGGCACCCTCTGAGTATTGCACTAATACCACAAAGTGACTCTCCTTTAGCACCCACAGCAAGGCGGAGAAGCCTGTACAAAACACTCTTTTCACCACTACCCGGTGCGGCAGAGAACCGTCGTCCTTTTACACAATCCACAGTGCTGGCAGAGAACCGTCGTCCTTTCACACTCTCCTAGTGTGGGCAGAGAACCCTAAGGCTGTTCACACTCTCCAAGTGTAGGCAGAGAACCTTCTCCCTTTTACACTCTCCTAGTGTGGGCAGAGAACCCTCGTCTGTTCACACTCTCCAAGTGTCGGCAGAGAACCGGACCTTCTTGAATGATCTTCTCACAAGAATCTAGAAAGAAGAAAGAAAAGAGTGAAGAAATCCAATTTCACAAGTAGAGACTCTTACCTTAGCAATCCAAGTGAAGCCTTCTCGCTCCAGTGGTAGGAATCCTCCTTTGAATGCTCTCTTCCACTCTCTCCTTGGCTATTCTCTCAAGAGGCACGAAGATCAAATGACAAAAAGATTGGGTGGCTGTCTAATTTGGACCTTTTATAGAAAAGACAAGAAAAACCGCCCAAAAACTGCAAACTTCCAATTCTGTACGCAGTGGATCGTCCTATACGATCCGGGATCGTCCTGGACGATTTTATTTAAACGATCTGAAACGACCCCATTTGTATATGTGTACAAAATGACTTCGTACAGCTGATCGTCCTATACGAACTAGGTTCGTCCAGTACGAACGGTTATTACCAGGTCGGTTCTAGAAACTGCTGAAAACTGTTCTAAGTCGGTTCATCGTTTGGACGAAAATATGTTCGTCTGGACGAAAATTTTCCAGAGAGCCGATCGTCTTGGACGATTATTTATTTCGTCTGGACGAAAATTTTCCAGAGCACCCATCGCCGCGGACGATAATTTGTTTTCGTCTGGACGAAAATTTTCCAGAGAGCTGATCGTCCGGTACGATAATTATTTTCGTCTGGACGAAAATTTTCCAGAGCACTGGTCGCCTCGTACGATGATAAAATTCATCTGGACGAAAATTTTACAGAGAACCCATCGTCTGGGACGATAATAAAATTCGTCCTGGACGAATAGGACTTAGAAAAATTTTTCAAGCAAGTTCCTATTCGTTCCAAGTGCTCTTTAGGAGATAACTGATAGATCGTCCAGTACGATAAATATCGTCCTGTACGATAGGTTTAGAATTTCAAGATCTCCTTATTTGTGTGTGTGAGATTTTATTCACTCAATTACAATCACTCCCTTTCAAAATTAATTCAAAGAAAAGACAAACTTCAAATAAACAAAATATCACATGTTGAATTTGATTTGAAGTTTTCGTAGTCTGGAGTCTGATTTTCCTGAAATGTTAGTACACACAAGAGCAAGTGCAAATTTTCTGAAATTGTTAGGAGATAACTATACATCTGAACAATAATGTTTGGAATCATCAAAACTACATAAGTTGCACAAATATAAATCATTCAAATAGCAACTATTCAAATAATCTCCCCCTTTTTGATGATGGCAAAACAATTATTATTAGTATGGTTTCAAGTTAAAACAAATCTCTTATCTCCTAAACTCCCCCTGAATTTATGAGTACATTAAAATAAGGAGGCATTAAAGAACAATATTTACCGAACAATATTTTTGTTTTTCAAAAATTTTTAACACAAACAAATAAATAACTTGCAAACAGAACAATTAAAAATAGAAAACACAAAAACCACAAAAACACAAACAAATAAACATAATAATTTCTCCCCCTTTTTGACAGCAACAAAAAGTGGAGAAGAAAAAGACAAGAGATATAAATAATTATATGAAATTCATTGTTAAAATTTAATCTAAATTGTGATTTGACATAGGGTATGCAATTTTAAACTAAAGATATTAGGTCAATCATAGAAATTCATAAAATTTATGAAATGATATAACATTGTAAGTAAGAAGAATTTATCAAAGACATGATTCAATTTAGATATTTTGATTATTGAAAATCATTACAAGTGAGATGTAAAAAAAATTCTATATTTCAAAGTTCAATAGAATATAAATGAACATTAGATCAACTTGAATTAAGAGATTGAACGAATTTGGAAAGAAGAGAATTATCTCATGTGGTGCTTTGCACATCTTTTCAAAGTTTTGGAGCACATTTTTATGCATTTTTCTTTGGTTGGGCTTATTTTGTGCCTCTTTTTCACTTTGCAAATTTTTGTGAATTGCTTTTGATTTTTGTACATTTGTACAATTTTCAAGAGTAATTTGATCAATTCTTTCCAAAATCTATAATCTAAAATTTCAAATATTTCTAGGTGCAGAAATATCATTTGAGCATAGAAATACAAAATAGGAAAATATCAAAATTACAATAATAATATTAACTTTTATGTAGTCAAAATGAATAGACATGAATTTAAAAGTTCTAATTACAACAAGTTATAAACAATTTATAAATTTAGTAAGTCTAGATTTTCTAATATAGATAATCTCAAATTACAATCGAATTTAAGCACTATGTAGATTAAATAATACTAATGAAATTCACAAACATTAACCACATTTCAAAACAAATCTAATAGAAACAAACTTTCATTAAAATTAAAGGAACGGATTACACAAAAAAAAAAAAGATACATTGTACCAAAAAAAAAACATAAAAACAATCACAATAACAATAAAACATATAAGCTAAAAACAAAACAAACAAAAACAAAAAAAATACAACAGACACAGACATAAAAACAATTTTTTACTGTTCTGGAGGAGGAGGAGGAATGCCGCCAAAGAGGTTGAAGTAGGAGGCCATCAACATTACATTGGTATTTATTTCATGAACTTCATCTCTAATATTACCAATGTCATGTTGCTGCTGAGTAAGTTGAGCATCAAATTGATCAAACCTTTGATCAATGTGAGTCTCTAGTCTATCAAATCTCTCAATCAGATTCTGGTAATCTGATTGAGAAGCAGAAGCTTGCACTCCTTCTTCTTCTTCTTCTTCTGAAGCACTAGCATGTGCTTTCTCTTTTTCTTTTTCCTCCTTGAAGAGCAATCTGAATGATGCATCGTTATAGTAAACTGGCTCTTCATATTCTTCATCAGGATGCACTATATTGTACTTCTTCTCCAAAATATAAGTAATCAAGTGCCCTAAAGAAATGTTCTTCTTCCTCTTCTGATCAGGATGTCCTATTTCTGAAAGCCCATAGATATGATCTAGGATGAGTTGGGCTTCATCAATAGGATGTCTTTTCATGATTAAAAAGTTAGACAAGAAAGGAGAGGAGTAATGTTAATCCTATCACCAGCTTTAGGAATAATTGAGGATCTAAGGATATGCTGGATGATTCGGGCATCTTGGGTCATACCGGCCACTCTAGCAACATGATTGTCAATCGTATTTTCTCTAATTACCGTATTGATTTGAAACCATTTGAAGGAGGTTTCTGACATTAGGGTGTGGGCTCTATATCCTTCAGTCCTTAAGTTTAAAAATGCACCAAGGTCGTGCTTGGTGATCTCAACTTTTTGTTTAAAAACAAAAGAACTAATGATAGAGTGGTCAGAATTGAAACTCATGTTGGCTAGAAAGTAATGGTAGGTTTGCTTATTGTAGAAGTGGACAAGAGAAAGAATGAACTGAAATTGGGTTGAGGCGAAGAGGTGCAATACCCGAAATTTCAACTCTGTTTGGATAAGAATGCGAGACGGAGTGATTTTTGCAGATGCAAAACGAGGAAAAGATTCCTCATTTGCCTTGGAAAGAAGTTGTCTGGGGCATTCCTGTTAGGTTTCTTCACCAAAACTTTTTGTCTTTGCTAGAGGAGGTGCCATAGTTGATTTGTGTAGAAAGGGATTGAAAAAGATGTTTGAAAGTGTGATTGTCAAGTTTGAAAGCCTTCATATTTAAAGAAAAACGATACGTTCGTCCTGGACGAAAATATTCGTCCTGGACGAAAATTATCGTTCGTCTGGACGAAGTAATTTCGTACAGACGATCCAATTCGTCCAAAATGTAACGGCTTTTCGTATTCAACACAACTTACGATGCGTCCCTTCGTACAGGCTTTTTGACTTGACCGATCGTACATACGAAAAAATTTCGTACAGACGATCAAAAAGTGTTTCGTTTTAATGACTCTTGAAAACCGTCCCCTACAATGAACCGACACATGTTCGTACAGACGAAAAAATTTCGTACAGACGAAGTTCGTATTAAAAACTGTCTTATCCACTCAACCGCTGCATTCAATCGTCCCGACGTTTGAGAAAAAAAAAATTCGTCCTGGACGATTAAATATCGTACAGACGATCAAATAAAAAACTGCTCTCAAAACGGTTTAAATTCGCGCAAACTGTTCCTTCACATATCGTCCCGTACGAAAACATTTCGTCCTGGACGATTTCCTCCAAAAAAAATTTTGAATTTTGAATTTTTTAAATTAACAAAATCAACAAAAACACAGAAAACATAAAACCAAAATCATAAATCCAAAAACAATTCATTAAAAACACACAAAATTCACAAAATTACAAAAACAAAACACAACAAGTATCAATGTTGCAAAGACATTTTAGTTAAGCATTCAAATCAATAACACCAAGCCTTGTTCTTAAAGTACTGAAGGTATCAAAGGCTAAAGGTTTTGTAAAAATGTCTGCAAGTTGATTTTCAGTTGAAACATGTATGAGTTCAATTTCTCCTTTGGATACATGATCCCTTATGAAATGATGCCTTATATCAATGTGTTTGGTTCTAGAATGTTGAATAGGATTTTTGGAAATGCAAATAGCACTAGTATTGTCACAATAAATTGGAATAGTGCCTATAGTTAATCCTAAGTCAATCAACTGTTGTTTTAACCAAAGTACTTGTGCCACACAACTTCCTAATGCAATGTATTCTGCTTCTGCAGTAGATAGTGCCACTGAATTTTGTTTTCTACTAGACCATGAAACTAATGAATTTCCAATGAATTGACATGTTCCAGAAGTGCTTTTCCTATCCACTCTACAGCCTGCAAAGTCAGAATCTGAGTAACCAATAATTTCAAATGAAGAGCTAAACTTAGGATACCAAATTCCTAAGTTTTGAGTTCCTAGTAGATATCTTAAAATCCTTTTCACTGCTGTCAAATGTGATTCTTTTGGATCTGATTGAAATCTAGCACATAAGCAAACACTAAACATAATATCTGGTCGGCTAGCAGTCAAGTAAAGTAAAGATCCAATTATCCCTCTAAATTTCTTTTGATCAACAGATTTTCCCTTAAGGTCTTTATCTAACTGAACTGAAGAACTCATTGGTGTACTAACAGGTTTAGCATTGTCCATTTCATATTTTTTGAGGATGTCCTTAATATATTTGGTTTGACTAAGAAAAGTACCTTCCTCAAGTTGCTTAATGCTAAATCCTAGAAAGTAATTTAAATCTCCCATTAGACTCATTTCAAATTCACTACTCATTGTTTTAGAAAAATCATCACAAAGATGTTTATTTGAAGATCCAAAGATGATGTCATCCACATAAATTTGAACAATAAGTATATCCTTTCCAATTTTCCTTAAAAAGAGAGTTGTATCCACACTTCCTTTTTCAAAAGATCTTTCAAGTAGGAAGGTGCTTAACCTCTCATACCAAGCCCTAGGTGCCTGTTTCAATCCATATAATGCCTTTTTTAATTTGAAAACATGATTTGGAAATTTAGAATTTTCAAAACCTGGAGGTTGTTCTACAAAAACATCTTCTTCAATTACTCCATTTAAAAAGGCACTTTTGACATCCATTTGAAACAATTTAAAACCTTTAAAACAGGCAAAGGCTAGTAAAACCCTAATTGCTTCAAGTCTAGCTACAGGGGCAAAAGTTTCCTCAAAATCAATTCCTTCAATTTGATTATACCCCTTAGCTACTAATCTAGCCTTATTTCTAATGACTACTCCTGAGTCATTCATTTTATTTTTGAACACCCACTTGGTTCCAACAACACTTTGATCTTTTGGCCTTGTAGTTAGCTCCCAAACTTTATTTCTTACAAATTGATTTAACTCTTCTTGCATGGCCAATATCCAAAATTCATCTGAAAGTGCTTGATCAATGTTAGTGGGTTCAATAGTTGAAATAAAGGCTGAATGATTGACTTCCTTGTTTAATCCACGCCTAGTTCTAACACCCTCACTTGGTTCACCTATAATTAATTCCTTTGGATGATTTTTAGAAAATCTCATATCTCTAGGAAAAGGGTCTTCTCTTTCTAAATTTTCTTCCACATTCTCTTCCAAATTTAATCTATCAATCTTTTGGGAGTTTTCTTCAATTTCTTCTTCGACAACTTTTGGCTCTTCCATGTTTCCATTTTCATCAAAAACAACATGTATGGTTTCTTCAATGACTAAAGTTCTTTTGTTGAATACTCTATAAGATTTTCCAACACTTGAATATCCAACAAAAATTCCTTCATCTGATTTTGGATCAAATTTTCCTAAGGCAGATTTTCCATTATTATGAATGAACACCTTGCAATCAAATACATGCAAATGAGACAAATTTGGTGTTCTACCTTTTAGCAACTCATAGGGTGTTTTATTCAAATTTGATCTCACATTCACCCTATTCAGAACATAGCATGCAGTGCTAACCGCCTCAGCCCAAAAATATCTAGGAAGCGAGTATTCTGCTAACATTGCTCGGGCGGCTTCTATTAATGTTCTGTTCGTTCTTTCAACTACTCCATTTTGTTGAGGAGTTCTAGGTGCAGAAAAATTGTGATCAATACCCTTTTCTTTACAGAAAACTTCAAATCTTTCATTTTCAAATTCTCCTCCATGATCACTTTGTATAGAAATTATTTCACATCCTAGTTTTCTTTGTATCCAAGTTGAAAAATTTCTGAATTCCTCAAATGATTCACTCTTATGAAAAAGAAATTTAACCCAGGTGAATCTTGAAAAATCATCTACTATAACAAATCCATATACCTTTCCTCCTAGACTTACCGTGCTTACAGGTCCAAAAAGATCCATGTGAATAATTTCTAATGGTTTACTGGTCCTTAGATCTTTATTGGACTTAAAAGAGGACTTCACTTGTTTTCCTAGTTGACATGCATCACACAGATGGTCCTTAGTAAAGTCTAGTTTAGGTATTCCTCTCACCAAATTCTTTTGGGTAATTTTTCTAAGATTTTTCATACTAGAATGACAAAGTCTCCTATGCCAAAGCCATGATTCATCAGAAACAGTTTTCAAACAAAAAGCAGTAGGAGATTGAATACAATTTAAATCTAGCATGTAGACATTGTTCACCCTTTTTCCATTTAAAATAATTTTTCCATTTAGGCTAATTATGCAGCTAGTAGGTAAAAATTTTACATTATAGCCCTTATCACATAGCTGACTTATGCTAAGCAAATTATGTTTTAAGCCTTCAACTAATAAAACATTATCTATGAAAAAGTTTTTCAAATTTCCAATCATACCTGATCCAACCACTTTCTTTGTGGTATTATCTCCAAGTGTAACCTTGCCTCCACTCCTAGCTTCCAGCGTTATGAATTGTGCAGTATCTCCAGTCATGTGCTTAGAACATCCGCTGTCCAGGTACCATATACTCTCACGAGGTCTTGTGTGAGAGTATTCCTGCAAATTCTCAAATGTTAGACCTGGGAACCCAAACTAGTTTGGGTTCACCTTTATGAAATTTATAATCAGATGCATGTGTGATATGTCTAGGTTTATGCATCTTAGTTCTCCACACCAAATTAGGTTTCATCTTTAAAGTGCAGGTGTGAGATATATGTCCCAAAAATCCACAATTGTTACATTTAACATTAGGAAAAATATTCCTATGTTTTCTTTCATATGATTGTCTTCTAAGGGATTTCATGAATTTAGGATAATATTTAGGATTTGTAAAATCTTCAAGTTTAGGGGGGTTCCTATTATCCTCGAGAGCTCTTATAGTAAGTTTGTAAAATGAATTCATATCCTCCAAGATTTGATTTGTATAATTGATTCTATATATCTTGTGCTCAGATTCATCCTTAAATTTCTTAAATTCTTTTTCAAGTTCAGCATAGAATGATTTTAAATTCTCAAAATTTTTATTCAAGTCATCATATTCATCAAGTAGTTTCATGTGGTTGCTATCAACTAAAGCATGATCTTTCCTAAGGATTTCGTGTTCCTTATTAAGCTCTTCCAATTCTAAAACTAAACTAGCATGCATCTTTTTTGTTTTCCTATATGCATCATGCATGTGTTCAGAAACTTCAAACAATTCATTATAAGTTAAATCACATACCTCTTCTTGATCTGATTGTTCAGATTTATCTGCCATCAAGAAAAGGTTGGTGACTTCTTCTTCTTTTTCAGTCTCAGATGAGTCTGAAGCTGAGTCCGCCCAAAAAGCCTTTTGAAACTTCTTCTTGCCCTTCTTTACCATTGGTTTCTCCTCTACCTTCTCCTTGCTAGGAGTGGCTTTGAGTTTTGGACAGTCAGTCTTTATATGACCTGGTTTCCTGCATTCATAACAAATCACTTCATTAGAAACCTTGTCATTTCTGTTATACTTACCTCTATTCCATTGCTGGCGTCTCTTCTGCTTCCTCTTTAAAAAGCTTCTGAATTGTCTAGTCATCAGTGCAATATCGTCTTCATCCTCAGGTTGTGAGTGTTCACTTTCTGACTCTTCCACATTTAGTGCAATATTCTTGTCCTTTCTTGGTTCACCTGCATCAATCTTTCTTTGACTTACTCCTTGCTCGTAAGCAATGAGTGAACCAAGAAGATTGTCAATAGAATAAATGTTCAGATCTTTTGACTCTGTAATTGCAGTAATTTTAGCATCGTATGCAGTAGGTAAACAACGAAGAATCTTATTAACCATTTCAGCATTAGTTAATTCCCTACCAAGTGCATGCAAAGAGGTGACAATTTGAGTGAATCTTGTGTACATGTCAGATATAGATTCATTAGGTTTCATGCAAAATAATTCGTAGTCATGTAACAAGATATTGAGTCTTGATTGCTTAACCTCATTTGTCCCTTCATAAGTAATACAAAGTCTATCTCATATGTCTTTTCCGCTTTTACAAGTGGAAACCCGCATGTAGTCTTCAGATTTTAAAGCACAAAAGAAATTATTTAAACATTTTGCATTTAATTGTGCTAAGTCACGTTCTTCTATAGTCCAATCTGCATAGGGTGTATCTACCCTAATTCCATCAACTAATCTAGTTGGTTTTGTGTAACCTTCCTGGACTAGCATCCACATGCGATAATCAAGTGACTGTAAGAAAGTAGACATGCGTGTTTTCCAAAAATCAAAAGGAATATTGTCAAACAGTGGAGGTCTAGTGATAGAGTAACCCTCAGGTGTGTTTCGGTTTCCAAATGTAGCCATCTACGTTAATCAAAAAGTTGTTCAAACTTATGACTTTGAAACAAAGCTCTAATACCACTTGTTGAGTCCAGTAATTAGGTTGTTAAGCCTAAGTAAATGTCCCACGGCTACCAAGAGGGGGGTGAATTGATAGTTTTAAAAATTTTAAACCCTCTTAATAATAAAGTTGAACCGAAATAAATTTTTCTTTTAAAGTTAGTAGAAAAATGTTTTTCAACCACAGAGTTGTTAAAACTGAAATTCAAAGTGCAGAAACGTAAAAGCAATAAAGTAAATGACACCAGATTTATAGTGGTTCGGTCTATAACCAGACCTACATCCACTCCTCAGAGGCACCCTCTGAGTATTGCACTAATACCACAAAGTGACTCTCCTTTAGCACCCACAGCAAGGCGGAGAAGCCTGTACAAAACACTCTTTTCACCACTACCCGGTGCGGCAGAGAACCGTCGTCCTTTTACACAATCCATAGTGCTGGCAGAGAACCGTCGTCCTTTCACACTCTCCTAGTGTGGGCAGAGAACCCTAAGGTTGTTCACACTCTCCAAGTGTAGGCAGAGAACCTTCTCCCTTTTACACTCTCCTAGTGTGGGCAGAGAACCCTCGTCTGTTCACACTCTCCAAGTGTCGGCAGAGAACCGGACCTTCTTGAATGATCTTCTCACAAGAATCTAGAAAGAAGAAAGAAAAGAGTGAAGAAATCCAATTTCACAAGTAGAGACTCTTACCTTAGCAATCCAAGTGAAGCCTTCTCGCTCCAGTGGTAGGAATCCTCCTTTGAATGCTCTCTTCCACTCTCTCCTTGGCTATTCTCTCAAGAGGCACGAAGATCAAATGACAAAAGGATTGGGTGGCAGTCTAATTTGGACCTTTTATAGAAAAGACAAGAAAAACCGCCCAAAAACTGCAAACTTCCAATTCTGTACGCAGTGGATCGTCCTGTACGATCCGGGATCGTCCTGAACTATTTTATTTAAACGATCTGAAACGACCCCATTTGTATATGTGTACGAAATGACTTCGTACAGCTGATCGTCCTGTACGAACTAGGTTCGTCCAGTACGAACGGTTATTACCAGGTCGGTTCTAGAAACTGCTGAAAACTGTTCTAAGTCGGTTCATCGTTTGGACGAAAATATGTTCGTCTGGACGAAAATTTTCCAGAGAGCCGATCGTCCTGGACGATTATTTATTTCGTCTGGACGAAAATTTTCCAGAGCACCCATCGCCGCGGACGATAATTTGTTTTCGTCTGGACGAAAATTTTCCAGAGAGCTGATCGTCCGGTACGATAATTATTTTCGTTTGGACGAAAATTTTCCAGAGCACTGGTCGCCTCGTACGATGATAAAATTCGTCTGGACGAAAATTTTACAGAGAACCCATTGTCCGGGACGATAATAAAATTCGTCCTGGACGAATAGGACTTAGAAAAATTTTTCAAGCAAGTTCCTATTCGTTCCAAGTGCTCTATAGGAGATAACTGACAGATCGTCCAGTACGATAAATATCGTCCTGTACGATAGGTATAGAATTTCAAGATCTCCTTATTTGTGTGTGTGAGATTTTATTCACTCAATTACAATCACTCCCTTTCAAAATTAATTCAAAGAAAAGACAAACTTCAAATAAACAAAATATCACATGTTGAATTTGATTTGAAGTTTTCGTAGTCTGGAGTCTGATTTTCCTGAAATGTTAGTACACACAAGAGCAAGTGCAAATTTTCTGAAATTGTTAGGAGATAACTATACATCTGAACAATAATGTTTGGAATCATCAAAACTACATAAGTTGCACAAATATAAATCATTCAAATAGCAACTATTCAAACAGTAAGTACGTAGAAAATATGCTGTAAATATGCAATAATCATGCAACAACTAACATGCAGTTATAACGAAGTAAACCCTAAACCTTAAAAAGAGTCTAAAAGGAACAAGCATAACCATCAATTTGTTAACTACACAGTAAATACACATCAACTAAAAATACAATTCATGCATAATAAATATGCATTTTTGAAAATGACTGCTACATTTGCTTTGACTTTTCATGATTATCTTATAAAACGACAAACAAAAAATGAACTAACTTTTTTCGAAGGTGAAGCCATTAGCCCAAATGACAAGTGAGCGAGGAAGAACACCGATTGCTGAAGATGCAAGATGAAAAAGGGAATGTCGAAGAAATAAAGTGATTGTCATGAAAAATGAAAATTTTTCATGCCACTCAAAATTTTACCCAAGAGCTCGTAGGTCGGGTCGGTCGGGCTGACAAAATAAGAAAAAGACAAAAAAAAAGTATATAAATAAATATCCAGGTGTCATGATTTTATTAGAATATGAGTGCAGAGCTACATCCGGACTTCGTCCGGATCCGCACATTATAATTTGTCCAATCATGATGCGCACTTGGCTTTCAATCTTTTTATGATCATAAATTAATTACGTAATTGCCACAAAATATAGGATAGAGGTGCCCGTTTGAGCCCTATGGCATTGGCCACGGCCTCGAAGCCCGCCCGCGGCCCGCTGTCTCAGATTTGTTCACCGTGTTTGGACTCACCATGCCGCGCTGACCAATAGGTTTCAACCATCCCAATATTTCTACCATCAGCAGCCTGGCCGAGTTTTCCCTTACTCCATATGGCAACTTTTCCTTCTCCCGCCATTATCCTCCCCTCGCTACCTCCAAACGCTAACTTTCAACTCTCATATTCTTAATTCCCTCCACAACACAACCAAGCAAAATCAAAGATAACGAGCTAAGAAACCATTTTGTTTCCATTCTACCCTCCCCAACTTTCTCATTCTTACCTACACGTCCACTCACCATGGAACGCCCTCTTTCGCCGCTACACAGCCTTCCGCCGGAATCCACAGCCGGAGTTACCCTCTCCGGCCTTCTCCCCCCTGCCTCGCTAATCGAATCCCTCCTCCACGCCTCCGCATATCTCGCCACGTTGGACTCTCTTCCGTTGCTCCAAACCCGTAACACTGCCGCTGCAATCCGGCGCGCCCGTCTCATCTCCTCCTTACTCGAAGACCTCCACGACTCCACCAGCCGTGGTCGTAGATCCCTTCCTCTCTCTTCAATCCTCTGCCTCACCGAGCTCAGCTCCGTCATCCAGCGAACAAAAACGCTCCTCGACGACCTCGCCTCAGGAAGTGCGTTATGGAGTCTGCTCAATGCCGAGGCTTCTGCAAAACGCTTCCTTTCCTGCACTCGCGACCTATCGGCGGTGCTCGATATCCTCCCGCTTAGTCTCCTCCCCATCTCCTCTGACATCCGCGAACAGATCGAACTTCTACACCGACAGACCAAAAGCGCCGGATCCGACCTATTTGTTGATAGCCGCGAAATCCATCTCCGTGATGAGCTCCTCTGCATCATGGCTAAAGAGAAGGGCTTTCTGGATTTCAACAAGGTGGAGGAAGTCATGAGCAGGATTGGGTTACGAACAGCCGCAGCTTACCAAGAGGAAATTAAAAAGCTGGAAGCGGAAATACTTAAGCAGGCGGGGACTGGTGGTCTTATGGCCGTTTCCAACATAAACAATCTCATCACCTTCGTCTCCTATGCTAAAAACATCATATTTCGTTCCAGCAAATCTGACGCCTTCCCCAAAGCTCTTAGTCGATCGTCGTCGTGGTCGGTGGCGACATCGCCAGCGATTGCTAGTAATATCCCGGACGAGTTCCGGTGCCCTATCACGCTGGATTTAATGAAAGACCCGGTGGTTTTGGCCTCCGGCCATACTTACGACCGGAGCTCAATCTCCCAGTGGATAAACTCCGGCCATCAAACCTGCCCAAAGAGTGGGCAGAAGCTAATCCATATGGCACTCATCCCAAATTACAATCTTAAAAGCCTCTTCGAGCAATGGTGTAAGGAGAATAACCTCTCCACCGCACTCCGACACCGGGCTCCCGATTCGGCGGCGGAGGAAGCCGTCACTGTCGACCACATCTCGGCAACCCGGGCAGCCATCGAAGCGGTGAGAATGACGGCGGAGTTTTTAGTTGGGAAGCTAGCCATGGGCTCGCCGGAAACGCAGAGGCAAGCGGCTTACGAACTCCGGCTGCTCGCCAAATCCGGCATGGAGAATCGCCGCATAATAGCTGAGGCCGGCGCCATTCCTTTCCTCGTCACACTACTCGGTTCCAGAGACCCCCGGACGCAGGAGAACGCAGTGACTGCCCTGTTGAACCTCTCTATCTTTGAGAACAATAAGACTCTGATAATGGCCGCGGGAGCCCTTGATTCAATCGTGAAGGTGCTACGGGAAGGCGAACTGATGGAGGCGAGGGAGAACGCGGCGGCGACTATATTCAGCTTGTCTATATTGAACGAATGCAAAGTAGAGATAGGGAAGACAGTAGAAGCGGTGGCGGGTTTGGTGGAGCTGTTACAGGACGGAACGTCCGCTGGGAAGAGAGACGCGGCGACGGCGTTGTTAAATTTGGCGGTGTACGATCCGAACAAGACGGCGGTGGTGGAGGCGGGGGCAGTGCCAGTGCTGGTTGAGTTGTTGATGGACGAGAAGGCTGGAATCACAGACGACGTGCTTGCAGTTCTCGCTCTTCTCTGCGGATGTAAAGAGGGGATGAGAGTGATAGGGGATAATAAGGCGGCGGTGGCAATACTGGTGGATTTGATGAGGTTCGGTTCGGAAAAAGGGAAGGAGAACGCCATTGCGGTGCTGATGGGTTTGTGTAAGGATGGGGGAGCGGAGATGGGGAGAAGGTTGTTGATGAATGCGAGGAGTGTTCCTTCACTACAGAGTTTGGCAGCTAGTGGTTCGATGAGAGCGAGGAGGAAAGCGAATGCTCTTCTAAGATTGCTTAATAGATGTTTCTCGCAGTCTAATTCGGCTCCTATATGATGATGATTATTTTGTCTCAGTTGCTGCCGTGATTCAGTCTGGCCATAAACCCGGAGAAGGATGTCCACTTTTTTTTTTGGTACATTTTGTATATATAGTGTTTTTTAAATAAAGAAATTATATGAAAATATTTTGGTGCAAATTATAAATTTAATGATTTGAAGTTTACCCTATTAACCTAGAGTCAAATCCTTAACCTCTTAAATCAACCACCACAAAATCAAAATGAAGTAATGGATGCCTCTTTAAAATCTCGACCTGGAGCAAACCATCTGAACCACACCTCTACGTTTGCTTCTTCAATAGACAGCCTTGGGCAGGTTTTTTTAGCAATTGTTTTGGCTCCTTGTAAATATCTACTATCCTAAATATGAATTCTTCAACTTCAAAGCAAATCATTCCTCCTTAGTCAAATGTTCAAAATCAAAATAAAGTCAAGGTTCTGCAAAATGATGATGACCCTACTCTCATTCCATTGTAGAATCCTCTGCAAGTAGCCAATTTATCCTCTCAAACAAGCCCACAACACCCAAAAATGGCAACAAAGTGAACACTCCACTAAACACACGATGCCCTAACCCACGATAGCAACTTGGAATGTCATAAGCTTTAACAGGCTTGAAATTATTTAATTATAAGAACTTGATATGCCTATATAGTATTGACGTTTTTTGCATTCTAGAAGCAAACGTCAAAAACTTCATGATGAGTGATATTTGGTTTATTGCTTCTCATAAATTCTCTGAGAATATAACCAATAGTAATAATTTTGGCCCACCTCATCCAAATAGAATTTGGATTTTTGAATTTCTGCTAATATTTGTTTTATCTCCCTTTGCCACAACTCAAATGATCCAAGGGGATTTACTTATGGTTCTTTTCGCCTACTCTTGCTTTCCCTTCTCTATGCATCAAATCATCCTAATGAAAGAGCTATTCTAAGAACATGATCAAAGAGATTATTGATAACATCTCTTGACCTTGTAACCTTATTGGTGATTTTAATTATTGCTTGTAGCATTATGAGAAAGCTAATGTAAATCATATTCCCACCAACAAGCTTGGGGAATTCAATAAAATGATTGGCATTGTCATTGTTGTTCTAATATCTGTCAAACTATCATTTGTTTGGTTTAACAATAAAGTTGATAATCCCATCCATATCAAGTTGCATAAAAGTTTTAGTTAATGATGTGTTTCTTGAGCAATTTTCCCTTTCTATAGCGTGGAAAGCCTAAGTTGTTCATATTATTTCCCTCTTATTCTCCAAACCCACCCCCATCAGAAAATCATAGGTTCCTCTTCAATAATTACTAAACAAAACTACACCCTATTTTGGAAGCTCTACATACCTCTTTTTGTGAAAACATCAATGGAAACTCCATTTCATCCTTATATCAAAACCTCCACAAGTTGAAAGCTTCTACCAAATCTCAAGAATGGACTTCCTCCAACTATTTAATAAAAAACATTCATGAACTTGAGCATCTAGAAGAACCTACCACCAAATGCTTAATAATGATCCCTCTAATCCCATCTTGAATGCTAATGTTAATGTCCTTAGTGAAAATTTGGCCATCTCTATTGTGATTGGGCTTCCTAAATCATCTAAAGATCCAAGTTCAAATAGCTTTCCAATGGTGAAGATAATCTCAATTTTTTATATGAGAAATTCAAATACGGGAGAAATAATAATTTCATTAAAGTGATCACCACTCATTTTGAGAGTTTTACTACTCAAGATAAAGTAATAATGACATTTTTCAATACCTCAAAATTCTTTTTAAATCGTCAAAATCACTTTTGGATAGTGAATCTCTATTACCTCTATGTAACACAGTTCCTCCTCATCTATCCCCTTTACTCAATACCCTTTTTTATGATGAAAAAAAGCTTGTAGTCCAAAGATTCTCCTCTTATACCGAATTATTTCACATTTGAGTTCTAGCTCATGGTAAATCAATGGGGAAATGTTTGCAATGGTGCAAAATTCTTCTTCAAGAATTGTCATCTCCCTATAATGGTTAAAATTATTTATATTTCTTTATTCCTAACACTCCTCATTCTAGAAAGATATTAGATTTTAAGTAGATATTCTTTGTAACACTTTTTATAAAATCATAGCTAAAATTCTTACAACGAGGCTAAATAAAATAATGGCTCAAATTATTCATCAAATACAAGAAGGTGTTATTCCAAAAAGGATTTCATATAACAATCATTCATGTTTATGAGATTTTATGGGAGTTTAAATTGTTGAGTCTTGTGAATAGGTTGTTAAACCTAAGTTAATGTCCCAAAGCTACCAAGAGGGGGGGAGGGGAGGGGGGGGGGGGGGGGGGGGGGGGGGGGGGGGGTGAATTGGTATTTAAAAATTTTCCTTCTTTTGATAAATTTAACCAAAATTTAACTTTAATGAATTTTTATAAAAAGTTTTTCAACCATAATTTTTTAAAACACAAAATTAAATGCAGAAAATAAAAAACAGTAAAATAAAAAGACACACGATTTATAGTGGTTCGGTCTAAACCAGACCTACATCCACTCCCTAGAGGCACCCTATGAGTATTGCACTAATATCAATAGTGTCTCTCCTTTTGCACCTACATCGAGGCAGAGAAGCCTTTACAAACACTCTTTTCACCACTACCCGGTGCGGCAGAGAACCGTCGTCCTTTTACACTTTCCCTAGTGTTGGCAGAGAACCGTCGTCCTTTCACACTCTCCTAGTGTGGGCAAAGAACCCTTCGTCCTTTCACACTCTCCTAGTGTGGGCAGAGAACCCTTCATCCTTTCACACTCCTAGTGTCGGCAGAGAACTGGATCTCCTTGACAGATCTCTTCGCAAGAAATTTAGAAGGAAGAAAAAAAAAAGAGTGAAGTAATCTCAAATCACAAGTAGGAAATCTTACCTTTGAACACCATGCAAAGTCTTCACGCTCCACTGGTAGAAATCCTTCTTTGACTGCTCTCTCTCACTCTCTCCTTTACTCTTCTTCCAATAGGCACAAAGATCAATGATCAAAAAGATTGGGTGGCAGTCTAATTTGAACTATATATACAAAAGATAAGAAAAACTGCCCAAAAACTGCAAGTTTTCAATTCTGTACGCAGTGGATCGTCCTGTACGATAGTGGATCGTCCTGTACGATAGTGGATCGTCCCGTACGATAGTGGATCGTCCTGGACGATTTTACTTAAAGTGTAGGAAACGATCCTAATGTATTTTGGTACAAACTATGTTCGTGCATGCTCATCATCCCGTACGAACTATGTTCGTCCGGTACGAAACGGTTATTACATAGGTCGGTTCCCAAAATTCTACAGAATGTAACCTACTGAGGTAAGTCGGTTTAATTCGTCCTGGGACGAACAGGTTTCGTTCTGGGACGATTTTATACAAAGAGTTTAGTTCAGGGACAAAAATTTATTTCATCCTGTACGATCTCATACAGAGAGTTTCGTCGAGGGACAAAAATTTATTTCATCTTGTACGATCTCATACGGAGAGTTTCGTCCCGGTACGAACCATATTTTTTGTCTGGACGAACAGTGCAAGGTGAGAATCCAGAGATGTTCGTCCCGGGACGAATATTAAATTCGTCCTAGACGATTAGGACTTAGAAAATTTTCTACCCGCCTGTTCGATCCATTGCTCTTCTGAGGGTTAATTGACATGATTTTCCCTTACAAGGTTCGTCCCATACGATCAGTTCACAAAAATTGTCCCCCAAGAGTATGTGTTGTGATTTTTCACTCAATTACAATCACTCCCTCTCATTTAAAAACTTATGATTTACAAATGAATAATTTTAAGTCTTCATCAATTGGATTTGATTTTCTTGAAATGTTAGTACACACTAGAGCAAAAAACAAATCTTCCAAAAAGTGTTAGGAGATATATAAAACAATAATATTTGAAATCATTAAAATAATACAAGTTGCAAGAATGTAAAACATGCAAATAACAACTTTCTCTACATAAATATCCTTGCAATACCAACCTTTTCTATGTAAAGTTAACATCTATAAAGCCTTTGGCATGTCTCAAAAAGTTCTCTATTACATAAGCTAGAACAAAAAATATTTTCTCCTACTTTCATTTTGTGGAGTAAGTCATGTGTCAAAAATGTTAATTATTTTATATGCATTGATGATGGTCTTGAAAAGTTCTTTAGCTCTTCATCCAACCTAAGATAAGAATGTCCCTTATATTATTTCATCTTCTGCATATTTTAGAGATCTATTTTGATCCACACTTACTTTGGATTCATTTTAGAGAATTAACAAGCATGCGAGTTTTGACAGACCATATGACCTCTGTGGATGTAGATCTATCAAGGAGATGTGCAATCTCTTGGAAAAAATAAATTTAAAGCTTTTTTCAAAATTGGTACATATTCATTTTATGCATTTAATCGAGTCAATCATCTTGCATTACATTAAAAACCAATTAAATGAGTCTAAATTTTAATTGCATTTGTCTTAAGCATTTTCACATCACATAAGTTAAGTGACCAATTAGGATCCACTCTAGAAATCGGTCTCAATTCTCAAAAACTTTAATTACAACATCCTTACCACTCTTTCATAAAAATGACCAAACTCATAGGTTTTAAATTGACAAGGTGGTAAGATGGTTCCCAAATCCAAGCTGGGCTAAGTCCAGGTTTTGCATTACATTAGTTAGGTTCGGGTCACAGTTGTATTATGCCTAATTTAGATTTATGAATCGGGTCAAATTTTGAATCATAAGACCCCAATCTTCAAGAATATATTATCAAATTTCTCATAAATTATTCAACTCAAATCAAATATTCTCTCAATCCAAACATTTTAAGCTCAACACTTAGAATTAGGTTGGGAAACTTCTGAATTATTTCAAAATATCAAAGTGTCTCCTAAATCTCCTCCGTCGACTCCAAAAATAAGTGTTCAAATTCGATCTTATCCCTATTGAAACTCCAAATTCACCTCCTTTGATGTCACTCTTAGAAAATCTCTAAACATAATTTTTGTTGCTATTTTAATCAAGAATTTTTGTAGGGAATTCAACTTTCCTACGATGTAATTAACTACGAGTGCTTACCCTTATAGAAGATTTTGAGCCAACACCTACTTTTTAAAAAATAAATTTTAAAAATTCAATTATTTTTATTTGGGAGAATCAAAATTAACGACGATCGTTAACGTCAAATTTGAATAATCTTTAAAGGATGATATTTTTTCCTTCGGGGAGAAATACCAGTTGTTGATAAAACTTTGATTATGATATTAATGATAATTCATATTGATTATCGTAGCTAGATATTCGATCGAACCACACTTTGGCATTTTGGGGCTATATGTGGTTCTTCTTAAATCTGGTTATGATATTTAAGATGGGATTTGCAATTTTAGATCTGGACCCCATTTTGAAATCTTATTTTTACCTCCCGAGGCAGTATATCTTTTCTAATGGGTTATTTGAATTTAGAATTAAAATCAAAAGCCAATTTCAGATTCCCCAAAGAAGATTGAACTTTTTAAAACCACTTTTCAACCAAAATAATGTGTTTTAACATGGGGTCATGAGGGCTTAATTCTATATATATTTTGATTCTATGAAATATTTGGGATATATAGAAGTCTTAGTAGGAGAATAATTTTTTTTCTTCTAATGGGACTAGAGACAAATATATTGTACTTATTTTTGTTATCTATAAATCTGTATTATTGTTTTATCTTATTGAATTATTATGTTAAACTAAACTAAAAATAGTTAAACTTATAATGTATGAAATATTTTAGTTAGTAACAATAGTTCTGAACCTTATGTTGAAAGTTTCGATTGTATAGTATATTTAACTACTTCTATGATGATATAATAATATATTATTTTATTATTTTATTATTATTAAGTATTTAGGTAGGTTTCATATAGCCTACTTAGTCGTGGTTTGCTTATACTTGCTTTTTTGCAAGTTTTAATTTCAGGTCAGGAAAATTGATAAGTTGAGTAGATAGAGGTTATTGATTTAGGTGTTAGTTATGTTTTTCTGTTAGTAAATTTCTTATGGAAATCATGATGTATTTTTTATGATTCAATGATAATTATGTACCATGATTATTTTGGATGAGCTGGGAAGCACCTCAATTCATCTTATAAAAATATGTTTAAAAATAATATTAATAGAGCTCACTACGTTGATGATGGTGCTACCAACTTGGTAGTTGACAATCAACATAATGACCACTACAACATTTAAATGGTTATTTCCCATTTACAATTTTTCTTCAGTGAAGGTAACAAAAATGGCCTCAGCTATGAGTGTTTAGGGCAATCAAAACTCATTTAATTGAGGCTATTTGAGATTCATTTGTCAAGACAACTCAAATCCAACTACAATAAGGATATCTAGCATTACCCCAATCATATGGATAACTCGAGCAAAAATAAGCTCATTCAGATGATCTTTTGTTGGCGCCTTCCTTGCTCACTAGCTTGAGTCTACTAGGATCGATAATTTCCTTTAAATTTCCTAACTTCATGAAATTATCCATTAGGCTTTTGTGGTATCAAAGCTCCTTCATATCTTGTTTGTGTTCATTATGAAAAGACAAAAATTTTAAGGTGTCCTACTATGGGTTCTTTCGTTCATTAGTATTTTTTTTTTTAAAGGAAATGCCAATATCATTAAAATTAAAAGAAAAACTTAAAACCTAATTGATTTTGTCCAATCCAACACATTCCTCCTCTAACAAAGCTACAAACAAAGGAGGAATATCTCTACTAGAAATACCATTCCAAACAAAATTACTAAATAAAGCAAAGCTAGCACAAAGGTTAGCTAACTTTTTACAACTTCTATTTGAAAAACTAAAATAACTTGCTCAAAGTCCTTTAGAAACGAGAATTAACTATCCGGCAAATGCTTTGACGTAGCTCTAACACCTTCAAAAGAGCTCTGAATGGATTTGATTACATTTAAATTGTTCCCTTCGATGATTAAACGAGAATTGACTATCCAATTTTGAATTACCCTATCCAATGATAGGATATCCATAAGTTCCAGTTGAGCTACATTCCAATGGAGACCCATAACGCCAAATTCCATCAAGAACCTTCATTTATGATCCCTAAAGACCACACAAATACTACATCTTTTATACTTTAAAAGGGAAGCATCAATATTCACTTTTATCCACTCAGGTGGAGAAGGATGCCAAGAAGCAGAAGGCAGCTAAAAAAGCTGATTAGCATCCCAGTTTGTCGAATGAATATAACTAATGGAAGATACATAAGCTAAATACAAAGCATTTATCGCAATCATCATCACACCATCTTCTTTTTGTCCATGTACATGTTTACTTTTGCTTTTCCAAGAAAGAAAAACTTCTGAGCAGTATAAATTTCCCACAAAAGGATTATTTAACAACAAGCTTTTCAATTTATTGATACAATAAATAAATGATGAAGAAATAGGCACTTGAAAGCCCCATTTATTGAGGCATTTAATAAGAAGACTCAAAATAGGACAAGCAGCCGCAACATGGTTCTTATCTTCAATCACACCACATCCTCTTGGTCAAGAGAACTGATCCAAAAGCCTTCTATAATTTTAAAAAAACATAAGTTGGTAACGCATTAGAAAATAGACGCCACCAAAATAGATGCACACGAGGCTGAATTTTGAAATTTATGATCCATTTCCAATGAAACTCTTCATCCAAGCAATCTGTCATATTTCAGAAATAATTTAAATAATAGTTTTTTTATTCATCTTTGAATTCAGCTCCAATATTTCATTAATTAGTCCAGATTTTATGGGCACTTGACAAATTAAGTCTAAAAGATCCTTACAAAAACATTTCTCCAAGTGGGAAACATTCCACAAACCCTAACTAATGAATCAGTTAACATCATAGCCTACATATTCCAAATCAGCAACAAAGGTCGACCACAACAGTAAACTTCTATCCATAGTCCATACATCATTAAGCATGTTAATTGACTTTCCATTAGAAACTTTCCATCTAACAATAGGATGTAGTGACAATTCTCCATTCATAATAACTCTCCAAGTATATAAACTCCCTTGTTTTATTTGAGCACTCAAAATATCATTTCCATATTTCGCCTTCAGATTTCAATTTAGAAGATATTCTGGTTTTTCTATTAAGTTCCAAGCCAATTTGGCACGAATTGGTCCTTCTTTGGAAGTTGATAAATAAAGTCCACGACCGTCTTGACTCCGTTTACAAAGCACATTCCATGCCACATAGTGAAGTCCAAATTTTCCATCCTTCCTATGCCAAATAAAACATCTACAAATTCTGTCAATTTCATAAAGAACTCCCAATGGTTAAAGAGAATGAGCAACTGAAAAGATTGGAATAGAAATCAACAAAGATTATATAAGGACCATCTATCCTTCTAAAGAAATAAACTTATTGGACAAAACATTCATTTTGGATAGAATTTTCTCTAACAAGCTCTGAAAATCTGCCACCACAAGACTTCTCAAAGTTATTTTGACTCCTAAATAGCTCATCTCCTTAAAAACTTTGAAATCCAAAATACGGGAAATAGTTTTCTTCTTTTTAACCTTGATAGCTTTGCTAAACAGAGCAACAATTTTCTGCATATTAACTACTTGCCCCATCCATTTGCAATAGTTGGAAAGAATAGAATTAATTTTCTTTACAAACTTAGCCTTAGCTTCAGAAAATATAAGAATATCATCAACATAGAGGAGGTGAGATATCTTAGGGGCATTGGTAGCTACTGATATTATCTACCTCATGACCTATTTTAGAGATTTTGATGATAACAAACATATGCTTGAATGCTCTAATTTATGTGCTAAGTATTTCAGGTGTAATGATGTGCATTATAATTACTTATGGGATTTACATTGCACAACTCATGTTCAATCTAATGTTGAGATAAAGATGGATCAATATGGACAACTTGAAGGATTTTACATTATCGTAGGAGTATGTTAGTGGTATACTAATATTACTTGCATGATTTAATTTGCTCACAATCTAAATATTTATTAATTATATATTATTTTTTATATATAAATCTATATAAATTATTTATTAAATAAAATTTATAACCTTCATTTTATTGCTTAATTATTAGAAAATATTAAGATTTATCTATTTAGGAAAATTAAGGGTAATAAGATTATATGGTAAAACATTTATTATTTAAATTGACTTGCTTCACATCCATTCATTAATGTATGATTAATTATATATATATATATATATATATATATATATATATATATATATATATATATATATATATATATATATATATATATATATATATATATATATATTACATAATAGTATTATATTAATATTCAATATATCCTTAAATATTTAAAAATGTTCATGAGGTTTCATTTTGCTGAATATGATATTATGTTGTCCGAAAAGTAATCTAATTTTTATTGAATTAGATTTTTTAGATCTTGTAGATATACATTGATAGGTTATATGACTCATTTGGATATCATTTAAATTTATAATGAATTTCCAAACTTTATCTGATTTAAATAGAATCTGTTGCTAGCCGTTTTAGCCCTATTTTGGATGCATATGAAGACTTTTTGACCTTCCCATGTGGTTATCACTTTTATATCCATTTGAATCTAATATATATTTAATATAAATAAATTCTTTATGGAATATAATATTATTAGTTGATAGAAAACATATTAGAATAATATTTTTATTCAAATGTGTCTTTACTTACCCTTTCTCTTTAAATACCTCTCTTCTTCCTCATGTAAGGCTGCTAAAACAAGAAAATCTCCATCAATTCTTCCATTCTTCCTTTCTTCTTTACATGCTAAATCATGAGAGGAGAAACCTTGATTTTATTCCAAGAGTTCTTTTCATTTGCGAGATCGAAATCGTTGTTGGAAAGTATCAACACACAAAACTGAGTAACATCTCTTGAGTTCTTGAGTTTGCTTTCTATCTCTAAATCTTTATTGCTGTTCTTTTAGCTTTCACCATATATTTCTTTCTTGAAAATATTTATTTTATGGTGAAATACTTCTTGGAAATTTTATATTAAAGTTTTCTATATCACATCTTTTAAATCCATAAAGTTTAGCAAAGCAAATTTTTTACTTCTTTAAGGTGGCATAGATTTACATCTATTATCAAACTCGTTTTATTATTTTTGAAGAGTTAAAATTTAAATTAGCAAGAATATATATATTTTTTAAAATATTATTCTTATTTTAAAAAAAATTAAATCTATCTTAAGTGAGCAAATTTAATATTTCATTTGGAAGTAGTGAGGTGATTAAAGTTAATTTGTAAGATCACCTCAAATATTGTGGATTTTTTAATGCAAGATTATTTGAGCTTGTTTTATTTGCATCAAATTGTATTTTTAATTTTCATTATCTAAGCCATTTGTCTTAGGGAAGTTTTAATTGTAATTAGATTGGGTTGTACTCGCCCGTGTTTGAGAGTACTTAGGTTGTAAAGAACTACTTTGATTTAAAGAAGTGAATTCCAGCCTGAGAGTTGGCTAGCGTGGATGTAGGTCGGATTGGAATCCAGGCCAAACCACATAAAAATATTGTGCCTCTTATGTTCATTCCTTGTATTTATTTTTCTGTCTTTTTTATAAGAATTATTGTGTGACTACTTACTCTTTTCAAAATTGCTTTAAAATCATTTTATTTTCTTCTTTTAATAAAATTTTTAAAAATCCCTATTCACCCCCCATCTTGGGATGCCATAGTCATCCAACAATTGGTATCAGAGCTTTGACTCTTTTTATTTTGGCTTAACATCCTAAAGATCACTACAGGAAAACCTGTTATTACCGGCGGACAGAATCCGTCGGAACAAATGTAAATTCCGACGGAACCGTTCTTTTCCGGCGCATGTTCCGGCGCAAATATCTCCGCCGGTTTTGGGTGCGTCGATAAATTTGTTCCGACGCATATGTTGCGCCGGAACCAGTTCCGGCGTTGTTTCCGACGCATTACCTACGCATTAAACGGTTTGTTTGTCGACGTGAAAAACGTGAGAATTCCGGCGCCTAATGCGCCGGTATTTACCGTCGCATTATACGACGGTCATTAACGGCGGATTAAGCGCCGGAATTGCATCAGTGAAATTCCACGATTGCTACAGGTTTCCGACGGATCATATTCGCCGGTACGTACGCTCGATACATTCGTTGTATCGTCGTTTCCGGTGGATTACCGGCACATAATCCGCCGGAAACCTGTAGCATTGACAAAAAAAAAAAAATTGCCTTCCCAGCCAACAATCCCATTTCCACACCTGCAAACCTATCAATTCTAACACATACAAGTTTTCCCAAAAGGTTCACAACAGTTCCACAACTTCACAATAATTTATAACAGTTTCACAACAGTTTAGTACTAAAAATCAACTGATAACATCATATTAAAAGTAATTGTCCAATAACACAAGTTCACATAAAAATAAAAGTTCATTTCAACTAAATTACACTACTCTGACTCCGTCGACTCCTCCTCAGGTGGAGCTACGTCTTTTCCACTCAGTTGCTCCCTCATCTTGCGCATTTCATCCAGCAACTGATTGTGTTGCACCTGTGCTTGCAGCTGAGCTTGAACCTGTGCTTGCACCTGTGCTTGTAGCTGAGCTTGAACCTGTGCTTGCAGCTGAGCTTGCCAATCAACTTGTGATTTCCTTACTTGTTCTAGCTCAGCTTGAAGGGAAATTATTTGTTGAGCTTATAAGGACTCATGCGAACTGGATGCGAAGCTGGATGCAGTAGAGGAGGTCATCCCCTCGTATGCCTGAGCTTGCGCACCTAAGCCATATACTCTACCATGCTGCATTCCTCCGACGGCCTGCGACCACATGCGATACTCAGAATACTCCATAGAGCCACCAGAAGAGCCCTCACCTGCTGCGGCATGAGTCTCTCGAATCCGTGTATATTCCTCCTGTGAAAATCGAATATAAGTATATATAAAATTAAACTAAAACTTATAAAATATCAAATATTTATAAAAATATACTTACATGGGCCTTCCTTGCTCTCTCATCAATCCATTGTTGATCCTCCTGTCGCTTATGAGTGCGACTATGCAATTCCACAGGAGTTGGTTCTCTACCAAGTGACGCTTTCTGTTACAATTAAGAGAGTTTTATCAATACTAATTATTAAAAAACAATTTTATAAAATAATTAAAATTCATTACCAAACGACGCCTGTGCTCAGTATGTGGAACGGAGCCTCCTGTATGAAGTGCACTACCTAAGCCCCCAACATCAGAAGCTCTGTTTTGTCGATTTTGATCCCTCCTCCTAGTGTACTCTTTGCTGCCCCAAGCTGCATTCAACTCAGCCCATATCTCCTCTCCAATCCACAATGGTCGCTTCCCAACCTTTCTAACATCTGTGAACATGTTGCGCATCCGAGTAGAGCCACGCTTCTCAAAATTCTTTCTAATCCTGTCATTGTGTTGGGGCAGCCAACAAAACTCTTTCTGCAATAAAAAACAATCAATTAACCTTAAGTAAGAAAGAATAAATCATTTAACATAAAAACAAAAACACAGAAATACCTCAAACTCTCTAAACCACATCTCCCGGACTTCTTTTGGGATTTTCTTCCAAGAAACATAAGGAGCGTCAAACCTGCTCCGTATGATGTCCCGTATTTTATGTGTTGGTTATTTTGATCGATAGAACCTACAAAAATAAAGTTATGTAAAACAAATATAAAATATAAGATAAAATAATTAGTTAGTTTAAATAAAAGTTACCATACGTACGTGTCACCCTCAGGTGCTATCAACATTCTACCATCTGTCTGCTGCTCTGCTGCAGCTGCTGTCGAAGGTCCAGCTGCTGTCGAAGGTCCAGCTGCTGTCGAAGGTCCAGTTGTAGCAGGCTGATGGGGTGGTGGGGGATAGTATGGTGGAGCATATGGTGGAAATGGATAAGTAGGAGGGGCACCAGCATAAGGTGGGGGTGTGAAGTATGGGTAGAAAGGAGTAGCCTGCCCGAGATCTGGTGAAGGAAATCGAAGGTCCGGTGAGTAGAACTGCGGGCTACTTGCTCCAGGAGTGGGTAGGCTGAGGCTGTGTAGCAGGCTGAGGCTGTGTAGCAGGCTGAGCCGAGGTGGTCTCCTCAGTATGTAGTGACCTATGTGGTCCAATTATAGTCTTCTTAGTGCGCCTGTTAAAAATATTTTTTATCAACCCTCTACTAGGCTGCTCCTCACCTAAAGCCATCTGCACATAAATAAAAAAGAAATATTAGAAATATTAGAAATATGAATTATAACAAAAATGGAAATTAACGCAGTGCAGTAGCTAAAAAAATGGACTGAAGTAAAATACATGTAAGTAAAAAAAAAATGCAATGCAGTAGTTATAAAAAATAGTGAAGTAAAATACAGGGAAGTAAAATAAAAAGCAGTGCAGTAGCAAAAATATATTTAATTTACCTTATGTTGTTAACTCATCATTTGTTGATTCACTTTCATCAGATGATACACTCCTAGCACAATCAGCAGTAGCAAATGTCTAGTGATAACATCCATGACTAAAGCAAAAAGATTTTTCAAATTTACCTTCAACTCCCTCTCTAGTCTTATCAACAAGAAGAATACCATCAACAAAAAGCATGCACCAAGGCATATCCTATAGCAAATGTCTATTGATAACATCCATGACTAAAGCAAAAAGATTTTTCAAATTTACCTTCAACTCCCTCTCTAGTCTTATCAAAAAGAAGAATATCATTAACCAAAAGCATGCACCAAGGTATATCCTCTAGCAAATGTCTAGTGATAACATCCATGACTAAAGCAAAAAGATATGGAGACTTAAGCTTACCTTCAACTCCCTCTCTAGTCTTATCAATAAGAAGAATATCATCAACAAAAAGCATGCACCAAGGTATATATCCTATAGCAAATGTCTAGTGATAACATCCATGACTAAAGCAAAAAGATATTTCAAATTTACCTTCAACTCCCTCTCTAGTCTTATCAAAAAGAAGAATATCATTAACCAAAAGCATGCACCAAGGTATATCCTCTAGCAAATGTCTAGTGATAACATCCATGACTAAAGCAAAAAGATATGGAGACTTAAGCTTACCTTCAACTCCCTCTCTAGTCTTATCAACAAGAAGAATATCATCAACAAAAAGCATGCACTAAGGTATATATCCTATAGGAAATGTCTAGTGATAACATCCATGACTAAAGCAAAAAGATATTTCAAATTTACCTTCAACTCCCTCTCTAGTCTTATCAACAAGAAGAATATCATCAACAAAAAGCATGCACCAAGGTATATCCTCTAGCAAATGTCTAGTGATAACATCCATGACTAAAACAAAAAGATAGAAAAAAAAAATGCAATACCGATTGAGAGAGAGGGAGATGCTCGGCGGCGCGCGACCAGGAGAGAGGGAGATGCTCGGCAAAGTCCGGTGACCGTCAGCGGTGAAGTTCGGTGACCGTCGGCGACGTCAATCTTCAGCCAGCGACGAACGGCGACGGAGGGCGACGGGCGAAGCAGGCGAGGTGAGAGAGAGTAGCGAAAAGAATGACGGCCCAGAGGGCTCCGATTCGCATTTTAGGGCTTTTAGCAGCGGCCTTTCCGGCGGAACGTCCGCCGGTAATGTTACCGTCGGACCATGCGCCGGAACGTGTTCGTTGAGTTTAAATAAGCCGGCGCATTAATCCGCCGGAATGGTTTCGTTGAGTTTAAAAGAACGTTTCCGCCGTAATCTGCGCCGGAAATAATCCAGAGCCCTTTTCACCGGCGGTATTTCCGGCGCAATGGACGCCGGTAAATTTCCGGCGTCGGTTCCGCCGGAAATAACGCCTTAAACTTTACGTCGCATCATTCCGCCGGAACCTGCGCCGACAATGCCGGCGCAAAAAAATTCGCCGGAAATTCCGACGGTAATCACGTGTTTTCCCGTAGTGGATCCACTTATAAACTATGGCACAAGGTTTTCCTTAGGGTTCACTTCCTGAAAGACAATCCGCTCATCGTCCTCCATTGTTAGATAATGTTCCTTTTGATTATTGGAAAAATAGAATTAGTACAATTTTAAGAGGGCAGGACTCTCGTATGTGGCACATGGTTACACACCAATATCAGACACCCACTAAAGAAATTAATGGAATTAAAATTGAAAAACCTTTCGATAAATGGACTGCATTCGAGAGGGAATTAGATGAATACTTTGCATTGTGCACTTCTTCCAGATGATTACATGAAAATTTTTATGTTAAATTCAGCAAAAGAAATTTGGGATAAATTAATTATAACTTATGAAGGTACTAGTGAGGTTATAGATGCTCACATAAATAGACTTGTTCATTAATATGAATTATTTTGTATGTCTCCCTCTGAATCTATTTCTGATATGTATACAATTAGCACATTACATTCATTTGGAAGAATATATAAGAATCAAGACTTAGTCTATAAGATTCTTAGATGCCTTCCCAAAGAATGGGATGCTAAAGTAACTACAATTAGTGAGGCTAAAGATTTATCCACTTATCTACTTGATCAACTTTTGAGTTCTGTGATAGCACATGAACAGGTTATAGCTCAAAGGGATAAATTGGATGGATCTTCAAAGAAAGAGAAAAAGAAAGGTAAAACTATTGCCATGTAGATTGATGACAATGATGATCCTAGTTCATCAAGCTCTAATGAAGATAGTGATGAGGTGGCCATGCTTTCAAGAATACTTGGAAGCTCACTAAGGAAGAAATCAAAGGTATAAGAAATCCAAAAATTATAAATTTCAAACTAACAAAGTTTCCTACAGGAGAAGAGATTATTTGTTACCATTGTAAGAAGCATGGACATATAAGAGGAGATTGTCCAGATCTTATTGATTCAAAGAAGAAAGAGATGGATGTAGAGAGAAAGAGTGACAAAAAAGAAAAGAAGTATTTCAAGAAGAAAAATAAGGCACCATGGGCCAACCCATATTTAGATGAATCAAGTTCATCAGATGAAGATGTGAACATTTGCCTTATGGTGGGAGGAGAATCGGATTCTGATTCTCAAGAGGTATGTAATGTTATTTCTTATAAAGAATTAGATGATGCTTTTATTTTAATGAATTATTCATTGAATATAAAAAATTAAAAAGAAAATATAATGCTTTAGAAAAAGAGCATAAAAATTTAGATATGCATTTTCATGATTTAAAAAAATGAATGTGATGATTTGAAAAATAAAAAATAGTTCTTTATTAGATCATTATTTACTTGTTTGTAAACTTGAAAGAGAAAATATTCTATTAAAAGCAAGACTAGATTTATGCATGAAATCATTTGTTTATTATAAATCTCCATCAAGTACAACATCAAATAAAAATTCTTCTTATATGTCACATAGAAATCATACAAACACTAATATTTGGTGCAATTATTATGGTAAAAAAGGACATATTTCATTTAATTGCTATGCTCGTACATCCCAAAATGCTAAACAATCATCTTTTGTATGGGTTCCAAAAAATACAAGCACTTCAACTACCATATATAATAGATATCATACTACTCATTTGGAATGTGGACCCAAAAGTATTTGGGTTCCAAGAGCTTACATTTGATTTTCTTTTGTAGGAATGCCTTCGAAGTAAAATCAATGAAGGCATGTGATACTTGGACAGTGGATGTTCAAGACATATGACGGGAGATAAAGCGAAATTCTCTACATTAGATCCATATGTAAGAACACTATTACTTTAGAAAAAGTCGTATTTGTTTTTGGTTTAAACATAATTTAATATCAATTAGTCAATTATGCGATAAAGATTTAAATGTTTCATTTTATGCTTCACGTTGCATTATTCAAAATGATGAAACTATTTTGCTTATAGGAAATAGACATAAAAATATTTATTTAATTGATTTAGAGAATATAAATGATGTTAATTTGAATTTACTTTGTATGAAATCTACAAATGACAATGCTTGGTTATGGCATAGAAGGCTATGTCATGCCAATATCCACACTTTAAATAAAATTTCTAAACTTGATTTAGTAGTTGGTTTACCAAAAATTAATTTTCATTTTGATTCTATATGTAATGCATACATTCATGGTAAATATATGAAAAGTTCATTCAAGAATAAAAATATAGTTTCTACGAGTAGACCTTTAGAATTATTACACATGGATTTATTTGGGTCAATTAACACAACTAGTTTAGGTGGTAAAAATTATGGATTTGTTATTGTAGATGATTATTCAATATACACTTGGGCATTATTTTTAGATAATAAAAATAATGCATCTGATGATTTTAGAAAATTTGCTAAGTATATTTAAAGATAACAAGGTTTTTTTATTCATAGAATTCAAACGGATCACGATGGAGAATTTAAAAATAGATTATTTGAAAATTACTGTGATGAAAATGGAATTAGACATAAATTTTCAGCTCCTAGGACTCCTCAACAAAATGACGTAGTTGAAAGAAAGAATAGCACTTTGGTAGAATTAGCAAGATCAATGTTAGATGAATATAAACTTCGAAAGTATTTTTGGGCACAAGCTATTAAGATAGTTGCTATTTGCATGCTTTACATTTTTGCAACATGTATAGTTTTGATGATTCCAAACATTATTGTTCAAATGTGTAGTTATCTCCTAACAATTTTAGAAGATTTGTATTTGCTCTTGTGTGTACTAACATTTCAGGAAAATCTAACTCCAGACTACGAAAACTTCAAATCAAAATTCACCATGAGATACTTTATGAATTTGAAGCTTGTATTTTTCTATGAAATAAACTTGAAAGAGAGTGATTGTAATTAAGTGAATAAAAACATGCACACACACATAAGGAGATCATATAAAATTTATACTGATTGTACGGAATGATATCAATTCGTACGGGACGATCAGACTGTTATCTCCTATTAAGATCACATGGAACGAATAGGAACTCGGTAGAAAAATTTTCTAAGTTCTATTCGTCCAGGACGAAATTAAATATCGTCCAGGATGATCTGATCTCTGTAAAATTTTTGTCCAGACGAAATAAAATATCGTCCAGGAAGATATGCTCTTTGTAAAATTTTTTTCCAGATGAAATTAAATATCGTCCAGGATGATCTGCTCTCTGTAAGAATTTCGTCCAGACAAAATTAAATATCGTCCAGGACGATCTGGTCTCTATAAAAATTTCGTCCGGACGAATCAATTTTCGTCCAGACGATACAACTTACTTAGAACAGTTTTTTCTGCAGTTTTTCTTTGGAACCGACCTTGTAATAACCGTTCGTACCGGACGAACTTTGTTCGTACAGGACGATCAGCTTGTACGAAAACATTTCGTACACATATACAAACAGGGTCATTTCAAGGCTTTTAAGTAATATCGTCCAGGACGATCCACAATCGTACGGAACGATCAAGTGCGTACAGAATTGAAAACTTATAGTTTTTGGGCGGTTTTTCTTGTCTTTTGTATATATAGTCCAAATTAGATTGCCACCCAATCTTTTTGTCATTTGATCTTCGTGCCTCTTGAGAGAATAGCCAAGGAGAGAGTGTAAGAATGCATTCAAAGGAGGATTCCTACCACTGGAGCGTGAAGGCTTCACTTGGAGTTTAAAGGTAAGAATCTCTACTTGTGTATTGAGATTACTTCACTCTTTTCTTTCTTCCTTCTAGATTTCTTGTGAGAAGATCTGTCAAGGAGATCCGGTTCGCTGCCAACACTTGGAGAGTGTGAACAGCCGAATGGCTCGCTGCCGACACTTGGAGAGTGTAAACAGCCGAAGGGTTCTCTGCCCACACTAGAAGAGTGTGAAAGGAAGGAAGGTTCTCTGCCCACACTAAGAGAGTGTGAAAGGATGGAAGGTTATCTGCCCACACTAGGAGAGTGTGAAAGGACAGAAGGTTCTCTGCCCACACTAGGAGAGTGTGAAAGGACGGAAGGTTCTCTGCCCACACTAGGAGAGTGTGAAAGGACGGACGGTTCTCTGCCAACACTAGGGATTATGTAAAAGGACGACGGTTCTCTTCCGCACCGGGTAGTGGTGAAAAGAATGTTTTGTAAAGGCTTCTCCGCCTTGCTGTGGGTGCAAAAGGAGACTCACTATTGGTATTAGTGCAATACTCAGAGGGTGCCTTTGGGGAGTGGATGTAGGTCTGGTTTAGACCGAACCACTATAAATCTGGTGTCATTTACTTTACTGTTTTTACTTTTTTGCATTTTATTTTTGGTTTAAAAAACTCTGTGGTTGAAAAACATTTTCTATAAAAAACTTAAGAAAAATTTTTCATTTCGGTTCAACACACTTTCAAGAGGGTTTAAATTTTTAAAACACCAATCCCCCCCCCCCCCTCTTGGTAGCCTTGGGACATTAACTTAGGTCTAATAACCTATTTACTAGACTCAATAGAAGTAATAAACACCGCATGTTATGTTACAAATAGAGTTTATATAAGACCAATTCTTAAAAAGACCCCTTATGAAATATTTTTTGGAAAGAAACCTAAGATTAGTCATTTATATGTTTTTGGATGTAAGTTTTTTATTTTAAACAATGATAAGGATCCTTTAGGTAAATTTGATCTAAGTTTGATGATGGTATATTCTAAGGATATTAAATTTTTGGAAAATATTTTATAGTTTTTAATAAGAGAAAATTAATTATTGAAGAATCTGTTCATGTAATTTTTAATGAAAACCCTATGATTTAATAAGAAATAATTTGAATGATGATAATATTGAAAATATAAAGAAAATAAATTTGGAAGAAAAGGAGGATGATTTGTTGCCTAAAGAATGAAGATATAATTGAAATCATCTAAAAGAGTTTATAATTGGTGATCCTTCCCAAAGTGTTAAGATTAGGAGAAACCTTAGGGATGAGATAGAAAATTATGCATTTATATCAGAAATTGAACCTAAAAATTTAGATGAAGCTTTAAAAGATAGTTTTTGGATAATTGCTATGGAAGAGTAACTTAACCAATTTATAAGAAATGATGTTTGGGAGTTAGTCATAAGACCTCATGATCAAAATATAATTTGAACTAAATGGGTTTATAAAAATAAGCTAGATGACTCAGGAAGTATTATTAGAAATAAAGCTAGATTAGTTGCACAAGGGTACACACAAATAAAAGGAATAGACTTTGAAGAATCTTTTGCACCCGAAGCAAGATTAGAAGCCATTAGATTACTCCTTGCCTTTTCTTGTTTTAATGACTTCAAAATTTTTCAAATGGATGTCAAAAGTGCATTTTTTAATGGGTATATTGATCAAGATGTTTTTGTAGAACAATCACTAGATTTTGAAACTTTTAATTTTCCTAATCATGTATATAAATTAAAGAAAGCTTTATATGGTTTAAAACACGCTCCCGTGCTTGGTATGATAGGTTAAGTAACTTTTTAATTTAACATAATTTTAGAAAAGGTAAGGTAGATACAACTCTTTTTATCAAAAATATTGGAGATGAATTGATTATTATACAGATTTATGTTGATGATATCTTATTTGAAAGTACAAATGAAAGTTTATGTCATGGGTTTTCTTCATTAATGTCAAAAGAATTTGAAATGAGTATGATGGGAGAACTCACCTTTTTCTTAGGACTTCAAGTAAAAAAATAAGAGTCTGGCACATTAATATGCCAAACCAAATACATAAATGAATTATTAGAAAAGTTTGATATGAAGAGATTCAAATTGAGTAAAACTCCTATAAGCCCATCAACTAGACTTGATTTATATCAATCAGGAAAACCAAGATAAAAAACTTTATAGGAGTATGATAGGCTCACTTTTGTATCTTACTGCTAGTCAGCTTGATATTATGTTTGTTGTACGTTTATGTGTAAGATTTCAAGCTAATCCTAAGGAAATGCACTTAATAACAGTTAAGCAAATATTTCGTTACTTAATAGAAACTCATAAGTTAGGCATATTATATCCTAAAATTTTTTTATCATATAGTTTAGTTGCATATTTTTATGCAGACTATGCTGGTTGTAAGGTTAATAAAAAAAGTACATGTCAATTTTTAGGATCATCACTTATTTCTTGGTCTTCTATAAAATAAAATTCAGTCATTTTATCCATTGCTGAAGCAGAGTACATAGCTGCAGGTAGTTGTGTTGCTCAAGTTTTATGGCTAAAACAACAAATAGAAGATTTTGGAATTAAGCTTAAAAATATTCCCATTAATTGTGATAATACAAGTGCTATAAGTTTAATAAAAAATACTATATAACATTCACGGACTAAACACATAGAGATTAGACACAATTTTATTAGAGATCATGTTAAAAAGGTGATGTGAATATAGATTTTGTAAACACAGAATCTCAAATAGCTGATAACTTTACAAAATCTTTGGCTGAAGAGAGATTTTGCATGTTAAGACGTATGCTTTGGATGTTAGATCCTAACATTTAAATTTCTTTTATATGTTTAATTATTCTTTTTGATGTTGTCAAAGGAAGAGAAGAACTATATATGTTGGTCATAATTCATTTTACATGTATATATTTAGGGGGAGAATTATTCGCATATTTCTCAATTATTATAAATATTTTTGTAATGCTTAAAAGTTATGATAAAAGGTCAATTTGCACCTTTGTTATAACTATACCCAACATAAGTTTGTCATCATAAAAAAGGGGGAGATTGCTGATATTATCTACCTCATGACCTATTTTAGAGATTTTGATGATAACAAATATATGCTTGAATGCTCTAATTTATGTGCTAAGTATTTATAGTGTAATGATGTGCATTATAATTACTTATGGGATTTACATTGCACAACTCAAGTTCAATCAAATCTTGAGATAAAGATGGACCAAGATGGACATCTTGAAGGATTTTATATTATCGTAGGAGTATGTTAGTGCTCTAGTAATATTACTTGCATGATTTAATTTGCTAACAATCTAAATATTTATTAATTATATAATATTTTTGATATAGAAATCTATAAAAATTCTTTATTAAAAATTTTTTATATCCTTCATTTTATTGCTTAATTATTATCAAATATGAAGATATATCTAATTAGGAAAATTAAGGGTAATAAGCTTATATGGTAAAACATTTATTATTTAAATTGACTTATTTCACATTCATTCATTAATGTATATATATATATATATATATATATATATATATATATATATATATATATATATATATATATATATATATATATATATATATATATATATATATATATATATATATATATATATATAACATAATATTATTATATTAATATTCAATATATCCTTAAATATTTAAAAAAGTGCATGAGGTTTTATTTTATTTAATATGATATTATGTTGTCAGAAACATAATCTAATTTTTATTGAATTAGATTGTTTAGATCATGTATATATAAATTGATAGATTATATGACTTATTTAGATGTCATTTGAAATTATAATGAATTTCCAAACTTTATCTGATTTAAATAAAATCTGCTGCTAGCCCTTTTAGTCCTATTTTGGATGCATATGAAGATTTTTTGACCTTCGCATGTGGTTAGCCATTTTATAGCACTTTGAATCTCAAATATATTTAATATAAATGAATTATTAATGGAATATAGTATTATTAGTTGATAGAAAATATATTAGAATAATTTTTTTATTCAAATGTGTCTTTACTTACCCTTTCTCTTTAAATACCTCTCTTCTTCCTCATGTAAGGGCTGCTAAAATAAGAAAATCTCTAGCAATTTTTCCATTCTTCCTTTCCTCTTTACATGCTAAAACTTGAGAGGAGAAGCCTTGATTTTATTCCAAGAGCTCTTTTTATTTGCGAGATCAAAATCATTGATGGAAAGCATCAACATACAAAACCGAGTAACATCTCTTGAGTTCTTGAGTTTGTTTTCCATCTCTAAATCTTTACTTGATGATCTTTTAGCTTTCACCATATATTTCTTTCTTGAAACTATTTATTTTATGGTGAAATACTTGTTAGAAATTTTATATTAAAGTTTTCTATATCACACCTTTTAAATCCATAAAGTTTAGCAAAGCAAATTTTTTACTTCTTTAAGGTGGCATAGATTTACATCTATTATCAATTTAATTTAATTTTATTTAAAGAGTTAAAATTTAAATTAGCAAGAATATTATTTTTAATTTTAAATATTATTCTTATTTTATACAAAATATAAATTTATCTTAAAGTGAGCAAATTTAATATTTCATTTGGAAGTAGTGAGGTTATTAAAGTTAATTTGTAAGATCAACTCAAATATTGTGGATGTTTTATTGCAAGATTATTTGAGCTTGTTTTATTTACATCAAATTATATTTTTCATTTTTTTTATCTAAGCCATTTGGCTTAGAGAAGTTTTAATTATAATTAGATTGGGTTGTACTCGCCCGGTAGGAGAGTAGTTAGGTTGTAAATAACTTCTTTGGTTTAAAGAAGTGAGGTTTGTAAAGCAAACCTGTCATTAGTGAATTCTAGCCTGAGAGTTTGCTAGCGTGGACGTAGGTTGGATTGGAATCTGGGCCGAACCATGTAAAAATATTTTGCCTCTTATTTTCATTCTTTGCATTTATTTTTCTGTCTTTTTTATAAGAATTATTGTGTAACTACTTACTCTTTTCAAAATTGCTTTATAATCATTTTAATTTTCTTCTTTTAATAAAATTTTTAAAAACCCCAATTCACCCCCCTCTTGGGGTGACATAGTCTTCCAACAGTAGCAATTTTAATACCAAGGTTACCACTTTTTTTTTGAATACATCAGACAATAGTTGGAAGAAAATAATAAAAAGATACAAAGACAAGGGACAACCTTATCAAAAGCCACTCCTTACTTAATCCAATTGGAATTATTTCCATTAATCAAAAAAGAATACTTGGGATCCACCACACATTGCAAAAGTAACTCTGAAAATTTAGGAGGAAAGTTAAAGTACCTCAAAGCTTGCCTTAATAAGGACCATCCCATATTGTCATTGGCTTGCTCCATATCTATTTTAAAAGCCACCAATCCTTTCTTTGCTTTTGAAATTTGAACTTGTTGAATACATCTTGAGCCAATAGAACATGATTTGATAAGGATCGACCTTTGATAAAAGCTCCCTGTTCCTCTGAAATGATTTTCTGAATTACATTCTCAAGTCTATTCAATAACATTTTAGCTACCAACTGTAAATTGACAAACAAAGACTTATAGGCTGATAATTAGAGGGAAAAATGAGTTACTAACTTTAGGAATTAGAACAATCAATATTTATTTCCAAGAAGAAGACATCATACCATAAGAAAAAAAAAAGGAGATGGCCCTCTATACATCTTCACTAATGATTTTCTAGTAAGCTTTAATAAAATAATAAGTAATCTCATAAATGCTAGGAGAAATATTTCTCCCAAGTGATCAATCATCTAATTGAGCTCCTCTTTATAAAATTCCTTGTTCATCCACAACAAATCATCATCTTCTAGCGTACAAATAGGTTTAAACCACCCTTGCAACACACAATTTTTTTCCTTCCATTTATCTTTATAGAAATCAATGAAGATTTCTTCAATTAAATTATGCTCTTCAACAAGCACTCCATTCCCCCTCTTAACTTGCTTAATCCAATTAGCATTCCTCTTAGCACTAGCAAATGAATGGAAGAATTTAGTATTCGAGTCTCCTTCCTTCACCCATTTAGATTTAGCCCTTTGTCTCCACCACGTATTCAACCAAGGGTAGTATTTAGTTCATGGATTTTCATCCTCAACATCCATAACCTCTCCTTTGATAACATGTCATCATCTTCCTCTAATTACAACATATTAATTTCAGCCTTCAATGAATCCTTTAATTCTAACAAATTGTGAAGCATAGCTATGCTCCATAAAGAAATCATTCTTAAGGTCTTCTTACACTTTTGATCCAAAGCAATAAGACAGCTGTCAGATAAAACCTTAGGAAGATGTCTAACAACAACAAGGAACCATGTTGAAGGCTTTAGATTTGAGAAGAAATCTATCAAGTCTTTCTAAAACACGAGCATTCCCACTTTTGTTGTTACATGAATTAAATTTTGGACCCAAATAATTAACATCATGGAAATCATTATTGTTCATAAACATCTTCATCTTCTTAGGCCCTTGAGAAAACACAAACTTCTTACCTCCCCTCTTTTCTTCTTGAGGTAAAATACAATTGAGATCCCCACCAATAACTGAAGAGATGCATTTTGAAGAAGTCACCTCCAAGCTACCCCATAACTCCATCCTTTTATAAACATCCTTACTAGCATACACAGTTGACACAAGCAAAAGTCATTTACCCAAAATATCTAATTCTCCCATTACCAATTGAGATAAAGGCACCTTTATAACAAATAAAGCCAAATCAGCCCTCCATAACACTACAATCACACTAGACCTGTTGAGATAGTTGCAACTTAGTTCTTGATTGTTGATATTCTTGCAATATGTATATTTTTTATGATTCCAAATATTATTGATTTGATTATTATTTCACCTAAAATATTTCAGATGCATTATTTTGCTGTTTATGTGTACTAACATTTAAGGAAAATCATTCTCCGGATTATTGAAGACTTCAAATCAGATCAATTTAGGATATATTGTAAATGAAGTATGTATTTTTTATTTAATTGAGTTTAAGAGAGCGTGATTGTAATTGAGTAACTGTTCACACATATACCGAGGGGATAGTTTAAAATCTATAATTTTTAAATTGATCATGCTGTACGAAGTCTTTTCTAATGGGATGATTTGTTCAGTTATTTTCCCCTACGTGCAGTCAAATGAATAGAAAGTAGAAACTTTTTCTAAGAATGGATCGTATTGTACGATATACCATTCATACGTATGCCATCCAGGGACGGGTCTCTTTTCATCCTGACAAATTTGAAGTTTTTTATCCTACGTATGTTGTCCAGAGTAAGAATTGGATGGGTCCCTTTTTGTCCAGATGAACTTGTAAAATTTTTGAACGGTTTGTACCGTACGATGTAATCATCGTACGTACATCATCTAGGGTATAAATTGGATGGGTCCCTTTTCATCCAAATGATCTTGAAATTTTTTGTAACTGATCGTATCGTACAATGTCGTGATTATACGTGTGCCATCCAGGGTACAAAATTACGGGGTCCCTCTTCATCATGACGAATATGACAAATTTTCTAACTATTTATACAATACAAACTGGGTTTGTAATGGAGGATCATTGTGTATGAAATTATTTCATAACTATTCACTTAAGGTTAATACATAGCAATTTTTGAATTGATCGTACGTATGAACATATGATCGTACTGCATGATCGTGTATGCTCAAAATTAAAAATTTCAATTTTCTGGATGATTTTTTGTCTCTTTGATATAAAAGGTCCTCTAAAACTAACTTGTAAAAGTTTTTTCTTCATGAATTTTCAAGAGCAAGTGAAAGAGAGAGTGTGGGAGAGTGTTTGAGAGAGATTTCTTGCAAGTTAAATGTGAATGGTTCACTAGGTTACTCAAAGGTAAGAATATCTTTGTGTTTTTAGTAATTACTCTTCTTTTCTTCTTTCTAGTTGCTTGTGAGAAGATCTTTGAAGAAGATCCAATACTCTACCGGCAATTGGAGAGTGTGAATAGACAACAGTTCTCTGCCGACACTTGAAGAGTGTGAATGGATGACGGTTCTCTGCCGACACTTAGAGAGTTTGAAAGGATGACGGTTCTCTGTCACCACTGGAAAATGTGAAAAAATGATAGTTTTCTACCACACCGGAGATTGGTGGAAGAGAGAATTTGTAAAGGCTTATCCACCTTGCTGTGTGGGCAAAATGAGAGACACTTTGTTAATAGTGTAATACTTGAAGAGAGAGTCTTCAAGGAGTGTATGTAGGTCGTGTTTGACTGAACCATTATAAATCTTTGCATTTATTTATTGCAAGTTATTTACTATGGCTGAAAAGTTTATTTTATAACTTAAATAACTTGCAACAAGTTTTAAAACATTTTTCTATTTAAAATCCAAGAGAATTTTTTAAATTACTAATTCACCCCCCCCCCCCCCCCTGGTTAGCCATGGGATAATAGTGTAGGTTTAACAACTTATAGAGAATCAACAAAACCCACAGTAGGAAGAAAATAAAAATCCCACTCCACTCCTAAAAACATATTAACCTCTAGCCTATTCAAAGAAGAGATTTTTGTTTCTACCAACCCCACTAAGAAAACACCATGATCTTTCACAACTTCCTTTAAGTAAAGAGAGGTCTCAATTTTTTTCCTCTCTACGATAAAAAAGAAGAAGACTTCATTAAGACCCCCATTCCTTTTTTTAGACAACATATCATTTTTGCTTGCACGAGTACGAATACTTACAAGACCAAGAGATTTCACATCCTTTTAAAGTTTTACTCTACTCCCAGTAGAAGAAGAATCAAAAGCATTTCATAACATGATCCCCATATTCAACTTTGTTATCAAGTTTTTGTTCCCGAGCAGCTCCATCTTTGCAATCAGGTTCCAAACCCAAATCATCACATACCTCATTCAACACTTTAAACACATTAACAGACATAGGAAGGAGAACCAACCTAGGCTCCATAAAGGAATCCACTGCTCCTCCAGAGTTCCCTGTTACCTTTAGGTCCATAAAAGAACCTCACAAGTTTTGATAATCAGAAACCTCCTGCACCTCTCCTTCTTCTAATACAACTATCAATTGTTAAGCACTCATAGATCTATATTGTAGCTCCTTGATAGCCTCTGAGCCAATAGAAGGATGACCAATTTGCTTAACCGGAATAAAAATTCCACCAGAAGAAGCAATCCTCTTATTAGTATCCTGGCCTTTGTTTTGTCTCCCTTTCCTTAGTGTAGCCACCAACTTTCTCCTCCTATTATAATTTACATGAACCCAAGGTCAACTCTTTTAACATAAAAATATCTGTCGCCTTAGTTTCAACTTTAGAATTTAATACTTCATGGCCAACAATAGATCATACCTCCAACAAACATTCATTAACAAGATGTCCAATTTTACTACATTTGAAACAAAAGTTAGAAATTTTCTCATATTGGATCTTTTGATAAAATCTTCCTACGGTGCTTTTCACCCAAACACCATGCGACAGCTTCTTATCTAAGCAAACCCGAACACACTCTTGCAAACTCCCTTTTCCCCCATTGAAACATATTTCCATCAATCAAAAGAGGAGTCCCAATTAAAGAAGCAATCCTTGAAACATTTTTCTCATCCCAACAAATTAAAGGAAGGTGACACATCCTGATCCAAATTGGGGACGATAAGCCTCTTAAAGAAGTAGGAGAAAAGCTAGGGCTCCATTTATCAATCCATGCAATATGACTGTTAACATACCAAGGTCCACCTGATAAAACATTCTCCACTGCTTCAGCAGAGAAGAAAGAACATAACACCCAGCCTAGTCCAAGAGTGGTGAGGTGAAATTTACCAAATTGTGTCCATTGGTGACGCATCTCCCTTGCAACCACATAAACATGAATATCTTTCCCAAATACTTTGACAACTACAAAAAAGTATAACTTCTCTGAGTTGGATAACACACTCAGTTCATGCAATTTTACTTCCATTCCATCTATAGTAATGAAGGAATTACCTCTAGAAAATTGAACCTTAATATTCATCCTCTTCACCTAGGAGTTCACCATAGTTTTAGCAGATGTATTACCATTTTCCACTTCCATGTTGTCATCTTCCATAGCTTTGCCTGTTGAAGTCAAATTCACGTTATCCTTAGAAGCATTAAGACAAATAGTTGAGCTCTTGCCACAATTATTTTTCAATGGCAAAGCTTTCTCTGCCAAAACATCTAATTTTGCATTCACACCACCAAACTTGTTAACCAAAATATTCATACCCGACAAGGATGATGCTTCAAGATCATTCGGCCTACCAGTAATGGATTTAACTCCTGAAGTACACGGGGTTTTGAAAGCCACAGACAAGGAGAAGAATGTTCCCTAATAACCAAGGAACTATTCGAAATGAAGGAGTCCAAAATTGAGATGATTTTGAACCACCTATTAATCTAGAGGATTCTGATGATCCACCAATTGAATTCAGGCAACTAGGGGAGGTCGCTGCCACCGTAGTAGCCATATGTGTGAAATCCACCAAATAAGCGAAAGAAGAAAACTTTTAAAAAATTGGACTTTCTCTCTTTAAAGTTAAACTATGGACTTTTGTTCATCAGTATTGGGTGTTAAAAAACTCTTTATTTTGAATGGCCTCCATTAACCTAGCCATGGATACATTCAGTGAAGTGATAGTTAGGCATTAATAAGTATGATACACACCCTCATCTTTATACTAATGAGTTGAATGTGGTGCTTATTGCATTCATGGAGAAATTAAGCAGGCTTGAGATCCTTAATGATCTCCCAAGTATGGGGAAAACTATACATTTTGATAGTATAACTTTTTGTGATGAATGAAAATATTGATGAGTTATTTTCTATAATTAAATTGATGATTGATGGATCTATATTTTTTATTTAATAATTGAAAAGTAAAGGAAATTTCATTCAAATAGATCTTGAAAACTATTATGTTTGTGATCTAACACGATGTGACCCATTCAATATACAGGTTATGTCAAATTCGGTTGTGACACTAAATTTGGCATTTTAAAACACTAGTTATAACTTTAATGAAGAGTTTTCATAAAACTTAAATATTATGACGTAATTGATTATATGAGCTTTATTAAATAATAAAAGTCTTTGTTAGGTTATTTGCTACTACTATGTAGCAGATGATCAATAGTTGTTTTATGCTCTTGTTGTCACAATCCAATCAAATAAGACTCACATATAGAACATGTCTTATCATGTTGAGCTTTAACAGCTAAATCCAAATATATAATTTTGATTTTTTTTTTTTAGATTTTCTTCCATTATATATTTTAAAAGAAATGACATACTACAAAGCTACTAAATCATCTAAAGTGTTGAAATAAACTCATACATAAAATTTCTTTTATTTTATTATAAAAATGTATATACAATAGTAATACTAAAATTTATGGCTATGTGCAGTAGAATACTAAGCAGAACATAACAGTTTGACATGACTATACAAAAATAAAAATATAATAATACTTTTACAGACTTAGATCAAATCTTGAACAACTACTCAATCGAATCCTTCCCTTTCCTAGAACCTTAAAGTAGAATGCAAAATTATAGTGAGCTAAAACAGTTCAGTAGATCAAAATTACCGATATATATTTTCAAATATTTCTTTTATTAAATATTCACAGAGTATTAAAAATGGAATTGAGCAAAAAATAAAAACAGTTTTAAGAACTTAAAAAAATAATAATAATAAACAAACACTTCATATATCCTTCCCAATAGGCTATATATGATGTTATATTTACTTGTTTAATACTATAACTTTTGAATGATTGTTTCTATAAACTTGTCATGAAAGTTTATGTAATTTTCGATTCCGACAAAAAAATACAAAATTGGAGGTAAGCGTGTTAAACATCGGGATTGCTTGCTTCAAAAGAAAATTACAATTCATTATTTCATAACAAATATAAACTTTGAAAGTCTGTTTGTTTTTTTTTCCTTCTGGTCTGACGTGAATTCATTATGCACACCACCCTATAACTTTCTAAGACTTTATACTATGCTATTATATCACAGTATGAATAAGGAGTCCGAATGCTTATTTTCTTGATGTCTAAGCACAATTGTTAATTGCCTATCTAGGTGAATGATAAATTTGAAATAAATTTTAATTATATTCGATAAAAATAGTACGATCAAGAACCCATTTTATGATTTATAAACTTTATTACGAAACTGTGCATTCTCGCTAATAAATATTTTTAATTTCTTACAAATTGATCTGATTCAGGGTCATTGGATGAGATAGAATCAAAATTTTTTGGTAAACTGTGCATTCTTGCTAAGAAAATATTTAATCGTATTGATAATAAAATAATTATTAAACTTTTTAGAATATAACGAGTAAGCGTTAGAATTAGTTTTAATTTTTCTTCATTATATAGTTTACCTTTTTAAAATAATAATTATATAAAAAAATTAACCTGAAAATATTGATCACAAGTTTAAATTAAAAAATGAGAGAATATTGGAAAAAAATATTTTTTGGCCCCACTAAAGATAATTCCTTGCTCAGTCATTGCCAATAGACAGAGTTCAATAATTATGACCCTAATGCCTTCCAACAAGCAGTTCAATAACTCTGAGCCAACTGATAGAGTTCAATAACTCTAAGCTAACAACCATAATTCAATAACTTTGAAGTATAAATAATTATTATTATTTATTATTTATTAAAATAAAACTTGTTGCGAGTGAGAAATTCGTAATGGTAGAGTGAAAATAATTTGTCTTTGTGATGCATGAAATTTCAGCACACAAATAGATAATTGATGTGATAGAGAAACTCCATAATTCCTTGCTCAGTCTTGCCCAATTTAAATGATTCCATTTTTTTTTTTCTAAAAAGCTACAAGAGTTGACACATCCTTCAACTTGAGGACAATTAGAATACAATGTATTTGAAAATGGACCAAACTTCTGCTGGATACTCAAGGTCTTGATTGGATGACATATACTAAAAATATGGTAGCAACAGTTGGGAGAATATTGGGCAGAGGTTCGATGATGGTTGGGGATCCAGTGATAATCAATAGATGGACATAAATCTGGAGACAATAAGTGGCTGGGAAGAAATATGGTGGCAGCCAACGAACAAGCGAAAGTTCAACAATAGTTGAAAGTTAGGAGGAGAAATAGCAATGGATAATACGACGACAATCGAAAGTCGAAAAGAGATTTAGCGGTGGACAACAAATGGACAAAAGTCTGTCTACGATAAAAAGTCAGGAGGAGATCCTACAGTGGCCAAACAACATGCAAAAGTCTGGTGATGGTCAATGGTCGGGAAGAGATTTGGAGGTTGTTGGATGCAAGAGAGCTCTCACGTTTTCTCTTTTCTTTCTCCTCCTCCACATGTTTAGAATGAATTGAGACTATTTATGATTTTTTGGTAGTGGCATGCCTAGTAAATATAGAGAACATTTAGAGAAATTTTGGAGTATTTTATTGGACGGCTCATAATGACTCCCATGTTTGTGGATTATTTATAAAACATTTAAATACCTTAGAGATGTTAGAATTAAGTGATTTAGGTTTATTTCAAGTCGTCCAATTGCTTAATTTGACTATAAGCATGACATATTTGGTTAGCTAATTAATGTTTTGAAGCTTTCAAGTAGGCTTTACTCCTTTGATTTGGACCTATTTGGGCACAAATTTGGTCAAATTTGGTGTTGTTAGGTTATCTTCTTGAGATGTTTAATTTGACTATAAACTTGCTGAAATTAAAACTTAGATGGTCCCAATTTTAATTTTTAAGTCTCTAACACATATTTTAAATCGAGATTTGTGCTAAATCAAGGAAAATTTTTGGGACATATCAGTTGCTCCTTATTTTCGGACATAAAAGTTCTTAGAGTATGAAATTATGTAGCTGAAACTTTTGAAGCTACTTGTGACTGATAATTACAAGTTTTAAGGTGCAACCACCACTTGGATGTTATGTGTTTGTCCCCTTTAGGCAATGAACAAAGAAAAATATCATTGATCATAATTTTAACGTTTAATGAAACTGGTATGTTTCTTGGAGAAAAAAATATTAGAAAATTAGACCAAATAACTTGAAATCCTTCTAAATTGATAGTAGAAGCTCTATTTGTGCTTGAAAGTATCAGAATTGAGTATGGGATTAAAAAAAAAAAAAAAGATTTCAGAGACTCAGAAAAACATCAATATTGGACTTTTTGGGCCAAAATTTGGGCCTGAATGTGACTTTGCGCTTGAGGGGCCCGAACTGGGTTGTAGGTCGCCTCCCACTCTAGCAAGCCCATGCATATATGCGTACTCTACTTGAATGAGGGGCACATCCCCTGAGCTCTGGCTGTTTGTATTTTTATTTTTTTGGTAAAGCTGCCTCCTCAATGTGGCAACACATTGAGGGGAAAATAGTGTTAGTGCCGCCTCCTAGTAATTAGGGAATTTATTTTTTTTATTAAATTGTTTCCCTTATTATTATTATTATTATATGTTTATTTACATAAAAATTTTAAATATTATTAAAAATTCAAAAAATTCTTGAAAATATATAAAAATTCTTTCCATCTACCCCCCTCATTGTTGTTATAAATATCACCTTGGCGATAAGGGAAAAGTACAATCTCTTGTGTCGGTCCTAAAATTCCTTTGGATTAGTATCTTAGGGAGTGTAAGTGGTGATTAAAGTGAACGCTGGTGGCTATAAGAGCTTGACACTCTTATGTTGATCCAAAACTTCCATTGGATTGCTAGCTTGGAGGTTGCCAGTAGAGATCAAAAACTTAACTTTTCTAAGAAGCAGCTACTACTTTATAGGAATCTAAAGACCATTGGTATCAAGGTTCTCTCAAAATTTGGAAATATATAGAGGAAATTACCAAGACTAGCAATCAGAAGGGTAGTTCTGATTTATTATCAGAGAGATATTTTCTAGTAGTTCAAAAAATCTAACAGGTGATACTAATTTTGATTTTTTTATTTTTCGTGCTTTGTTATAAGAATCTTGGTATTCATCAGAAGCTAATTTCATGTGTTTTTCTTCAAATGGTGGATTAATAAAGGCACCAAGAATTACTGCTTTCATTCTTGAAGTAGTGGAACAAGATAAAGCTCTTTTGAATATAAAAGTAGATGTCATTTCTTTCTTATATTTTTAGCTTTTCGTGAATCATATAATAATCTTCTACCCTTGTAGAATGGTGATAGGGGAAGATCTCATAGAGTAATGTTGATTATTGATGTCACCTCTACCATTCTCGTAGAGTATTATTTACTAAATGATTTGCTAATTATTATCCCAAAAAGGTCTTAAAAAGTAAATTCTCTCAACCGGGATTCATAGTAGTGTACAAAATGATGTTATATACTAGATTGAGATTCCCTCTAACTCCTGAATTGCTTGAGATTGATAAGACATACGACATTGCTCTACCCCAATTTTTATGTAGAACAATAATGAACATCGTGGCCTTGACAATCTTTTTAGAGAACATGGTGCAACATTAAGTATTGAACATTTATTAAAAAAAATGAATATTCACAAGTGACTCTCATGATCGCTGTTGACATTATTTTCACCCAAACCTGGGTCAAAGGGTTGACTTGGTTAAACTGACCAAGCCAGGCCCCAAGACCATCTCCCTTATACTTTGTGGGTCAAACCAAGTCTGTTGAGCCCTGACCCAGGCCTTGGGTCAACCTGGTTGACTAGGTCAACCTAGGTTGATCCAAATAGACCCTAATCACCTTTGCTTGATTTCAAATATCCTTTTTAGCTTCTTGGCTCAATCTCTTACTTCCTCCCATTTAGCCCAGACCTATGCCCTTTGGTCAACCTGGTTGACCAGGTCAACCCAGGTTGATGTATTAAGCCCTATGGGATCAATTTAACTCAAATCCTATTCTATATCCTCCTTATCTCAAATCCCTTACCTCTTGGACTTGATTGACTAGGTTGACCAAGTAAATCCTTAACTTGGTCAACCCTTAGGTCAAATGACCTATTTGAGTCAATTAGAACCAAAACTTAATTCTAATAAATCCCATGGCTTCTTGAACTCACCCCTCTCCCTTATTAGATCTTATTGACTAGGTTGACCAGGTCAACCCTTTTACTTGGTCAACCATAGTCCACCTTGGTCAAATTTTACCTATTTAGGTCAAACTAAGACCCATTAATGCATTGCACACCTTCCTATTAATCTCCAATGTAGACCACAGCCAAATAAGCTATAATCCCTCCTAATTTACCCTAGATATGATCCAAACCATCCATCATAGGGTTAGGTGGTATAAATAGGAGCTTTAAGGTTCATTATTGGGACTTTTAGTTCTTTCTCTCTTCCAAATCTCTCCAAGCCCAAGCATTTGCTTATGTGAGCTCCCCCAATCCTTCCTCACCTCCCCCAACCCAAACCCAATCATTCAAGGCCACCGATGGTGGGTTTTTGGCGACCAGAGGCTCCAAAGCTTCCAAGCTTTCCTACACGATGATCTAAGGTGTTTCATGGATCCGTTTCAACTAGGGGAACGTATGAGCCTAGTCTACAAGCTCAGATAACCCATTATTTCATAAATCCCATTATGACATTCTTCAAAAACCTTAGAATTAGGTCACCCCAATTAGAACTATTTAACTTTTTATTAAGCTCTTTCAAAGCTTCAAAACACCACCCCACGAGTTATGTTAATGAGCTTAATCTATGTTTTGAATCTCAAGTGTTTTGGTTGAGTATCTAGGGACAACGAGACATTTTCTTATATTAGGGTTTAAGTTCATCTGATGATTCACTATGTGTGTCCTGGACTGTCAATCTCATTATCAATACTCCAGATTTGGCCTAACTGAGGCTCTGTCCAACCACTGTATCGATCGCGATATCTTGTTTAAGATCCAACTCAATATGAGCCGTTAATCACATATGGCAAACAATACAACGACAGTGGAGGGACGTCCGCTAATGCAGATTAGTGAAATTGCATGGGTCCCAATGCCACTTCAATCACTCGATAATGATTGCACTGTCGCATAATCATTGTCAATCATTAGCTATTGCCCTCACGATCCTGGGAGCCAATGGGAAGACGCCATGTGGTTCAATAGCGCCGCCACCACTGGGTTTTATTAAATTAAATATTATAATTATTTTAAATCTCTTTTAAATTTTGATTCTTTCTAAAATTAATTTAAAATAATTTCAAAACCAAAAAATCACAAATAATATATCAAAATATTTAGTTTTTAATTCTCTTTAAATTGAAATTAATTTTGATTAAAAATTTTATGTATATTTTAAGTTAAATTAAATATTAAGTAATACCTATTTTAAATCAATAATTTATTTTAAAAAACTAAAAATTTTACCAAATTGTAAAATTTATTCTTAAAATAATATTTTATTTCAGGGGAATACTTAAATTCTTTTAACTTAAAGTGTAATTCAAAATATACTTAATTATTATGTTAATTCAAAATATTTTCTAATAATTTTGTAATTATTATTATTTTTTGAATTATTTTAAAATATTAGAAAGCTTTATATAATTACTTAATTTTAAATTATTTATAATTTGAGAAATTATGATTGATGTTTTTATTTTATGTATTTTTGTAATTATTTAAATAATTAAATACTTATATCTTTTATTAATAATTAAATAAATTCAAAAAATACTTTTTAATAAATATATAAGTGTTATTTTTTAAATTACTTTAAATTTTAGAAGCTTTAGAACTTATTTTGATCTGATTTAATAATCAATTTTAAATTACTTATTATTTTAAACTATTTTAAAATAGCATTTAATTGTATTAAATTTTAATAATTCATAACAAATTCATTTTAAAATTTTTTTATGTAATTATTTATTTATTAACTAACTATTTAACTATTATTTAAATAAATAAAATGATAATTATTTTAAAATTGTTTTGAAACCTCACTTGGGTGGTCGGAAGATCTCTCATGTATCTAAATGTATGTGTACAAGTTGAATTATTTTTAATTATGTTATTTTCTAAAAATCTATGTATTTTAATATGTGTTTTAATTTATTTTTAAATTACAAATATATTTAAATCATCTAATTTTTTTAGATCTTATTCTTGATTTTTTTAAAATATAGATTTTACTTATGAATGACATTCATGGGGATGTGGATTAGTGGATGATTGAGCTCCAATTTTCGCTAATCACATCATTAAGCATGTTTAGTTCTTTTTTTTGTCATCTTTGCATGCGTAGGATGCATGAGCACCTAGTTTAGGCCCTCCTAAATCTTAGGATTGGTGTGCTTACCTTTTTTATGTTTCTCCCAGCATGTTATTCCAAGGGTTAGTCCAAAACATAATTCAAACTTATTTAACATAGAGACACCTTAAAGAGTAATAATTAATGACCTGTCTAACAAACTTAAAAAAATTATAGGAGCTAGGGTAGATCCTCGATTGACATGAAACTTTTAACATTTTAGCGTAGTGACATACTAAATCTCCCATAATTTTCTATAAATTTTTTTAGGAGCCTTAAAACCCCTTAATTAATAAACCCTAATTCACTCTTTAATTAAGTCTTAATAAATTCTAAAAATTCTAATAAATCTATTTTAAGTCAAAAAAATTTCCATAATATATTAAATTCTTTAGTTTTTAATCTTTAATTTCAGAAAATTTAAACCCCCTTAATTGGATTTCAACATTAACCTCAATTTAATTTTGATTAAAAATTACTTTTTTGATTAAATTAAATAATTAAAAATATTAAGATATCCAAATTTTTCCCAAAGACTTGGGAACATCTTCCTAGGTCATTTTTGACCTTTGGGGGTGATTCTAAGTGGTTTAAAATTGATTTGGATCAAAGCCCCTAAAATGCCCCTTTAATTAACAAATTTTTTATAATTTGTTAATTTCCCTAACCTTTAAAAATTCATAACTAATTCCAAAAAATTCCAAATTGGGAGTACTAAAAGGCATTCAATACTGATTAAAATCAAATTTTTATTAAAAATGTTAAGATCCAAAAAAAAACCTAAATAAAGAAGTCTTCGGTCAACCGTAGTTCTTTAATTAGGGTCCAAAACTTCTAAAATTCATAACTTTGCCTAGAAAATTACTGATCTAGCAAACTCAAAGTATAATTACTCTCCTTAAGATCTAATATTTAATTAAAGTGCTATATCTCCCAAACCTAACCTATTTTTGATAGTGTCCTTTTGGACCCCCTTAACTTAGCGTATAAGAAGACCCCAGACTTTCTAAAACTCATTAATGCACTTTAAACTTCGAAGATCACTACTTTAAGTCTTAAAACGGATCCATAAACTATATTAACTAAAATGGGATGTTAATTTATAAATACTTAAACCTTAATTAAATTCCCCTTTTTAGACCGTCAATAAATTCAAACACGGAGCAACTTGAACTAACTGTCTGACATAAGAATTTTTTAGAGCCACATAACCTATTATGCATATATAGATTTACTAGGAAACCACTTCTAGCTCTAGCATTAGGGATTACAATTTATTTTTTTCTTATTTTCTATTAAGTGGTGCGATTACATGTGGCGCATGTGATTGATTGATTTGCTCTTGTTGGATTTATTATGGTTGCTGTGATATTTGTCTTATCACTATTCTTTCCATATTTTACTTATGATATAATGTGTGCAATAGATTACCTAGGGGCTAGTGGTTCTTTTGATACTAATGATGTCTTATGTAGGTTGCCATACTCATGAATCACTAATAGAGGGGGTAAAATTAGTAAGCTTTAAAACTAATTGTATTTTCTATAGGTGCTTCAGAAATTGCTAAAGCCCCCTCTTTAAATTAAAAGAGCATAGCCAAGTGTGATTGGCAATGGGTTTTCTTTCCATATATTAACTTCTTGGGTTGTGCCATATAAATAAATTGGGATTTTTTTCTTAGGATAACCATATAAGAGAGTCTAGATTTTCTTTTCCAAATGTAATTTGATGTAATTTGTATCAAGTTGTGTGAGTCTTCAAAAGCGAGGCATTTTAAATACTCGGTACCCTAAGAGAAAAACAAAGGGCATTCATAGGGAATTTCTTTTCATTTGGGTGCCCTTCTAGAGGAAGAACCCTATGAAGCCAGAAGGAGACGATCCAAAGGAGTATGATCCAATTGAAGATGAAGACGTGAAGATTAAATGCCTGGCTTATAAGACTTGCATCATTCAGTATGATTAAAATCTAGGTTATTGTTGGTGGGGCCTAGCCACTATTACTTTTTATAGATCCTAGGTTATACTTATACAACCCTTATTATAGACTTTCTTTCTTTACTCTGGGTTGATTTATATTGATGTGTTACTTTGTGTGTGTAGTAGAAATAACATGCTTTTTTAGGTTTCTTTCTTGCATGTATATGGTCTGATTTTGCTTGACTCTCTAGGATAAAAACATTTTATACTCGTAACAAAATTCTAAAATTTTAAGAATTAAATAACATAGAAATTTAACAACCTAAGGAATAGCTAGAATCATCTAGGGTCACATACATATTATTGCATTTCTCTTCTCCCTTACTATGAGACACTTCCTCGCCTTTGGGCAGAGTCCAAATAATCTGACCTATGAGAATAAGATGCTGGATCGGGGGAAGCCCAGTCTTTTCTAAAAATTATTTTTTATATGCCTTTTTAAAATCTCAAGCATCCATGATTTGGAAGCCTTTAACTAGCATGTATTACATTAGAAACCAACATAATTAAAATTTTAATTGCATTAGCTCTAGCAGCATTCACCCTACATAAGTCCAAGCCTAATTCCAAAACACTCTAGATTTTGGCCTTACTTCCAAAACACTCAGTCTACCTACCCATCTTTCATAAATATTGGATAGCATGGATTTATGCGCTTAGGTGGTTAGCTGTCTTTCTTTTTCAGGTAAGATATAAGCCCAGATGCATTAGTTAGGACACAAATGTTAGTTTTAGGTGTAGAACACTAAACCCACCTTAGATTTAGGGTTTAAAGCTACTACACTTAGTGCCTCATAGTACGCCTCATCGGTGGGTAAGTTCCCTTTTCTTTATTGACTATAAATCCCACCTATCTTCATCACATAGATGATGCTACTTCCATATTTTCCCTCTGCATGCTATTAGTGTATTATTTCCTTTTCTCTAGTTTATTTTTAGTGCCTAGTCCCTCTAGATGTTGAGAAGAACCATGCATATCGACTAAGCCACTTAAACCTTTCTTTCCCTTTTAGAAGGATTTCCTAGTCTCTGCTTTATATCAATCCCTTTTTGGGAAAGAATAATGTTGGATCCTTAATTGAGTGTATTCTCAGGCTCTAGCCTGAGATATAATTAACCACAGGGGCTTGTGCCCATGGGAAACAAAATTTCACAATATATAAACCCTACTCGAGCTGATGTATATGGTGGAAGAAACCTAGTGACACTGATCAGATTGTGCATATTTTCACCCATCGAGGTGAATATACGAGATCCGCTATCCTCAATAGTTGATCATATGTAGGATCTAATCTGCCATCCCATTAACCAACTTGTGAAGAGTGCAAAGGCCTACGATCATCTCATCCCTCGAGATGGTGCGGCCGTATACCCCTCTACACCTTGTCCCCATGCTGAGCGAATCCCTTTCGGAGGTCCACAGTCGTGCTTCCATCCAGGCCATTAAGAGGAGGTTGTATTTCATAATACGTGATCCTTAACAACTGGCATAGATCATTCTTTTTTTTTGTAAGGAATGAATGGGACCTTCCTAAAAATGGGAGTGGTTGAAAAGGCTACGAAATTCTCCCCACATACAAGAGGATGATATATTAAGAATTGTAATCTTTCTTTATATAGAAAGCCTTCAACAGAAGCTACACTATATTAGTCGATGTGTGGTGGAAGAGTTCCTTTTTAAAGTTGGTCTTTTTGTTCATGCAAGAAGATCACATGCAATTTAGTTGAATAAATTTGTGAAGGTTCATGAAGCAAATTCTAGTGCTCTTAAGCATTTGACTAACCTTCCTCCATAAGGTAAAAAAGAAACTAGATTTTCCTCCTTGAAGAAAAAGAAGATGACTGATAGATGATCATGCTAAGGGATGGTGATGGGTGTAGAGATGTTGTACATCCATAGATGACTGATATAGTTTCTATTAACTTGGATAGTGGGATCTTGCCTTCGAAGGCATATATCTTGGAGGATGTACTAAAGCATGTATATGTTAGACAACATTGCCCCAATGAAATTGAGTTGCTTCAATCTTCTTCTTTTACTTCCCCTTCTTTTTAATTTTTAATATTATTTTATTTCTACTATAGATTATCAAAAAAATAGATTTGGTGTCCCATGTTGAATTAATAATTAATGATTGAGCCAATTAACAGAGAGTAATGCTTGTTTGAATAGTTGCTATTTGAATGATTTATATTTGTGCAACTTATGTAGTTTTGATGATTCCAAACATTATTGTTCAGATGTATAGTTATCTCCTAACAATTTTAGAAGATTTGCATTTGCTCTTGTGTGTACTAACATTTCAGGAAAATCAGACTCCAGACTACGAAAACTTCAAATCAAATTCAACATGAGATATTTTGTTTATTTGAAGTTTGTCTTTTCTTTGAATTAATTTTGAAAGGGAGTGATTGTAATTGAGTGAATAAAATCTCACACACACAAATAAGGAGATCTTGAAATTCTATACTGATCGTACATGACGATATTTATCGTACTGGACGATCTGTCAGTTATCTCCTATAGAGCACTTGGAACGAATAGGAACTTACTTGGAAAAATTTTTCTAAGTCCTATTCATCCAGGACGAATTTTATTATCGTCCCGGACGATGGGTTCTCTGTAAAATTTTCGTCCAGACAAATTTTATCATCGTACGAGGCGACCAGTCCTCTGGAAAATTTTCGTCCCGACAAAAATAAATATCGTACCGGACGATCAGCTCTCTGGAAAATTTTTGTCCAGACGAAAACAAATTATCGTCCGCGGCGATTGGTCCTCTGGAAAATTTTCGTCCAGATGAAATAAATAATCGTACAGGACGATCGGCTCTCTGGAAAATTTTCGTCCAGACGAACATATTTTCGTCCAAACGATTAACCGACTTAGAACAGTTTTCAGCAGTTTCTAGAACCGACCTTGTAATAACCGTTCGTCCTGGACGAACCTAGTTCGTACAGGACGATAAGCTGTACGAAGTCATTTCGTACACATATACAAATTGGGTCATTTCAGATCATTTAAGTAAAATCGTCCAGGACGATCCAGGATTGTACGGGACGATCCACTGCGTACAGAATTGAAAATATGCAGTTTTTGGGCGATTTTTCATGTCTTTTGTATAAATAGTTCAAATTAGACTTCCACCCAATCTCTTTGTCATTTGATCTTCGTGCCTCTTGAGAGAATAGCCAAGGAGAGAGTGGAAGAGAGCATTCAAAGGAGGATTCCTACCACTAGAGCGAGAAGGCTTCACTTGGATTGCTAAGGTAAGAGTCTCTACTTGTGAAATTGGATTTCTTCACTCTTTTCTTTCTTCCTTCTAGATTCTTGTGAGAAGATCAGTCAAGAAGATCCGGTTCTCTGCCGACACTTGGAGAGTGTGAACAGCCGTAGGGTTCTCTGCCCACACTAGGAGAGTGTAAAAGGATGAAGGTTCTCTGCCTACACTGGGAGAGTGTGAACAGCCGTAGGGTTCTCTACCCACACTAGGAGAGTGTAAAAGGACGACGGTTCTCTGCCAGCACTGTGGATTGTGTTAAAGGATGACGGTTCTCTGCCGCACCGGGTAGTGGTGAAAAGAGTGTTTTGTACAGGCTTCTCCGCCTTGCTGTGGGTGCTAAAGGAGAGTCACTTTGTGGTATTAGTGCAACACTCAGAGGGTGCCTCTGAGGAGTGGATGTAGGTCTGGTTATAGACCGAACCACTATAAATCTGGTGTCATTTACTTTATTGCTTTTACGTTTCCGCACTTTAAATTTCAGTTTTAACAACTCTGTGGTTGAAAAACATTTTTCTACAAACTGTAAAAGAAAATTTTATTTCAGTTCAACTTTATCATTAAGAGGGTTTAAAATTTTTTAAAAACTACCAATTCACCCCCCTCTTGGTAGCCGTGGGACATTTACTTAGGCTTAACAACCTAATTACTGGACCCAACAAGTGGTATCAGAGCTTAGTTTCAAAATCATAAGTTTGAACTACTTTTTGATTAACGTAGATGGCTACATTTGGAAACCGAAACACACCTGAGGGTTACTCTATCACTAGACCTCCACTGTTTGACAATATTCCTTTTGATTTTTGGAAAACACGCATGTCTACTTTCTTACAGTCACTTGATTATCGCATGTGGATGCTAGTCCAGGAAGGTTACTCAAAACCAACTAGATTAGTTGATAGAATTAGGGTAGATACACCCTATGCAGATTGGACTATAGAAGAACGTGACTTAGCATAATTAAATGCGAAATGTTTAAATAGTTTCTTTTATGCTTTAAAATCTGAAGACTACATGCGAGTTTCCACTTGTAAAAGCGGAAAAGACATATGGGATAGACTTTGTATTACTTATGAAGGGACAAATGAGGTTAAGCAATCAAGACTCAATATCTTGTTACATGACTACGAATTATTTCGCATGAAACCTAATGAATCTATATCTGACATGTACACAAGATTCACTCAAATTGTCACCTCTTTGCATGCACTTGGTAGGGAATTAACAAATGCTGAAATGGTTAATAAGATTCTTCGTTGTTTACCTACTGCATATGATGCTAAAATTACTGCAATTACAGAGTCTAAAGATCTGAACATTTATTCAATTGACAATCTTCTTGGTTCACTCATTGCTTACGAGCAAGGAGTAAGTCAAAGAAAGATTGATGCAGGTGAACCAAGAAAGGACAAGAATATTGCACTAAATGTGGAAGAGTCAGAAAGTGAACACTCACAACCTGAGGATGAAGACGATATAGCACTGATGACTAGACAATTCAGAAGCTTTTTAAAGAGGAAGCAGAAGAGACGCCAGCAATGGAATAGAGGTAAGTATAACAGAAATGACAAGGTTTCTAATGAAATGATTTGTTATGAATGCAGGAAACCAGGTCATATAAAAACTGATTGTCCAAAACTCAAAGCCACTCCTAGCAAGGAGAAGGTAGAGGAGAAACCAATGGTAAAGAAGGGCAAGAAGAAGTTTCAAAAGGCTTTTTGGGCGGACTCAGCTTCAGACTCATCTGAGACTGAAAAAGAAGAAGAAGTCACCAACCTTTGCTTGATGGCAGATAAAGCTGAACAATCAGATCAAGAAGAGGTATGTGATTTAACCTATAATGAATTGTTTGAAGTTTCTGAACACATGCATGACGCATATAGTAAAATGAAAAGGATGCATGCTAGTGTAGTTTTAGAATTAGAAGAGCTTAATAAGGAACACGAAATCCTTAGGAAAGATCATGCTTTAATTGATAGCAACCACATGAAACTACTTGATGAATATGATGACTTGAATAAAAATTTTGAGAATTTAAAATCATCCTATGCTGAACTTGAAAAAGAATTTAAGAAATTTATGGATGAATCTGAGAGCAAGACATATATAATCAATTATACCAATCGAATCTTGGAGTTTATGAATTCATTTTACAAACTCACTATAAGAGCTCTCGAGGATAATAGGAACCCCCCTAAACTTGAAGATTTTACAAATCCTAAATATTATCCTAAATTCATGAAATCCCTTAGAAGACAATCATATGAAAGAAAATATAGGAATATTTTTCCTAATGTTAAATGTAACAATTGTGGATTTTTGGGACATATATCTCACACCTGCACTTTAAAGATGAAACCTAATTTGGTGTGGAGAACTAAGATGCATAAACCTAGACATATCATACATGCATCTGATTATAAATTTCATAAAGGTGAACCCAAACTAGTTTGGGTTCCCAGGTCTAACATTTGAGAATTTTGCAGGTATACTCTCACACAAGACCTCGTGAGAGTATATGGTACCTGGACAGCGGATGTTCTAAACACATGACTGGAGATACTGCTCAATTCATAACGCTGGAAGCCAGGAGTGGAGGCAAGGTTACACTTGGAGATAATACCACAAAGAAAGTGGTTGGATCAGGTATGATTGGAAATTTGAAAAACTTTTTCATAGACAATGTTTTATTAGTTGAAGGCTTAAAACATAATTTGCTTAGCATAAGTCAGCTATGTGATAAGGGCTATAATGTAAAATTTTTACCTACTAGCTGCAAAATTAGCCTAAATGGGAAAATTGTTTTAAATGGAAAAAGGGTGAACAATGTCTACATGCTAGATTTAAATTGTATTCAATCTCCTACTGCTTTTTGTTTGAAAACTGTTTCTGATGAATCATGGCTTTGGCATAGGAGACTTTGTCATTCTAGTATGAAAAATCTTAGAAGAATTACCCAAAAGAATTTGGTGAGAGGAATACCTAAACTAGACTTTACTAAGGACCATCTATGTGATGCATGTCAATTAGGAAAACAAGTGAAGTCCTCTTTTAAGTCCAATAAAGATCTTAGGACCAGTAAACCTTTAGAAATTCTTCACATGGATCTTTTTGGACCTGTAAGCACTGTTAGTCTAGGAGGAAAGGTATATGGATTTGTTATAGTAGATGATTTTTCAAGATTCACCTGGGTTAAATTTCTTTTTCATAAGAGTGAATCATTTGAGGAATTCAGAAATTTTTCAACTTGGATACAAAGAAAACTAGGATGTGAAATAATTTCTATACAAAGTGATCATGGAGGAGAATTTGAAAATGAAAGATTTGAAGATTTCTGTAAAGAAAACGGGATTGATCACAATTTTTCTGCACCTAGAACTCCTCAACAAAATGGAGTAGTTGAAAGAAAGAACAGAACATTAATAGAAGCCGCCCGAGCAATGTTAGCAGAATACTCGCTTCCTAGATATTTTTGGGCTGAGGCGGTTAGCACTGCATGCTATGTTCTGAATAGGGTGAATGTGAGATCAAATTTGAATAAAACACCCTATGAGTTGCTAAAAGGTAGAACACCAAATTTGTCTCATTTACATGTATTTGGTTGCAAGGTGTTCATACATAATAATGGAAAATCTGCCTTAGGAAAATTTGATCCAAAATCAGATGAAGGAATTTTTGTTGGATATTCAAGTGTTGGAAAATCTTATAGAGTATTCAACAAAAGAACTTTAGTCATTGAGGAAACCACACATGTTGTTTTTGATGAAAATGGAAATATGGAAGAGCCAAAAGTTGTTGAAGAAGAAATTGAAGAAAACTCCCAAAAGATTGATAGATTAAATTTGGAAGAAAATGTGGAAGAAAATTTAGAAAGAGAAGACCCTTTGCCTAGAGATTTGAGATTTTCTAAAAACCACCCAAAGGAATTAATCATAGGTGAACAAAGTGAGGGTGTTAGAACTAGGCGTGGATTAAACAAGGAAGTCAATCATTCAGCCTTTATTTCAACTATTGAACCCACTAACATTGATCAAGCACTTTCAGATGAATTTTGGATATTGGCCATGCAAGAAGAGTTAAAGGCCAAAAGATCAAAGTGTTGTTGGAACCAAGTGGGTGTTCAAAAATAAAATGAATGACTCAGGAGTAGTCATTAGAAATAAGGCTAGATTAGTAGCTAAGGGGTATAATCAAATTGAAGGAATTGATTTTGAGGAAACTTTTGCCCCTGTAGCTAGACTTGAAGCAATTAGGTTTTTAGTAGCCTTTGCCTGTTTTAAAGGTTTTAAATTGTTTCAAATGGATGTCAAAAGTGCCTTCTTAAATGGGGTAATTGAAGAAGATGTTTTTGTAGAACAACCTCCAGGTTTTGAAAATTCTAAATTTCCAAATCATCTTTTCAAATTAAAAAAGGCATTATATGGATTGAAACAGGCACCTAGGGCTTGGTATGAGAGGTTAAGCACCTTCCTACTTGAAAGATCTTTTGAAAAAGGAAGTGTGGATACAACTCTTTTTTTAAGGAAAATTGGAAAGGATATACTTATTGTTCAAATTTATGTGGATGACATCATCTTTGGATCTTCAAATAAACATCTTTGTGATGATTTTTCTAAAACAATGAGTAGTGAATTTGAAATGAGTCTAATGGGAGATTTAAATTACTTTCTAGGATTTAGCATTAAGCAACTTGAGGAAGGTACTTTTCTTAGTCAAACCAAATATATTAAGGACATCCTCAAAAAATATGAAATGGACAATGCTAAACCTGTTAGTACACCAATGAGTTCTTCAGTTCAGTTGGATAAAGACCTTAAGGGAAAATCTGTTGATCAAAAGAAATTTAGAGGGATAATTGGATCTTTACTTTACTTGACTGCTAGCCGACCAGATATTATGTTTAGTGTTTGCTTATGTGCTAGATTTCAATCAGATCCAAAAGAATCACATTTGACAGCAGTGAAAAGGATTTTAAGATATCTACTAGGAACTCAAAACTTAGGAATTTGGTATCCTAAGTTTAGCTCTTCATTTGAAATTATTGGTTACTCAGATTCTGACTTTGCAGGTTGTAGAGTGGATAGGAAAAGCACTTCTGGAACATGTCAATTCATTAGAAATTCATTAGTTTCATGGTCTAGTAGAAAACAAAATTCAGTGGCACTATCTACTGCAGAAGCAGAATACATTGCATTAGGAAGTTGTGTGGCACAAGTACTTTGGTTAAAACAACAGTTGATTGACTTAGGATTAACTATAGGCACTATTCCAATTTATTGTGACAATACTAGTGCTATTTGCATTTCCAAAAATCCTATTCAACATTCTAGAACCAAACACATTGATATAAGGCATCATTTCATAAGGGATCATGTATCCAAAGGAGAAATTGAACTCATACATGTTTCAACTGAAAATCAACTTGCAGACATTTTTACAAAACCTTTAGCCTTTGATACCTTCAATACTTTAAGAACAAGGCTTGGTGTTATTGATTTGAATGCTTAACCAAAATGTCTTTGCAACATTGATACTTGTTGTATTTTGTTTTTGTGATTTTGTGAATTTTGTGTGTTTTTGAATGAATTATTTTTGGATTTATGATTTTGTTTTATGTTTTCTGTGTTTTTGAATGTTTTTGTTGATTTTCTTAATTTAAAAAATCAAAATTAAAATTTTTTTTGAGGAAATCGTCCAGGACGAAATTTGTTTCGTACGGGACGATGTGTGAAGGAACAGTTTGCGCGAATTTAAACCTTTTTGAGAGCAGTTTTTAATTAGATCGTATGTACGATATGTAATAGTCCAGGACGAATTTTTTTCTTTCTCAAACGTCGGGACGATTGAATGCAACGGTTGAGTGGATAAGACAGTTTTTAATACGAACTTCGTCCGTACGAAATTTTCGTTCGTCCAGACGAACATGTGTCGGTTCATTGTAGGGGACGGTTTTCAAGAGTCATTAAAACGATTCACTTTTTGATCGTCTGTACGAAATTTTTTCATATTGACGATCGGTCAAGTCAAAAAGCCTGCACGAAGGGATGCATCGTAAGTTGTGTTGAATACGAAAAGCCGTTACATTTTGGACGAATTGGATCGTCTGTACGAAATTTCTTCGTCCAGACGAACGATAATTTTTCGTCCAGGACGAATATTTTCGTCCAGGACGAACGTATCGTTTTTCTTTAAATATGAAGGCTTTCAAACTTGACAATCACACTTTCAAACTTCTTTTTCAATCCCTTTCTACATCAAATCAACAATGGCCTCCTCTAGCAAAAGACAAAAGGTTTTGGTGAGGAAACCAAATAGGAATACCCCAGACAACTTTCTTTCCAAGGCAAATGAGGAATCTTTTCCTCGTTTTGCATCTACAAAAATCACTCCGTCTCGCATTCTTATCCAAACAGAGTTAAAATTTCGGGTATTGCACCTCTTCGCTTCAACCCAATTTCAGTTCATTCTTTCTCTCGTCCATCTCTACAATAAACAAACCTACCACTACTTTTTAGCCAACATGAGTTTCAATTCTGACCACTTTATCATTAGTTCTTATGTTTTTAAACAAAAAGTTGAGATCACCAAGCACGACCTTGGTGCATTTTTAAACTTAAGAACTGAAGGATATAGAGCTCACACCCTAATGTCAGAAAACTCCTTTAAATGGTTTGAAATCAATAGGGTGATTAGAGAGAAAGGCATAAGCTATCATGTTGCTAGAGTCTCCGGTATGACCCAAGATGCCCGAATCATCCAGCATATCCTTAGATCCTCAATTATTCTTAAAGCTGGTGATAGGATTAACATTACTCCTCTCCTTTCTGTTCTAACTTTTTTAATCATGCAAAGACATCCTATTGATGAAGCCCAACTCATCATAGATCATATCTATGGGCTTTCAGAAATAGGACATGCTGATCAGAAGAGGAAGAAGAACATTTCATTAGGGCACTTAATTACTTATATTTTGGAAAAGAAGTACAATATAGTGCATCCTGATGAAGAATATGAAGAGCCAGTTTACTATAACGATGCATCATTCAGATTGCTCTTCAAGGAGGAAAAAAAAAAAGAAAAAGCACATGCCAGTGCTTCAGAAGAAGAAGAAGAAGAAGGAGTGCAAGCTTCTGCTTCTCAATCAGATTACCAGAATCTGATTGAGAGATTTGATAGACTAGAGACTCACATTGATCAAAGATTTGATCAATTTGATGCTCAACTTACGCAGCAGCAACATGATATTGGTAATATTAAAGATGAAGTTCATGAAATAAATACCAATGTAATGTTGATGGCCTCCTACTTCAACCTCTTTGGCGGCATTCGTCCTCCTCCTCCAGAACAGTAAAATTGTTTTTATGTGTGTCTGTTGTATTGTTTTTGTTGTTTTTGTTTGTTTTGTTTTTATCTTATCTATTTTATTGTTAAGTGTTTGTTTTTTATGTTCAATGTATTTTTTTTTGTAATATGTTTCTTTAATATTAATGAAAATTTATTTCTATTAGATTTGTTTTGAAATGTGGTTAATGTTTGTGAATTTCATTAGTATTATTTAATCTACATAGTGCTTAAATTTGAATGTAATTTGAGATTATCTATATTAAAAAATCTAGACTTTCTAAATTTATAATTTGTTTATAACTTGTTGTAATTAGAACTTTTAAATTCATGTCTATTCATTTAGACTACATAAAAGTTAATATTATTATTGCAATTTTGATGTTTTCTTATTTTGCATTTCTATGCTCAAATGATATTTATGCACCTAGAAATATTTGAAATTTTAGATTATAGATTTTGGAAAGAATTGGTCAAATTACTCTTGAACATTGTACAAATGTACAAAAATCAAAAGGAATTCGCAAAAATTTGCAAAGTGAAAAAGAGGCACAAAATAAGCCCAACCAAAGAAAAATGCACAAAAATGTGCTCCAAAACTTTGAAAAGATGCGCAAAGCGCCACATGAGGTAATTCTCTTCTTTCCAAATTCATTCAATCTCTTAATTCAAATTGATCTTATGTTCATTTATATTCTATTGAACTTTGAAATATAGAATTTTTTTTACATCTCTCTTGTAATGATTTTCAATAGTCAAATATCTAAATTGAATCATGTCTTTGATAAATTCTTCTTACTTACAATGTTATATCATTTCTTAAATTTTATGAATTTCTATGATTCACCTAATATCTTTAGTTTAAAATTGCATACCCTATGTCAAATCACAATTTAGATTAAATTTTAAAAATGAATTTCATATAATTATTTACATTTCTTGTCTTTTTCTTCTTCACTTTTAGTTACTGTCAAAAAGGGGGAGAAATTATTATGTTTGTGTTTTGTGTTTTTGTGGTTTGTGTTTTCTATTTTTGATTGTTCTGTTTGCAAGTTTTTTGTTTGTGTTAAAAAATTTGAAAAACAAAAATATTGTTCTTTAATGCCTCCTTATTTTAATGTACTCATAAATTCAGGGGGAGTTTAGGAGATAAGAGATTTGTTTTAACTTGAAACCATACTAATAATAATTGTTTTGCCATCATCAAAAAGGGGGAGATTGTTTGAATAGTTGCTATTTGAATGATTTATATTTGTGCAACTTATGTAGTTTTGATGATTCCAAACATTATTGTTCAGATGTATAGTTATCTCCTAACAATTTTAGAAGATTTGCATTTGCTCTTGTGTGTACTAACATTTCAGGAAAATCAGACTCCAGACTACGAAAACTTCAAATCAAATTCAACATGAGATATTTTGTTTATTTGAAGTTTGTCTTTTCTTTGAATTAATTTTGAAAGGGAGTGATTGTAATTGAGTGAATAAAATCTCACACACACAAATAAGGAGATCTTGAAATTCTATACTGATCGTACAGGACGATATTTATCGTACTGGACGATCTGTCAGTTATCTCCTATAGAGCACTTGGAACGAATAGGAACTTGCTTGGAAAAATTTTTCTATGTCCTATTCGTCCAGGACGAATTTTATTATCGTCCCGGACGATGGGTTCTCTGTAAAATTTTCGTCCAGACGAATTTTATCATCGTACGAGGCGACCAGTCCTCTGGAAAATTTTCATCCCGACGAAAATAAATATCGTACCGGACGATCAGCTCTCTGGAAAATTTTCGTCCAGACGAAAACAAATTATCGTCCGCGGCGATTGGTCCTCTGGAAAATTTTTGTCCAGACGAAATAAATAATCGTCCAGGATGATCGGCTCTCTAGAAAATTTTCGTCCAGACGAACACATTTTCGTCCAAACGATTAACCGACTTAGAACAGTTTTCAGCAGTTTCTAGAACCGACCTTGTAATAAACGTTCGTACTGGACGAACCTAGTTTGTACAGGATGATAAGCTGTACGAAGTCATTTCATACACATATACAAATTGGGTCGTTTCAGATCGTTTAAGTAAAATCGTCCAGGACGATCCAGGATCGTACGGGATGATCCACTGCGTACAGAATTGAAAATATGAAGTTTTTGGGCGGTTTTTCATGTCTTTTGTATAAATAGTTCAAATTAGACTGCCACCCAATCTCTTTGTCATTTGATCTTCATGCCTCTTGAGAGAATAGCCAAGGAGAGAGTGGAAGAGAGCATTCAAAGGAGGATTCCTACCACTGGAGCGAGAAGGCTTCACTTGGATTGCTAAGGTAAGAGCTCTACTTGTGAAATTGGATTTCTTCACTCTTTTCTTTCTTCCTTCTAGATTCTTGTGAGAAGATCAGTCAAGAAGATCCGGTTCTCTGCCGACACTTGGAGAGTGTGAACAGCCGTAGGATTCTCTGCCCACACTAGGAGAATGTAAAAGGACGAAGGTTCTCTGCCTACACTTGGAGAGTGTGAACAGCCGTAGGGTTTTCTGCCCACACTAGGAGAGTGTAAAAGGACGACGGTTCTCTGCCAGCACTGTGGATTGAGTTAAAGGACGACGGTTCTCTGCCGCATCGGGTAGTGGTGAAAAGAGTGTTTTGTACAGGCTTCTCCGCCTTGCTGTGGGTGCTAAAGGAGAGTCACTTTGTGGTATTAGTGCAACACTCAGAGGGTGTCTCTGAGGAGTGGATGTAGATCTGGTTATAGACCGAACCACTATAAATCTGGTGTCATTTACTTTATTGCTTTTATGTTTCCGCACTTTAAATTTCAGTTTTAACAACTTTGTGGTTGAAAAACATTTTTCTACAAACTTTAAAAGAAAATTTTATTTCGGTTCAACTTTATCATTAAGAGGGTTTAAAATTTTTTAAAAACTACCAATTCACCCCCCTCTTGGTAGCCGTGGGACATTTACTTAGGCTTAACAACCTAATTACTGGACTCAATAATACTGAGTTGGTGATGATATCCACTTCACTTTCTTCTCAAAGTCAATAAGTTGAATTTTCTTTCCATGAGTTGATTGAGGCTCATGCATATTTTATTCATCAAAAGGAATCCTTAAAGAATCATATATTTGAGGAGAATGCTCTTTATGTTGATAAAGAAAATCTTGAGAAAAAGAATCAAAAGTTAAAATATTAACTTCAGAAGAGGGAGACAACCAAATTGGACACTAAAGCTATATCTTTAAAGGCTATAAAAGAATTCTTGAAGTCTACAACTTATCACCTAGAGATCCAAAGTATTGTCTAAGAGGCTTATGATAAATTGTTTGATGTTGAAGTGAGGGATCTTGAGTGTTAAAGTGCTTTCTTAAAAGAAGTTTGACTATTTTAACATATGACTGGGGATAAAATTGAAGGGCAAACTCCTAACTGAACATCCAAGGATTCTCCTCCATATTCAGGTGATGATGGTTTTGAAAGTGTGCTGAAAAAGATTTTTTCCAGCGATGATGAGGACGTTGAGATCATATATAATTTATTTATTATGGATTACTTTATTTTTCGTTTTCTTAGTGATTTTTTTATGTTTATATTTTATTACAAAAAAATTATATCTTATATAATGTATGAATGAGATTTTTTGAGGCATAATATGGAGTTGTCAATGTTTCTTATATAAATAGCTTCATTTGCTAGAGATATAAAAAACTTGTTTGATATCTTTTAACTTATCTCAAATTAAGTGGTAGAAAACTTTTTGATGAATTTAATTAGTTTAAAAGAATTGAGAATATCCTCCTAGGATATTTAACATATCCAAGATTATTAGTCAAATCATTACTTGATGACATTAACTTTTGTGGAAGAGCCCAAATCAAATCTCATTGTGATTAATCATCTAATGATTCAAATACAATGAAGATGGTGTATTTCTCAAATCAAGGATAAAGGTTAGATTTCATAATTTGTTTGGGATCATCATTGTGATCATTCTTGGAAAAGAAGATAAGAATAATAATGGGTAAATAAATGCTTTTTATATTAAAGAAGACAATACATTGATTCCATTATATAACATAAAGATATGAGGGAAACATAATAACCAATTTAGAAAGTATCTACTAATAATACTTGTGAAGATTTTTAATGTTCTAAGTTTGAGGTAGCATCTTTATATCCACATCCTTCATCTTGAAAATTCTGGCTTCACTATGCCCACTACCATATAAGGGTCTTCCCATAATGTAGAGAGTTTACTGCATTAGGGTCCTTTTCCAACCACCTCAATGCTACCTATAACTAAATCTTCAACTAACATAGAACAAGGTTTAACCATCCAATTGTAGTGGCGAGTTATTCTTTGATGGTACAAAGCAATATTAAGTGAGGCCATGTCTCTTAATTCTGGAAGAAGATCTAAATTATTTTAAAGTTTTTCTTCATTATTATTGAAGTCAAAAATCTAACTCCAAGTCTTATAACTCCAATATTGATCAGGAAGACTGTTTCTATGCCAAAGAATAGGTTATATGAGGTTGCCCAAATTAGATTTCTAGTAGTAGTGAAATAAGTCAAAAGGACATTTAAGTTTTCATCAGCCCAGTTTCTCTTAGACTTCCCAAGGTGCATCTTAAGTCCTTTAAGTATTGTCTAATTCATAACCTCTATTTATCTATTTGCTTGAGAATGGGCTATTAGTGTGTGCACCAATTGAATGTAGACATACTTAAAAAATGTTGTGAAGGAAGTGAATTAAGTTTTAATATTAATGATGATCTTTTTAAGAATGAAAAAATGATAAATTATATTTTTTTCCATACAAATTGTTGGGAATTTACTTCTATGATTTTTTTCTATGGTTCAATCTCTACCCATTTGGTAAAGTAGTCCATAGTTAAGATGATAAAAGTTTGTTATCTAGTAGCTATAGAAAAAGTCCCATTATATAAATTCCCCATTGGGCAAAAGGCAGGCTTTGGTCTTTGGATTGATTAATGTTCTATGGCAGGTGAATGGGTTAGATTGAAGTATAATTAGTAGACGTTGCACCTTATGTGAATTCTAATGCTTCTAATTTCATTGTTAGCTAGTAGAATCCTTGTCTCATAATTTTGAGATCCTAAGCTCTTTCCCCAAAGTGTTTTTTGCTTATACCTGAATGAACCTCACCAATGATAGTGAAATTTTCCACCTACCTCTAAAGCTGCACTATAGCTGTTGGAACTTCAGGTAGTACCCAATCTTTTAAGAAGGATAATATAGGATCAATCCAAGAGTCCTCTCTTGAATCATCAATTAATTGTATAACCCAAGGTCCTTCAATGCTAGGGAAGTGTATTTCCTTGATATATTTTATTTAAAAAAGATCTCCGATCAATAATGTAATAGGTTTGGAGAGGGTGTCTATAAGAGCATTATGCTCCCAAACTATATGAATTATTTTATACTTATCTATATGGGTGAGAAGTGATTACACCATATTATAATATTATGCTAATTGTGGGTTATGGGCATCAAACTCTCCACCCACATGAGAAACTACAAGCTATGAGTCACTATGAACTATTAAATGTTGCACTTCATAATCTATAGCTAGCCTCAACTGAGTAATGAGAGCTTCATACTTGATGACATTATTGGTTGCATGGAACTCAGCCAAAGTTTGTACTCAATAGTAGCTTTATGTGGGGAGATTAATAAGATTTCAACCATAGCACTATTACTCCCAGAAGCTCCATTAACATATAGTGCCAAAAAAAGAGAAAGAGAAGAAAGAGAAGAAAGAGTAGGTGATTTATAAAAAATAGGAACAATGCACTCGACCAAAACGTTTGTTAAAACTTTTGACTTAATATCATGTATGAGTAAGAAATGGATGTACAAATCTCCCCATTATATTGACTACTTGATTAATCTTCTAGACATCTTAAAATTTTTAAAGATATTTCATAATGGGAGATTTGTATAAACCCTAATTGAATGGGCCTGAAAATAGGGTCATAAATTTTGGGCTGAAAACACTAATAATAAAGCTATTTTTTTTTTGTGAATGGGTAGTGTTCCTCTATTTCAGAAAGAATCTTGCTAACATAATAGATTTGCTAATATATAACATTTTCTTCTCAGACTAGGATTGATCTTAAGGCATATGAAGAGACAACCATATCCAAATATAACATTTCTTCCTAGATTAGTTTTAAAAGTAGTGGGGGTGTTGATGCCAAATATGTTATAAGCTATTCAAAAGTTGTTAAACATTCATCTACCCATCAAAACCCTATTCTACGAGCATTTCTTAATATCATAAAGAAAGGCAAACATTTATTTCCTAAGTGGGCTAAAAAATGAGATAAGTTTGTAATTCTTCAATTCAGATGTTGGACATCCTTAATATTTCTTGGAAGTCCATATCTCTCAAAGCCCTATTCTTTCAAGATTAGTTTTTATTCCCATGTGACTAACCATGAATCTTAAGAATATTTTGGATGTGGATTTAAAAGTATATTTGGAAGGGTTGAGTCATATTTTGTAATTTTGAAGGAGGCAAAAACCTTGCTCCAGGTTCAAGACATGTTGTTATTTATCCAAACTTTTTCCCAGCATTTCATCTATGTATACCTCAATGGAACATCCTATGAGGCTCCTAAAAACTTTATTTATGAGGAATTGGTAAGTTTATCTAGCATTCTTATTTCCAAATGGCATGAACTAATAACAATATAGCTCTTTATCTGTTTGAAAAGAAGTTGCCTTCTTATCTATAAGATCCATTCTTATTTGGTTGTAACTAGAGTATGCATCCATCAAGCTTAGCATTTAATATTTGGATGTCATGTTGACTAGTTGATCAATATGATAAAATGGAAAACTATCCTTTTGGTAGTTGTTATTAATATTTGTATAATCTACACACATCCTCCAGGCTACACTAGTTTTTTTAACCGTGATGGCAATTTCAAGCAATATTGGATAATATACTTCTGTTATGAACCCAACATCTAGAAGTTTATTTACTTGTTGTTCTACAACTTGTTATTAATCTAGTGCAAAAATTTCTCTTTTTCTAGATAATTTGTTTGCATGTAGGGTTTATCTTGAGAGAACACACAATGGTCTTAAAGTTAACTCTAGGCATATCAGTTGAACTCAATGCAAAAATATCCTAGTTAATTCCTAAAAAATCTATATATTCTATCATCATCCTTTAAAAAGAATCGACTCAATATGCACCATTCTTAAGGGAAATTTTTTTGATATAGAGGCACAAGTTAAATATTCCATATCAAAAGCCCTTTGAGGGACATTATCATTATGAAGATCAAACCTTTTAGCTCAAGGTAAAAGATGGGCATGGTTTAAATTGTTTAATATAAAAATATTATGCCACTTATTAATATCTCCATACTTTACCAACTCCTGTTGAAGTTGAGAATTTATCTTTACATGTGGTATTAAAGTGATAGTGCCAAAAATTGACTATAAAGGTCTCCCATAGATAACATCATATACCAATTCTGACTTAACCATAATAAATTAGATTGAGTGAGTGGTCTACCAAGGGAACTCTACAAGTATGACAGGGTTATCCCCTAAACTTGCATTGGTCGATTATCAAATCCATATAATAGCCTAACAGTTAGTTGAAGTTATTCTTTGACTAGACCCATACTAAGAAAGGTTGAGCAGAATAGAACATCCATTGAGCTTCCATTTCCAATTAAAATTATTTGACATTATAACATGGAACTCCAATACTAGTATTGATGAAGTGGCTCAAGGTTGGGAGTATGAATCCCTACCAGATCAAAATCCCTAAATATGATGGAGTGATTAGCTCATGCTTCCTTTAATGTAAGTTCTTCTAGGGTGGTGAGGAAAGCTTGAGAAGAAATTAAGTGACATCCAACAATGGATTCATTTTCTCCAACCATTCGATGGTTAGCATTATATTGTCTTTGTTATTATTAATTCTGCACCCCCCTCCCCCCCAACAAACGAGACTAGCTTAATTTTGGGTAGGTGTTGTTAGGAGATAACTACACATTTGAACAATAATGTTTGGAATCATCAAAACTACATAAGTTGTTAGAATAGTTTCTATTTGAATGCTTTACATTTTTGCAACTTATGTAATTTTGATGATTCCAAACATTATTGTTCAAATGTGTAGTTATCTCCTAACAATTTTAGAAGATTTGTATTTGCTCTTGTGTGTACTAATATTTCAGGAAAAAATGAACTCCAGACTACGAAGACTTCAAATTAAATTCAGCATGAGATACTTTGTAAAATTTGAAGCTTGCACTTTTCTTAGAAATCAAATTGAAAGGGAGTGATTGTATTTTGAGTGAATAAAAATATACACACACACACACATAAGGAGATCATATAAAATTTATACTGATCGTACGGGATGATATCAGTTTATCTTGGACGATCAGACAGTTATCTCCTATAGAGCACATGGAACGAATAGGAACTTGCTCGAAAAATTTTTCTATGTCCTATTCGTCCAGGACTAAATTAATTATTGTCCAGGACGATTGGTTCACTGTAAAATTTTCGTCCAGACGAATTTACATTATCGTCCGTGGCGACTGGTTCTTTGGAAAAATTTCATCCAGACAAAATTAAAAATTGTCCAGGACGATCAGGTCTCTGGAAAATTTTCGTCCAGACGAAGTCAAGAATTGTCCAGGACGATCGGTTCTCTCTAAAAATTTCGTCCAGACAAACATATTCTCGTCCAAACGATTAACCGACTTAGAACAGTTTTCAGCAGTTTCTAGAACTGACCTTGAAATAACCGTTCGTACTGGACGAACCTAATTCGTACAGGACGATCAGCTGTACGAAGACATTTCGTACACATATTCAAATAGGGTCGTTTCAGATCGTTAAAGTAAAATCGTCCAGGACGATCTATGATCGTACAGGACGATCCACTGCATACAGAATTGAAAACTTGCTGTTTTTGGGCGGTTTTTCTTGTCTTTTATATAAATAGTCCAAATTAGACTGCCACACTATATTTTTGTCATTTGATCTTTGTGCCTCTTGAGAGAATAGCCAAGGAGAGAGTGGAAGAGAGCATTCAAGGGAGGATTCCTACCATTGGAGCGAGAAGGCTTCACTTGGATTTCAAAGGTAAGTGTCTCTACTTGTGAATTGGGATTACTTCACTCTTTTCCTTTTTCCTTCTAGATTCTTGTGAGAAGATCTGTCAAGGAGATCTGGTTCTCTGCCGACACTTGAAGAGTGTGAACAGCCGAAGGGTTCTCTGCCTACACTTGGAGAGTGTAAACAGCGGAAGGGATCTCTGCCCACACTAGGAGAGTGTGAAAGGAAGACGGTTCTTTGCCAACACTGGGGATAGTGTAAAAGGACGGACGGTTCTTTGCCAACACTGGGGATAATGTAAAAGGACGGACGGTTCTCTGCCGCACCGGGGAGTGGTGAAAAGAGTGTGTTGTAAAGGCTTCTCCGTCTAGCTGTGGGTGCAAAAGGAGAGTCACTATTGATATTAGTGCAATACTTAGAGGGTGCCTCTAGGGAGTGGATGTAGGTCTGGTTTTAGACCGAACCACTATAAATCTGGTGTCATTTACTTTACTGTTTTTATGTTTCTGCACTTTAAATTTTAGTTTTAAAAACTCTGTGGTTGAAAAATATTTTTCTACAAAATTTAAAAGAAATTTTTATTTCAGTTCAATAATTTTCAAAAGGGGACTTAAATTTTTTAAACTACCAATTCACCCCCCTCTTGGTAGCCTTGGGACATTCACTTAGGCTTAACAACCTAATTATTAGACTCAACAAGTGGTATCAGAGCATCGTTTCAAAGTCATAAGTTTGAACTACTTTTTGATTAACGTAGATGGCTACATTTGGAAACCGAAACACACCTGAGGGTTACTCTATCACTAGACCTCCACTGTTTGATAATATTCCTTTTGATTTTTGGAAAACATGCATGTATACTTTCTTACAGTCACTTGATTATTGCATGTGGATGCTAGTCCATGAAGGTTACACAAAACCAACTAGATTAGTTGATGGAGTTAGGGTAGAAACACCTTATGCAGATTGGACTATAGAAGAACGTGACTTAGCACAATTAAATGCCAAATGTTTAAATAGTTTCTTTTGTGCTTTAAAATCTGAAGACTACATGCGAGTTTCCACTTGCAAAAGCGGAAAGGACATATGGGATAGACTTTGTATAACTTATGAAGGGACAAATGAGGTTAAGAAATCAAGACTCAATATCTTGTTACATGACTATGAATTGTTTCGCATGAAACCTAATGAATCTATTTCAGACATGTACACAAGATTCACTCAAATTGTCACTTCTTTGCATGCACTTGGTAGGGAATTAACTAATGCTGAAATGGTCAATAAGATTCTTCGTTGTTTACCTATTGCTTATGATGCTAAAATTATTTCAATTATAGAGTCTAAAGATCTGAACATTTATTCTATTGACAATCTTCTTGGTTTACTCATTGCTTATGAGCAAGGAGTAAGTCAAAGAAAGATTGATGCAGGTGAACCACAAAAGGATAAGAATATTGCACTAAATGTGGAAGAGTCAGAAAGTGAACACTCACAACCTGAGGATGAAGATGATATTGCATTGATGACTAGATAATTCAGAAGCTTTTTAAAGAGGAAGCAGAAGAGACGCCAGCAATGGAATAGAGGTAAGTATAACAAAAATGGCAAGGTTTCTAATGAAGTGATTTGTTATGAATGCAGGAAACCACGTCATATAAAGACTGATTGTTCAAAACTCAAAGCCACTCCTAGCAAGGAGAAGGTAGAGGAGAAATCAATGGTAAAAAAGGGCAAGAAGAAGTTTCAAAGAGCTTTCTGGGCGGACTCAGCTTCAGACTCATCTGAGACTGAAAAAGAAGAAGAAGTCACCAACCTTTGCTTGATGACAAATAATGTTGAACAATCATATCAAGAAGAGGTATGTGATTTAACCTATGATGAATTGTTTGAAGTTTCCGAACACATGCATGATGCATATAGGAAAATGAAAAAGATGCATGCTAGTTTAGGTTTAGAATTGGAAGAGCTTAATAAGGAGCACGAAATCCTTAGGAAAGATCATTCTTTAATAGATAACAACCACATGAAACTACTTGATGAATATGATGACTTGAATAAGAATTTTAAGAATTTAAAATCATCCTATGCTGAACTTGAAAAAGAATTTAAGAATTTTAAGGATGAATCTGAGAGCAAGACATATAGAATCAATTATACCAATCGAATTTTGGAAGATATGAATTTATTTTACAAACTCACAATAAGAGCTCTCGAGGATAATAGGAACCCTCCTAAACTTGAAGATTTTATAAATCCTAAATATTATCCTAAATTCATGAAATCCCTTAGAAGACAATCATCTGAAAGAAAACATAAGAATATTTTTCCTAATGTTAAATGTAATAATTGTGGATTTTTGGGACATATATCTCACACCTGCACTTTAAAGATGAAAACTAATTTGGTGTGGAGAACTAAGATGCATAAACCTAGACATATCATACATGCATCTGATTATAAATTTCATAAAGGTGAACCCAAACTTGTTTGGGTTCCCAGGTCTAACATTTGAGAATTTTGCAGGTGTGCTCTCACACAAGACCTCGTGAAAGTATATGGTACCTGAACAGTGGATGTTCAAAGCATATGACTGGAGATACTGCTCAATTCATAACGCTGGAAGCCAGGAATGGAGGCAAGGTTACACTTGGAGATAATACCGCAAAGAAAGTGGTTGGATCAGGTATGATTGGAAATTTGAAAAACTTTTTCATAGACAATGTGTTATTAGTTGAAGGCTTAAAACATAATCTGTTAAGCATAAGTCAGCTATGTGATAAGGTCTATAATGTAAAATTTTTTCCTACTAGCTGCATAATAAGCCTAAATGGGAAAAGTGTTTTAAATGGAAAAAGGGTAAACAATGTCTACATGCTAGATTTAAATTATATTCAATCTCCTACTGCTTTTTGTTTGAAAACTATTTCTGATGAATCATGGCTTTGGCATAGGAGACTTTGTCATTCTAGTATGAAAAACCTTAGAAGAATTACCCAAAAGAACTTAGTGAGAGGTATACCAAAACTAGACTTTACTAAGGACCACCTTTGTGATGCATGTCAATTAGGAAAACAAGTGAAGTCCTCATTTAAGTCCAATAAAGATCTTAGGACTAGTAAACCTTTAGAAATTCTACACATGGATCTTTTTGGACCTGTAGGCACTGTAAGTCTAGGAGGGAAGGTATACGGATTTGTGATAGTGGATGATTTCTCAAGATATACTTGGGTAAAATTTCTTTTTCATAAGAGTGAATCGTTTGAGGAATTAAGAAATTTTTCTACTTGGATTCAAAGGAAACTAGGGTGTGAAATAATTTCTATACAAAGTGATCATGGAGGAGAATTTGAAAATGAAAGATTTGAAAATTTCTGTAAAGAAAAGGGGATTGATCACAATTTTTTTGCACCTAGAACCCCTCAACAAAATGGGGTAGTTGAAAGGAAAAATAGAACATTAATAGAAGCCGCACGAGCAATGTTAGCAGAATACTCACTTCCTAGATATTTTTGGGTTGAGGCGATTAGCACTGCATGTTATGTTCTTAATAGGGTGAATGTGAGATCAAATTTGAATAAAACATCCTATGAGTTGCTAAAAGGTAGAACACCTAATTTGTCTTATTTGCATGTATTTGGTTGTAAGGTGTACATAGATAATAATGGAAAATCTGCCTTAGGAAAATTTGATCCAAAATTAGATGAAGGAATTTTTGTTGGATATTCAAGTGTTGGAAAATCTTATAGGGTATTCAACAAAAGAACTTTAGTCATTGAAGAAACCACACATGTTGTATTTGATGAAAGTGGAAATTTGGAAGAGCCAAATGTTGTTGAAGAAGAAATTGAAGAAAACTCCCAAAAGATTGATAGATTAAATTTGGAAGAAAATGTGGAAGAAAATTTGGAAAGAGAAAACCCTTTGCCTAGAGATTTGAGATTTTCTAAAAACCACCCAAATGAATTGATTATAGGTGAACCAAGTGAGGGTGTTAGAACTAGGCATGGATTAAACAAGGAAGTCATTCATTCAGCCTTTATTTCAATTATTGAACCCACTAACATTGATCAAGCACTTTCTGATGAATTTTGGATATTGGCCATGAAAGAAGAGTTAAATCAATTTGTAAGAAATAAAGTTTGGGAATTAACTACAAGGCCAAAAGATCAAAGTGTTGTTGGAACCAAGTGGGTGTTCAAAAATAAAATGAATGACTCAGGAGTAGTCATTAGAAATAAGGCTAGATTAGTTGTTAAGGGGTATAATCAAATTGAAGGAATTGATTTTGAGGAGACTTTTGCCCCTGTAGCTAGACTTGAAGCAATTAGGGTTTTACTTGCCTTTGCCTGTTTTAAAGGTTTTAAATTGTTTCAAATGGATGTCAAGAGTGCCTTTTTAAATGCGGTAATTGAGGAAGATGTTTTTGTAGAATAACCTCCAGGTTTTGAAAATTCTAAATTTCCAAATCATGTTTTCAAGTTAAAAAAGGCATTATATGGATTGAAACAGGCACCTAGGGCTTGGTATGAGAGGTTGAGAACCTTCCTACTTGAAAGATCTTTTGGAAAAGGAAGTGTGCGTACAACTCTGTTTTTAAGGAAAATTGGAAAGGATATACTTATTGTTCAAATTTATGTGGATGACATCATCTTTGGATCTTCAAATAAAAATCTTTGTGATGATTTTTCTAAAATAATGAGTAGTGAATTTGAAATGAGTCTAATGGGAGATTTAAATTACTTTTTAGGATTTAGAATTAAGCAACTTGAGGAAGGTACATTTCTTAGTCCAACTAAATATATTAAGGACATCCTCAAAAAATATGAAATGGACAATGCTAAACCTGTTAGTACACCAATGAGTTCCTCAATTCAGTTGGATAAACACCTTAAGGAAAAATCTGTTGATCAAAAGAAATTTAGAGGGATAATTGGATCTTTACTTTACTTGACTGTTAGCCGACCAGATATTATGTTCAGTGTTTGCTTATGTGCTAGATTTCAATCAGATCCAAAAGAATCACATTTGACAGCAGTGAAAAGGATTTTAAGATATTTACTAGGAACTCAAAACTTAGGGATTTGGTATCCTAAGTTTAGCTCTTCATTTGAAATTATTGGTTACTCAGATTCTGACTTTGCAGGCTGTAGAGTGGATAGGAAAAGCACTTCTGGAACATGTCAATTCATTGAAAATTCATTAGTTTCATGGTCTAGTAGAAAACAAAATTCAGTGGCACTATCTACTGCAGAAGCAGAATACATTGCATTAGGAAGTTGTGTGGCACAAGTACTTTGGTTAAAATAATAGTTGATTGATTTAGGATTAACTATAGGCACTATTCCAATTTATTGTGACAATACTAGTGCTATTTGCATTTCCAAAAATTTTATTCAACATTTTAGAACCAAACACATTGATATAAGGCATCATTTCATAAGGGATCATGTATCCAAGGGAGAAATTGAACTCACACATGTTTCAACTGAAAATCAACTTGCAGACATTTTTACAAAACCTTTAGCCTTTGATACCTTCAGTACTTTAAGAACAAGGCTTGGTGTTATTGATTTGAATGCCTAAACAAAATGTCTTTGCAACATTGATATTTATGTTTTTTTGTTGTTTTTTTTTTTAATTTTGTGAAATTTTGTGTGATTTGAATGAATTTGTTTTTAGGTCTATGGTTTTATTTTATGTTTTCTGTGTTTTTGAATGTTTAGTTTGATTTTCTTAAATTAAAATTCAAAATTCAAAATTTGGAGGAAATCGTCCGGGACGAATTTTGTTTCATACTGGACGATGTGTGAAAGAACAGTTTGCTTGAATTTTAACCGTTTTTTAAAGCAATTTTTAATTAGTTCATCTATAAGATCTGACGATCGTCTCAGACGAAATTTTTTTTTTCTCAAACGTCGAGACGATTGAATGCAGCGGTTGAGTGGATAAGACAGTTTTAAATATGGATTTCGTCTGTACGAATTTTTGGTTCGTCCAGACGAACAGATGTCGTTTCATTGTAGGGGACGGTTTTCAAGAGATATTAAAACGAGTTACTTTTTGATCGTCTGTACGAAATAATTTCATCTGTACGATCGGTCAAGTCAAAAAGCCTGTACGAAGGGACGCATCATAAGTTGTGTTGATTACGAAAAGCCATTACAGTTTGGACGAATTTGATCGTCTGTATGAAATATTTTTGTCCAGACGAACGATGATTTTCGTCCAGGACGAAGGTTTTTCGTCCAGGACGAAGGTTTTTCGTCCAGGACGAACGTATCATTTTTCTTTAAATATGAAGGCTTTCTAACTTAACAATCACACTTCCAAACTTCACTTTCAATCCCTTTCTACTTCAAATCGACAATGGCCTCCTCAAGCAAGAGACAAAAGGTGTTGAAAAAAAAAAACCAATAGGAATGCCTCAGAAAACTTCCTGTCTAAGGCGAATGAGGAATCCTTTCCTCGTTTTGCATCCGCCAAAATAACTCCCTCTCGCATTTTAATCCAAAGCAAGATAAATTTTAAGGTAATGCACCTTTTTGCCTCAACCCAATTTCATTTCATACTTTCTCTTGTCCACTTCTACAACAAGCAAACCTTCCACTATTTCCTAGCAAACATGAGTTTTAATTCCGACCACTCCTCCATAAGTTCTTATGTCTTCAAGCAAAAAGTTGAAATCACCAAGCACGACCTTGGTGCCTTTTTGAACTTAAGAACTGAGGGATATAGAGCTCATACCCTAATGACAGAAACCACTTTCCAATGGTATGATGTCAATAGGGTAATTAGACAAAATGGTCTTGACTATCATGTCGCTAGAGTCTCCGGTATGACCAAAAATGCCCGAATCATCCAGCATATCCTCCGATCTTCAATCATTCCTAAAGCTGGTGATAGGATTAATATTACCCCTCTCCTTTCTGTTCTAACCTTTTTGATTATAGAATGTCATCCTATTGACGAAGCCCAACTTATCATAGATCATATCTATGGGCTTTCAGAAATAGGACATGCAGAACAGAAGAGAAAAAGGAACATCTCATTAGGACACTTAGTCACATACATTTTGGAAAAGAAATACAACTTAGTGCATCCTGATGATGAATACGAAGAGCCAGTATACTATAATGATGCTTCCTTCATATTGCTTTTCAAGGAGGAAAAAGGAAAAGCACATGCTAGTGCTTCAGAAGAGGAAGAAGAAGGAGAGCAAGCTTCTGCACCTCAGTCAGATTATCAGAATCTGATTGAAAGATTTGATAAATTAGAGACTCATGTTGATCAAAGGTTTGATCAATTTGATGCTCAACTTAAGCAGCAACAACAAGACATTGGTAACATTAGAAATGAAGTACATGAAATTAATACCAATGTAATGTTGATGGCCTCCTACTTCAACCTTTTTGGCGGGATTCCTCCTCCAGAACAGTAGAGATGAATTTCTTTGTGTTTGTTGTACTCGTGTTTTATGTTAAGTGTTTGTTTTTATGTTTGTTTTTTCTTTTAAGTTCAGTGTATTTTCTTACTTGTTTTTAGATATTATGAAATATGTAATTCTTTCATTAATATCAATGCATGTTGTACTTATTTCAAATTTGATTTATTTTTGGAATGTGGATAATTTTTATAAATTTCATTAGTATTATTTAATCTTCATAGTGCTTAAATTAGATTGTAATTTGAGATTATCTACATTAGAAAATCTAGTCTTTCTAAATTTAAAAGTTGTTTATAACTTATTGTAATTAGAACTTTTAAATTCATGTCTATTCATTTAGACTACATAAAAGTTAATATTATTATTGCAATTTAGATGTTTTCTTATTTTATATTTCTATGCTCAAGTGATATTTATGCACTTAGAAATATTTGAAATTTTAGATTATTGATTTTGGAAAGAATTGGTCTTAATTACTCTTGAAAATTGTACAAAAAGTACAAAAATCAAAAGGAATGCGCAAAGGTTCGCAAATATGAAAAAGAGGCACAAAATTAGCCCATGTGCCCAAAATTTTTGAAAAAGATGCGCAAAGCGCCACATGTTGTAATTCTCTTCTTTCAAAATTCTTTCAATCTCTTAAATCAAATTGATCTTATGTTCATTTATATTCCATTGAACTTTGAAATATAAAATTTTTTTTACATCTCTCTTGTAATGATTTTTTATATTCGAATGTCTAAATTGAATCATGTCTTTGAAAAATTCTTCTTACTTACAATGTTATATCACTTCTTAAATTTTATGAATTTCTATGATTGACCTAATGTTTTTTAGTTTAAAATTGCATACCTTATGTCAATCACCATTTAGATTAAATTTTCAAATGAATTTCATATAATTACTTATATTTCTCGTCTATTTCTTCTTCACTTTTTGTTGTTGTCAAAAAGGGGGAGAAATTATTGTATTTTGATTTGTTTTGTTTTGATTATTCTGTTTGTTTTGTTTTGATTATTATGTTTGCATTTTGCTTTTATGTGTTTGACTTTGTGATTGTTTGTGTTAAAATTTTTTGAAAAATAAAAATATTGTTCTTTGCTTCAAAATGCCTCCTAATTTTCATGTATTCATCAATTCAGGGGGAGTTTAGGAGATAGGAGATTTGTTTAAATTGAAACATACAAACAATAATTGTTTTGCCATCATCAAAAAGGGGGAGATTGTTAGAATAATTGCTATTTGAATGCTTTACATTTTTGCAACTTATGTAGTTTTGATGATTCCAAACATTATTGTTCAAATGTGTAGTTATCTCCTAATAATTTTAGAAGATTTGTATTTGCTCTTGTGTGTACTAACATTTCAGGAAAAAATGAACTCCAGACTATGAAGACTTCAAATTAAATTCAGCATGACATACTTTGTAAAATTTGAAGCTTGCACTTTTCTTAGAAATCAAATTGAAAGGGAGTGATTGTATTTTGAGTGAATAAAAACATACACACACACATAAGGAGATCATATAAAATTTATACTGATCGTACGGGACGATATCAGTTCGTCTTGGACGATCAGACAGTTATCTCCTATAGAGCACAAGGAACGAATAGGAACTTGCTCAAAAAAATTTTCTAAGTCTTATTCGTCCAGGACGAAATTAATTATCATCCAAGATGATTGGTTCACTGTAAAATTTTTGTCCAGACGAATTTACATTATCGTCCATGGCGACTGGTTCTCTAGAAAAATTTCGTCCAGACAAAATTAAAAATCGTCCTGGACGATCAGGTCTCTGGAAAATTTTTGTCCAGACGAAGTCAAGAATCGTCTAGGACGATTGGTTCTCTGTAAAAATTTCATCCAGACGAACATATTCTCATCCAAATGATTAACCGACGTAGAACAATTTTCAGCAGTTTCTAGAACTGACCTTGAAATAACCGTTCGTACTGGACGAACCTAATTTGTACAGGACGATCAGCTGTACGAAGACATTTCGTACACATATTCAAATAGGGTCATTTCAGATTGTTTAAGTAAAATTGTCCAGGACGATCTACGATCGTACAGGACGATCCACTGCGTACAGAATTGAAAACTTGCTATTTTTGGGCGGTTTTTCTTGTCTTTTATATAAATAGTCCAAATTAGACTGCCACCCTATCTTTTTGTCATTTGATCTTCGTGCCTCTTGAGAGAATAGCCAAGGAGAGAGTGGAAGAGAGCATTCAAGGGAGGATTCCTACCACTGGAGCGAGAAGGTTTCACTTGGATTTCAAAGGTTAGAGTCTCTACTTGTGAATTGGGATTACTTCACTCTTTTTCTTCTTCCTTCTAGATTCTTGTGAGAAGATCTGTAAAGGAGATCCGGTTCTCTGCCGACACTTAGAGAGTGTGAACAACCAAAGGGTTCTCTGCCTACACTTGGAGAGTGTAAACAGCCGAAGGGTTCTCTGCCTACACTTGGAGAGTGTGAACAGCCGAAGGGTTCTCTGCCTACACTTAGAGAGTGTAAACAGCGGAAGGGTTCTCTGCCCACACTAGGAGAGTGTGAAAGGAAGAGGGTTCTCTACCAACACTGCGGATAGTGTAAAAGGATGGACGGTTCTCTGCCAACACTGGGGATAGTGTAAAAGGACAGACGGTTCTCTGCCGCACCGGGGAGTGGTGAAAAGAGTGTGTTGTAAAGGCTTCTCCGCCTAGCTGTGGGTGCAAAAGGAGAGTCACTATTGGTATTAGTGCAATACTCAGAGGGTGCCTCTGGGGAGTGGATGTAGGTATGGTTTTAGACCAAACCACTATAAATCTGGTGTCATTTACTTTACTGTTTTTACGTTTCCGCACTTTAAATTTTTGTTTTAAAAACTCTGTGGTTGAAAAATATTTTTCTACAAAATTTAAAAGAAATTTTTATTTCGGTTCAATAAATTTCAAAAGGGAACTTAAATTTTTTAAACTACCAATTCACCCCCCCTCTTGGTAGCCTTGGGACATTCACTTAGGCTTAACAACCTAATTACTAGACTCAACAGGTGTGTTTTGATTGAACTGATGAAGATATCCTTGTTAAAATATTCTTTCAATTTCTTCCTTTAATTGTCTATAAGCTTCTGTAGTATGTCCTCTACTTTATTGAATTTGATAATAATAATCTCGATTACTAGCATTTGGCTCAGTGGGTTGGGAAATTTTACATTCTTTTCATTATGTATAGCCATAAGAATATTCACATGTGATATATTCAGTGTAGTATATTTCATGTTTGACTTATATTGAAAAGTTTGTTAAGAAGGATGAGATGGAAGATTTTGATTTATTTTTCAGGATTTTTGTGCTCCTCCCTCATTTTTTTTCTTTTATTAGATGGTTGCTCAAATTTATTGTGATGAGCATGGATTACCTCATTAATAGAATTATTCTTCAACTCTGTGAATAAGTTCATCATAAGAATGAGCTATCTCTTACATTAGTGAAGAGTAGAATGGTTTGGAATGTAATCTTCCAAGAAAAATGCCTCACATTTGTTCAAGATCCACTCCTAAAATTTATTAAGCATTAGAAAAAAATATTTGAAAACAATGTTTTATATTCTCCTTCATTTTGGCAAAATCTATTAAAATGAAAAGAATCTTAAATAATTCTTTTGTTAGCAACAAACTTTTCAACAAAAATCTTGCTAGATGAGCAAAATTGTGAATCCTCTTTCTGGAATGAGCATCAAACCATGTATGTGAATGACCCTTGAGAGTAGAAGGGAAAATTTTGGAAAGAAGTGTGTCTATTGCCTGATGTATATGCATGATAGTTCTATAATGATCAATGTGCTCATAGGGATCAGACGACCTATAATAATGATTAATGACAAGTAATTGAACCTTATTGGAATAAGGTGTTATAGAATTTCATATGTCGGATGATATAATTCTTGGAAGCTGTATTGGGGATTGAATTAATTTCAATCCCTTATTAGGAATTCTTCTTAGATAAGACATCATAATTAGTCAAGTAAAACATCATACGCACTATCCATAATGGGTTGAAGATTTTGTAAGATGTGCTCTGGGTGAAGGACATGTTGAACTTGTAGCGTCATCTATTTCTAGATCAAACTACGGAGGAGGTTGTTATAATAATGATGGGAAACCTCATATTATGCACCCATATTATGCTAATGATAATGTGGGAGGGGAACTTCAATGATTTTTTATGATAACCTTTGTTTGACTGCCTCCTCTGATAGGAATAAGACTCACAGTAATTATTCCTCCATCCTTCAATTTTGAGTTTCTAAAGAATGAGGTTCTCCCCTAGCTTAATTATGTCATCTTTGATTGCCAAAAAATATCTTAGTTTAGTGAGTGTAGGAGTGATAAAATATATTATTAATATGACATCAATCGGCCATTGAAGAAGAAATATTGGGAATTTTTCCCATTAACGATGTAAATTATTGCGCGTTAAGAAACTCAGAGCGTTAGAGTGAAAAAATTTTTCTTCTTAGTGATGCCAAAAAATTTAGTGCACAAACAAATAATTGATATAAATCAGAAAAACCATAATTTATATGTGGAAAATCCTAAAATGGAAAAAACTATGGGACCTTTCCTAGTTGAAAAAATTCCAATAATTTTTGAACAAGTTACAAGTATCAACACATCCTTCAACTCGAGGACAATGAGAATACAATGTATTAAAAATTGGACCAAACTTTAGATGGGTAGTATTGGTGTTGGTTAAATGAAAAATACTAAAATTTGGAAGAAATAGTCAAGAGAATAATCAGCAGAGGTCTAGTGATGTTGGGGATCTATTGATAATCAATAGACGATAGGCTGTTGTTAGGAAGAGATATGGCTGAGGACAACAAATAAAATAGAAGCTCAGAGAAGGTCCAAAGTAAGGATGAGATCCGATAGTGGCTAATGAACAGACTAAAGTCCAATGACAATAAAAAGTCGAGAGGAGATACAATGGTGACTAATGAACAAGGAAAATTATGATGACGATTGAAAGTTGAGAGGAGATCTGGTAGTGGCCAACGAACAGGAAAAAGTTCAATGATGGTTAAAATTTGGTAGGAGATCTGATAGCTGCCAACAAAAAAGTGGAAGTTTGACAGCGATCAGTAGTCAGAAAAGGTTCTTATAGCTGTCGGTGGTAAGAGAGCTCCCAATTTTTCTCCATTCTTCCTTCTCCCCTCATGTGAAGAATGAGGAGTCTATGGATAAATTTTTGAGATTGCCATGCCTAGTAAATATAGAGAAGCTCTACGATAATTTTGGATATTAAAATTAGAATTTTATTTAAAAAAAATATTTTATTGTTTTGACATTAGGATATTATAAGTTGAAGTAATATATTTTTTGTAGTTTTGAATATTATAAAAAGTCAACTTACAAATCTAACAAGGCATTAGTGTATTAATGACAATTTACACATTTCATAATGATATTTTACTCAATTCATTGAGAAAGAAAAATTTAATTGTATTGGTATTAAAATATTTATTAAACGTTTTAGAATATAATGAGTAAGTGTTATAAATTATAGTTTTTTTTTCATCTTATATTTTATCTTTTTAGAATAAATATTATAAAAATATTAAAATTCCAATATTAACCTCAAGTTTGGATTAAAGAACTGAGAGAATATTTGAAAAAAATAATTTGTGCTCGATAAAAGAAAACTCCTAGCTCTGCTGTTACTATATATAGAGTTCAATAACTTTAAATCTTATACATCCCAACATACATAGTTTAATAACTCTGAGCCAACAAATAGAGTTTAAAAACTTTGAGCCAACATACATAGTTCAATAAGTCTGAGTAAAAAAATTATTCAATAATTTTGAAGCATAATGTGCATATTTTATTATAATAAAAATTCTTATACACCTTTCAAATCTCCACAGAACTAACAATTTCAATAAATTAGGTATATATGTCAATATATTGTATTTATTAATGTATAATTAAGTGCATTCAAGAATTTGTAAAAATACCCTAATGCTAGACAATACAAAACTCAACAAAGCAAAAAAATACAAGTTTTCAAAAAATAAATAAATTACTAGAGATTGTGCAAAGCATTATTTTAAGACTTTAATTGTAGTAAAATATTATTTTTTAGATGCAAATTATTTTTTCTTAAATAAAAACCTCATATATTTCAAAACCCTCGGTGTAGAATTCCTATAAAAATTTAAAATATTTAGAATCTCACTCTCTTTAACTTTAAAAAAAGTTATGCGGTAAAAGTTTTACCATTGCAAAGTTATTCTTATTTTTAGTAATAGAAATATAAATTTAATTAGAAAGTTTGAAAAATCTCCATAGTTTTGAAAATTGAGATATTCATAATGTGACTTATCTTGATCCAAATAACTTTCAAAATTGGGCTGATGGCTAAAAATGACCTAAAGTGGTAAAATCCTTTTCTTTTCTCTCAAAAATCTTTCTCCCTCTCTATCTTGCTCTACTTGCAAAGGAATTAAATGAAATATAATAGTGAAATTTTATATTTTAAGTGTAAAAAATGGCCCCGTGCCTAGGTGTTCGAAGGTATTATGAAGTGCTCCTTCAAAAATTCATAGCTTTGAATTAATTTATAAATTCCATAACTCATAGTGTCAAGGCAACATTATTCTAGTAACAAGGTGCTCTAGGAAAAATTTCTAGATTTAAAAAATTTGCATTTGTTCCTCTAAAACTCACTTTAAAATATATGCAGACCTTTTATATGCATATAGATTATTTTGAAAAACATTAAAAGGGTTCAAAAAAAAATTAGAAACTTACCTGACATCTACTTTGGTTAGACCAATTTGAATGGTACTTTGATCCTGGAGGTGTCTCAATTCTCCCCTCCTTAAAAAATTTTCATCCTAAACATTTCAAAACTCAAATCATCAAATAAATTAAGATACAGTTTATCACATATTCTATTTCCTAAGTATCATCTCATTCAGTTTTGTTCTTCCACTAAACCTTAACCATTAGAATATATTTATTTATTATCCTTTTAACCTTATAAGCCAGAATCCTCTCTAGTTCTTTCTTATAACTCAAATTTAGACATACCTCAATGTCCGAAGAAAATATCCATTTTCCATAATCAAATACCCATTTCCTCAGAAGTTACATATGAAATACATTTTGAATCTCAAACATACGATCTTGTAACTGTAACTTGTAGATATATTTTCTAATTCTTTCAATAACTTGAATGGGTGTAATATACCTTGGACTCAACTTTCTTCCCTACCAAACCTACCAATGTCTTTCATTGGCTTGAGCTTCACATATATAACATCTCCCACCCACAAATTTACAGCCTTATTCTTTACATTAAAATATTATTTCTATCTATCATATATAGCTTTAATATGAGTTTTAATTAAATATATATTTTCAGTATCATCATCCATAAAGGTTGGCCCATTCAGATATCTTTCTCCCACCTCTATCTAGGACAATGATGTCTGACATTTCCTACCTTATAGAGCTTCATATGGAGCCATACGTATGCTTGACTAAAGATTGTTATTATAATCAAACTTGATTAAAGGAATTTGATATTCCCAATTGACACAAAAATCTTGAACATAAAGTCTCAAAAAATTAACCTTAAGACTATCCATTAGTCTGTGGATGAAATGTTTGACTGAAAATTAGTTTTATACCCAAACCTTACTGAATACCCCTCCATAATCTAGTGATAAACATCTCTATCAAAAATTGTAACCTTTGTATCCTATGTAATATGATAACCTCATGTATATTTACTTGTGCCAATTTCTCTACATAATTAGATTTTTTATTGGATTAAAATTAGTTAGCTTAGTCAAATAATCCATTATAACCCAAATAATATCATATTATTGTCTTCAAGGAAATTCCATTATAAAATCCATAGTCTTCTCTTCCCATTTCCACTTGAATGGGTAGTGTTTGTAGAAATCCCCCGATCGCTAATGTTATGTAATCACTAACTAATAGGTTTCACATTTTGAAACAAAATCTACTACATCCTTCTTCAATCTAGGCTACAAAAACATCCCTTTCTGATTATTACAAATTTTTCTACTTTTAGATGAATAGTATAACCTAAATAATGAGCCTCATATAGAATAACTGACCTCAATTCTTTATAACTAGGAACCTAGATTCTATCTTTATAGAAGATAATAGTAGAAGAAGATACCTGCAATTTATATTTCTTACTAGCTCTAATTTGATTAATTAGTTTTGGATATTCTTTATTTGAGTTTTGAATTTCTTAAATATTTTCTTGCAAAGAATGTTGAATAGTCATCTAGCCTAAAATACTAAAACCTTGATCAATATAAGAAATCACGTGTAACTAAATCTTTTCCATATCTCATATCAAGGATTCTTAAAAAATAAGTTGAATATGAGATAATTCAAATTTTTTTCTGCTCAAAGCATCTATAACCACATTAGTTTTACCATGTTGATACTTAATAGTTAAATCATAATGTTTAATCAACCCAATCTATCTTCTTAGCTATAAATGCAAATCTTTTTAAGTGAATATATACTTTGAACTATGATGATTAAAAAAGATCTTACACCTGAATTTATGTAAGTAGAGTCTCTAGATCTTCAAAGCAAAGATAATAGTATCAAGGTCTAAATAGTGCTTTAGATAGTTTCTTTCATTTGACTTCAACTATCTGGAGGCAAAGAATACAAATTTTTTGTGTTACACCAATGCACATGCCAATAGGTTCGTAACACAAAATTTTAAATTTTTACCTTTTAATATTTTTGAGTTTGTTAATCTACCCACCTTATAAAAATTAGGGCTCATACTAGAACACATGTAACACCTTTCAAGAATTAAAATACTTCCAAGCACATGCCAATAGGTTCATAACACAAAATTTTAATTTTTTTTCCCTTTTAATATTTTTGAGTTTGTTGATCTACCCACCTTATAAAAATATCATTTCCTTAAGAATTTATGCACAAAATTGATGTAAATATTCCATTCCAATATAAATTTGCAGGAAAATCTAAATAAAGTCAAAATCAAATATAAAGCTTGCCGAAGGAAATTAAATATGTATGCAAAATAATGCATCAATCAATCTAATATTTTACTCAACTCAAAATTAATTCATATAGCTTTGGTAATAATTTAATTCTTCAAACAGTTAAGCTATGATACCAAATTTTGTCATGCCCCAAAATTTTGTTTGGAAAGATTCTTTCTTTTATCTTTTATTAGTTGATAAATAGGGCAATTTATTTTTTTATCAGTAATAAAATTATATTTCAACAGAAATAATTTCTATTTATTAAAACATTCATATACATCCTTTTCATTGGCCCAAAAATCATATATAATACTTAGAATTATATAATCAGAATATATGCTTTCATTACCGATTACAAGAGAATAACTAAAATAAAGAGAAATTGAACCTTGAGAAATCATAATCAGCCTCACACTCCTGAACCTCTTCTTTATCTTAAAATTATTTAAACCATATATAAGGAGCTAAAGAGCTTACTAAGTCAAAAAGTCCTATCCCTGAATTTAAAATATAGTATAAAAAGTAGTATGCATATTATTAGTTAATTCATAACAGTAACAATCATGTGATAGAAAATAATGAAAAAATAATAAAACTTACATGTAGTTGTAGTAGAATAAGTAAATAATAAAATAATATGATGCAAAAGAAAGTAAAGAAGTATAGTGAGGAAATTAATAAAGTGGTGTCGAGTTGATAAATTAGTCAAGTATCTGTACCGTCAATAACTAAAGAAAACATATAAATCGAGAAAATCGATACGTCAGGAAAGAACGGTCAAACTCATATTTTTATAGTAAATTCTTATAATGATGTACACATACTATCTAGTTAATATATATTAACATCTTAATCATATGCTCAGTTTAATGCGTGCTCAATTTGTCACATGTTTAGTATCAATATAATGAATCTACTTTAAAAATAGTAATAGTAAATAATTAGTAGCATATGTAATAATTTAGTAACAATATCAGTGTCCATATCATTACTAATAAATACAATGCCATTAATAATAAAGCAATGCTATGATAATTATTCATATAATAAAAATAATAATATAGTATCAGTAAAGCCATATAGTAATAATGAATATGTAATATGCGTTTTATTAGTCACACTAAACATGTATGAAGTACTGGCTATCATGATATTTTTTAGTAGTTAATAATTAATAATCAGTAATTGTTGGCTCAGAAAACAGAGTTGTCACTCTTTGCCTGTTGGCATAGTAATAACTATTTATAACTCTCAATTGTTGTATCATTATATCACGTGAATCAATAATGGATAACACTTATTTATAATATTTAAAGTAAAGACCATTTGCCCACAATCCTGTATGGGTTAATCAATCTTCAACCAATGGATCAACCATTCTAAATACTTATATTAAGAGTACTTTTAATAAAATACATATATAGTAAAACAACAAAATTTTAAAATATAACCAAATTACCAATGATTGTGTAAAATATTATTTTAAGACATTTAATAATACTAGAACACTATTTTTAAAGTCAATATTATTTTCTATTCAATTAAAAAAGTGAACATTTGAAAATACCTAATGTAAAACTTTTAGAAAATATTCAAAACATTTAGAATATTGATATCTATGACATATAAAAAGTTATGCCATTAAAGTTTTACCAGTGCAAAGTTGTCAACATTTCTTTGTAATGGAATTTAAGATTTTATTAGAAAATCTAAAAAAACTTCAAAATTTTGAAAATTGAGATAGGTATAATGTGACCTACCTCGATCCAAATAACTTTTTCATCTAGCTTGATGGATAAAAATGATCCAAAGCTGCTCAAAATAGACTCTCTCTATAATAAGCCTCCAAATCCCTCTCTCTTAAAAGTTTGTGGAAGTTGTTAAACCCCAAAGAGCCAGTCTGAGTCTAAACAAGAGGGGAGGTGGGGTGAATTGGTTATTTAAAAAATTCTTTAACAAAAAAAATCTTACTATAACTTTTATAATATCTAAAAATATATAATTTTATCACTCAATATTGAATCATATTTATAATAAAAAGATTAGAGTTTTCAACCACACTGTTAATCACAGGAAAAATAAAGTGCTAAAAATAATAAGAATAAATACATCAGAGTTTATACTGGTTCGGTCTAACGAAACCAACGTCCACTCCCCAAAAACCACCATTCTAAGTATTGTATTAAAACTGGTGTCTCTCCTTTTTCCACCATAGCAAGGTAGAGAAATCCTTTTAAAATCACTTTCACTAACCTAGTGTGGTGGGAAACGGAAAGTTTTCACACCCTCCATGTTATGGCAAAGTACCTCAAAGCTTTTTCTCCTTCCAGGAGAAGGCAGAGTACCTTGAATCCTTTTTCACCCTCTAGGTGATGGGTAAGAACCTTGAATCCTTTTCACCCTCTAGGTTATGGAAGAGAATTATGGCATAGTATTATAGAATATCTCCCTGGAGCCCCTAAAAAATCATGGCAGAGACTTGAAGAAGACAAGTAAGAACCTTGCTTGGAGTAACCTTATGAATCACTCAAAACTATACCTCACAAAAAGCTCTCTCTCTCTTATCTCCCAAAGTTCTCCTAAACTCCTTTTATATTCTCCCTCTTAAGGCACTTAGCAGCAAAAATCTTTTTGAATAAGTCTAAGTAAGAGTTTAGATAGAGGGCCTCTCAAAAAGCCCTAAATTCAATATATTGGTTAAGATCATTATGTACGATCTTATAATCATCTTATATGATTACTATAAAATATCCCTTTTAGAGAATATGAACTACCTTTTCATGTACAATCAATTTAAAAGTTTGTACTAATCATCCAATATGATAGGTGATGACAAATTATCATCCCATGCATCACACGGGTCTTCCAATATGATTGTCACCAATCATCTTATATGATTAATTAAAAACTATGGTATTTCATCTTGTATGAAAGGCAATGATAAATTATCATTCCATGCATCACATGGGTCATATAGTATGATCGACACCAATCGTCCTATATAATTTAATTAAATAAATTAACAATAATTTTTCCCCTAATTGTAGGATCAATTTTAGGCATGATTATCATATATTGTATAGTATGATGCATATCAAAAGGAACAATTAGAACAAATTTTGAATTTTATAATTTTATCTAAAATATGATTGGTGATTATTTTCATGATTATAACAAATTATCTAGTACGATAATGATCATCCAGTATGATTAGTTTATTCAATCTCAATTAACAAGGGTCATAGCTAATGATTTTTTTGGTTAACTTATCATCTAATATGATCTAAATTGTATAATATGATTAGTTCAAAAAAATCATCTTCTTCCTAACTCACTAACTCACCCCTTGAGTGTGTGTGCAAGGTTACTTAACTTTAGGATCCACCAAAATATATAATTGATTTAAAAAATATAAAAAAGTATATCAAGACTATAAATATAGATTTTAATCCTAGTATACCCAATCTGGAGTTGATCAAATTTATAAGTGAATAGTGGACCTTAAATATTGGAGGAATAGATTTGTAATAAACTCAATTATCATGTGATAACATAGTAAGAAATTCAATAATGTTTGTTATCATCAAAATCACAACCCAAATTTGTAACAATCTCCCCCTTTTTAATTATGAAAAATATTGTTGGTTTTCTTTCAAAAGTAGGGGTGTTGGTATAATAATAATAATAATAATAATAATAATAATAATAATAATAATAATAATAAAAATAATAATAATAATAATAATAATAATAATTATTATTATTATTATTATTATTATTATAAGACAACACACCAGAGTACCAAATAATAAGAGACAAACATGGAATTAAACATTTTAGAACACAATACAATCTACCAATAACAAGCTACTCCCCATTTTGACATAATAAAAAAAGTAGAAAAAAATTAATTTAAATAGAAAATTATAAAAAATTTGAAAGCATAGGAGTAAGCAATGATCAAAACACATGTTGGCAAAGATTGAAGTATAAAAATATAAAAACACATGTTTTTAAGAATCGATCAATTTTAGTAAATGATAATTTTTCCTCATTTTTAGATTAAAAATTCAATAACAATTGAATTGACAACTCTTAAATATTGAAAGATTAGATATTTGAATTTAGTTAACCCTAGCTAGACTCCTTAGAGGTTAAAGTCTTTTTAAGAAAAAAATCTAATTTTGATAGCAAATTAGAGAGGAAATGTGATCTTATCAAACTTCTTTTCAAAAATATATCTAAGAGAATAGCATTACAGAGTGATGAAAAGAGAATCATGATTTTCAAATTAAAATGTAGAAGATATCAATTGGCACATGAATTCTTCTAAGATTTAAATATTTGAAAGAAAGAGAAGCTAACTTATTATAAACTCATTTTGTGCCTCTTTATCAGTGTTGGTGCACCTTGCGTTTCTTTTGTTTTTTTTTAACTTTCTCTTACAATTATTTGGCTAACTTTGCACATCATTCAATTTTGGGCTCATTTTATGCTCCTTTTCATTTCTGCAAACTTACTTCCTTTATAAATATTTTAGGAAAAGCCCTCTCAGTTGTGAGATTATCTTCCAAAAATAAGAGAAGAAAAACTCACTCTCTTATATAATAAAGAGTAAACAACAAAGCAAAACCCATTCCATATAATAGAGACAAAAAACTTGATTTAGAAAATTTGAAGGAGATTTAATGATTTCCAAAAATATTCATATAAGATAGAAAACTGTATGAAAATTAACCAAATCTCTATTTCTAGGTCCAATTTTTAATTTGAAATAGATTTTGATTCAAAAAGAAATTACACCACCAAAGGAGTTAGAGAAAGAGGGATAGTCACCAATTTTTCTTCCTATAACTATTTTAGAGGAGTCAATCACTACTTACATAATGTTTTGAAAAACAAAAGGTAAGATTTCATTTAAAAAAATAATTATTAAAGTGAGTAGTATAAGATTTTTAAATTTAAAATTTTTTTATTTAAAAACACATGCATAAAAATAAAAAAATAAAACAATGAAAGACATAACTTAAAAAAAAATATTCAGATTTTAGATTTTCAAAGCATCTAATTTCAAGCATGAATATTTATGACACATAATCTAGTTCTTAAGGTGCTGAAGGTTTCAAAACCAAACATTTTCTAAAGATATCTACAAGTTTATTTTCAGTGGATATATGATGTAGCCTATTTCTCCATTGGTGACATATTCCCTAATTTAAGGGGGCCTTATGTTTATATGTTTGATCTAGGACCGTTGGACTGGATTCTTTAAAATAAAAATAGCACTAGTGATATCATTCAAGATTGGAATGATGCTCATAGGTAGTCCTAAATCTAATACTTGTTACTTTAGCTACAAGACTTATGCCACATAATATCCTAAGGCTATGTATTCTGCTTCATCAGTGGATAAGGCTACTGAGTTCTATTTTCTAGTTACTAAACCATGAGACTAAATATTGTACTATAAATTTGTGGGTTCTAGAAGTGCTTTTCCTATCAACCCTATATCCTGCAAAGTTTGAATAAAAAAATCCTATGATTTCAAAGGAAGTGTTATGCCTAGGATATCAGATTCCTAAGTTTTGGGTTCCTAAGAGATATCTAAGGATTCTCAAAATAGTTGTCAAGTGAGATTCTTTTAGATCAACCTAAAATCTAGCATAGAGATAAATACTAAATATAACATCAGGTCTGCTAGCAGTCAAGTAAAGAAGTGATCTAATTAGTCATGTATATTTCTTTTGATCAATAAATTTTTCTTTTGAATCCTTATCTAATGGAACAATAGAGCTCATGGGAGTATTTATTATCTTGTCCTTATTCATTTCATATTTCTTAAGGATGTTCTTAATATATTTTGATTGACTAAGGAAAATTCTATCATCCTTTTGCCTTATACAAAATCCAAGAAAATAATTTAGTTCTCCCATCATACTCTTCTAAAACTCCTTACTCATTATTTTAGAAAATTCATCACATAGGTTTTTATTAGAGGATCTAAATAAAATATTATCAACATAGATTTGAACAATGAGTAGTTCTTCTCCTACCTTTTTGAGGAATAGGGTGATGTTTATACGGCCCTTAACAAAGGTTCTATCTAGTAGGAATGTGCTTAGCCTTTCATATTATGCTTTAGGTTCTTGATTTAGTCCATATAATGCCTTTTTTAATTTGACCATAAGGTTGGGAAATTATAATTTTTTAAAGCCTGGGGGTTGTTCAACATACATATCTGTTTATATTACCCCATTAAGAAAAGCATTTTTAACATCCATTTGATATAATTTGAATCCCTTAAAGTTGACAAAAGCTAGTAGCACCGTTGTGGCTTCTCGTATAACTACAGGGACAAAGGTCTCTTCAAAGTCAATCTCTTATTTCTGGTTATATCACTTATCCACTAGTCTTACTTTTTTTCTTACCAATACACTAGAGTCATTCATTTTATTTTTAAAAACTAATTTTTATTTCAATAACACTCTGGTCCTTAGGCCTTTCAACAAGCTCCCAAATATCATTTCTAATAAATTAATTCAATTCTTCTTGTATTGATAGGATCCAAAATTCATTTGATAGTGCTTAATTTATATTTATGGATTCAATCATTATGATCAAGGTAGAGTGGTTAACTTCCTTTCTAAATCCAAATCTAATTCTAACACTTTTAGATGGGTTTCCTAAGATCAATTCTTTAGGATGACTTGAAGAATATCTCTATTCTTTAGGCAGTGAATTTTTAGGTTCTATCATTTCTTCCAAATTTATAGATTTTACTCCTTAGGTGAATTCAATCACTTCTTCTTCCTCTATCCCAGACTCTCAAGAATTATTAGATTCATCAAAAACCACATGAATGGTCTCTTCTACCATGTGTGACCTTTTATTGAAAACTCCAAAGGATTTTCTAACATTTGAGTATCCTAGGAAAGCTCCTTCATTAGATTTGGGTTTAAACTTTCCTAATAGAGAATTCATATTATTTAGAATGAACACTTTACATCCAAAGATATGATGGTGAGAGAGGTTAAGTGTCATACCCTTAAGGATTTCATAGGGTGTCTTATTTGGCTTGGATCTAACATTAACTCCATTCAGAACATAACAGGCTGTATTTATCGCTTCTGCCTAAAAATATTTAGGAAGTGAGTATTAAGCTAACATGGCTCTAGCATCTTCTACCAATTTTATATTCTTTCTTTCAGCAACCATTTTACTGAGAGGTTCTAAGAGATGAAAAGTTATGATCTCCCTCGCTCCATTTGATAAGATTTAAAATTTTTATTCTCAAATTATTCACTATAATCACTGTGAATGGTTAGAATTTCACAACCTAGCATTCTCTGAATCCATGCAAAGAATGTCCTAAACTCCTCAAATTATTCACTTTTATGGGATAAGAATCAAATTCAAATAAACCTTGAGTAATCATCAATAATCACATACCCCAAGACTTTCCCTCTTAGGCTTGTAGTGCTAATTGGTCCAAAGAGATCCATGTGAAGGACTTCCAAGTGTTTGCTAGTATTAATATCCTTGATTGAGTGGAAAGAGGATTTGACTTAATTTTCTAATTGGAAAGCATCACACAAGTGGTCATTAGTGAAATCTAGTTTGGGTATACCTATTACTAAGTCTTTTTGAGAAATGTTTCTAAGCTCTTTCATGCTTTCATGATGTAGTCTTCTATCTCATAACCAGAATTAATAAGTAAGAGTTTTAAGGCAAAGATAAGTAGCATATTCAATATAATTGAGATCAAACATGTAAATATTATTAATTCTTTTTTTCTTGAAAAATAGTATTTCCATTTAAACTAATCAGTCAGCTGTTAGATAAAAAATTTATGTTGAAGCCTTTATAACACAAATAGCTAATGCTGATAAAACTATATTTCAAGCCATATATTAGTAAAACATTTTCAATAATAAAAATTTTGAGTTTTTGATTATACCTGGCCCAACCACTTTACTAGTGGTGTTATCTCCAAGTGTTACCTTACCTCCTGCCCTAGCCTCCAACATGATAAATTGCTTTATATATCTAGTCATTTTCCTTGAACATCTGCTATCTAGGTACCACATACTCTCACTAGGCCTTTTGTGAGAGCATCTATAGAAAGTCATCAAAGATTAGATTTGAGAACCAAAAAAAGTTTAGGTTCCACCTTATGGATTTATGGATGAATGCCTTCGTGTTATACTATGATTTATATAGTTTTGGCCTCCACACTAAATGTGTTATACGGTGGATAGTGCAAGTGTGGGATATATATCCTAACATCTCATAAGAAAAATACTTAAGTCCTGGAAATAGATTCACTAGTCAATATGGGTTATGTTGCATCTTCCTAAGTTTAAATGATGCATGTTATGGTGATGGGTTATGAAATTTTGCAAGTGTAGGTGATGTTTTATTTTCTTTTAAAGTAGTTAATTTCTTTTACAAAAATTTATTTGCACTTTCAAGAATTGAATTATCAAATTTTAATGCATGCTCCCTATCATCAACTTCATCAACACATTAATTCTTTAAATGAATTTTCTAAATCAACATGAGATGCTTTTAAGGAATCATGTTCAGTAGCTAAATAATGATGCTTCTTGAATAGTGCATCAAATTCATCAAGTAAGATCATATAATTGTTACTCAAAGTAGAGTAACCTTTCTTAAGGAATTCATGTTCTTTTTATAAATTTGAAAAATAAGAATTAAAACTGACATACATTTTCCTGAGCATTCTATATGCACTATGAATTTTTTTAGAAACTTCAAATAATTCATTGTAAGAAAGGTTATATGCATTCTCTTGATAAGAATGATCAAGATGGTTATCTGTCATTAAGCACAAGTTGGTTACCTCATCTTCTGTTTCTACCTTGGATGAGCCTGAAGCGGAGTTTGCACAGAATTCATTTTGAGTCTATTGCTTGCTATTTTTGAATTTAGCTTTCTCTTCACACTTCTCCCTGATTGGGTGATCTTCAAGATTTGGTCAATCAGTCCTCAAGTACCCTGGCATCTTGCATTCAAAACAAATTACATAAGAAGATACCTTAGATTTTTTTATTAGCTTTACCATTATTCCATTGCTGATGATGCTTTTGCTTTTTCTTTAAAAAGCTTTTAAATTGTCTTGTCATTAGTTTTATATCATCATCATCTTTTGGTATGAAAATGTCTCTTTCATAATTATTAGATTTTAAGGTTATACTTTTCTCCTTTCTTTTATCACATGCACTAATTTGTCTTTGACTCACTCATTGCTCATAAACAATGAGTGATCCAAGTAAGTTATGAATTGAATAAATATTTAGTTCCTTAGATTCAGTAATTGTTATTATTTTAGCATCATAGGAATTAGGTAGATAACACAAAATCTTGTTAATGTTTTTAAAATTTATAAGTTCTCTACCTAAATCATGAAGGGATGTCACAATTTAAGTGAACCTAATCTATATTTTAGAAATTGACTCACTAGATTTTATGTGAAATAGTTCATAGTCATGGAGCAGAATCTTTAACCTAGATTATTTCACTTCATTAGTTCCTTCATAGGTTATGCAGAGTTTATCCAAGATTTCCTTACTAGTAGTGCAAGTATATTTATGCATGTAATATTCAAATTTTATTACACAGAAAAAGTAGCTTAAACATTTAGCATTTAATTGGACTAAATCTTTAACCTTAATACCCATTCAAAAAAGGTAGTTTCATTTTAATGCAATTTATAAAGCGAGAAGGTGCAGAGTATCCTTCATGAACTAAGATATACATGTGATAATTTATTGCTTACAAGAAAGTAAACATGCAAAATTTCTGAAAATTAAAAGGAATTTTATCAAATAATGATGGCCATTGATTGAATATTCTTCCACAGTATTATGATTTCCAAAATTAGCCATTGATTATTTTTCAAAACTTTTCTAAAATTTAGTTTTTGAATCTAGCTCTTATGCCACTTAAAAGTTTGTGAAGGTTATTGAACCTCAAAGAATCATCGAGGCTAACAAAGAGTAGATGAATTGGTAAATTAAAATTTTCTTTAACAAAAATAAAATATTTTACAAACTTTTTTAATATTTGAAAAAAAAAATTTATTATTTGATGTAGAAGCAAATTAATAACAGAAAGATCAGAGTTTTCAAGTACATAGTTAATCACAGAAAAATAAAGTGCAAAAAATATTAAGAAAAAACACACCAAGATTTATAGTGGCTCAGTCCAATATAACCTACATCCACTCCCTGGAAACCTTCGTTCAGGGTATTGCACTAAAACTAGTACCTCTCCTTTTTACCCCATAATAAGGTGGAGAAGCACTTATAAAATAACTTTCACCAACCCATTGTGGTAGAGAATCGAAAGCTTTTCATACTCTCCAAGTGATGGCAGTGTACCTTAAAGCTTTTTTTCATTTTAGGAGAGGGTAGAGTACCTTAAATCCATTTTCATCCTCTAGGTTATAGTAGAGAACCACAACATAGTGCTATAGAATGTCTCCCCAAATCCACCAAAGAATCAAGGAAAATAGTTGAAGAAGATAGGCAAGAACCTTGCTTTGAGTAACCTTATGAATCCCTTATAACTCTCCCTCACAAAAATCTCTCCCTCACTTCTCTCCCAAAGCTCTCCTAAACTCCTTCTCTATCCTCATGACATGCCCTAGAAAAAGAAATGCTCTTTAGCTAGAACTCACATTTGGAAAATTTATCATATAACTCATGTTATCTCAGAGTCCGTAGAACTATCCTGAGATGCCTAACATATTCTTCTTCAAAAATAAAATAAACCATAATTTTCTCTATAAATAAAATCATAAATGGGTTTAAATTCTCTATAAACACTTTGTTCATCAAATACAAAAAAAAATTATTGGTGTGTTAGTCAGCCCAAAAGGCATGATTAAAAACTCATAAGGTATATATCTAATACAAAGAGAAAAATTAATCAAATATGCTTCTCTTACCTTCATTTGATAATATTCAGATTGCAGATCAATCTTTAAAAATAAAGAAGATCTAGCAAGCTGATCAAACAAATCATCAATTCATGGAAGTAGAATACTTATTCTTGATAGTGACTTTGTTTAATTCTTTATAATAAATACACATGCACATCATGCTTTCCTTATTCTTTACAAATAGAATAAATACTTCCCATGGGCACACACTAGGATGAATGAATCCTTGATTAACTCACTCTTGAAGTTGGACTTTCAATTTTTAAAGTCCCATAGGTACCATCCTATATGGAGCTTAGAAGTAAGGGTCATACTTTAAATACATCAATACTAAACTCAATATCATTATCTGAAGAAAAATAGGCCAATATATCAAGAGAAATATATAGTAAATCTCACACCATTGGAACATAAAAAAAACTATAATATACCCTACTATCCCAAATAGATGCCAAAAAAACTAAATAACCCTTCTTTATAGTTTAAATATTCTCACGAAAAAAGATCACACATGAAAAAATACCTTTAACACCCTAAAACAAATAACTCTCACTTTGTTGAAATATTGTTGCTCACTTTTTCAAATAATCAATCTAAGCCACATACCTAGAATAACATCATAATATGAAATTGGTAATAAAATTAAAATAGACTTCCACTTCCACTTTTATCAAAGATTTCTATATCATAAAATAAACTCTACAGACTATCATAACATCTTTATTTAGTAAAATAATAGATAAAAAAAGTAATTAAATTTGAAGGCTAGTGTAATAAATCAAAGAAACACTCAAAAATAAATAAATGATTGGCTCTAGAATTAAATGAAATATAATATGTCTGATAAAAATTATAAATTATACTTGTAACCATATCGTGAGCATCTCAAGCCTCATAGTGAGTAAGACTATACACATATGCCAAAACCATAGCTAGAGAAACTAAACCACTAGGCTCTCTCTAACCACTATCAGATGGCATCTCTATCACAGAACAAAAACCACTACCTCTAAAAGAAGAACTCTTAACAAGCATAGGAAGTCGAATTATTCTCTATCTCCCTACCTATCTAATAGAACATGAAGATCTAAGTGCAAATCATTGATCTAATCCTGCATGTGGACACTCAGCTAAAATGTGTCTAATTTGTCTACACCAGAAACACTCTCCCATTGTCCTGTAATACTGACTAAAATGTCTTCTACCATAACTATGAAATATAGGTGATTCACTAGTAGAACCGAGCCATCCACATTACCTCTGTTAGAAATTGATATAGACTATTCATTTCTCCTAGACTCTCCCAATTAAATGTACCATTCTTCCCAAAAAATCCACTGCTAAAAGTCTCACTGCAAAATCTCTTTTTATTTTTAGTCTCTCCTAGACTATTCTCTTGCATCTATTGCTCTATAGAAGGTGGTACAAACCAAGTGAGAAATACATCAGAAAATTTTTGCCTACTAATTAAAGAATTCAACCTCCTCTAAAAGTGTTCCTCTTACTAGCCCATCCAGCAAAACTCTCCCACCATATATAATAAAAAAAAACTTCCAAATATACTTTTCTCTCAGAAGAATACTACATACCATCAAATGACTTTTCTCGCCTCCTCAACTAGACCTCTATTACCTTGGGATCAATAGTGCCCTCTAGTATTAGATCATTCAACCTAAAAATATTTGCAAATATTTATTTTTATTATCACATTGAATAGCAGAAACTCTGCTCTATGCTTCACCCATTATTTGGGCTATCAGACTAGCAAATTATTAAATTATATCAGAACTAACAATCAGATAACATTATGTGTAGGAGCTTTCTATCACTATATCCATCAATCATATTTGGGTCTAGTAGATTCATGATTATAAAGAACATGCAACAAATCATACGTATTAATAAAACAAAAACAAATGAACACCCAAACAGACTCAAAACTCCCCCACTTAATATATAAATCAAAATCTTATAGCTTAAAGACAATTTAGCAAAATTAGTGCAAAAAAATAATAAAAGCTTATCACAACTCACTCTAGAAATACCCACAAATGGAACAACTCTTATCATGTTGAACTGTAAAAAGGGAACCATAAGAATTAGTTTTAGAAATTTTTATAGATTTTCTTGCAATATATATATATATATATATATATATATATATATATATATTAAATTAAATAACAAACTACAAAACTATTAAAAACATTCAAAGTGCTAAAATAAACTCATCCATAATATCTCTTCAATTTCATCAATAGGTAAGTTTCTCATATACCTAACCAGAGAGCTAATGCAGTACCGACGAAGAAGATTATTATATCTATTGGACTATGAAATGGATTTTGGAATTTATTGATATTCTCCAAAAAAGATGTTGAATTCAATTAGTTCTAAAATAGTTAAAAAAAATACCAAAAACTTATTGGGTATTATGTGAAGTATTTAAAATATAGGAAAAAGTTCATTCAAGTAATATTTCCAACAAAGTTGCAAATGAATCATTCACCCATCATTAATGGCTCTAGAGATGTGTTGATCTCATTTTTGTATGAGGTCACTAGGAACCCACCCAAACTCCAGATTAATCATGACCTCTGATCAATTCAAATATTAAACCAATCTAGACTTCAATAAATTCAAATTCAAATCAATTCAAGCTTCAAACCCATGCAGACTTTAACCTAGTCTAATTCAAAATCAATACTCCATTTCAAACCTTGATATTACCTCTGGTCAATTTTCAACCCTATCCTATCATTTATGATCATCCAAATGATCATAAAATATTTGGACAACTCAAACTTAATCAATCAAATCCATAATCCAGATCAAACCCAAAAATCCAAACCAAAATTCAAGGGTAAAAGGCCAAGTCTTGAAAGCCTTTTCCATTGAATTTTTAAACACTTCAAAACCTAGTCAAATGACCTCTGATTCAAACTTTTTCAACTATACATTGATAGGACATGTATATAGAGGCAACCATCCAAATTTGAGCCCTTTTTGAGGTCCTTAATCCTAAAAATTGAATTGAAATCCAAAGGCTATAAAACCTTCAAATATTTATGACCTATGCCACTAGACCTACCCCCTAGTTGATCCTGACCTTGAAGCCTTCTCCTAACCCACCAACCGCTTCCAAACCCTTGATTATGACTCATTAAAAATCAAACTGTATTTTGGTGGATCCACTTTGACCACCAGCTGACTATGGATCAAAATGACCAAAATACCCCTTAAGGAAAATTTTAGAGTTTCCATAAACTTTAATATGTCTTTTTCAAATCAAGCCCAAAAACTTCTCCAATATATCCTAATCACCATTAGGAACACATTGGACTTAATCCCAAACCTTGGTCAAGCCTGGTTGACTAGGTCGACCCTTTTGACCCAAATACCCCTTAGGCATTTAAATGGGTTATTCCAACCTATTTAACCTACCAAACCCATTTTAATCTTCAAATCAACTTCAAATCCATTCAAACTCCACTTACCACCTCCCTTAGGGATTTAGACTTGATTGGATCCATTAACCAAATCAATAGTTGACTTAGTCAACTAAGTATAAGTTGAGTCAAATCTCCACATTTTGATTAAGCTACTACATATAATCAATTCAAGCCATCCAACCTATTTCAAACTTCAAATCAAATCCAAACCATTTCATGTTCATTGGTTAGTCAATTTATAGTGAGTTTGACCAAGTCAACTCACTAAGACTTGATCAAACTCCCACTTATATGATTTCATATATTCAAACATCAACCTTCAAGCCTTAAGTCCATCACTCCAACACCCTTGGCATCCTCACATGCCACATCAGCTATTATTGACCAGTTTACTTGCCAAAAAAAGTCAACAAACTCCTTTAAATGGCTTAAATTTTCAAATGGCTTAACTCAAGTTAACCAACTCCATATTAAATTACCCAACTAGCTCAAACCCAATCCCCTCATACCACCTCAGCTTCCATGTGTCATGGGGACCAGTCAAACCCTCAAACCTAGGCTTTAGGGTGGTAAAACTTTGTCAAATGACCTCTTAAACCTAATCCCTTTTAATCTTAAGCCATTCCAGCTATTTGATCAAGCTCTAGAACATTCTTAGGCTATTTTTAACCCTTGGATTAGGATCAAACAACTTTGATCATTACTCCCCATATGCTCCAAAGGACAAATCCCTAGCATGCCCTCCAGTCGATCAGGACTATCCATTGAAGCTGAAGAGACTAGAATAAGGAAAAACCTAAAACATGAGGCTCATTATAATCTAACCCTTCTCTCTCGACTCTAAGCCTCTCCAGCCAAGCTCTCTAATCATTCAACCCCTCAAGCACATATCCTTCACTTCCCAAGTGAAATCTTATCGGTCAAATCCGTTTCTGGTAAATCTCCAGCCACCTTAAGCACCAAATCTATCCAAGCCAATTTGTTATCGATCTAGGAGCTTTTAAGCTAAGGTTTCTTCTACAAAATGGATTGTGGATAGTTTACAAATGCAATATGCCACTAAATGGGTAATTCTATCCATTAAATGAGGTATAATCTCAAACCCTATTCTAGGATACACTAAATTAAATAGATTTTTTATAGCACATTTTAAGTTCTAAAATCACTTTCACATTGATTATGGTCACATACTCTATCATTCTTTAAAATTTTAAGTGAAACCATTGATCCATTCGTAAGAACAAGCCTAAAAACTCATTTTAGGGCTCAGTACTCGTAGGACATAACTATGCAAAATCTGAGTCATTTATCCTTTGATCGACTGTGTAGAACTTGTCATTCCGTAGCTCTATTCGACCATCTGGATCGATCCATGGTTAATTCATCTGTCTGTCTTAATAAGAGCCATTGATTTTGAATGGCGGGCAATCTGATGGTTATGAAACTGCACTGATGCGGTTAAGTCGCAACGCAGTTCGAGACCACGCCATCATAAATCATTGGGCATGATTATGCCGCTATGCAATCATGCCAAATGATTGCCAAAGGAAGCAATCATTGGTTGTGCTCCAGGAGCCTAATAACAACGCGCCACGTGTTTCTTGCCAGCGCCTGTGTCGACAGACCCATTAAATGATTTAAAATTTAATTTTAAATATTTTTAAACACATTATTAAAATAATTATATAAAATTAAATGTAAATTGAAAAAATTAATGTTTTAAATCAAATTAATCAGAAAATTAAATTCTTTTAATTAAAAAAAATTATTTTAAAATATTAAATAAATTTTAAATAGTTTTAAAACACTTAATTTTAAATATTTAATTATTATTTAATTAAATATTTTTCTAATTTTAAAATTTTAAATATTACAATATATTAAATAATTAAAAATTTATTTTAAAATAATTTAATTAAAATTTAATTAAGCTATATTTTGGAAATTTAAATCATTTTTTTAATAAATTAAATATTTAAATGTTTATTAATATTTATTTGGAATTAAATTTAAATATTTTTGAAAATTTGAATGAAGACTTTTTTTATATAATTTTAGAAATTTAGAGAACTTTTAAGACTCAATTTAATTTGATTTTAAAATTTAATTAATTTTAAATTAATTTAAATACATTAATTAATCTAAAAATTTAAACATTTAAATTAATTCAGAAAATGAGTCTTAAAAGTGATGACTAATCAATGCATAATTGCTTGGTTAATTATTTATTGGTTAATCTTTCAATTAATTAAATTTTAAACTTGATTTTCATGCTTTGGGTGCACACACCACTTAGCTTAGGGCTCTCCAAGATTTAGGGATTGATCGTGATTATGTTTGCATTAATGCTTGTCCAAGGGTTAGCAAAACTTTGATTCAAACCTACATAACCTAGTGACACCATTAAGGACAATAATTAAAGACATATTTGGAAAACTTAGAAGATTTTTAAAAATTATGATACACATGCTCTTGACTTGAAACTTTGAAAATTTTAACTTAGTGACACCTTTATAGGAAATGTTTTAGAATTTTTAAAATTCATTAAGCCCTTTAATTAATTCACTTAAGCTTAAACTCTTTATTAAGTCTTAAAATTTCTAGAAATTCTAATAAATCAAATTTAAATACCAAAAATACATATAATACCTCTAACTGACTAGAATTCAATTTCCAACTTAAGAAAAAAAATAATCAGATTTGATAGCAAATTTAAGATTAATTTAATTTTAATTAAAATCAATATTTAATTAATTTAATAAATTAATCATAATTAAAATATCCAAAAAAATTTCAAACACGTCATTATGAATAGCATATCATCTTAGGAGACGAGCATACCATTCCCTAATTAGTTCAAATTTCAAAAAAAACTTTAAATTTTATACTGATTATTATAGGCAAACTCAGGAGAGACAACATATGATCTCGAAAGATAAAAATAATGTTCAATCAAATGTTTGACTATAATAATTTGAATATGAGATCATTAGTTTTATAATAAAAAACATAATAGTAATTGATATATCTCTCTGAGAAAAGAAGTTATCAATCACTATTGATTGTTTGAAAAAGATGATAATGATCGTTGAATTTTGAATTTCTCAAAGATAATTAATTAAAAGTTTTGAAAACTTGATTTTGAAAATCTGGTCTAAGTTTCTAATTCTCCTATAAGCACAAGCCCTCATAGTTAATTACATCATAGGAAACTGTAGTTTCCTATGAATACTTTCGATTAAAATAATAGTAGAAACTTTATTTAAGATTTCAAAGCTGGATGTCAATGGATGTAAGGACTAGAACTTTCAATCAGGATTGGATCAAATTTGAGCACTTATTTCTAGAGTGAAAGGAGGAAGAGTTGGAGGTGCTTTGAGATTTTGAATTACTTTAGAAACACCCCAACCTATCCTAAGTATTGGGCTTAAATTTGATTGAGAGAGATTTAAGCTTAATTTTTTAATTTTATTAGAAAGTTGGCATTCAATTCCCAGAGGTTGAAGACTTATAGCTTGAGTTGCCTCAAAACCTAAGTATAAAGTTGGTACTAAAAATTAGTAACCCAAACCTAGCTAATGAAATACAAATCTGGACTTACCCCAACCTAGATTGGGGAGCGAGCTAAGCCATGTAAATGCTTCAAAACCATAAGTCTTGTCTTTTAATGTAGAGTGGTAGGGATGTTAATTTGATTGAGTTTAAGAAGTTGGGGCCGACATCTAGAGCAGATTCCTAATTGGCCCCTTAATATATGTTGGGTATTTTATTTCTAAGCAAATGTAATTAAAGTTTTAGATATTTTTAAGTTTGTTTCTAATGCGATGCATGCTAATTGACTTGATTATATACTTAAAATTTGAATTAAGAAATTTTAAAAGGATTAAATATAGGTTTTATCCTAAAAAATTTCATTGATTTCCCATGACAAATCTTCACCCTCATAGGCCAGGTGGTATGCCAAAACCCACAAGCGAGGAGGTGCCCAACAAAAGGAAAGAAGATGCAACAATCATGCATGCGAACTCCCGGCATTCCCGAGCTTACTTCTTAAATTCGTTAGAGGTTCCATGTTATCTTAAAAGTAATAGTTTTAAACGAGTCTTTAATTTCATGCAAAAAGGACTCGTTTAAAAGTATTTCTACTTAAAAAAGAAATTAATACTTTTAAGACAACATAGCAACTCTAACAAATTTGAGGAAGCCTGAGATTGCTGGGAGTTCGCATGTATGATTATTTCTTCTTCTTTCCTTTTATTAGGCACCCCCCACCTGCGAGTTTTGGCATACCACCTAGCCTATGAGGGTATAGATTTGTCAAGAGAAATCTATGCATTCTTCTAGGATAAAACCTATTTTTAAGCCCTTTTAAAATTTCTTCATTCAAATTTTAAGCATATAATCGAGTCAACTAGCAGGCATCGCATTAGATATAAACTTAAAAGTGTCTAAAAATATATTAGACATCATATAACCAACATATGTTAAGGGGCTAATTAGGAATCTGCTCTAGTTGTCATCTCTAATTTTTAAAACTCAAGTTAATTAACGTCCCTAGAACTCTACATTAAAAAGCTGAACTCATGGTTTTGAAATATTTAGGTGGCTTAGTTGGATCCCCAATCCAAGCCGAGGTAAGTATATATTTGCACTTCATTATCTAGGTTTGGGTTACTTATTTTCAGTACCCACTTTAGACTTAGGTTCTGAGGCAGACTCAAGCTATATGCCCTTAACCTTCGAGAATTGAATCACAACTTTCTAATAAAATTAATAATTCAAACTTAAATCTCTCTCAATCAAATTTAAGCCCAATACTTATGATAGGTTGGGGTGTTTCTGAAGTAATTCAGAATCTCAAAGCAGCACCTCATACTCTTCCTCCTTTGACTCCAGAAATAAGAGCTCAAATTTGATCCAATCCCTGTTGAAAATTATAGTCCTTACCTCCGTTGATATTCAACTTTGAAATCTTAAATAAAATTTCTACCATTATTTTAATCAAGAGTATTCATAGAAAACTATGGTTTCCAACGATGTAATTAACTATGAGGGCTTATGCTCGTAGGATATTTAGAAACCTAGACTAGATTTTTAAAATTAAGTTTTCAAAAGATTTAAATAATTATCTTTGGAGAATTTAAAATGTAATGTTCATTATCATCATTTTCAAATGATCAATAGTGATTGATAACTTCTTTCCTCAGAGAGATATATCAATTAATATTGTAGTTTTTATTATGAAATTAATGATCTCATATCTGAATTATTATTGTCAATCATATGATGTCTCTCTTGAGCTTGCATATGATAATTAGAATAAAATTTAAAGTTTTTTTTTTTAAAATTTGAACTTATTAGGGAATGATATCTTCGCCTCCTGAGATGATATGCTATTCATAATGACGTGTTCGATTTCAAAACTAAAATTCTAGAAATTTAACTTTCATAAAAAAAATTAATTCTCTTTCAAAATACAACTTTTAAATTCAAACAAGTTGTTAAGTCTATACTGCATGATGTTGCAAATCTTGATTCAGGAATTATAATTTTGATGATAGTGAACATTTTTGACACTTCTATTTTTCTACGACTACCTTGCCTACTAATGTTTCAGGTCCACAAGACTAATTACAAATTAAGTCATCTCAAGATTGGGCAGATTAGGATTGAGTCTATCTGCAAACTATCATTAAGTTTTTTTTGTACTTTTTCTTGAGTCAATTGTAATTAAAGTGGGTCCTAATGCTAAGTAAACTTGCACACACACACACACTTAGGAAAAAGTTTTATCTATTTTTAGAGTTTTCTATTTTTGATCACATCATTCGGGATGATCCTAAATCATCTTGAATGATAAGTTAAAAACAAAAATCCTAATAAGGGCATCCTAGTTAAGGTAGTTGCAATTAAATAAATCATCTTGGATAATATTTACATCATCCTTGATGATAGGTTTAAATCAGAAAGAATCAGCTGCCATATTTATTTATGCATGTTTCATTTTTTAAATTCATCCTCGACAATACATTGCAATTATGCCTAAATTATTTTTATAATTAAGGAAAGGAATTAAGGTTTGATTGCTCGATCATATCATCCTGGATGATCCCTAAATTGTCCGAGTTTATCAGTTAAATAAACCTTAGTTTCATCCTGGATAACTAGCATGATGTTCTGATTGATGTGTATTAATTTGTACTAATTGTCTGGGATGATCCTCTAACATCCTAGACGATCAAGTATTTTTCCATCATCTAGAGATGAAATTAGGGTGATGTTCTAGATGATATTTAATGTTTTGAACTAATTATCCTGGATCATCGTAAAATTGTTCGGGACGATTAATTTATTTTTCCATCATCTAGAAATGCAATCAGGATGATGTTCTGGATGATGCTTAACATTTTTGAACTAATCATACAGAATGATGTCCATCCTGGATGATCAAAACAAATAAGCCCTTTAATCATCCTGACTCTCTAAGATCATTTTGGCTGATTGAGCCAAATTTGTATTGATCGTATAGGATGATCAGCCGATCATCCTGGACGATAATGTTAATTTGTTGTAGTTAAGAGTGAATATAAAGTTCTTCTATATATGACCTCTTGTTTACCCAAGATTATAACTTTTTCTATTGTCTTGACCTAAGAAAGCTAAGAGGAGAGGGAGAGTAACGGAGAGAGAGAGGATATTGTGAGGGGGAGTTTGTGAGGGGTTTCACAAAGGTTGCTCCAAACAAAGATCTGAGTCATCTTCTTCGGTCATCATCCTTGATTCCTTAGAGGTTCGAGAGAGGTCTACTTCAATAATAAATCAAGGTTCTCTACCTACTTCAAGAGGAAGCAAAAGGAGTCAGGTTCTCTACCTGCTTCAGGAGGAAGCAAAAGGGGTTGGGTTCTCAGCCTCACTGATATCAGTGGAAAGGAGTTCTATATAGGCTTATCCACCTTGCAATGGGAGCAAAAGGAGAGTCACTAAGTTTAGTGCAATACCCAAAGGAGAGGCTCTAGGGAGTGGCAGTAGGTTAAGTTAACCGAACCACTATAAATTTTTGTGTATTTTATATTATTTTTTTTTCCACATTTAATTTTTGTACTTTAATTTTCTTGTGATTATTATTGGTTCGGTTTAAATTTAGTTTTTTTTTTTTTTTAGAAATTTTAAAATACAATTCACCCCCCTCTTAGTTAGTCTTGGGCTAATTCATAAGGGCTTAACATCCCTAACAAACTTTTAAGTGGTATCAGAGTAGGATTCATACAATCAAGTTTTTGAAAACTTTTAAATTTTGATCTATGGCTAACTTTGGTAATCATAATACTGTGGAAGGATATTCTATTACCCAACCACCTTTGTTTGATAATATTTCTTTTGATTTTTGGAAAACTCGTATGTATATATTTTTATAATCAATTGACTAACACATATGGATGCTTGTTAAGGATGGAAATTCACCACAAACTCATGAAATTAATGGCATTAAAACTAAACTTTCTTTTACTGAGTGGACTTTTGATGATAGTGATTTAGCACAAATTAATGTGAAATGCTTGAACGTTTTTTCTGTGCTTTGAAATCTGAAGATTAGATGCTTGTCTCAACTTGTGCTACTGGTAAAGAAATATGAGATAGATTGTGTATTTATTATGAAGGAATAAATTAGATTAAATAATCTAGGTTGAATATTTTATTACAAGATTATGATCTTTTTTATATGAAACCTTCTGAATTAATATCATAAATATATACTTGGTATACTCAAATTGACACCTCATTGCATGCCTTAAGAAGATAACTCACTAATTATAAAAAAGATAATAAAATATTGATATGCTTGCCTTCTTCTTTTGATGTTAAGATTACTACAATAACTAAATCTAAGGATTGGAATACTTATTCAGTTAATAACTTACTTGGATCACTCATTGCTTATAAGCAAGTGGTGAACCAAAGACAACTTGACGCGGGTGAGAAAAAGAAGGAGAAAACTATGGCATTGAAGGCTAACGATATGGGAAATAATTCTTTCAGATCTGAAAGTAATGATATTATCTTAATCACTAGGCAATTCAAAAGCTTTCTAAGGAAGAAGCAAATGCACCATCAAAAGTGGAATAAAGGTATGAGTGTCAAAAATTTTAGAAGTTTTATTGATATAATTTGTTTTGAATGTAGGAAGCTGGGACATTTTAAAGCCGATTGTCCTACACTTAAGGTGTACCCAAACGAGCAGAAGAGTGAGGAGAAACTAAAGTTCATAAAGGAAAAGAAGCGGTTCCAAAAGGCGTTCTAGGTGGATATTGCCTCTGACGCTTTTAAGATTGAAGCTAAAGAGGAGACAACAAACTTATGCTTGATGGTATATGATCATCCTAGTTAGAGTGACCAAGAAGAGGTATGCAAACTAACCTATGAATAATTACTTAAAGTTTTTGAACAAATTCATGCATCATATAAGAAACTTAAGAAATTGCATGCTAGTTTAAAATTGGAGTTTTTAAATTTGCAAAAAGAGTATGAAGCTATATTTAGTAATCACTCTACATTTGATATCAATCATATATCTTTACTTAATGAGTTTGTTGACTTAAATAAAAAGCATTTTGAGTTGGTCATTGAGCATGATTCATTAAAAGTAAAACTCATGGCATTGTAAAATGATAAACCATCATTGCATGCATAACATAACTTTAAAAAGAAGCATCACCACCTGAATAAATTAGTAAACCTTTTTCCTAGTGTTAGATGTTTTTCATGTGGTATGTTAGGACACATTTCACACACTTGTACTATTCACTGTTGTATACATTGGGTATGGGGACCCAAATTATATGATTCATAGCATAACACACTTGCATTGCATTCCTCTTTCCATAAGAAGGGACCTAAACTTGTTTGTATTTCTAAATCTAACCTTTGATAATTTTGTAAGAGTGCTCTCACAAAAGGCCTCATTAGAGCATGTGGTACTTGGATAGTGGATGCTCATGACATATGACTGGAGATGCCAACAAATTCATTTTGTTGGAGGCTAAAGCGGGAGACAAGGTTACTCTTGGAGACAACACCACCAAGAAAGTGGTGGGCGCAGGTATAATTGGAAACTCCAAGAACATTTTGATTGAAAATACTTTTCTTATAGATGTACTGAAACATAACTTGCTCAGCATCAGTCAACTTTGCGATAAGGGCTTCAACATAAAATTTTTGGTAAGTACTTGTATTATTAGCTTAAATAACAATATTGTTTTATAGGGAAAGTTGATCAATAATGTTTATATGCTTGACTTAAATAACATTGAATATACTGCTTCATTATGCTTAAAACCTATCACTGATGAGTTGTGGTTGTGACGCATAAGGATGTGTCATGCAAGTATAAAAACCCTTAGAAGAGTGAAACAAAAGGACCTAGTTAAAGGTGTCCCCAATCTTAAGTTCACCAAAGACCACATGTGTGATGGCTGCCAACTAGGGAAGCAAGACTAATCCTATTTTTATTCCATTAAGGATATTAACACCTCTAGACTTTTATAAGTCCTTCACATGGATTTTTTTGGGTCCATTAACACTGCCAACTCAGGGGAAAAAATCCATGGATTTGTGATTGCCGATGACTACTCGAGGTTCAATTGGATTAAATTTTTTTCACATAAGAGTGAGTCTTTTAATGAGTTTACAACCTTCTTCACTTGGATTCAGAAAAAATTAGTGTTGTGAATCTGATTTTAGGAAATAGAATTTTGATGATAGAAAACATTTCTATTTTTGCATGACTGCCTTGCATACTAACATTTCAGGTCCATAAGATCAAATTGCAAATTGAATCAGCTCGAGATTAGGTAAATTAGGACTGAGTTAGTTTGTAATATACGCCAAGTGTCTTTTACCCTTTCTTGAGTCAATTGTAAAAGTTATGGACTCTGATGCTAAGTAACCTTGCACACACACACACTTAGAGGAAAATTTTTATCTATTGGTTAGAGTTTTCTGTTTTGATCACATCATCTAGGATGATCCAAAAATCATTTTGGATAATCAGTTAAAAAAAATCTTAATTAAGGAATTTTGGTTAAGGCAGTCTTCATTAAGAGAATCATCCTGGACAATATTAGTATCGTCCAGGATGATAGGCTCAAATCAGAAAGAATCAACAGCAATATCTATTTAGGCATCTTTTATTTTTGGACATCATCCTAGACGATACAGTGAAATTATGTCTAAACTAATTTGGTAATTAAGAAAAGAAATTAAGGTTTGATTGCTCAATTAAATCTTCCTTGATGATCACAATATTGTCCGGGATGATCAGTTCACAAACCTTAGTTCTTCCAGGACAATGTATAATTAGCCTGGTTGCTTTCAGGTCGATGCTATGGATGATATGTACTAAATTGTACTAATTATTCAGGACAATTGAGTGATCGGCCTGGATAATCAAGTTATTTTGCCATCATCCAGACATCCTTTTAGGGCGATATTCTGGATGATATTGGTCATTTTGTACTAATTGGCCAAGACAATCTAGTTATTTTCCCATCATCCAGGCATCCATCAAGGGTGATGGTCTCGATGATATTCAATGACTTAAACTAATCATACAAGATGATATCCTATCGTTCTGGATAATATAAATAAATTATCCTTCTGATCGTCCAGACTCTCCTAATTCATCCTTGTTGATTGAGCGGAATTTGTACTGATCATATGGGATGATCAATTGATCATCCGGGATGATAATGTCAGTTTGTTGCAATTAAAAGAAAATCCAAATCACTTTAATATAAGCCTCTTATTTTACCCAATAATATATCTTTTGCTATTGTCCTGACTTGAAAGAGCTAAGATGAGAGGGAGAGCAAGGGAGAGAGAGAGGATCTTGTGAAGGGGAGTTTGTGAGGGATTTCACAAAGTTCCTCTAAATAAGGATCCAAGTCTTCTTCTCCGATCGTCGTCCCTGGTTCCTTGGAGGTTCAAGAGAGGTCAACTTTAGAAATTGATTAAGGTTCTCTACCTGCTTCTGGAGGAAGAAAATGGAGTTGGATTCTCTGTCTGCTTCTAGAGGAAGCAAAAGGAGTTGGGTTCTCTTCCTGCTTCTAGAGGAAGCAAAGGGAGTTAGGTTCTCTGCCTCATAAGGGTTGGTAGAAAGGAGTTTTTGTATGGGCTTCTGCACCATACTATGAGGGAAAAAGGGAGTTTGCTTTTATTCTTACCCTAACCCATTCTTACAACAAGGACTCTTTCCACTATTTCATTGCAAACATGACTATCAATACTGACCAGAGTAGGATTAGTTCCTATGTTTTAAAAAAGAGGGTAGAAATAACCAAGGAGGATTTGGGGATATTCCTAAATTTAAGGACTTAAGGGATTAGAGCCCAAACCTTGACCTCTTCCTCTGACTATGACTGGACTGTGATAAACCAAGTTATTAGAGGGATTAGAGAAGTATGTCATTTGACTAAAGTGTCCACTCTTAATCGAAATGCCCGGATCATCCAGCATGTTCTTCGGACTTCTATAATTCCTAAAGCTAGTGATCAAATAAATATTACTCCTCTTCTTTCTACTGTAACATACCTGATTATGACTGGCCAACCAATAGACGAAGCCCAACTGATCATTGATTACATGTATGGACTTTCTGAGATTGGCCCTGTCTCCCATAAGAGAAAGAAGAATATAGCCTTAGGACACATTGTGACGTACATTCTTGAAAAGAAGTATGATCTAGTTCATCATGTTCAACATCTAGAAGAGCCTATCTACTATATTAGTTCTTCATTCCGAGCAATCTTTGCTAAAGATGCACATCTAAAAAGTGATGACTTTGAGGGAGAAAGGAGAGGACCTACACCTGCTGTTGGACTAGACTTTTAGGAGATGGTTCAAAGCTTTGATCTTCTTGAGAGCCTCTTTGATCAACATTTTGATCAAATTAAAACTCATCTTCAGTAGCAAGATTTTCAATATAAGCACAATATGAGCTGGATAAGAGGTCAATTCAACTCGGTCAATACGAACATAGCTATGATGAATAGCTATTTTAATCTCTTCAACCAACCACCTCCTGCAGACTAAGGCCCCTCAGAGTTATAGATGTGCTTCTTTTATGATTTTCTTTACTAGTTTTGATGTTGTGATGTGATGATGTTTTGAATGTTTGTGACTGTCTTTAGTTTTTATTTTTACGTTTAATGAATCTTTGGGAATTGATATCATCTGTGCTCCAATGTATTATTTTTTTCTTGATATTAATAAAATATATCTTATCTTCTTTTAGTTTATTTTGATCTCTTTTGAAAATGTTCGTTAGCTTATATAATCATCCTGACTTAATTGATCTAAAAAGTGATATAATTTGAAAAGCAATACAAAATTTAATTTCATTAGAAAAATCTAATTTTTCAAAAATTTAAGTTGGCTTATAACTCAATCAAGTTAAGGCTATCAATCTAATGATTCTTTTTAGACTAACATAATTTTAATATTATTATTGCAATTTTGATATTTTATAATTTTTAATTTCTCTTTTCAATATAAGTATCTTTGTACTTAGAGAAATTTGAGCTTTTGGATCATCGATTTTGGAAGGATCAATTAAAAACTTGAGAAATGTATAGATGTACAAAAATTAAAAGAATGCACAATGGTTCACAAATTGAAAAAGAGGAATAAAATTAGCCCAATATAAAAAAATGCACAAAGTGTGCAACAAATATTGAAAAGATGCGCAAAGCGCCACAAGTATATATATTTTCCTCTATCTTTCAATCTTTAATTTCAAATTAATCTAATGATCAATTATATTTTGTATTGAAATTGGACTTAAATTAATTTTTATTTTGTCACCTTTGCAATAATTCTCCTTATCTGATTGTCTAGACTGATATATGACCTTGACTTATTTTTCTTTGTCTGTGTTATAACTTAATTTAAATGATATGAATCTTTATTTTTCTCTAATGAATATTAATCTTGTTATTACAAATATAACTCAATCTCTTTCAGGATCAATTATCAAAGATTTCTCATATGACTTCTTTCATTTTCGTAGTTTGTTTCTTCTTCTTTTTTGCTGTTGTCAAAAAAGGGGAGAAAAATTATTTGACATTTGATAGTTTTATTCGTGTGTCTTGTTTATCTTATTTTATTCGTGTCTTGAGTATTTTTGTTTTTCTTCATGTTTAGGGTTTTGTTTCATATTTTGGTGTCATTTTTGTGAGGTCGTCTTTATGTGTGAAAATTTTAAAATTAAAAAAAATTGATTTGTTCATAATAATTTCCCCTTATATTCACATGCTTATTCATTTAGGGGGAGCTTAGGAGGAATTTAGGATTTTCAAATTTACATAAACAATAATTGTTTTGCCATCATCAAAAAAGGAGAGATTGTTGAGAGAGTTGCTACTTAGCTTTGCATATTTTAAATTCTTGCAACTTATATATTTTTGATGTTTCCAAATATTATTGTTTTGATTATTATTTTCTCCTAAAACATTTTGGAAGAATTGTTTTTCTCTGGTGTGTACTAAAATTTCAAGAAAATCATACTCCTTATTGTTTGAAGACTTCAAATCAAATTCAGTTTCGAGTTATTGTATATTTAAGTATGTATTTTTCATTTTATTGAGTCTGAGAGAGTGTGATTGTAATTGAGTAACTGAGCACACATACACTAGGAGAAGAGTTTCAAAATTCACATTTTTTAAACTAATCGTACAGTATGAATCCTGTTCGTACGGGATGATTTAGTCAGTTATATTCCCTAATGAGCAATGGAACGAATAGTGAGGGTTAAAATTTTTCTAAGCATAGATCGTATGGATGATATTTTCCATTCATCCAAGGATGATCTTCTCTATTTTTTCAAAATGTGAAGATCGTACGGACGATATTTTCCATTTGTCCCAGGACTATCTTCTCTATTTTTGCCAAATGTGAAGATCGTACGGATGATAATTTCCATTCATCCTAGGATGATCTTATCTGGATTCACCAAATGTGAAGTTCTTACGGATTATAATTTCCATTCGTCCCAAGACAATCTTCTCAATTTTTGGAAAATACACAGTTCATCCAAACAATATTTTCCATTCGTCCCATGATGATCCCCTCTGCTTTTTCCAAAAACATAATTAGTAAGGATGATAATTTTCAATCATATTGGGATGAAGGGCTCTGTTCTATATACTTATAGTTCATCTTGACTTTTCGTACCAACAAACTTTAAAAAATGACTGTTTGTACCAGATGAACCCAATTCGTATGGGACGATGATCAGGTATGAAGGCAGTTCGTATTGATTCACATTGATTTTTTATGCAACAGTTTTTATATTGTTCATACGTACAAAATACGATTGTATGGGATGATCGTGGACAGTCAAATTTGAAAAATGCAGTTTTCTGGATGATGTTTCATGTATTTTCTATAAAAGGTCCACTTAAGACTGTCATTTAATCTTTTTATCACTTGGTCTTAGTAAATGGTAAAGGGAAACTAAAGGAGAGAGTAAGAGAGAGTATTTGAAATATATTTCTTCCTATTTGAGTGTGAAGGGTTCACTTGGTTACTCAAGGGTAAGGATCTCTGTGTATACTTTGTGTTTATTTCACTTTTTTTTCTTATCCTTCTAGATTTCTATTGTGAAGATCTTTCAAGACGATCCGGTTCTATACTAACACTCAGGAAGTGTGAACAGCCGAAGGTTCTCTACCTACACTTGTAGAGAGTGAAAGGATGAAGGTTCTTTGCCTACAATTGGAGAGTGTGAACAGCCTACGGTTCTCTGCCGACACTTGGAGGGTGTAAAAGGATGACGGTTCTCTATTGCACTAAGTACTGGTAGAAGAGAGTTTTGTGAAGGCTTCTCCGCCTTGCTGTGGTGGCAAAGGGGAGACACTAGTGGCAATAGTGCAATACCTAAAGTGGGAGACTTCAGGGAGTGATTGTAGGTCGTATTTGACTGAACCACTATAAATCTTTGCATCTTTTTATTTTCACTACTTTAATTTCTATTATTTTATTTTTCTGTGATTGAAAATTTATTTTTGAAAATTCTAAAAACAACTTGCTCAGTTTGTTAAAATAGTTTCAAACATTTAAATTCCAATAAGAGACAAATTTTTAAAAGTTCCAATTCACCCCCCTCTTGGTTAGCTTTCGGGACATAAGCTTAGGTCTAACAACCTAACTCATATTAATTAAGTTTCAACAGTGTTAGGTTTAGAGTCAAAGTTGTATGTATATTATTTAGTTAAGGAGATTTACTATTAATATAGAGAAATATATCATCTTGAAAGATGATATGCCTACAAGTAATAACTTTACATGCATATAGATTTTGGCATTTATAACATTTATGATCCAAACTATAATTAATAAATACATGTGTAGTTTATCTGAGAAAAACTTTGTTTAATGAATAAGGGTGTAACTATGAATAAGAAAGACAACTAAATATTTTGAGGACAACTTATTAGGGTGGTTGTATTTAGAGAAATTGATATGGGGATAAGTTTGGAGTTGTGGGAGAAGGCAACTAGTAAATAAGATAGACTTCTACAAGCATTGTGTCTACCAAAGCTAGTTTGCTAGGCTGGCATCAAGAATTATAGTGTAAATATTTCAGACAATGTGATGATGTTTGCATTCATAGCCACTATTCTATTTGATAGTGTATGAATAACTAATTTGAGGGATTGTCACATTGGAAATAAGTTGTTATAATGTGTGGTTGGTGTATTCACCACCACCATATTCCTAAATTATTTTGAGTTTATTATTAAGTTGTCATTAAACAAGATGTTTAAAATAGAGAAAGTGATAGGTGTGTTTTTTAATTTCCTGAACATTAGACATACCTAAGAAAAATAAGAAAAATCATTAAAAAAAAATAAGATTTATAATTTTTATTTAAGATAATTGGGGAGAATACGAGCTTAGAGTACAAGAATTTGTAAATGATAATTAGTGGCTTCTAACTTAAGCATAGGAGGATTGATGTTTTAACTATAGTAGTATGATCATTAGCTAGTAAAAATGGTATGGATGATGATGGATGACCTAACCTATGTGCTAAAGTTTAGGAACTGAACATAGTGTAAGAATATCAATTAGATGTGATGGCTTAGAGATATCATGGAAACTTTAATTGGATAGATTCCTTGATTGTTGGGACCATGGAATAGGCTGCAATGGATCTTTTGATCCTTATATAGCATAACCTAAAGTATCAAAAGAGATTAATGTAGCATGAAATCTTAAGAATAAATATTTTTACAAAGAGAAGGTTATGAAAAAGATTTGAAACATGAAAGAGTTGAGGTAATATGAGATTATGGGCTGGTGTGGGAAGAATACCTTGCCAAAATTATGAGATTAAAAGAGATTATACATTATAAATGGTCATTTGCTAAGGATCATTATAAGCATAAGGAAGTCAAACTTGTGATTAATCAATAATTAGATAGGATGAAGCTTTGAAGTTGAAATACCATTCTTCAATGGAATTAAAAGCATTTGGGAAATTGACAATTAATTTGGTAGATATGTTAGATTTGCATGATGCTAACATTTCAATGCAATATGCTATGATTTTTCACATATTTGACAGATTGTGGTAGAGATAAGAACTTGAACTCCACATATTGATATTTGGGAAGTTATACCTTCTATGAATTATTAAGGGATGATGCCCATGCTATTGTTGGTGGGGAAAGAGCACCCGCAACCACTTTAATAATCATAGCAAGTTAGGTATATTATGTTTCTATATTAGCTAAATCTCAAGTAATTTCAAATGTAATATTCGACTTTATTTGACTATAAATAATCCAATAAAGATTGTGATTATTCATTGGTTATAACATAGTGTGAATGTTAATCTTAAATGCTTGGTAAGAGAAAGGAAGACCATTAAAAGTATGAAGAATATCATTACACCGGTTGCTATTATTATGTTGACCTTTGATTTTATATTTGAGAGCTATTGGGTCATAGCGTGAACCTTTGTTTGAATGTAATAAAGCTCATTTCTGAGCTAAAAGATACGAGAATGATTGATGGACTGAAGCCTTCTTTCTAGGGTAATTCATATTTCATAGAAATATTCTATAGTAAGAATATAGGGTAATAAAGAAGATGAGATGATATTGTGGTATAAAAAGTTGCAGCAAGGTTTTGATTATTGAGTCTTAATATGAAAGAAAGATTTATGAGCACATTTTTGAAAATTGGACCGGACTGGCTGCTTCGACCAATTCAAAGGTGAACTGGTCTTACGGCCGGTTCGGTCCTCCTGAAAAACTACTCTAGCATCAAATAGGTTAGAACTGCCGGTTCAATTAATAATATATTTAAATAATTTAATTCAATATAAAATATTAAATTAAATATTAATTAATTTAAATAACATATATTTTATTTAATAATATAATTTCAAAATTTTAATAATATTAAATACTAATAATCATATCGACATGATTCCATTACCCAATGTGGGCTTAATCTATACAAGAAAAGATATATAAACAACACAACATAAAACTCCTAAGTGACTTGAGACAAAGCAAGTAGTAGTTTTTAGTTTCAACAATATGTGCATGAGGCTTGCTTCAATGAGAATTTGTTGAAAAATTTTTGTGTACAAAATTCAAATAAAAATAATCATAATAATTTTTAAAGTTCTTAAAATTATAATTATTTGTATATTTATAATTATTAAAAAAAAATTATTTATAATTTTAAAATTTTGAAAACTTCTATCTAAATAAGAAATTAAATGATATTAAAAAAAATAAAAAATCTATATAATTTATAGATGTAAACTATACCTAATTATATAACATAAATAAATTATTTATATTAAATTTATATATAAACTAAATTTTTATTAAATATAAATTAAAATCAAAGATAGGAGATATTTAAATTTAAATTTAAATTTAGTAATTATTTATGTTTAATTTTAAAATTATATATATATATATATATATATATATATATATATATATATATATATATATATATATATATATATATATATATATATATATATATATATATATATATATATATATATATATATATATATATATATTCTTAGAATTACGAAAATTTTAAGATTAAATTGACATTATTTTATGTTAATTTTATTTTTTTAAATAATATTAATATTTATTACGTCATACAGTTCAGCCCTGTTTTTGTGAACCTCACCTTCTTCTGGTCTGTTGTTCGGTCCGATTTTCACAACCTTATTTATGAGAGGCGATCCCATCATCGTTGACAATTTATTTGGTTGGTTCATAAGAAAATCTATTAAGATAGCCATCAATTTCATTGACCTAAAATAGTTTTATGATTTGTATTCTCAAAGTTACATGATCATCGGTGATGTGTAGAGTATTTAGAACAATTTTGATATTATTCATAAAAATTTTCAGTTAAAGTGGAATGGTTATTTCACCCATTTTTAGAAGAGCGAAATCAAGATTGTGAAAATCAAATCGGACATAAAACTAAAAGGAGAGTCCCAAGGTTCAATGGGCGTTGAATTGGATGATGTAATCAATATAAAAATTAGTTTAATAAGATTTAAATGATACAATAATGAAGTAATAATTTTGTAATAATATAAAATTATGATTAATAAATCAATTAAATTCATACATAAACAATATCGTCTATAATTTTAAATTTAAATTACTTCAATCTTTAAATTTGATTAATATTTAACAAAAATTTAATTCACATATAATCTTCTAAATTTAATATAAATTATTATTAATTAATGTTATAAATTTAGATATTATTTATACCTATACATAATAAACTAAATTCTTATTATAAATTTGTATTTATAAATTATTCCTGTTAGATCATTCATCATTAATAAATAAATTAATTATTATTATTTATAAAGTATAAATAAATAATTAAACTAATTAAATATTATTAACTAAAAAATATTCTTCATATTATAAATAATTACTTAAAATTTTTTATTAAAAAAATGTAATATGTATGTTGTGTAGTTAATAACTTCAACTTATTTGTTTAAATTCACATTACTTAAAAATTTGGTTTAATCTCACATGACTCCAGTGTTGGAATCATGCAAAATACTTGGTTAGTGTTTTTTTTTTTCAAATAATTATTTTAGAAATTTAATTCTTCTTAAAAAATCTAAAATACAGTAAATTTAAATTAATTTTTTAAATTTAATATTTTATTATTGATATTTTAAGTTAATTTTTTTAATTGTTTAAATAGTTCATTAAAGCTTGGGTGTAACTATCATTAGTGGAGCTTTGAACAAAAAAGGAATCGGAGGGATGCACAAGAGAAGATAAAAAAAATTATAAGGGATGATGTAGGACTTATTACTCTGATACCATATAGAATACCTAAGACAATGTATGGCATATTGATTAGTACCAAAAGAAGAAAATGGGAGAGTAGGAAAAAGAATAGTAGTAGTTGATAATGCTATATTTTTCCATTCGATTCAATATTGAGTTGTCATTTCTATTTTATGCAATGCTAATCTGCCACAGCAACAGAACAATTATGAAGCAAAGGCCGGAGGTTAAGGTTTCATTTGGAATGACTTTCCTACTGTCACATAAAGCAGATTTCTAGTAATAAAATTAAAATTTTTGTACTAAAAAGTTGTTTTTGTTGAGTCCAGTAATTAGGTTGTTAAGCCTAAGTAAATGTCCCACGGCTACTAAGAGGGGGGTGAATTGGTAGTTTTAAAAATTTTAAACCCTCTTAATGATAAAGTTGAAACGAAATAAAATTTTCTTTTAAAGTTTGTAGAAAATTGTTTTTCAACCACAGAGTTGTTAAAACTGAAATTTAAAGTGCGGAAACGTAAAAGCAATAAAGTAAATGACACCAGATTTATAGTGGTTTGGTTTATAACCAGACCTACATCCACTCCTCAGAGGCACCCTCTGATTATTGCACTAATACCACAAAGTGACTCTCCTTTAGCACCCACAGCAAGACGGAGAAGCCTTTACAACACACTCTTTTCACCACTACCCGGTGCGGAAGAGAACCGTCGTCCTTTTACACAATCCACAGTGCTAGCAGAGAACCATCGTCCTTTTACACTCTCCTAGTGTGGGCAGAGAATCCTACGGCTGTTCACACTCTCCAAGTGTAGGCAGAGAACCTTCGTCCTTTTACACTCTCCTAGTGTGGGCAGAGAACCTTCGTCCTTTTACACTCTCCTAGTGTGGGCAGAGAACCCTTCGGCTGTTTACACTCTCCAAGTGTCGGCAGAGAACCGGATCTCCTTGACTGATCTTCTCACAAGAATCTAGAAGGAAGATGGAAAAGAGTGAATAAATCCAATTTCACAAGTAGAGACTCTTACCTTAGTAATTCAAGTGAAGCCTTCTCGCTCCAGTGGTAGGAATCCTCCATTGAATGCTCTCTTCCACTCTCTCCTTGGCTATTCTCTCAAGAGGCATGAAGATCAAATGACAAAAAGATTGGGTGGCAGTCTAATTTGGACTATTTATACAAAAGATAAGAAAAACCGCCCAAAAACTGCAAGTTTCCAATTCTGTACGCAATGGATCGTCCTGTACGATCCTGGATCGTCCTGGACGATTTTACTTAAACGATCTGAAACGACCCAATTTGTATATGTGTACGAAATGACTTCGTACATATGATCGTCCTGTACGAACTAGGTTCGTCAAGTACGAACGGTTATTACATGGTCGGTTCTAGAAACTGCTGAAAACTGTTCTAAGTCGGTTAATCATTTGGACAAAAATATGTTCGTCTGGAAAAAAATTTTCCAGAGAGCCGATCGTCCTGGACGATTATTCATTTCTTCTGGACGAAAATTTTCCAGAGGACCAATCTCCACGGACGATAATTTGTTTTCGTCTGGACGAAAAATTTCCAGAGACCTGATCGTCCGGTACGATATTTAATTTTGTCTGTACGAAAATTTTCCAGAGGACCGGTCGCCTTGTACGATAGCAAAATTCGTCTGGACGAAAATTTTACAGAGAACCCATCGTCCGGGACGATAATAAATTTCGTCCTGGACGAATAGGACTTAGAAAAAAGTTTCGAGCAAATTCCTATTCGTTCCAAGTGCTCTATAGGAGATAACTGACGGATCGTCCAGTACGATAAATATCGTCCCGTACGATCAGTATAAAATTCTATGATCTCCTTATGTGTGTGTGTAAGTTTTTTATTCACTCAATTACAATCACTCCCTTTCAAAATTAAATCAAAGAAAATGCAAACTTCAAATAAACAAAATATCTCATGTTGAATTTGATTTGAAGTTATCGTAGTCTGGAGTCGGATTTTCCTGAAATGTTAGTACACACAAGAGCAAGTGCAAATCTTCTAAAATTGTTAGGAGATAGCTATACATTTGAACAATAATGTTTGAAATCATCAAAACTACATAAGTTGCACAAATATAAATCATTCAAATAGCAACTATTCAAACAATCTCCCCCTTTTTGATGATGGCAAAACAATTATTATTTGTATGGTTTCAAGTTAAACAAATCTCCTATCTCCTAAACTCCCCCTGAATTGATGAGTACATTAAAATAAGGAGGCATAAAGAACAAAATTTATGTTTTTCTAAAGTTTTAACACAAACAACTATAAAGTAAAAAAAAACTTGCAAACAGAACAATCAAAACAGAAAATACAATAATTTCTCCCCCTTTTTGACAGCAACAAAAAGTAAAGAAGAAATAGATAAGAAATGTAAGTAATTATATGAAATTCATTTTTAAAATTTAATCTAAATTGTGATTGACATAGGGTATGCAATTCTAAACTAAAGATATTAGGTCAATCATAGAAATTCATAAAATTTAAGAAGTGATATAACATTGTAAGTAAGAAGAATTTATCAAAGACATGATTCAATTTAAACATTTGACTATAGAAAATCATTACAAGAGAGATGTATAAAAATTCTATATTTCAAAGTTCAAAAAAATATAAATGAACATAAGATCAATTTGAATTAAGAGATTGAACGAATTTGGAAAGAAGAGAATTACCTCATGTGGCGCTTTGCGCATCTTTTTCAAAATTTTGGGGCACATTTTTGTGCATTTTTTCTTGGTTGGGCTTATTTTGTGCCTCTTTTTCACTTTGCAAATTTTTGCGAATTCCTTTTGATTTTTGTACATTTGTACAATGTTCAAGAGTAATTGAGACCAATTCTTTCCAAAATCTATAATCTAAAATTTTAAATATTTCTTAGTGCATAAATATCACTTGAGCATAGAAATACAAAATAAGAAAACATCTAAATTGCAATAGTAATATTAATTTTTATGTATTCTAAATGAATAGACATGAATTTAAAAGTTCTAATTACAACAAGTTATAAACAACTTATAAATTTAGAAAGACTAGATTTTCTAATATAGATAATCTCAAATTACAATCTAATTTAAGCACTATGAAGATTAAATAATACTAATGAAATTCATAAGCATTAACCACATTTCAAAACAAGTCTAAAAAAAACTTTCATTGATACTAAAGAAACATATTACATAAAAAGAAGAAAATACATTGAACTTAAAAAAAAAGAAAAACCAACATAAACACAAACACTTAAAAACAGACACGATAAAAACATAAAAAACAAATACAACAGACACACATAAAAACATTTCTACTGTTCTGGAGGAGGAGGAGGAGGAATGCCGCCAAAGAGGTTGAATTAGGAGGCCATCAACATTACATTGGTATTAATTTCATGAACTTCATCTTTAATATTACCAATGTCTTGTTGCTGCTGCGTGAGTTGAGCATCAAATTGATCAAACCTTTGATTAATGTGAGTCTCTAATCTATCAAATCTCTCAATCAGATTCTGGTAATCTGATTGAGAAGCAGAAGCTTGCACTCCTTCTTCTTCTTCCTCTTCTGAAGCACTGGCATGTGCTTTTTCTTTTTCTTTTTCCTCCTTGAAGAGCAATCTGAATGATGCATCGTTATAGTAAACTGGCTCTTCATATTCTTCATCAGGATGCACTATGTTGTATTTTTTTTCCAAAATATAAGTGATTAAGTGTCCTAATGAAATGTTCTTCTTCCTCTTCTGATCTGCATGTCCTATTTCTGAAAGCCCATAGATATGGTCTATGATAAGTTGGGCTTCGTCAATAGGATGTCTTTCCATGATTAAAAAGGTTAGAACAGAAAGGAGAGGGGTAATGTTAATCCTATCACCAGCTTTAGGAATAATTGAGGATCTAAGGATATGCTGGATGATTCGGGCATCTTGGGTCATACCGGAGACTCTAGCAACATGATAGGTTATGCCTATTTCTCTAATCACCCTATTGATTTGAAACCATTTGAAGGAGGTTTCTGACATTAGGGTGTGGGCTCTATATCCCTCAGTTCTTAAGTTTAAAAATGCACCAAGGTCGTACTTGGTGATCTCAACTTTTTGCTTAAAAACATAAGAACTAATGGTGGAGTGGTCAGAATTGAAACTCATGTTAGCTAGAAAGTAATGGTAGGTTTGCTTATTGTAGAAGTGGACGAGAGAAAGAATGAACTGAAATTGGGTTGAGGCGAAGAGGTGCAATACCCGAAATTTTAACTCAGTTTGAATAAGAATGCGAGAGGGAGTGATCTTTGCGGATGCAAAACGAGGAAAAGATTCCTCATTCGCCTTAGAGAGAAAGTTGTCTGGGGCATTCCTATTTGGTTTCTTCACCAACACCTTTTGTCTTTTGCTAGAGGAGACCATTGTTGATTTGATGTAGAAAGAGATTGAAAATGAAGTTTGGAAGTGTGATTGTCAAGTTTGAAAGCCTTCATATTTAAAGAAAAATGATACGTTCGTCCTGGACGAAAATATTCATCCTGGACGAAAAATTATCGTTCGTCTGGACGAAAAAATTCGTACAGACGATCCAATACGTCCAAAATGTAACGGCTTTTCGTAATCAACACAACTTACGATGCGTCCCTTCGTACAGGCTTTTTGACTTGACCAATCGTACAGACGAAAATTTTTCGTGCAGACGATCAAAAAGTAAATCGTTTTAATGACTCTTGAAAACCATCCCCTACAATGAACCGACACATGTTCTTCTGGACGAACAAAAATTTCGTACAGACGAAGTTCATATTAAAAACTGTCTTATCCACTCAACCGCTGCATTCAATCATCCCGACGTTTGAGAGAGAAAAGAAATTCGTCCTGGACGATCATCAGATCGTACAGATAATCTAATTAAAAACTGTTCTCAAAACGGTTAAAAATTCGCGCAAACTATTCCTTCACACATCGTCCCGTACGAAACCAATTTCGTCCTAGACGATTTCCTACAAAAAAGAATTTTAATTTTGAATTTTTTTTTTAAATTAACAAAATCAACAAAAATATTCAAAACACAGAAAACATAAAACAAAACCATAAATCCAAAAACAATTCATTCAAAACACACAAAATTTCACAAAATCAAAAAACAAAACAAAACAAATATCAATGTTGCAAAGACATTTTGTTTAAGCATTCAAATCAATAACACCAAGCCTTGTTCTTAAAGTACTGAAGGTATCAAAGGCTAAAGGTTTTGTAAAAATGTCTGCAAGTTGATTTTCAGTTGAAACATGTATGAGTTCAATTCTCCTTTGGATACATGATCCCTTATGAAATGATGCCTTATATCAATGTGTTTGGTTCTAGAATGTTGAATAGGATTTTTGGAAATGCAAATAGCACTAGTATTGTCACAATAAATTGGAATAGTGCCTATAGTTAATCCTAAATCAATCAACTGTTGTTTTAACCAAAGTACTTGTGCCACACAACTTCCTAATGCAATGTATTCTACTTCTGCAGTAGATAGTGCCACTGAATTTTGTTTTCTACTAGACCATGAAACTAATGAATTTCCATTGAATTGACATGTTCCAGAAGTGCTTTTCCTATCCACTCTACAGCGTGCAAAGTCAGAATCTGAGTAACCAATAATTTCAAATGAAGAGCTAAACTTAGGATACCAAATTCCTAAGTTTTGAGTTCCTAGTAGATATCTTAAAATCATTTTCACGGCTGTCAAATGTGATTCTTTTGGATCTGATTGAAATCTAGCACATAAGCAAACACTGAACATAATATCTGGTCGGCTAGCAGTCAAGTAAAGTAAAGATCCAATTATCCATCTAAATTTCTTTTGATCAACAGATTTTCCCTTAAGGTCCTTATCCAACTGAACTGAAGAACTCATTGGTGTACTAACAGGTTTAGCATTGTTCATTTCATATTTTTTGAGGATATCCTTAATATATTTAGTTTGACTAAGAAAAGTACCTTCCTCAAGTTGCTTAATGCTAAATCCTAGAAAGTAATTTAAATCTCTCATTAGACTCATTTCAAATTCACTACTCATTGTTTTAGAAAAATCATCACAAAGGTGTTTATTTGAAGATCCAAAGATGATGTCATCCACATAAATTTGAACAATAAGTATATCCTTTCCAATTTTCCTAAAAAAGAGAGTTGTATCCACACTTCCTTTTTCAAAAGATCTTTCAAGTAGGAAGGTGCTTAACTTCTCATACCAAGTCCTAGGTGCCTGTTTCAATCCATATAATGCCTTTTTTAATTTGAAAACATGATTTGGAAATTTAAAATTTTCAAAACCTGGAGGTTGTTCTACAAAAACATCTTCCTCAATTACCCCATTTAAAAAGGCACTTTTGACATCCATTTGAAATAATTTAAAACCTTTAAAACAGGCAAAGGCTAGTAAAACCCTAATTGCTTCAAGTCTAGCTACAGGGGCAAAAGTTTCCTCAAAATCAATTCCTTCAATTTGATTATACCCCTTAGCTACTAATCTAGCCTTATTTCTAATGACTACTCCTGAGTCATTCATTTTATTTTTGAACACCCACTTGATTCCAACAACACTTTGATCTTTTGGCCTTATAGTTAGTTCCCAAACTTTATTTCTTACAAATTGATTTAACTCTTCTTGCATGGCCAATATCCAAAATTCATCTGAAAGTGCTTGATCAATGTTAGTGGGTTCAATAGTTGAAAAAAAGACTGAATGATTGACTTCCTTGTTTAATCCACGCCTAGTTCTAACACCCTCACTTGGTTCACCTATAATCAATTTCTTTGGGTGGTTTTTAGAAAATCTCAAATCTCTAGGCAAAGGGTCTTCTCTTTCTAAATTTTCTTCCACATTTTCTTCCAAACTTAATCTATCAATCTTTTGAGAGTTTTCTTCAATTTCTTCTTCAACAACATTTGGCTCTTCCATGTTTCTATTTTCATCAAAAACAACATGTGTGGTTTCTTCAATGACTAAAGTTCTTTTGTTGAATACTCTATAAGATTTTCCAACACTTGAATATCCAACAAAAATTCTTTCATCTGATTTTGGATCAAATTTTTCTAAGGCAGATTTTCCATTATTATGTATGAACACCTTGCAACCAAATACATGCAAATGAGACAAATTTGGTGTTCTACCTTTTGGCAACTCATAGGGTGTTTTATTCAAATTTGATCTCACATTCACCCTATTCAGAACATAGCATGCAGTGCTAACCGCCTCAGCCCAAAAATATCTAGGAAGCGAGTATTCTGCTAACATTGCTCGGGCGGCTTCTATTAATGTTCTGTTCTTTCTTTCAACTACTCCATTTTGTTGAGGAGTTCTAGGTGCAGAAAAATTGTGATCAATCCCCTTTTCTTTACAGAAATCTTCAAATCTTTCATTTTCAAATTCTCCTCCATGATCACTTTGTATAGAAATTATTTCACATCCTAGTTTTTTTTGTATCCAAGTTGAAAAATTTCTGAATTCCTCAAATGATTCACTCTTATGAAAAAGAAATTTAACCCAGGTGAATCTTGAAAAATCATCTACTATAACAAATCCATATACCTTTCCTCCTAGACTAACAGTGCTTACAGGTCCAAAAAGATCCATGTGAAGAATTTCTAAAGGTTTACTGGTCCTAAGATCTTTATTGGACTTAAAAGAGGACTTCACTTGTTTTCCTAATTGACATGCATCACATAGATGGTCCTTGGTAAAGTCTAGTTTAGGTATTCCTCTCACCAAATTCTTTTGGGTAATTCTTCTAAGATTTTTCATACTAGAATGACAAAGTCTCCTATGCCAAAGCCATGATTCATCAGAAACAGCTTTTAAACAAAAAGCAGTAGGAGATTGAATACAATTTAAATCTAGCATGTAGATATTGTTTACCTTTTTCCATTTAAAATAATTTTCCCATTTAGGCTAATTATGCAGCTAGTAGGTAAAAATTTTACATTATAGCCCTTATCACATAGCTGACTTATGCTAAGCAAATTATGTTTTAAGCCTTCAACTAATAAAACATTGTCTATGAAAAAGTTTTTCAAATTTCCAATCATACCTGATCCAACCACTTTCTTTGTGGTATTATCTCCAAGTGTAACCTTGCCTCCACTCTTGGCTTCCAGCGTTATGAATTGAGCAGTATCTCCAGTCATGTGCTTTGAACATCTGCTGTCCAGGTACCATATACTCTCACGAGGTCTTGTGTGAGAGCATTCCTGCAAAATTCTCAAATGTTAGACCTGGGAACCCAAACTAGTTTGGGTTCACCTTTATGAAATTTATAATTAGATGCATGTATGATATGTCTAGTTTTATGCATCTTAGTTCTCCACACCAAATTAGGTTTCATCTTTAAAGTGCAGGTGTGAGATATATGTCCAAAAAATCCACAATTGTTACATTTAACATTAGGAAAAATATTTCTATGTTTTCTTTCATATGATTATCTTCTAAGGGATTTCATGAATTTAGGATAATATTTATGATTTGTAAAATCTTCAAGTTTAGGGGGGTTCCTATTATCCTCGAGAGCTCTTATAGTGAGTTTGTAAAATGAATTCATATCCTCCAAGATTCGATTGGTATAATTGATTCTATATGTCTTGCTCTCAGATTCATCCTTAAATTTTTTAAATTCTTTTTCAAGTTCAGCATAGGATGATTTTAAATTTTCAAAATTTTTATTCAAGTCATCATATTCATCAAGTAGTTTCATGTGGTTGCTATCAATTAAAGCATGATCTTTCCTAAGGATTTCGTGTTCCTTATTAAGCTCTTCCAATTCTAAAACTACACTAGCATGCATCTTTTTCATTTTCCTATATGCATCATGCATGTGTTCAGAAACTTCAAACAATTTATTATAGGTTAAATCACATACCTCTTCTTGATCTGATTGTTCAGCTTTATCTGCCATCAAGCAAAGGTTGGTGACTTCTTCTTCTTTTTCAGTCTCAGATGAGTCTGAAGCTGAGTCCGTCCAAAAAGCCTTTTGAAACTTCTTCTTGCCCTTCTTTACCATTAGTTTCTCCTCTACCTTCTTCTTGCTAGGAGTGGCTTTGAGTTTTGGACAATCAGTCTTTATATGACCTGGTTTCCTGCATTCATAACAAATCACTTCATTAGAAACCTTGTCATTTCTGTTATACTTACCTCTATTCCATTGCTGGCGTCTCTTCTGCTTCCTCTTTAAAAAGCTTCTGAATTGTCTAGTCATCAGTGCAATATCGTCTTCATCCTCAGGTTGTGAGTGTTCACTTTCTGACTCTTCCACATTTAGTGCAATATTCTTGTCCTTTCTTGGTTCACCTGCATCAATCTTTCTTTGACTTACTCCTTGCTCGTAAGCAATGAGTGAACCAAGAAGATTGTCAATGGAATAAATGTTCAAATCTTTAGACTCTGTAATTGCAGTAATTTTAGCATCGTATGCAGTAGGTAAACAACGAAGAATCTTATTGACCATTTCAGCATTAGTTAATTCCCTACCAAGTGCATGCAAAGAGGTGACAATTTGAGTGAATCTTGTGTACATGTTAGATATAGATTCATTAGGTTTCATGCGAAATAATTCGTAGTCATGTAACAAGATATTGAGTCTTGATTGCTTAACCTCATTTGTCCCTTCATAAGTACTACAAAGTCTATCTCATATGTCTTTTCCGCTTTTACAAGTGGAAACTCGCATGTAGTCTTCAGATTTTAAAGCACAAAAGAAACTATTTAAACATTTCGCATTTAATTGTTCTAAGTCACGTTCTTCTATAGTCCAATCTGCATAGGGTGTATCTACCCTTATTCCATCAACTAATCTAGTTGGTTTTGAGTAACCTTCCTAGACTAGCATCCACATGCGATAATCAAGTGACTGTAAGAAAGTAGACATGCGTGTTTTCCAAAAATCAAAAGGAATATTGTCAAACAGTGGAGGTCTAGTGATAGAGTAACCCTCAGGTGTGTTTCGGTTTCCAAATGTAGCCATCTACGTTAATCAAAAAGTAGTTCAAACTTATGATTTTGAAACTATGCTCTGATACCACTTGTTGAGTCCAGTAATTAGGTTGTTAAGCCTAAGTAAATGTCCCACGGCTACCAAGAGGGGGTGAATTGGTAGTTTTAAAAATTTTAAACCCTCTTAATGATAAAGTTAAACCGAAATAAAATTTTCTTTTAAAGTTTGTAGAAAATTGTTTTTCAACCACAGAGTTGTTAAAACTGAAATTTAAAGTGCGGAAACATAAAAGCAATAAAGTAAATGACACCAGATTTATAGTGGTTCGGTCTATAACCAGACCTACATCCACTCCTCAGAGGCACCCTCTGAGTATTGCACTAATACCACAAAGTGACTCTCCTTTAGCACCCACAGCAAGGCGGAGAAGCCTTTACAACACACTCTTTTCACCACTACCCGGTGCGGCAGAGAACCGTCGTCCTTTTACACAATCCACAGTGCTGGCAGAGAACCGTCATCCTTTTATACTCTCCTAGTGTGGGCAGAGAACCCTACGGCTGTTCACACTCTCCAAGTGTAGGCAGAGAACCTTCGTCCTTTTACACTCTCCTAGTGTGGGCAGAGAACCTTCGTCCTTTTACACTCTCCTAGTGTGGGCAGAGAACCCTTTGGCTGTTTACACTCTCCAAGTGTCGGCAGAGAACCAGATCTCCTTGACTGATCTTCTCACAAGAATCTAGAAGGAAGAAGGAAAAGAGTGAAGAAATCCAATTTCACAAGTAGAGACTCTTACCTTAGTAATCCAAGTGAAGCCTTCTCGCTCCAGTGGTAGGAATCCTCCTTTGAATGCTCTCTTCCACTCTCTCCTTGGCTATTTTCTCAAGAGGCACGAAGATCAAATGACAAAAAGATTGGGTGGCAGTCTAATTTGGACTATTTATACAAAAGACAAGAAAAACCGCCCAAAAACTGCAAGTTTCCAATTCTGTACGCAATGGATCGTCCTGTACGATCCTGGATCATCCTGGACGATTTTACTTAAACGATTTGAAACGACCCAATTTGTATATGTGTACGAAATGACTTCGTACATATGATCGTCCTGTACGAACTAGGTTCGTCCAGTACGAACGGTTATTACATGGTCGGTTCTAGAAACTGCTAAAAACTGTTCTAAGTCGGTTAATCGTTTGGACGAAAATATGTTCGTCTGGACGAAAATTTTCCAGAGAGCCGATCGTCCTGGACGATTATTTATTTCGTCTGGACGAAAATTTTCCAGAGGACCAATCGCCACGGACGATAATTTGTTTTCGTCTGTACGAAAATTTTCCAGAGGACCGGTCGCCTCGTACGATAGCAAAATTTGTCTGGACGAAAATTTGACAGAGAACCCATTGTCCGGGACGATAATAAATTTTGTCCTGGACGAATAGGACTTAGAAATTTTTTTCGAACAAATTCCTATTCGTTCCAAGTGCTCTATAGGAGATAACTAACGGATCGTCCAGTACGATAAATATCGTCCCGTACGATCAGTATAAAATTCTATGATCTCCTTATGTGTGTGTGTAAGTTTTTTATTCACTCAATTACAATCACTCCCTTTCAAAATTAAATCAAAGAAAATGCAAACTTCAAATAAACAAAATATCTCATGTTGAATTTGATTTGAAGTTATCGTAGTCTGAAGTCGGATTTTCCTGAAATGTTAGTACACACAAGAGCAAGTGCAAATCTTCTAAAATTGTTAGGAGATAACTATACATTTGAACAATAATGTTTGAAATCATCAAAACTACATAAGTTGCACAAATATAAATCATTCAAATAGCAACTATTCAAACAGTTTTAAGAAGCATTAAAAATGCCATCCCAAACAAAGCCTATAAGACGTCATTTGGGATGGCTTTCTGATTGCTTCTTGAAGTAGCTTTTTAGTATAAAAAATAAAATTTTGGTACTAAAAAATTGCTACAATAGGCAGTAAAAAAGCCGTCCCACAGCTTTTTTTCTATTTCCTAGAACAACTTTTTAGTTAAAGGAAGTTTTGTACTAAAAAGTTGCTTTAGAAAGTAGTAAAGAAGTTATCCCAAATGATCCCTAAGATTTCATTTGGGAAGTCTTTCTTAATTGTTCTTAAATCAAATTTCTAATATAAAAATTTTATCTTTTGTGCTAAAAATCTGCTTTAAAAAATTTAAAAAAAAAAAACAACTCAAATGAAATCTAAATTTCTTGTTCAGACCCATAATGTGAGAAGGTGAAGCAAAAAAAATCCTTTAAGCCGCATGAGTTAATGAAAGGTAGTAGAGATCACAATCATGCACATGAATTCTAAGTAGTAAGACAGTAAGAAAATAAAGAATTAAATGAATTCGAGTGAAATACTTTAGATCTATTTGTGCTTTTATAGTTATTTGTAAAAATAATTCGAGTGAAATACGTTATAACAAAATATTTTTTTCAGATAGTTATAGTGAGTATATATATATATATATATATATATATATATATATTGAAAACAAATTTTATCAGCTGGTTTTAAAAATTATTTTTCATAAAAAAATAAAAATAAAAACTGATTAAAATTTATAGTCAAACAGAAGCGTAGCAGTTGTCTAAGAAAATAAAGTTGTAAGAAAGGTGGATTAAATGAATCCTTAATCATAAAAATTGAAAATTACTCACAAATCAATAAGCAAAAAAAATCGAAGAACACAAATCCAAAAAAATGGGATTACAAAATAAAACATAAATTGTTCAATAAAAGTAACTATTCCATTTATTAGAATTTATTGAGTAATTATGGAAGAGAGTTTATGGTGTTTAGGATTGAGATATCAATACGGATCTTTATAATATTATATGATTTATTATTCATTGCTTATAGATTTGTTTCTCATATTTTTGAAAGGATCCCTAAAAGGGGTGTAAACGATTTGAGCCGAGCTCGAGCTATCTCTAGCTTGAGCACAAATTTGATTAATTAATTGCATTCGAGCTCGAGTCCCAAGTTAACTCTATGAGTTAAAGATAGCTCACATGCTAACACGTTCACAACGAAAGAGAAAAAATAATTACGAACTAACGGTTATTAAAATAAAATTATACAAATAATTATATATTAAAAGATAAATAATAAGTATTCACTTCATATAAGAAATTATGATATAATTTTAATATTTTAATAATTTTCTACTTGAATTTTTGAATTCTAATATATTTTAAGTACAATTTATATTAATTTTTTTTAAGGATTGGGCTCGCAAGTTAACGAGTCAAATCAAGTCTGGCTCAAACTTAGCTTATTAGCTTATCCAGTTTGACTCACATGCCATTTATTAAATTGAGCTCGAGCCATCTCACGTAAAAATAGTTATCCAGCTTAACTAACTCTTCAGTCTGAATTGATGAAGTTTTTTATTTATTGCCTCAGTAGTTTAAATAAAGGCATTCACATTATCTCTGACAGTTAATATAATAAATAGGCATGAAAAGAATCAAAATTCGATTCAAATGATAACTGCTGTATTGTTTGAAAATATAATGTATGATAATTCCGTCTTACACTTTTAATTGCTACGAGAGCAAATTCGAATGCTTTTATGTCATAAAAAAGCCATTGGATTCATTAAGATATAGTTCCCCATCAACTTTTGATTATAAAATAATTGTTTTTGTCGGATTGACAGAGTAATCTTCATCAAACAAAAGCTTAACACAACTCCATATGGAAGCACATGATTGAGTTTGTCGAAGAAAAACAGCGAAAGGTAGAAGTCAATGAACCAAATGAGAGAATAACTATAACGGAAGAGATAATATTGGAGGTCGACTAATTTTAGAAATGTTAAAATAATATTATAACCAAAAAGAAATTCTACAATTTGTCTTGGAGGTAAGGCAGTAGGCTTTCAGTTCAAAGGCATCTTTGAGAACAAAATTATCGAGAAAGCCAGAAAAGAGTGCATACGGCTGTAGATGTGGCATTTGCGAAAGATATTGAATCTAAAGCAGTTTGTTGGTAATGATAAGACTATGATGTTGAATTCAATGTTCTCAAAGTTATCTATATCTTACTACAAGCAAAGATTGAGCTTAAAATAGAGAGAGAAAAAGGGATTGAGAGAGAGATTCTTGGATTTGCTAAGATTTACAAGTGATTGTTTTTTGCCTAAAAGGGAAAAAAGATGTTATATGATTATCTGGTAAGTTTGTATTTTATGCTTCTATGTTAATGAGAACCTCCTGTTGGGAAATTTCTATATGTGAGTCTATATATTTATACATATAAATAATGTATTATATATTAGATGCTATCTAGAATTGAGCCAATTAAATTCATGATCTATTTAAGAATTAAATTATTATTTGACTTATGTGGCATCTCATTTAAATACAAATTAATTGTTTGTGTATGGGTCAAGTATTTATTTTATTTTAATCATGAGATGAAATAAAATTAAATACATTTGAAATATATCGTACAGTACGAAGGGCAATAATATCATACCAAACACCTTTAATTTGTACCAATCCATTGCTAAGGTGGATCGTACAGTATGAAGAGGAAAAATAATTGTTAACTTCTTTGAGTTTTATGTGGTGAGTGTGTGATGATCAGATAACACCTTAGACCATTTTTTTTATTGGTTTTTTTTTATTTTAATGATTTTTTTTTATTATGCATGGATGTCTATGACACCAATTCTTGTCCTCAAAGTGCTAAATGTGTCATAGGCTAGTGGTTTCATGAAAATGTATGCTAATTGATCTCTTGTAGCTATGTGATGTAATTTTATGTCTCCTTTAGCAACATGGTCTCTTATGAAGTGATATCTAATGTCTATGTTTTTTTGTTCTAGAGTGTTGAATTGGATTTTTAGAAATACATATTGCACTCGTGTTATCGCATATGATTGGGATGGTTCATACATGTAATCTAAGATCAAGAAGTTATTATTTCAACTATAGTACTTGTGCAACACAACTTCCTACTATAATATATTCTGCCTCAGCTATGGCGAGGGCTACCGAATTTTGCTTCCTATTGGACCAAGAAACTAAATATTGTCCTATTAATTGGCAGGTGCTACAGGTGCTTTTTTTATCTCTCCTACATCCTAGAAAATCTAAATTTGAGTACCCTAATATTTTAAAAGAAGTGATGTGCCTAGAATACCAAATTCCTAAGTTCGGGATGCCTAGTATATATCTAAGGATTCTCTTAACTGTAGTTAAGTGAGACTCTTTAGGATCAGCTTGAAAATGAGCACAGAGGTACACACTAAACATTATGTTCGGTCTACTGGCAGTAAGGTAGAGGAGAGATCCAATTATTCCTCTATATTTTTTTGATCTAATAATTTTTTATTCAGGTCTTTGTCTAGTTGAATCGTAGAGCTAATTGGATTATTTTTAAGCTTAGACTATCCATTTCATATGTATTCAAAATATCCTTGATATATTTTGTTTGGCTAAGAAATGTTCAATTTTCTATTTGTTTTACACTAAAGCCAAGAAAGTAATTAAGCTCTCCCATCATGCTCATTTTAAACTCATTGCTCATTATTTTTGAGAATTCATCACATAAATGTTTATCTGATGATCCAAATAAAATATCATCCACATAAATTTGAATAATGAGAATTTCCTCTTTAACATTTTGTAAGAAGAGTGTGGTGTCCACACTACCCTTGACAAATTCTCTATCCAGTAAAAATGAGCTAAGTTTTTTATACCAGGCTATAGGTGCTTGCTTTAACCCATACAATACCATTTTTAATTTGAATACATGGTTAAGAAATTATGAACTTTTAAATCCATGGGGTTGCTCAACATAAAAATCTTCTTTAATTACTCCATTCAGAAAATAACTCTTTACATCCATTTATATAGTTTAAAACTTTTGAAGCAAGCAAAGGCTAAGAGCACCATTATGGCTTCTAGTCTAACTACTGGGAAAAGGTTTCTTCAAATTCTATGCCTTCAATTTGGTTATAAGCCTTAGCTACTAGTCTAGCCTTATTTCTTACTATGGTTCCTGAGTCATTCACCTTATTCTTAAAGACCCATTTTTTTCGAACTACACTTTACTCTTTAGGTCTCTTGACTAGTTCCCAAATATCATTCCTAGTGAATTGATTCAATTCTTCTTGAATTGATAGGATATAGAATTCATCTCCTAAAGCCTGATCTATATTAATGCGTTCTATCATAAAGATGAATGCAGAGTGACTAACCTCCTTTTTAAGTCCGTGACTAGTTCTCACACCTTCCGATGGGTCTCCTAAAGTTAATTCTTTAGAATAGCTATAAGAATATCTTCATTCTTTAGGCAAGTCTTCTTGAGGTTTTACCCTTTCTCCTATGGTCTTAGTTTCTACTCCCTGAGTTGCCTCTACTTCATCTTGTTCAATTTTAGCTTCAGAGGGCTTATCTGATTCATCAAATACTACATGGGTGGACTCTTCTACTTCTAGGGTTGTCTTATTAAAGATTCTATAGGCATTTCCTATAAATGAATAACCTAAGAAAACACCCTCATCAGACATGGGATCAAATTTTCCAAAGGGAAGTTTGCCATTAATTAAGATAAAGCATTTAAAACCAAAGACATGTAAGTGTGAAAGATTCGGTGTCCGACCCTTATGGAGTCATAGGGAGTTTTGTTTAGCTTCGACCTAATATTCACCCTATTTAAGATATAACATGCCGTGTTTACCGCTTCTACCCAAAAATATCTAGGAAGCGTGTACTAGCTAACATTGCCCTAGCAGCCTCAACTAAGACTCTATTCTTTCTTTATACTATTCCATTTTACTGAGGAGTTCTAGGGGGCTAAGAATTTATGCTCTATTCATATCTCTTTACAAAATGATTCAATTTTTTTATTTTGAAACTCTCCCCCGTGATCACTATAGATTGTTGAGATTTCACATCATAATTTCTATTGAATCCAAGTGGTTAAAATCTTAAATTTCTTAAATAACTCATTCTTCTCTACTAGGAATCTTACCCAAGTAAATATAGTGAAGTTGTCTACAATTACAAATCCATAATTCTTCCCACCTAGGCTAACTGTGCTAACGGGTCCAAATAAGTCAATGTGAAGGATTTCTAGAGGCCTAGATGTGTTCACATCTTTGATTGAATGAAAAGATGATTTTATTTATTTTCCTAGTTACAGGCATCACAAAGATGGTCATTAGTGAAGTCTAACTTAGGTACGCCTTTAACTAGGTTTTTCTGAGTGACATTTCTAAGTGTTTTTATACTAGCATGGCATAGTCTCCTATGCCATAGCCACGAGTCATCAATTATTATTTTTAAACAAAGTGAGTTTGAATTTTCAAAGCAATCATGATCTAACATGTCAACATTATTCATATATTTTCCTTCTAAAATAAGTTTGTTATTTAAACTAATCAGACATTTGCCAGAAAGAAATTTTATGTCAAAACCTTTAACACATAATTGACTAATGCTTAATAAGTTATACTTAAAACCATCAACTAATAAAATATTTTCAATTAAAAAAATTTTAGCATTTCCAACAATACCTGAGCCCACCACTTACCTTGTGGTGTTGTCTCCCAATGTTACTTTACCTCCAGTCCTGGTCTCCAATATAATGAACTTCTTCATGTCTTCAATCATATTTCACGAGCAACCATTGTCCATGTACCACATGCTCTCACTAGGTCTTTTGTGTGAGCACCCCTACAAAGTCATTTAAGGGTTAGATTTAGGAACCCAAGTGAGTTTGGGTTCCTCCTTATGCTTACATGAAAAGTGAGTTTGGGTTCCTCCTTATGCTTTATGCTGTGAAGAATGAAATTTAGGACTCAATACTAGGTGTGTCCTACAGTGAATTGTGCACGTGAGGGCTATGTGATCTAGCATGCCATAAGAGGAGCACCTAACACCGGGAAATGGATTCACTAACCTATATGGGTGAGGATGCCTCTTCCTAAAGTTGTGTGATGCATGCAATATCAGGGATTTGCTTGGTTGGGCTAATGTAAATGATGTCTTATCTTTTTTAACTGTTATTATTTTTTCTTTAAATGTGTTATTTTGATATTCCAATCCTGTAACTTCCCATTTTAAAAGATGTTCATCGTGATCTAACTCCAATGCAAGTTTCTCTAATTTGTCAAACTCCTTTTCTAATTCAACATGCAATATTTTCAAGGATTCATGTGCATCAATTAATTCAATATGCTTCTTATTTAATGCATCAAACTCATCAAGAAGGGACATATGATCTCTATATAAATAAGAATGTTCTTTGACTAAGTTAGCATGCTCAGTTTATAAAGTACTAAACTCAATATTAAGATTAGCATGCATTTTATTTAACTTCCTATATGAGTCATGGATTTTCTCATAAGTAAGTAATAAATCTTCATATGAAAGTTGACATATCTTGCCTTGATCCGATTGATCAAGATTATCATTAATCATTAGACACAAATTTGTTACCTCCTCCTATGCTTTTTCTTTTGATGATTCTGAGGCAGAGTCGGTCCAAAATGCCTTTTATGTTTTCATCTTCCCTTTCTTAAATTTTGCTTTCTCCTCACCATTTTTCTTAGTTGGTTGACTCTTCAAGTTGGGGCTATCAGCTTAGAGGTGACCTGGTTTCCTGCACTAAAAATAAATCATGTAAAATAAAACTTTAGTAGTTCTTGAGCTTTTACCTTTATTCCAGTTATTATGATGACGCCTTTGTTTTCTTTTAAGAAAGTTATTTAACTTGCAGGTCATCAAGGTTATGTCATCTTCTTCCTTTGCTGCAGAACTTTCACTATCTGAGTTATTTGCTTTCAATGCCACTGCGCGCTCCTTCTTCTTTTCACCGATATCACTTTGCCTTTGACTCACTCCTTACTCGTATGTAATGAGTGATCCAAGAAAATTGTTAATAGATTAAATGTTTAAATCTTTGGATTCAATGATTATAGTAATTTTAACATCATAGGAACTTAGTAAGTATCTAAGAATCTTATTAAATTGATCAAAATTAGAAATTTCTTTACCTAAAGCATGTAAGAATGTCACTATTTAGGTGAACCTAGAGTACATGTTAGATATTGTTTAGCAAGGTTTCATTTAGAAGAGTTCATAATCATGCAATAGAATGTTAAGTCTAGACTGTTTAACCTCACTAGTTCCTTCATATGTGATGCACAGTCTATCCCAAATATTCTTACCAGTAGCACAGGAAGATACTCTTATGCAGTCCTTAGATTTTAATGCTCAAAAGAAATAGTTTAAGCACTAAGCATTTAATTGTGCCAAATCCCTATCCTTATTACTCCATTTATTAAAAGGTACTTGAGTTTTCATGTCATTCACTAGTTTAAATTGTGCAATGTATCATTTTTTAACTAACATCCACATACGATAGTCTATAGACTATAAAAAAGTATACATTTTAATTTTTCAGAAATCAAATGGGATATTATCAAAAAGAAGTGGACAGGTTATTGAATAACCATCCGCAGTATTACGATTTCCAAAATGAGACCTGACTTATTTTTTAAGTTTTTCTAAAACACTATTTTTGAAACCCCGCTTTGATACCAATTAAAATTATGAGATACGCCAAGAGGGGGCTGAATTGGAAATTTATTGCAATAATAAGACAATCCTAAATAGGAGTTCTATTTTTTTTTTTTTTTGTGTTTTTAAATTTTAAATAAGAAAATTAATTAATACGACGGCAAATTCTTAAAGCATAATTTGCAATAATAGGTAGTGAAAAATTAACTTGCTCAATAATGATTTTCACAATGATTTTCACCAAGCAATTTTAACAAAAAATAAAATACAAAAATAAATAAAGTGCAGTAAGGGAAGAATCATACCAGAGAATTTATAGTGGTTATATCACTTGATCTACATCCACTCCCCAGAGTCATCCACTTCAGGAATTTCATTACTAAACAGTAATTCTCTTTTTTCCCCCACAGTAAGGTGGAGAAACCCTTACAAACATCACTTTCACCAACCCAGAATGGCAGAGAGCCAAGCGCTTTGTCGCCATCCTGATGAAGGCAGTGTACCTTCTCATTTTTCTCCCTCCTAGAGAAGGCAGAGTACATTAGAGGACACGGATGTAAAATAATCTCCCCTTTAGAGAGCCTCCCCCAAGATCTTCTTGGGCCATAGGAGGAGCAAAGTGCAACAAGCTTGGACCAACCGTGTGATCCCCCTCACTTTCCTTCTCCTTCACAAAGCCCACCTTCTCCTTCATCTCACAAACCCTAAAATATTCTGAAGAGCTCTCTGTGAGACCTCGTTCCCTTATTGTTCCTCTCTGAATTGGATTTTCCTCCCAAGATCGGCCAGGACGATGTTGAGATCGTCCAGGCCGATCAGTGCATTGAAAACAGCTGATTTCTGGAGTGCTTTCTGGAATGATTTCTGGACAGGATCGTCCAGGCCGATTCTTGATCGTCCTGGGACGATCAGTGCTTGGCACAAGTCAGTTAGCAAGAGTTTTTATCGTCCAAGGAAAATTAATTATCGGCCTGAAATATCGTCCTGGACGATTGGAATTTGGTCACATCGTCCTGGACGATCTGGCGATCGGCCGGGCCGATAAGTTCATGGATTTAAGTAAATCAGCTCGTTTTGAGGAGAGAGAAAATCATTTCCAAAATATCTGATTTTTGAAGAGAGAGAAAGAGAAAGGAAAAGAGAAGGGAAGCTGGTTTTCGGATACCACGGAGCGCTTTTCGTCCGACGCCGCTGTTGGGAAAAGTGTAGATCTCGTGGTAAGGACTCCGAATCCTATTTCTGTTTTCGAAGATATTGATTTTTGATTAAGTTGTGTACGCATTTGTGTTTTCGTAGTCGAATTTTGGACCTGATTTGGTATTGACACAACTTTCACCGCACAACTTTTAGAATGTTATAGATATGAATATTGTACACGATTTGACTATGTTCTACGAAGATTTTATCGGTCGAAATTGGTTCTACGTGATTTTAATTGATTAGAAAATTATCAGGATGCTTATTGATTTGGATTCTATAGAATAATAGTCTTATATTGATGTCGTGAATATTCTACTGTAATTTGGTGTAATTTGGAAATTAGTGGTTTTTGTAGGATTTTTGTGTAAATTTGATCGACTGCCGTTACTCTGCCCGATTTTCGTAGTTTTTCTGATTTGTCTGAAATTGATAGATTAGACTGATGTGCATATGGATATTGATGTGATTGCTTTATATTGTTATTATATGGACTATTGAATTGAATATTGACTATTGGCTATTGACTTGATTATTGATACTGAACACACGTATAACCTGGTTGAACATTGGTTGGAGATTGATTGACCTGTAAAGGATGGTAGGCCGACGGGCTTTCCTTTAAACATTGATTATGGATATATGGATGGGAGTCATAAGGAGTTTATTGATATGCCGACGGACGAAAAGAGTGACGACTCTTATTGATAGAACCAATGTATGGATATCTACAACATCAATATGGATTCTACAACAGCAACATAGCCAGTTGATTGTACTTGTTCAGTATTATTGTATTGAAATGCATGTTTACTGTATTGATTTACGGATGTATTGCCTTATCGATTTGTGCATTATTGATTTTATTGGATTTACTGTATCGTACGATTTCATTGATTTCATCGATTGATTACCGAGCATTGATACTACTGAGCATTGATATGGACATGGATGGATATAGATATTGCATTGATAGCATGGATATGGACATTGTATAGATTTATTGATTTCTGCCTATAGATTCATTGATATTACTTCTTATAGATTTATGGATAGGATTGCTGTTGCTACTATTTCTGCACCGTATTGACTGCTACATGGATTCACTGTTAGAATAGATTGAGATTTATCGTATTGCTTTTCTCGATTGATTTCATTGAATAGATCGTATTGATTAGACATCATCGATTTGATTGTCAATTATTGATTGATTGAGTTGATTTATCGATTTGCCTGCCGCTGCATTGACTGGTTTTATTGACTATGGATTTCCGTATTGCATTGACTCATTGACCATTGACTGTACGGATTTGATTGATTCACATGCATATTGATAGCATTGCCGTGCTTTGACTTCAGTTATAGGTATTAGGTGACCTGCTGGGCTTTGTAAAGCTCATTATATGTGGTTGACATTTTTAGGTCAGGGCTTGGGAGCAGGAGATAGGAATTGACCCAAATCTACAGGTTTTTGTTCTTTTGGTCGATTGGTGATTCTTTTGTACTCAGGAAAGGATAGATTTCTTTACTTGTATTGATAGCATAGTTCCTGAGTATTGTACATGATGTTTTGAGAGATGAATCGACTTGTATATTAATGTTTTAAATTTATAAACTTTTTATAGACTATTTTTAATTGGAGATGTGTAGATGACTCTGGTAAATGGTCGGTTAATTGATATTCTTTCCAAGTTAGATCTTGGGGCGTGACAAAGTTTTTGGTATCAGAGCAGTGTTATTGGAAGAATGGATTGTTACCAGAGTTGTAGGTTTGGATTGAGAGTGGGTAGAATGGGTAGCTGTAAGAACTTCATTGGCATACATCATTGCATGTGTGTATTATTGTTCTGAATTATGCAGGTGAAAAGATATGGATCCTCTGGTAGAATCAAGTATACCGAATGAGCAACATAGTGCAGCTCCAGTACATTCAGAGAGTATGATGCAGTTGGCTACTGCGATAGCACATGTTATGGGTGATGCGCAGAGCAAGATGAGTGGGAGCAAAGAAGAAGAGGCAGACAGACACTTGCAGATGTTTCACAAGCTGAAGCCTCCGTTGTTTAAAGGGGCTGTGGGACCCCAGGCTGCTGAGGATTGGATCATGAGGGTGGAAAAGATTTTTGACAGCATGCAGTGTCCAGGGAGTAGAAAGTTACCATTAGCTGTGTTCTTGTTTGAGGGTGAGGCGGAGAGATGGTGGATCAGACAGCAGAGAGAGAAATTCCAGGGGAAGACCAATGCTGAGATCACCTGGGATGAGTTCACTGTAGTGTTCAGGATGTGATTTGTACCACTATCAGCTCAGCGACAGATGTAGGAAGCTTTCATGAGATTGGAGCAAGGCCGCAAGTCAGTGATGCAGTACGAGGCCGAGTTTACTGCACTTGCGAGGTACGCTGCTTATTTGATTCCTACTGCCGAAGAAAAGTGTTATAGATTCCTGCACGGATTGAACAGAGAGCTAAGACACCCACTTGTACCCTTCCGGATCCATGAGTTTTTTGAGCTGGTGGAGCGGGCCCGATTGATAGAGATTGACTTGATGACACCGGTATTGAGGTACGATGATACCAGGAGGAGGAGAGATGAGGTACGATGAGATGATTCTGGTAGAGACAGAGATAGAGAGAAGAGAAGCAGGTATGATGATTCGAAGGGATCTGCATCGGGATCTGCATCACGATCTGCATCGGTAGTATCGTCTGGTGGTTCTGGCGAGTGCATTCACTGTGGTAGACGACATGCAGGTCGGTGCTACCTGTTGACGGGATAGTGCTTTCACTGTGGACAGCAAGGACACAAAGAAGTAAATTGTCCTCAGAAAGGACTGGGTGGAAGGACTGATTCTGGCACGGGTACAGGACAAAAGAGGACTGTTGGCTCGAGGGCTTACAGTGAGAGATCAGGGAATCAGATGATTGATAGAGCTGTCAGAGATCAGAGAGAGACAGTTGCACCACGACCTCCTGCACTTCCTCTAGTGATGCTACGCATTTACAGTCTACAGAGTTTACAGCATCATGAGGAACAGCAACGACCGGAAAGTTCTACTGGTAAGATGATTTGACTAATTGATTGATTGACATTTGATCATGCATATTGACATTTGATTGATTGCAATGTGTGTTCTGTATGGATGTCGACGAGTTTTGATTTTGATTTGGATTTGGATCGATTTGTTTTGCGTTGTTTTTTCTTCGTACCTGTAGAGAAATGTCGGGATGATATTTTTCTAAGGTGGGGAGATTGTGAGACCTCGTTCCCTTACTGTTCCTCTCTGAATTGGATTTTCCTCCCAGGATCGGCCAAGACGATGTTGAGATCGTCCAGGCCGATCAGTGCATTGAAAACAGCTGATTTCTGGAGTGCTTTCTGGAATGATTTTTGGACAGGATCGTCCAGGCCGATTCTTGATCTTCCTGGGACGATCAGTGCTTGGTACAAGTCAGTGAGCAAGGGTTTTTATCGTCCAAGGAAAATTAATTATCGGCCTGAAATATCGTCCTGGACGATTGGAATTTGGTCACATCGTCCTGGACGATGTGGCGATCGGCCGGGCCGATCAGTTCATGGATTTAAGTAAATCAGCTCGTTTTGAGGAGAGAGAAAATCATTTAAAAAATATCTGATTTTTGAAGAGAGAGAAAGAGAAAGGAAAAGAGAAGGGAAGCTGGTTTTTGGAGACCGCGGAGCACTTTTCGTCCGACGCCGCTGTTGGGAAAAGTGTAGATCTCGTGGTAAGGACTCTGAATCCTATTTCTGTTTTCGAAGATATTGATTTTTGATTGAGTTGTGTACGGATTTGTGTTTTCGTAGTCGAATTTTGGACCTGATTTGGTATTGACACAACTTTCACCGCACAACTTTTAGAATGTTATAGATATGAATATTGTACATAATTTGACTATGTTCTATGAAGATTTTATCGGTCGGAATTGGTTCTACGCAATTTTAATTGATTAGAAAATTATTCGGATGCTTATTGATTTGGATTCTATAGAATAATAGTCTTATATTGATGTCGTGAATATTCTACTGTAATTTGGTGTAATTTTGAAATTAGTGGTTTTTGTAGGATTTTTGTGTAAATTTGATCGACTGCCGTTACTCTGCCCAATTTTAATAGTTTTTCTGATTTGTCTGAAATTGATAGATTAGACTGATGTGCATATGGATATTGAGTGATTGCTTTATATTGTTATTATATGGACTATTGAATTGATTATTGACTATTGACTATTGACTTGATTATTGATACTGAACACACGTATAACCTGGTTGAACATTGGTTGGAGATTGATTGACCTGTACAGGATGGTGGGCCGATGGGCTTTCCTTTAAACATTGATTATGGATATATGGATGGGAGTCATAAGGAGTTTATTGATATGCCGACGGACGAAAAGAGTGACGACTCTTATTGATATAACCAATGTATGGATATCTACAACAGCAATATGGATTCTACAACAACAATATAGCCACTTGATTGTACTTGTTCAGTATTATTTTATTGAAATGCATGTTTACTGTATTAATTTACGGATGTATTGCCTTATCGATTTGTGCTTTATTGATTTGATCAGATTTACTGTATCGTACGATTTCATTGATTTCATCGATTGATTACCGAGCATTGATACTACTGAGCATTGATATGGACATGGATGGATATAAATATTGCATTGATAGCATGGATATGGACATTGTATAGATTTATTGATTTCTGCCTATAGATTCATTGATATTGCTGCTTATAGATTTATGGATAGGATTGCTGTTGCTATTGTTTCTGCACCGTATTGACTGCTACATGGATTCACTGTTATAATAGATTGAGATTTATCGTATTGCTTTTCTCGATTGATTTCATTGAATAGATCGTATTGATTAGACAGCATCGATTTGATTGTCGATTATTGATTGATTGAGTCGATTTATCGATTTGCCTGCCGCTGCATTGACTGGTTTTATTGACAATGGATTTCCGGATTGCATTGACTCATTGACCATTGACTGTACGGATTTGATTGATTAACATGCATATTAATAGCATTGCCGTACTTTGACTTCAGTTATAGGTATTAGGTGACCTGCTGGGCTTTGTAAAGCTCATTATATGTGGTTGACATTTTCAGGTCAGGGCTTGGGAGAAGGAGATAGGAATTGACCCAGATCTACAGGTTTTTGTTCTTTTGGTCTATTGGTGATTCTTTTGTACTCAGGACAGGATAGATTTCTTTACTTGTATTGATAGCATAGTTCCTGAGTATTGTACATGATGTTTTGAGAGATGGATCGACTTGTATATTGATGTTTTAAATTTATAGACTTTTTATAAACTGTTTTTAATGGGAGATGTGTAGATGACTCTGGTAAATGGTCGGTTAATTGATATTCTTTCCAAGTTAGATCTTGGGGCGTGACACTCTCTCTCAAGGAATCCCCATCTAATCACATTCCTCTCTCACCTACTTACTCCAAAATATAGAGGTTTTGATATTTAAAATAGGCTCTAAGAAACCCTAAAAGTTTCAAATTAGTTGTTATGATCGTACAGTACAATCCAATATCATACAGTATGATCAATACAAAATAGCCTTCATCCTAGTATAAAGGAATACGAACTGGCCAACTTTATGTATGATATCATACAGTATGATATAAATCCATACAATACGATATGTAAAATCCTTCTGTTCATACAAGATGATTGATGGGATGAAGAAAACTTGTCTTTGTAGATCGTATGGTACGAACCTCTTCATACAGTACGATTATCACAAAAATCAAGGGATCTTCCAGTACAATGTCTGGGACAATCAAAAATAGCCTCAGTTGATCATACAGTATGCATGGTGTTGTATAGTATGATAACCAATTAGAAATAAATCCTCGATTTATGCACTAATCATAGGGTTAATTTAAATAAGTATTCAAAAATATTGTAAGGTATGATAGTATCATACAGTATCATCAGTTCAAAATTTGCAAATTGAGAACTTACTTAAATTAATGTGGAAGCTATGGTTTTTAATTAGAAACACATCATACCGTATGATATAAATCATATAGTATGATTTGTTTGCAGATAGCCATTTGAGTCAGATTAGATTGTGTAGTACGATTAAAGCTCATATAGTATGATCAACATAAAAATAAAGATTTTTCTTTCATTTTAAAACCCTCTCCCCCTACGTGTGTGCATGGTTGCTCAATATTGCATACAATTTGTGGCTAGACTCAAGGAAACAAAAATAAAAATAAATGAAAAATTATAATATTATAAACTCCAACTCCTACGCTATCTAGTTTTTGTGTCCTTTTATTATCTTGAGTAACTTGTGATCTCCCTGAAATGTTAGTACTCACAGATAAGAGCAAAAATAAAAAATTTGCAAATGAATAAAAATTCAATTGACATTATTTGTCGTCATCAAAATCTAAGACTAGGGGTCATAGACTGCAACAGAGCTCCCCCTTCTTCTTCAGAGTCACTACTCAAACTCTGGTCTCTCCCAAACAAAGATTGAAATGAAGCATCAGTAAAAAAGATAAGAAGTTCAGTGGGAGGATCAGGTTGGAGTATGTGATACTTCTTATCTAAGATTTATGCTACTAAGTGTCCTAGAGAAATATTTTTTTTCCTTTTATGATGAGGAAGCCAAACTTCAAAAAGATTTTAAATGTTATTAATGATGAGTTGGGCCTCATGAATGGGTTTTTTGGTCATAATTAGGTATGTGATATAGGACAGGATAGGAGTCATATTTATATGATCACCAGCCTTAGGAATAATTGAGATTCTTAAGACATGCTGGATGATCCAGGCATTTTGGCTAAAAGTGTAGACTCTTGCTAAATGACATACTTGAGAGACACCTCTAAGAGTTTTATTCAATTCAGTCTAGTCATAATCATATTTTGAAGTCAAGGTGTGAGCTCTAATGTCATGAATCCTCAAATAAAGGAAGGTTCCTAAGTTTTAATTTATGATTTTTATTAGATATTTTTTAGCAAAATAAGTAATCCTAGTTTGGTCTTCATTGAACCTTATATTTGCTAAGAAATAGTGAAAATCCTTTTTGTGGTAGGCATAAATTTGTTCAAAATGAAAGAAAACTAGGTTGACGCAAGGAGAGGCATGATAGAAAAATAGTTATGATCTTGGATAAGGAGTCTAAATAGTGTGATCTTTGTGGCTACATACCTAATGAATACATCCTCATTATCCTTTGATAGAAAGTTGTCATCTCCACTAGTTTTAGAAGAGGTCCCCTTAGAGACACGAGAATGTTTACTCGAACTGGCCATTCCTAAAAATGAGGACTCTAGAAGGTTTAGAAGTGAAAATGAAAGTGAATAAAAACCTTATCCAAAACCCTTCTATATATAGAAAAGCTATCTATTGTTAAATACAAAAACTTCTTCATACGGACGATCTTGAAATCATACAGGATGAAAATAATTTTATATGTACAAACGAAAAATGCCAAAGATGAAATAGCTTTTCCTAAAATGTTATTTATGAAGCGTCATTTTGTATAGACTTTTTTACCACCCGATTGTACAAATGAATAGGTGTTTATCCGAGATAATCAAAATATTAAAAATCATTTTAAAGGCGGTTAGGTTTGTCCAACACAAAAACTGACAATTGGATCGAACAGATGAAAGATAATTTCATACGTACGATCAGTAATAATAACTGAACATAACCAGTTAACCATCCCCATGCATACATACAAATATGTATAAATCATACAGTATGATGATGTCATAATATAGTATGAAGGCTATGAAAAACCTAAATTTTTTGTTTTCAACTCTTAAACCAACCAAGACATACTATATAATTCATACAATACAAAAATATTTTGTACAATATGAACATAACACTTATAAAATAATGCATGAAAACTTGAAAATTTTCTCAAAATCAAACATCCTTCAATAAGTGATGTACTTCCATACTAAAACTCACAAATCAAAATAACACAACACACAACAAAATAAATCAAATAATAATTAACAAAAGAACAAACAAATAAAAACAAGCTAAATAAACACAAAAATTTACACGCATCAAGTTTGTAGTATTTTTAATTTAAGTATTAAGATCAATCACACATAACATGGTTCTTAATGTGCTAAAATTGTCAAAAGATAGTGGTTTAGTGAAACTATCTGCAAGTTGATTTTTTGTATAAATATGATTTAATTCATTTCTCCTTTGGCTACATATTCTTTAATAAAGTGATGCCTTATGTCTTTATGCTTGGTTCTTGAATGTTGGATAAATTTCTTTGAAATGCAAATGACACTAGTGTAATCTCAATAAATTGGAATTGTGCCTATTCTAAATCCTAAATTAATCAACTATTATTTCAACCAAAGTACTTATGCCACATAACTTCCTAAGGCAATATATTCAACTTCAGTAGTAGATAGGGCTACAACATTCTATTTACTACTAGTCCAAGAGACTGATAAATTTCTTATGAATTGATAAGTTTTAAATGTACTCTTTTGATCAACCCTACAACCTGCAAAGTCTGAATCAAAATATATAATGATTTCAAATGAAGAGGTATACTTAGGATACCAAATTCCTAAGTTTTGAGTTCCCAAAAGATATCTCAAAATCCTTTTCACTGCTGTCAAATGTGATTCTTTTGGATCAGATAAAATCTAGTAGATAAATAAACACTAAACATTATATATGGTCTACTTGTTGTTAAATAAAAAATGATCTAATTATACCTCTAATTTTTTTTTTATCAATATATTTTTCCTTTGGGTCCTTATCTAATTGAATTGAGGAACTCATTAGTGTAGTTACTGGTTTAGCATTGTCTATTTCATATTTCTTAAGGTTGTCCTTAATATACTTTGACTAACTAAGAAAAGTTTCCTCCTCATTTTACTTAATGCTAAAACCCAAAAAATAACTAAGATCTCCTATTAAACTCATTTCAAATTTATTACTCATTATTTTTGAAAAATCATCACAAAGAGTTTTATTTATAGATCAAAAAATTCTATCATCAACATATATCTGAACAATGAGTATGTCATCCCCTAATTTCTTTCAAAAGATAGTAGTGTCCACACTACTTTTTATAAAATATCTCTATAATATAAAAGTACTTAACCTCTCATACCAAGCCCTAGTTGTCTGTTTCAATCCATATAATACAATTTTCAATTTAAAAACATGATTAGGAAATTTAAAAATTCTAAAACTTGGAGGTTGCTTAACATAAACATCCTTTTATATCACCCCATTCAAAAAGGCACTCTTAGCAGCCATTTGAAATAATTTAAATTCTTTAAAATAGGTAAAGACTAACAAAACCCTAATTGCTTCAAGTCTTGCTATATGGGCAAAAGTCTCTTAAAAATTAATGCATTTAATTTGAGTATACCCCTTATCCACCAATATAGCATTATTTCTAATCACAACTCTTGAATCATTCATTTTGTTTTTGAACACCCACTTAGTTCCAACTATACTTCAATCCTTTGACCATTCAATAAATTCCCAAACATCATTCCTTATAAATTGATTCAACTCTTCTTGCATGGTCAAAATCTAAAATTCATCTGAAAGTACTTGATTAATATTTGTGGGTTCAATCATTGAAATAAAGACAGAATAGTTAACCTCTTTATTAAATCCTAACACCCTCACTAGGTTCACATATAATTAATTCTTTATGATGATTCTTAGAAAATTTTCATTCTCTAGGCAAAGGGTTTTCTATCTATAAATTTTCTTCCAATTTTATCTTCTTAATCCCTTGGGAGTTATTTCTATATGATCTTCTTCCAAACTTGGCTCTTCCAAAATGCCAAATTCATCAAATACAATATGTATGGTCTCCTCAACTACTAAAGTTCTTTTGTTAAACACTATATATGATTTTCTAAAATTAGAATATCCAAGAAAATTTTTATCATCAAAATTTGGATCAAATTTTCCTAAAGGAAATTTTCCATTATTATGTATGAACACCTTACATCCAAAAATATGCAAATGTGACAAATTAGGTTTTCTACCCTTAAAATGCTCATAAGGTGTTTAATTTAATTTTGATCTATTTTTACACTATTTAGAACATAACATGTTGTACTAACTACTTCAGCCCAAAAAATATTTAGGAAGTAACTATTTTTCCAATATGGTTCTAGTGACAGCAATTAATATTATGTTCTTTCTTTGGACTTCCACATTCAACTGAGCGATCCTAAGTGTAGAAAAATTGTGATCAATTTCTTTTTCTTTGTAAAACTCCTCAAATTTATCATTTTCAAATTCTCCTCCATAATTCTTTTGAATTCATATAATTTCACAACTTATTTTTCTCTAAATCTAAGTCAAAAAGTTTTAAAATTTCTCAAATAATACACTCTTATGAAATAAAAATTTAACCCAAGTGAATCTAGAAAAATCATCCACAATCTCAAATTTATATACCTTCCCACCTAGACTTATAGTGCTTACTGATCTAAAAAGATCTATATGAATAATCTCCAATGGTTTACTATTTCTAAGAATCTTAATGGAATAAAAGAAAGGTTTCACCTATTTTCTAAATTGACATGCATCACACAGGTAATCCTTATAAATTCTAGTTTTGGTATACCTCTAATAAGTTATTTTTGGGTAATTTTTCTATGGTTTTTCATACTAGCGCGACAAAGCCTCCTATGTCATCGCCATGATTCTTTAGAAAATATTTTGAAAAAAAAGTATTAGGAGGTTTAATACATTTCAAATCTAGCATATACATATTATTTATCCTATTTTCATGATGTACATCAATTCCATTTTGGCTTAAAAAGTAGCTAGTGACAAAAAAATTAATACTATATCCTTTATCATATAGCTGACTAATACTCAAGAGATTATGTTATAAGCCTTCTATAAGTAACACATTTTTAATGAAAAAATTGTTCAAGTTATCGGTCATACTTATACCTACCACTTTCCCAGTGGTATTATCTCCCAGTGTAACCTTGCCTCCATTCTTGACTTCCAGCGATATGAATTATTTAGTGTCTCCAGTCATATACTTTGAACATTCGTTGTCCAAGTACCAAATGCTCTCATAATGTCTTGTATGAGAGTGTTTCTATAAGATAAGCAAAAGTTAGTCTTGGGAACCCAAATAAGTTTGGGTTCATCTCTTGGCAAAATTAATCTCAATGCATGTATGATATGATTTGTTTTATGCATTTTGGTCTCCACCCTATACATGATTTTATATGAATAGTGTAAGTGTGAGATATGTGTATAAAATATACCACAAGAGAAACTACTAACTCCAGGAAAAGGATTTTTAAATTTATATGAATATGTTTGTTTCTTCCTAGGTTTTATAATTTTTTATTTCTTTTCAAGATTAAAGAGTTGTTCAGGTGTAGGTGGGATCATGTTTTTTTCATAAGCATTAAATTGTGCTTTTGTTGGTGGAATTTTTGAAAGCAGATTTTGAAAATTATTAGTTTTCTTTAGAAATTTAAAATTAACATTTATATTTGAATTTTGAAATCAAACATCCCATTTGAAAAATCCTACCAATTCAAAAAGTGGAAATAAAGTTTCAAGATGGGATTCAAATCAAAAATTATAAATCCTACCTTGAGTTTCATTGTCAGATCTGAGATATAACCACATATGACCTCGAGAGGTCAAAATAAAGTTTGATCTAATTTCTAAACTATGATATTCTATGTAAATTATTATTGATTTCATGACCAAAACCTTATGAACAATTAATGTATCTCCCCTAAGGAAGAAGATACCACTATTTGATAATTATTAGAGCATGACGTAGCGATCGTCGTTGGCTGAATTGTTTCCAAAGAAAACTAATTTGAGTTTTTAAATTTTCTTTTGGGAAATTTGAGATTAAGCTTAGATTTCAATTCTGAGATAGAATAAACCATTAGAGATGATATACTACCTTGAAAGGCGGAGATAAAATCTCCTAATTGGTTCTAATTTAGAATAATAAATTTTCTCTAGGTTATTATAGCCTGATTTAAGGAGAACCATATATAACCCTGAGAGGATCAAGATGGGGTTCAAGCTAAAATCAGACCACGATAATCAAGAGGAGATGATCATTAGTTTCATATTAAAACTAACATTAATGCATGATAAAGCTCTTTAGAGTAAAAGAAAATCATTCGTTAGCAATTATATGATTATGATGATAATGATTATTTAAAATATATTTCCAAAAAGAATTATCAAGTGAGTTTTGAAAATTAATTTTGAAAATCAATACGGGTTCTATACACAAAAAACTAAGAAAAGTAGGTAATCCTATACACAATCACATCAATACATCAAATACAATCAAATTAAATAATAAATGTCTAAAGGCAAACTTTCTTTCTTATTACAACCCAAAAGTACAGAAAGTAAAGTGGTCGGCACCACTGACAACAACCTAGATTCTAATCCTAATAAAGATGCAAGTGACTTTGAGTGGGATACTCTTCATCTTCAATTTTTTAGTCTTCTCTCCTTCGAGCTCCTTGGATTCTTCATAACTTGCTACCCAAATGGAAAAAGAGAGCTCTTCTTTTTAGAGGAAAGCCACCCTTTCCACTTTAGGTATAAAAAGATGATCCAAATTTGGATTTCCAAACAAAAAAGGACTATCCCCTAAAGGGGTATCCTTTTCTCTTTGGAATCCAACCTTTGGATCCGTATATCCTGACTTAAATGTGCACTTTCATAACTCAGTACATCTCAAATAAATTATATTTTACAAAATAAAATTCTAGACTCACCTATAGGGTTTCCTAGATATTTAAAAATTAAAATATATCCCAAACAGTTGTATATATATGCAAAAAAAGAAGTAAACATACTGTACACGCTCTTTTAATTACTTGGGGGCTTAGCAGCTAAAGCACCTATAGCAACCATATATGTAATTAATTTTTATTTAGCCCCCTTTTATTTCCATGCATGAGCGTGGCCACCTACAGAAAACTTGATGAACATCTAAATCATTCCTTTCTTAAGAATAATCTAGTCGCCAAACACATCAATCATCCACAGAGTGCAGTAATAATAAGCGAACACACCTGACAATTTCATCCACAACATACAGTAAAATCTCAAAAATTGAGCACACAGCAGAAAAGTAAACATTGGCCTATCCTAGATCTATAATTAGTTCTCCTAACAAATCATTTAAAGTATGTGTCGAAGGTCATGTGGTTGAGGTAGATCCTAAGCTGGGTAGTTAGTTAGAGTTATCTAAAGTTTGATTTTGTTAAGGCTAAAGGGATGTTTTATGTTAAGTTTTAAGTATTAATGTGTTAAAGATTGATTTGAATGCTTTTTTAAACATTAGATGATCTCTACCTTTGTTTCACATCGAGGTTGTGAAGTTTATTTCAGCTTCCTTGGGGCTAAGCTAATAGCCTTGTAAGCCTCGGTTACTTAGTAGTGATCAGGGTTAATTAAGTTAATTTAGGTTGGTTAGAAATTAAAGGTAGATTAAAATGAAAATTTTTAGTTAATTATTTATTTTGAGAAGTTGGTTAAGTGTTTTATTAATCAAATTATAATTTTTTAGAATTTTAATGAGTTATTAAACTTTTTATGAATTATTAGAATTATCTTAATATATTAATTAAAGGGGTTAAAAGTTGACTTTTAAAATTAAAGTTAATTTTGAATGTTTCAGATTTTAATAAATATTACCTTATAACAAGTAGTTAGACTATTACCATGCATAATTTGGAGTTTTTTGTTTATGAAAAGTTATGAATTTTAGAAGTTAAGCCAATATTTTGACTTGGGTTTAACCAAATCATTGACTTTTTGACTTTGAACAGATTCTGAAGGTTTAACATTTTTAGAAAATAGTATATTTTAATTTTATTCATTATCCTTTGAGTTTGATTGATTTAGAATTTTCTATAATTAATTATGATATTCTAAAAATTTCCATAATTACTTGAATTTTAAAATTGGTTAATTAGGAAGGTTTTGATCATTTTGAACCAAACTCATTCTAAACTTCATGGAATCACTTCCAAAGGCCAGGGATAAACCATGGGGATGTTTCAAAGTGTTTAAAATTTATTTTGGATTTTTAATGATTTTTTAATTAATTAATAGGATTAATTATGGATTTAATCTTTGAATTAAAACTAAGGTGAAATTAAAGGTTATATGATGTTATTTTAATTTTTGATGAGTTAGGGGTTTTATTAGGGTCAATTAGAGCTCTTTTATGTGTTTTTTTTGATTTAATACAAATTGTAATGAATTATTTAGGGCTCAATATAAGACATATCATTTAAAATGAAATTAAACTCTGCACGTATGCCATTAAGGCATGGGACTATAGAGGTTTTGTAGATCTCTCTAAGATCTTTCCAATAAGCCTAAGAACACCTAAATCAACCAAGTGGATTGAAAGATATTAATTTTTAAAGTTTTCCATAATTTTATATAAAATTAATCCCCTAATTACCCAGTCAGCCGATGCTTTACACGCGGCGCTTTCTGATTGACGGAGCAATCATTAGTGGCTGACTTGATAATAGTCGAATTAACTACGATAGTCAGATGGAAGATCAGAAAATTGGGATCAGACGTCCTGCATAACCACGAGATTTAATACGAACCATATATTGAAATCAATGGCTAAGATTATATCTTCAACCTCCAGCATGAACCTGAAGTGTGAAGCTATTCCAACGTGATCCGAGAGATCCCGCCAGCGAACTTCGGTGAAATTTCATGGGAAGGATAAGGAAGGTGGAAACCTACAATCTAATGGTGGAAATTTATTGGGATGAAGGTTCCCTTAACACTTGATCAGACTACCTATATAGGGATCTTGGGATTGAGGTATTACTACAGAGAATGTCTCAACATAAGCTTCTCTATTAGGAAGCTTCAAGGGATGAAGGTGAATGAATCTCCTTTAGACATCGGGACTGAAGGATGGCCGGAGGTATAACTTCGAGTGGAGTGCGAGACGCTTTCACCGGAGCCCACTCAAATGGATAGAAGAGAGTGTCTAGGGAGCTAGGGGAAACTACTGGAACACTAAGAGATCTATGGGGAACAATTTTAGGAGATCAATTATGTATGGAGACATCTAGTGGACTACCCTTCTATTCAGCTAACTCCTGCGAGCTTGGACGGTCGACATCAATTAGGCTAGGCTTCAAATGTATGCCAGGTGGGAGGGTACATCCTCATATAAAGATTGTGTGCTCAAAGCCGGCGAGCTCAGTCTTTGGAAGGCTTTGAGTCAAGCCCAAAATAGGGGGGAACATCAAAGTTTAAACTTTATTAGTTTTCACTGCCTCTGGCCAGGGTCTTGGTCGGGTTGACCTATAAAGGATGACATGGACATGATGAGCTCAAGTGTGAGCTCAATTGGGCCTGGGGGAGTCCAATTGGATTGGATGGATCGGGTTGACCCAAACCTGCTCGGTTTGGGTTGAATTGGGCTCAACCCAGGTCAAGCCATACCCTAAGTTTGATATGGGAAGTGGGTCTGGGTTTGGTTCACCAAATGCAAGTTGCAATTTGGTTTGAATTTGCCTGAGATGGGAGATGCTCAGGTCAACGTGGTTTTGGACACTTTAGGCTAACCCAAAAGTTGACCCGAGTTAACCCAAGACTTAGGCTGGCTGGGGGAGTTATATTGGACCTAGTGCCTCCTAATGGAGGTGTTGGCTAGGTTCAATTGAGATTAGGGTGAGAGTTGGATCAATCCCAAGTGGTTTTGGCCACTTTGGGTTAGTCCAACTCTTGATCTAAGTTGACTCAATGGTTGGGCTAGCTACGGAGGGTGTATTGGGTCAAGGGAGACCTAATAGCACCTTAGGTTGGATCCAATTTGGCTAAGATTGAAAAGTGGATCAAGGGGGGCATTTATTTGGGCACTTAGGTCAAGTCAAATGGCCAACTTAAGTAAACCCAAGACTTGGGTTTCCAAGAGGGGTCTCTTGGGGGCTTAATGGGTCTAAATGGAGTTGAAGTGGTCTTGGTCAAAGGGTTTGGATGAATGGGTGTGTTTTGGAGGTTTGATCAAACTTGGTTGCTTGGTCAACCAAGTTAATCTTGGACCAAGGGTTAGGTCCATTGAGTTCAATCTGATCACATAAACTCAATGGGAGGGGTCTCATGCCAAGAAGAAGGCATTTTGTTTGAAATGGGCATTTGATCCCTACGAGAGCACCTTAGTCAACCAGCTTAACCCAAGGGCTATGACTTGGTTAGATAGTTCCCAAATGAGGTTTGAATATGATTTAAAAAAGTCTTAAAGCTTGACGATGTTAAACCACATTGGATTTTAGTTAAAAGTACAAAAATCCCCTTTAAAAGGGCATTTTTGTCATTTTCACCTCAATTCTGTTCTAGGTTAAAGTGAATCAAGGAAAATATAGATTGATGCATAGCATGTCAATATCAAAAGACTAGAAGAGGTCAAAGGGTTTGGAGGGACCTCCAAGATCAAGTTGCACTGGGTGATAGGTTTAGTGGCATGGGTCATAAATATTTGAAGGTTTTGCATCCTTTAGAATTCAACCTAGTTTTTGGGGCTAGAGTCCTCCAAATGAGCTCAAATTTGGAGGGTTGGCACTAGAGACATGTCATATCAGCATATAATTGATAGACTCTAAATCCGGTGCTAATTGATAGAGTCATGAAGTATTTAAAAAAACACTAGGAATGGCTTTCAGTACATAGGCCCTTAGCCTTGGAATTTAGTCTAGATTGATGTAAGATCTAAATTAATCCTAGGGTATGGAGGCCAAAAAAACCCTAAGATTTAGAGTCTAGAAGGAATCTAGGATCTAGGAGGGCTCTAAGTCAATTTTTGGGGTGAATTTTTAAGCTACTAGTTGATGGACCAAATGTACACAAAATAAAATGGAATTTTGGCCATTAGATCACCTGATCTCAAGACTCAAATAGCCTAATTTTCAATCCAAATGGAATTCTCTAAGGTGGCCAACCAAGCCACCTAAGATGATCTCTAACTCACCTTAGAAAAATCCTAGGAAGCTATCCTAGGGTTAGATTGGGAAAAAATTAGTGGCTCTAAACTCCCTACGCTAATCATCACCATCATAATAAAAAACTATTCCTAATTCTCATTGGAGAGATTATATCTCCAATTTGAATTTAAGGGTTAAACCATGACCCTTAAACCCAAATTGGCATGAAAGTGCCCTTAAACACCTCAAACAAGGGAAAAAATTTTGTACATGTCAGAGACATGTCAAAATTCACTCCAAGAGTCCCAAGCCCTAGTGACTTTAAATTAAATCCTATGTTCTTTAGTCCAGGAGAGATCAGAGTGACCTCATATAAAATTGAGGTTAACAAATGGACCTTCAATATGTATAGTAGAAGGAACTACTGTTTCACATATTGGTATTGATCAAATAAAAATATTGTCTTTGATTCCAAGGATAAGAAAAACCAAACTCTAAGAATCAAATCATAGGTGGAAATTAGTGTGGTGCCACGGAGGGCATTATCCACCACTAATGGTTTGAATCCTAAGGAAAGTGATTACCTAACCTAAAGGAAGAGAATGTAGAGGGAACTAGGGTAGTGCCACAAAGGGCATCCTCCACCACTAAAGGGTGAAAACTAGGATGGTGCCATGAAGGGAGTCCTCCACCACCAATTAAAGGATTAAAGCTAGGATGGTTCCACAGAGGGCATCCTCCACCACTAGCAGGTGAAACTAGGATTGTTCCACGAAGGGCATCATCCACCACTTATTATCGATTTAAAGCTAGGATGCTGCCATGGAGGGCATCATACACCACTAGAAGGTGAAAACTAGGATGGTGCAATGAAGGGAATCCTCCATCACTAGTTATCAGGTTAAAACTAGAATGGTGCCACGGAGGGCATCCTCCACCACTAGCTGGTGAAAACTAGGATGGTGCCATGAAGGGTATACTCCACCAATAGTTATTGGGTTAAAGCTAGGAGGGTGCCATGGAGGGCATCCTCCAACACTAGTAGGTAAAAACTAGGATGGTTCCACGAAAGACATACTCTATCACTAGTTATCGGGTTAAAACTAGGATGGTGCCATAGAGGGAATCCTCCACCACTAGCGGGTGAAAACTAGGATGGTTCTACGAAGGCCATCCTCCACCACTACTGGGTGAAAACTAGGATGGTGCAATGAAGGGAAACCTCCACCGCTAGTTATTGGGTTAAAGCTAGAATGGTGTCACAGAGGGCATCCTCCACCACTAGTAGGTGAAAACTAGGATGATGCCACGAAGGGCATCCTCCACCACTAGTTATCATGTTAAAGCTAGGAGGGTGCCATGGAGGGCATCCTCCAACACTTGAAGGTGAAAACTAGGATGGTTCCAAGAAGGGTGTCCTCCTACACTAATTACCGGGCTAAAACTAAGATGGTGCCACGGAGGGCATCATCCACCACTAGCGGGTGAAAACTTAGATGGTTCCATGAAGGGCATTTTCCACCACTAGTTATCAGATTAAAGCTAGGATGGTGCCGTGGAGGGCATCCTCCACAACTAGCGGGTGAAAACTAGGATGGTTTCATGAAGCGTCTCCTCTACCACTAGTTATAAGGTTAAAGCTAAGATGGTTGCATAGAAGGCATCCTCCGCCACTAGCAGGTGAAAACTAGGAAAGTTCCACAAAGGGCATCCTACATCACTAGTGATCGAGTTAAAGCTAGGATGGTTCCACAAAGGGAATCCTCCACCCCTAGTGGGTGAAAACTATGATGGTGCCATGAAGGACATCATCCACCACTAGTTATCGAGTTAAAGCTAGGATGGTGCAACGGACGGAATCCTCCATCACTAGTGGGTGAAAAATAGGATGGTGCCACGAACGGTGTTCTCCATCACTAGTTATTGGGTTAAATCTAGGATGGCGCCATGGAGGGAATTCTCCACCACTAGCGGGTAAAAACTAGGATGGTGCTATGAAGGATGTCCTCCACCACTAGTTATTTAGTTAATGCTATGATGGTACCATGGAGGTTATCCTCCACCACTAGCGGGTGAAAACTAGGATGGTGCCACAAAGGGCATCCTCCACCACTAGTAATTGAATTAAATCTAGGATGGTGCCACATAGGGCATGCTTCACGACTAGCGAGTAAAAACTATGACGGTGACATAAAGGGTGTCCTCCACCACTAGCCATCAAATTAATGATAGGATGGTGCTACGGAGGTCATCCTCCACCACTAGTGGGTAAAAATAGGGATGGTGCCACGAAGGGCATCCTCCACCACTAGTCATTGGGTTAAAGCTTGGATGGTGCCACAGAGGGCATCCTCCATCACTAGCGAGTGAAAACTAGGATGGTGCCTCGAAGGGTGTCCTCCACCAATAGTTATCAGGTTAAAGCTAAGATGGTGCCATGTAGGGCATCCTCCTCCCCTAGCGGGTGAAAACTACGATGGTCCCACGAAGGGCATCCTGCACCATTAGTTAGTCTAATCCCAAGGGATGGGAGGACTCAATCCACAGGAGAAGATGAATGAGTTTGAATATTGAAAAGTATGATAGGGCATGCTAGACTTATTTAAAATTGTAAAAAAGAAAGATAGAAGTTTATTGATTGATAAATTGAGTTATATCAAGCATAATATTTCTTAAGGAAACACCCATTGATAGGAAAAATTGGGTGGTTTCCCTTACAATCCACTAGCTGATACGAGCCTCCTTCATAGGTAGTGTCTACAATAAAGGGTCCTTCCCAAGTAGGTTCAAACTTTACACCAATCTTTTGGTAAGCTAAGATAGGTATCTGAAGGACTAAGACCAAGTCTCCTACTTGGAAGGTCCTAGGTCACACTAGCTTATCATGAGCCTGAGCCATTCGAGACTTATATAAATCTAGAGTTTGCTAAGCTTGGAGACGTCACTCATCAAAGCCATCAAATTCTTCTAGTCAGAGTTTTGCATTGTGCTTGTTTATTATTTGATTTTGAATTGCAACTCTGAGCGAGGGAATTTGTATCTCTAAGGGTAGTACGACCTCGAACCCATACACTAGTGGAAATGGAGTGGACTGGTTTGGGGTTATATAAGTTGTCCGATAGGCCCATAAAGCTTCCACCAACTGCTCATCCCATTATTATTTGTTATCATTAAGCTTATTTTTTATAATTTGCACCAAGGTCTTGTTGAAGGCCTTAGCCAATCCATTAGCTTGGGGGTTATAGATTATTGAGTATCTCCAATCAATATTATGGCATCTTACAAAACTATTGATCTTCGTAGACTTGAATGCGAATTTATTATCAAATATGATTATGTAAGGTATGCTGAATCAATACATGATATGGTCATGAAAGAGCTTTAAAACATGGTGAGATGTTATGTTACGTAAGGAAATTATTTTCGCCCACTCTTAAAAGTATTCGGTCGTTGCTAATATGAAGTGATGACCTCTCAAAGAATGGGGTTAAATCGGACCGATAACATTCGGTGCCCCAACTTTTGAAGGGCAACAAAGTTATCTTGGGGTGCAACACATTAAGTAACTGATGTAAGACCACTCCATGAACTTAGCATTGATGATATTATTTTGCAATATTCATGTAATCATCAATCATTATTGGCCAGTAGTGACCAAGTCTTTTGATTCTAAATTTCATTTCTTGACCCAATTGATGAGCACCACATAGCTCAGAAAGGACTTTGTTAATAATCTTTAGGGCTTCTCATTTATCTAAATAACACAACCACATCTGATCGAATGGCTCATGGTACAAAACATTGTTGACTAGTGCGTATGATAGGGCACGCTTCTTGACTTGGGTAGCGAGAGATTTGTTTTGAGGATGTTTTCCCTCTTGAAGATAGTCAATTAATGGTTGTGTCCAATAGCCTTCTTCGTCTATTGTCGAAGAGGAAGAAAGGATCTGAAGAGGTTACTTGGTGATGTGCTCCAAATCTATAGGATAAAGGGCTTTACGACCCTAAATCTCTATAGGGATGGAGACTTCTTTTGGACAAGCAAATTCCTTTGTAAGCTTTGCTAAGGCATTGGCCGAAAAATTACTTCCACGGGGAACCCTATATAAAGTTACAACCGACATTTGCTCAAGCAATTGAATGGTGTATTGGTGGTATTTTAGGAGCTTAGGATTTAAAACCTCATAGGTTCCTGTAGCCTGGTTGATCACCAGTTGAGAATCACCAAATATTATAATCACTTTAATCTCCATCAACATTGCAAGTTTCAAACCGGTTATCATAGCTTTGTTATTCATACAAGGCTTTGATAAATGTTTGGAAAAGTGTATCATTCTCTTCTCCAACATTATAAAAATTAGGCCAATTCCAATTTTTTTTGGGATTATAGATTGTTTGGTTATGTCTCGTTAAGAGTATACTGAACCATCAAAATATATCTTCTAGCTAGTATCATGAAAGTCCCTCAAACTCATGAATTGTTCGTTAGGTAAATCATCACTCAAAGGGGAATCTGCCGGCAGCGGGCGTGTCACGAGGAAGTTGGCAATGGCCTGTCCTTTCACAATACACATGGGAATAAAAGTAATATAAAATTGGAGTAGTATTATAGACCATTGATCCAAACATGCTAAGAACGTAGGCTGGGTCATAAGATATTTCAAAGGATTAACTCTAAAAATCGGATTGATTGAATGAGAATGCATGTAATGCCTTAGTTTTTGGGCTATAAAAACCAAAGCTAGATAATGCTTCTCGATCAAAGGGTATCTAAATTTAGTGGGTAAAAGCCTTCGCCTAAGGAAATAGAGAGCATTCTCTTTCCCTTTTTCATTGACTTGAGCTAATAGGGAACCTAAGGACTCATCTAGGGCAAAAGTGTAGAGGATCCAAGGTTTCCCTGGGATAAGGGCTACCAGAACTGGTGGGTTAGAAAGGTATTGCTTGATGCTATCAAAGGCATTCTGACACTTCTCATCCCATGTGAATTTAGTTTCCTTCTTGGCTATGACAAAGAAAGTTTGACATCTCCCAGAGATGTTGGAGATAAACCTCCTTATGTACGCCAACCAACTCTGAAGAGACCTTAACTGGGTAAGGCTCCTACAAGGTGGCATATCTAGGATGGATTCAATTTTGGTGGGATCAATTTCAATTCCATGGTGTCTCACTACGAACCCTAAGAATTTACCTGAAGTGACACCAAAGGCGCACTTCAAATGATTCCTTTTTAAATCATAGCTGCACAATCATTCAAATATAATCCATAAGTCATATAGGTGAGCCTCTTTTACTTTACTGTTAATATCTAAATCATCGATATAGCACTTGACATGATTGTGGATTAAGTCATCAAAGATGTGAGTCATGGCTCGCTGGTAGGATGCCTCATCATTTTTAAAGCCAAAGGGCATTACCTTATAACAAAAGATTTCTATGGGAGTTTTTAATATAGTGTTTCTCTCATGTTTTGGGGCCATATTGATTTGATTATAATCAGATGATCCATCTATAAAGGAAAAAAATACATGCGAAGAGGAAATGTCCACCAAAAGTTAAGGCATATGTAAAGGAAATTCAACCTTGGACATGCCTTATGCAGATCCCTATAGTCGACACAAATCCGAATTTGACCATTATTTTTGTGAACTGGCACAACACTAACCACCCAAGAGGGCTATTTTTCCACTCGAATAAATCTAGCCTCGGCCAACTTCTTGATTTCGAAAATGACTTGTTGTTCAATCTCTAAGAGCATGCGTTAAGGAGCTTATTTAACAGGAATGACATCATGTTAAATTCCAAGTTTATGGACCATTACGTTAGCGGACAGACCTGACATTTCATCATACATCCAGACAAAGAAGTCCCTAAACTCATATAGAAGCTAAATTAGATCATGGGACTCATCCTCACTCAGCAAGATACTGATGAAAGTGGGGCAAGGGTCATTGTCAGTTCCCATATTGACTTCCCTTAACTCATCAACTATCGACTTAATTTCCTCTTTGAATTTAGGGGGTACATCCCAAACTTATAGTTCACCATGATCATCTAAAGTCTCCAACTAGAGCCCATCAATAGGACTGATGGCATCAATATGGACATTTTTCGATTTAAGATGGTAAGTTATTATTAAACAATATTCATCATCATAAAATGAACTAGCAATACCAAAATTGATACAACTCATTGGATTTTTCTTGATTTTAGTTTCCAAATATTTTTTTGATATCTAGTGATCCTTAGTTTATCGGTATGGTACGGGACCTTTAGAGAAAGAATTATTTATACAGACAGGGAAGTAGCCAATAGATAATTCCATTAACTCATTAAAATCTGCCTCCTCGAGGGTTACATAACCTTCATCCCTCAAGGAGGAGGAGCTAGAAAAAAGTTTATGGACTTTCTTTACTTCACCATTTAGGTTGGGGGCCACTTTAACCTCTAACCCTGTAATCCTGCTAGCCGATAATGGGTCAAGGAAAGGGCCTCAAACCTTATATTGAGCTTTTCGTACATAATCAATTCATGCTCATCACTTTTAAAATTTGAAACTTCTACCTCAGGGTCATTGCCTTGATCTAAAGTGAGATTGAACTTTTGAGGAGTATTTGTATTCTGGTATTCAAAAGGAATTGTAACACCTTGTCTTTCTGGATCGTCATCGAAATTTTATTTCGGGTCAATATATACGGGGGTTGTTCTCATTTTTAGTGAAGCATGGCCTCAACCATGTGCCCTTAAATCCATCCTCCCGCCTCATTGAGGCAATGTGTTTGGAGGCTTAAGTACAACAAGTTTGAGGTCATCTTCACTACTTGATTCTACCTCCCTTGACTTTTATCCTCTTCTTTTTCTTTTTCTTGGTTGGAACTTTGTCCACCCGCTTTCTCCTCAATTTTGATCTCAACTTTAGAGTGGGATTAGGACCCTTTCAGTATGAAATATGCATTATTCTCGTAGATCCTTATTTCTTGAATTGTGAATGATTGCAGATCACCCTTGATTAACATGCAGGAACAAGAAAGCTTTTTCTGGAAATGCTTGAAGAAGACTAAATTAAATGCCCGTATTGAAACCTTTTGGTGGAGATTGTTCAACAATGCTTTACCTACATATAGTTTCTTATTCCAAAGAAGAATGCAAGAGGATGAAAGTTGTCCTAGAGGATGTGGCCAACAAGAAAATATGAACCATATTACGATAAATTGTAGTAAGTTAAAGGAAGCACTTAACTGTTTGAAAATTTGTGGCTTCCAATTCCACAATTTTGATTCTTTTCAGCCATATTGGGAATGGATGGAAAGAAGTTATATTTCTCAAGGCTTCATGGTGAACAAATTGTAATGCAGTATATCTAACTTCAAAATCCAAGAACAAGATGGATCACGATGGAAAGGAGGATAGTTCGGTTTATCTAGCTTCTTATGCTGTAAGCTAAGATTCTCTATCTTTTATGGCTGAAAGAAAATTGGGAAACTGGGGTACAAATAAGTCTTTTCGATTGTCAGATTGTTGGTACCCTCCTGCCCCCAACTGGATTAAGATTAATGTGGATGCATCTTTACTAAAATCTCACAAAGCTGGCATTGGTGGAGTAGTTTGAGATAGTAAAGGTAGAATTCTTTTGGCTTATGGTCATTCATGTATCCATTGGGACATTGCAAGGCTTGAAAATATTTTCGGTTTAGTTCATTAAGGAGATAAAAAGGGATTGGATGCTTGATTATCAAGGTATAATTGTAGAGGGAGACAATCTCAATGTAATCAAATTCTTGCAAGGGATGTAAGGTAAGTGGAAAGATGAACTTCTTCTTTTAAAAGATCATAAATTCATTATTTTCAATTGGGTTAATAGGAGAGGTAATAAGCTAGCTAATTTATGTGCTAGTTATGCCATTTTTCAGATTTCTGTTGGGAAGATTTTTCTTCGAATAAGATTCCTTTATTATTTAGAGATTTTCTAAAGAAGGAATCTAGTTTGTAAGTATTTTTTCTTTCAATAATATATTTTAGCCTTGTGCTTCTTCAAAAAAAAAAAAAAGATCACCCTTGATCACATGTTCAAGGCCATCTCATTGATACTTGATGCATTGGTGTAGGGTAGACGGAACCATTCTATATTCATGAATCCAAGTTCTACCTAGGATTATATTAAAGGACATTTTCAAATCAATTATATGAAATTTAGCTTTAATTTTCAATTATATGAAACTTAGCTTTAATTTTCAATTCTCCTATCTCTAAAAGAAGGGTAATTTAACCTAAAGGCCTCTCTCCCTTTTCATTAGACCCACAAAGAACTAACTTATCAATTGAGAGCTTAATAGTATCAATTCTAAGGTATGTGAGGGTCTTTATATTCATTATATTGACCAATGTACCAGGTTCAATAAGGACTCTTGATAAATTGAAATTTCCCACATCCATAGTAATGTAGAGCAGGGGATTATGGTTGGCAGTTCCCAAAAGCAAATCTTCATCCAAAAACATAACCCTAGGGACTTCATTGAAATAGTTTGCCACCTCTTTTGAAGTTGAAGCCAATTAAGCTAAGAAAATCTCAGGATCAAGAAGTGCTTAAACTTAGGATTCCCTCATTTCTTTAGAGAGAAGGAGGGCGCTATAGATGCTCAACTTGGCTAGCAATTTCCTAAGATGGGCTAGAACATTATAATCAACCTTAGGAATAACATATTCAAAACACAAAGGAATTAAAGGGAATTCAAATTGCTAAGGAGAGTTTGGATTTAGATCTTCTAAGACAGCTTGTTTGTCTTTATCTCGAGAGAGGAGTCTACGGGGTAAAACTTTGCCACCATGGAGTTGCACTTATTCAATATCCTTTAGAGGGAAAACTAAGGTGGTGTATATGCCTACCGTAGGCATTGGATCATCATTTCCTGAGAGGGAGTCAGAATCCAAACATTTTACGACGATAGGACTTCCTTGAAAGTCAAACCACGTCCTTATTGGTAGAAGATTTTTTGAGAATGGATCCTAGTGATATTTTTGGCTAGGCATTAGTTATATGTGAGCTGAAGTAAATTTCAATTTGTCTATCTCAGTAAATTATTATGGAAAGTAGAAGGATTTTTTCTATAAGTTATTTGATGGATTAATTTCCATTTTTTTAAATATTTTTGGACTTGGATGATTTTTGGAATTTTAGGTACTTGGTTGGCAATTGAAAGGTTTGGTATCACCCCCTTCAGTTGAGATCTATGTTAAATATGACCATCATCAAGGTGTAGGGCCATTTCAATAATTTTATTTATGGATTGAACCTTGTATACTCTATCGAGCTGCCGATAGAGGATCAGGTTTCATTGGCTTTATGTTTTTAATAATGAATTATCTTTATTGAAGGCCTTATATATATGCATAAAAAAGATATTTCTGTCGACACCCTAACAATATATTTATTTGATAGATTAGCCTGTATCGACTCCTATCTATTCATATAGTGGGATCGGGCTTGAACTATGTTTATTTATGGACCTACACAACATCTGTAGATGCCACGAGTATATCCAAAACATACTCATCAAGGCCCATATAGGTGTTTGTAAGCATTTTATAATTATTTGTTAAACCTTGTCAACTCCTACATATTTGCTTAGGAGGATTGAGTTCAAATTTAATTTCCTGTGAAGCATCCATATAGGTCACATATGTTTTTATGACATGTATGTCAAGGCCAATGCGGGTGTTGATTGTTGAGTCTAGTGAATAGGTTGTTAAACCTAAGTTAATGTCCCACGGCTATCAAGAGGGGGGTGAATTGGAAGTTAAAAATTATCCCTATTTTGGAAGAGTTTAACCAAAAATAACTTTAGTGAGTTTTTATAAAAAAAGTTTTTCAACCACAACTTTTTAAACAGTAAAATGCAAAAAATAAAAAAATAAAAATAAACAACACAAGATTTATAGTGGTTCGGTCTAAATCTGACATACATCCACTCCCCAGAGGCACCATATGAGTATTGCACTAATACCAATAATGTCTCTCCTTTTGCACCCACAGCAAGGAGGAGAAGCCTTTACAAACACTCTTTCCACTACTACCCAGTGCGGCAGAGAACCGTTGTACTTTTACACTATCCCTAGTGTTGGCAGAGAACCATCATCCTTTTACACTCTCCTAGTATGGGCAGAGAACCCTTCATCCTTTCACACTCTCCTAGTGTGGGCAGAGAACCCTTCATCCTTTCACACTCTCCTAGTGTGGGCAGAGAACCCGATCTCTTTAACTGATCTCCTCACAAGAAATCTAGAAGGAATAAAGAAAAGAGTGAAGTAATCTCAATTCACAAGTAGGAAATCTTACCTTTGAACACCTAGCAAAGCCTTTACGCTCAAGTGGAAGAAATCCTTCTTTGAATGCTCTCTCTCACTCTCTCATTGAGTCTTTTTTCAATTGGCATGAAGATCAATGACCAAAAAGATTTGTTGGCAGTCTAATTTGGACTATATATAGAAAAGACAAGAAAAAGTGCCCAAAAATTGCAAATTTTCAATTCTGTACGCAGTGGATCATCCCGTACGATCGTGGCTCGTCCCGGACGATTTTACTTAAAGTGTCAGAAATGATCCTAAAGTATATTGGTATGAACTATGTTCGTATACGATCATCGTCCCATACGAACTAGGTTCGACCGGTATAAAACGGTTATTCCATAGGTCGGTTTCCAAATCCTTGCAGGACATAAACAACTGTGATAAGTCGGTTCGGTTCGTCCTGGAACAAACAAGTTTCATCCTGGATGATTTTATACATAGAGTTTCGTCCAGAGATGAAGGTTTAATTTCGTCCTGTACAATTTTAAAGAGAGTTTCGTCCAGAGACGAATGGTAAATTTCATCTGGACGAACAGTATAACGTGACAATCCAGAGGCATTTGTCCTGGGATGAATATTAAATTCGTCCTGGACCATTGGGACTTAGAAAAAATTTTCTCACTGCCTGTTCGATCCATTGCTCTTTTTAGGGTTAATTGACATGATCGTCCCGTATGAACTATGTTCGTCCCGTACGATCAATTCACAAAAGTTATTACCCCATATGTGCGTGTTGTGAATGTTCACTCAATTACAATCACTCCCTCTCAATTCAAAAACATTTTTTAAGCTTTTAACTTACAAATGATTGGATGCTAAATTTGATTTGAAGTCTTCATAGTTTGCAGTTGATTTTTCTGAAATGTTAGTACACACTAGAGTAAAAACAAATCTTCCAAAAAGTGTTAGGAGATATATATACATAAAATAATAATATTTGTAATCATCAAAATAATACAAGTTGTAAGAATGTAAAACATGCAAATAGCAACTCTCTTAACAATCTCCGCCTTTTTGATGATGGCAAAACAATTATTGTTTTTAGGATTTTAAATTCTAAGAATCTCCTAAACTCCCCCTAAATTGATGAATATGAAAAATAAGGATGCATAAATTAAAAAAAAAATATATTTTTAAAATTTTTTATACAAACCAAGAAACATACAAAACATACAACCACAATAATGACAAACATAAAAGGACAACCAAAAAATAAACAAAACAAACAAAACAAATAAACAATTTCTCCCCCTTTTTGACAACAGCAAAAAGTGAAGAAGAAAAGAAGTCTTGAAATGTAAGTAGAAGTATAAAATTCATTTGATAATTTAATCTTAAAAGTGATTGAAATAAGGTATACAAATAAAATTAAAACATTAGAGAAATCATAGAATTTCATATAATTTAAGAAGTGATATAACATAGATTATAAAAAGAATTTATCAAAGGCATGAGTCAATTTAGACATTAAGATAAAGAAAATTATTGCACTAAGGATGAATAAAAAATTTTATATTTCAAATTTCAATTTCAGTTATAAATGAACATAAGATCAATTTGAATTACGAGATTAAAAGAGTTTGGAAAGAAGTAACTACCACATGTGGCACTTTGCACATCTTTTTCAATTTTATGGCACATTTTTGTGCATCTTTTTCAATTTTATGGCATATTTTTGTTCATCTTTTTACTTTGGGCTTATTTTCTGCCTCTTTTTCTCATTACAAACTTTTGCGCATTCCTTTTGATTTTTGTACATTTGTATAATTTTCAAGAGTAATTGAATTCTTTCCAAAAATAATAATCTAAAATTTAAAATTTTTCTAAGTGCATAAATAATATTTTAAAAGAGAAATACAAAATAAGAAAACATCTAAATTGCAATAATAATATTAAAGATAATGTAGTCTAAATAAGAGACATGAAATTGAAAATTCTAATAATATCAAGTTATAAGCATCACTTAAATTTAGAATAATTAGATTTTCTAATGAAATTAATTTTAATTTACAATTTAGGTTAAAGCACTATTAAGATTAAAAAATAATGAATGTCATAAAGTCTAACACATATTTCTAAAACAATTAAACAACAAAGCATTGGAACATACATTGATATCGAATGAAGATATTAAAATTTAGTCAAATATATTAATAAAAACACATCTAAAGACAAATGAAATACAACAATCTAAAAGAAAATAATAAACACATAAACCACATAAACACATATCAAACACAACAATCATTCAGATGGACCCTGATCTAGAGGAGGAGGAGGTGGTTCTGCACCAAAGAAGTTGAAGTAACTACTTATCATAAGCATGTTGGAATTTATGTCATTTATCTGATCACGCATAAATCCCATATCTTGATTGTACTGAATATTCTGCTGCTGCAAATGAGTTTCAATTTGATCAAACCTTTGATCAAAATGAGCCTCTAAATTGTCAAATCTTTGAACCAAATCCTGATAATTTGGTTCAGCAGCATATGAAGCTTCAGCTTCTTCTTCTGTTTAACTCAGAACAACATGAGTTTTTCTAGGCTCTTCTTTATTGAAGATAGCTCGAAAGGATGCATTGTTGTAGTAGAGTGGTTCTTCAAAATCTTATACTGGATGAATCAGATCATACTTCTTTTCCAAAATATAGGCAATCATATGTCCTAAGGCTATGTTCTTCTTTCTTTTATGATCAACATGACTAATTTCAGAGAGACCATAAATGTAGTCAATTAGGAGTTGGGCCTCATCTATAGGTTGTCTTGTCATTATCAAGTAGGTAACAGTAAAAAGAAGAGGAGTGATGTTGACACTATCACCATCTTTAGGTATAATGGAAGTTCTAAGTACGTGCTGGATGATACGGGCATCACGAACTAAAGTTGCTACTTTTGACAAATGATCCTTAACATTTAGTACTCCTCTAATCACTCGATTAACTTCAGTCCAATCAAAATTTAGTGGTTAAGGTGTGTGCTCTTAATCCTTCAGACCTTAAGTTTAGGAAGATACCAAGGTCAGCCTTGGTGATTTAAATTTTCTTTTTTAAAACAAGGGAACTGATGATGGAATGGTCGGAGTTGAACGACATGTTTACCAAAAAATAATGAAAGGTTTCTCTGTTGTAGAAGTGTACTAAAGTGAGGATTAAACCAAAATGAGTAGAGGCAAAAAAGTGCATTACCTTAAAAGTTAATTGTTCCTGCAGGAGTACTCTAGATGGGGTAATTTTCGCGGAGACAAACCTAGCATAGGATTCTTCATTAGCTTTAGAAAGGAAATTTTCAGACAAGTTTTTTGGAGGACCCTTAGTCAAAGACTTTTGACACTTGCTAGAACTTTCCATTGAAAGATCTTAAGAGAAGAAAGGTTTGAAAGAGATGTGTGAAAGTGACTGTTTAGTAAACAAATTGTCGTTAATTTATGGAAAAATGACTGTTCGTACCAGATGAAATTTTTGTTCGTCCCGTACGAAAAAATTTTGTATGGAAGAACGAATGAGTCAAAAAAGAAATGGCTTTCGTAAACACACAACTTACGAAGCATCCTTTCGTATAGGTTCTTGACCAAAATGATTGTACAGACAAACACGTGTTTGTCCGGACGATCAGAAATTCAATCCGTTTTAATGGCAGTTGAAAACCGTCCCCCACTATGAACCGACATGTGTTCGTCTGGCCCAACCAAAGATTCGTACGGACGAAAATCATATTAAAAACTATCTTATCCATTCAACTGCTTCATTCATTCATCTCATCATTTGAAAATATTTTGTCCCGGACGATCGTACAGATGAAGTACATTAAAACCTTTCTTAAAACGGTTCAAAATCCCATAGTTTGTCAGATTACACAAATCGTCCCGTACGAAACTATTTCGTCCCGGACAATGATGATCAAAAATTTACATTTTCACACTCAAAACAAAAACAAACAAGACAATACTTAAACACAGACTTTTTAAGAAGAAAACATCACATAAATAAACTAAAAAACACAATGAACACAAAACAAAAAAAAAATATCAATGTTACAGAAAACATTTTTATCTAAGCATTTAAATCAATCACTCCTAGCCTTGTTCTTAATGTACTGATAGTGTCAAATGCTAAATGTTTTATAAAAATGTATACAAGTTGATTTTCAGTTAAAACATGGGTAAGTTCAATTTCTCCCTTGGATACATGATCCCTTATGAAATGATGTCTTATGTCAATGTATTTCGTTCTTGAATGTTGAATAGGACTTTTAGAAATGCAGATAGCACTAGTATTATCACAATAAAATTGTAAAGTGCCTATAGTTAATCCTAAATAAATCAACTTTTTTTTAACCAAAGTACTTATGCCACACAACTTCCTAAGGCAATGTATTCAGCTTCTGCAGTAGAAAGGGCCACTGAATTTTGTTTTCTACTAGACCATGAAACTAATGAATTTCCAATGAATTGACATGTTCCAGAAGTACTTTTTCTATCCACTCTACAGCCTGCAAAGTCAGAATCTGAATAACCAATAATTTCAAATGAAGAGCTAAACTTAGGATACCAAATTCCTAAGTTCTGAGTTCCTAACATATATCTTAAAATCCTTTTTATTGCTGTCAAATGTGATTCTTTTAGATCTGATTGAAATCTAGCACACAAGAAAACACTAAACATGATATCGGGTCGGCTAGCAGTCAAGTAAAGTAAAGATCCAATAATACCTCAAAATTTCTTTTGATCAGCAGATTTTCCCTTAAGGTCCTTATCCAACTGAACTGAGGAACTCATTGGTGTATTAACAGGTTTAGCATTATCCATTTCATATTTTTTAAGGATATTCTTAACATATTTAGATTGGCTAAGAAATGTACCTTCCTCAAGTTGCTTATTACTAAAGACTAGAAAGTAATTTAAGTCTCCCATTAGACTCATTTCAAATTCACTACTCATTATTTTAGAAAAATCATCACAAAGATTTTTATTTGAAGATCCAAAAATAATATCATCCACATAAATTTGAACAATGAGTATATCCTTTCCAATTTTTTTCAAAAAGAGAGTTGTATCCACACTTCCTTTTTCAAAAGATCTTTCAAGTAGGAATGTGCTCAACCTCTCATACCAAGCCCTAGGTGCCTGTTTTAATCCATATAATGCCTTTTTCAATTTGAAAACATGATTTGGGTATTTTAAATTTTCAAAACCTGATGGTTGTTCTACAAAAATATCTTCTTTAATTACCCCATTTAAAAAGGCACTTTTCACATCCATTTTATATAATTTGATTCCTTTAAAACAGGCAAAGGCTAGCAAAACCCTAATTACTCCAAGTCTAGCTACTGGGGAAAAAGTTTCTTCAAAATCAATCCCTTCAATCTGATTATACCCCTTAACAACTAATCTAGCCTTATTTCTAATGACTACACTTGAGTCATTCATTTTATTTTTGAATACCCACTTAGTTCCAACAACGCTTTGATCTTTTGGCCTTGAAGTTAATTCCCAAACTTTATTTCTTACAAATTGATTCAACTATTCTTGCATGGCCAATATCCAAAATTCATCAGAAAGTGCTTGATCGATATTAGTGGGTTCTATAGTTGAAATAAATGCTGAATGATTGACTTCCTTGTTTAATCTACGCCTAGTTCTAACACCCTCACTAGGTTCACCTATAATCAATTCCCTTTGATTATTTTTAGAAAATCTCAAATCTCTAGGCAAAAGGTTTTCTCTCTCCAAATTCTCTTCAACATTTTCTTCCATGTTTATTCTATAAATCTTTTGGGAGTTATCCTCAATCTTATCTTCAATAACATTTGGCTCTTCTAAATTTCTAGATTCATCAAATACAACATGTATGGTCTCTTCAATTACAAAAGTTCTTTTATTGAATACCCTATAAGATTTTTCAACACTTGCGTATCCAACAAAAATTTCTTCATCTGAATTTGGATCAAATTTTCCTAAGGCAGATTTTCCATTATTATGAATGAACACCTTGCAACCAAAAACATGAAAATGATAAATTTGGTGTTCTATCTTTTAGCAACTCGTAGGGTGTTTTATTTAACTTAGATCTTATATTCATCCTATTCAGAACATAACATGCAGTGCTAACCGCCTCAGCCCAAAAATATCTAGGAAGTGAGTATTCTGCAAACATTGTACGGGCGGCTTTTATTAATATTCTATTTTTCCTTTCGACTACCCCATTTTGCTGAGGGGTTCTGGTGTAAAAAGTGATCAATTCCTTTCTCCTTACAAAAATTTTCAAATCTCTCATTTTCAAATTCTCCTCCATGATGACTTTGTATAGAAATAATTTCACACTCTAATTTCCTTTGAATCCAAGTCAAAAATTTCTAAATTCCTCAAATGATTCACTCTTATGAAATAGAAATCTAACCCAAGTGAATCTTGAGTAATCATCCATAATAACAAATCTATATACCTTCCCTCCTAGACTCACAATTCCAACTAGTCCAAAAAGATCCATGTATAAAATTTCCAATGGTTTACTAGTCCTAAGATCCTTGTTGGACTAAAAAGAGGACTTCACATGCTTTCCTAGTCGACATGCATCACAAAGGTGGTCCTTAGTAAAGTCTAATTTTAGTATACCTCTTACTAAATTCTTTTGGGTAATCCTCCTAAGGTTTTTCATGCTAGAATGACAAAGTATCCTATGCCAAAGCCATGACTCATCAGAAACAGTTTTCAAATAAAAAGTGGTAGGAGTATGAATGCAATTTAAATCTAGCATATAAATATTGTTTACCCTTTTACCATTTAAAACATCTTTACAATTTAGGCTTAATATAGAGCTAGTAGGAAAAAATTTTACACTATTACCCTTATCACATAGCTGGCTTATACTTAACAAGTTATGCTTTAAGCCTTCAACCAATAACACATTGTCTATAAATATATTTTTAAAATTTTAAATCATACCTGATCCAACCACCTTCTTTGTGGTATTTTCTCCAAGTGTAACCTTGCCTCCACTCCTGGCTTCCAGCATTATGAATTGAGCAGTATCTCCAGTCATATGCTTTGAATATTCATTGTCCAGGTACCATATGCTCTCACGAGGTCTTGTGTGAGAGTGACCCTGCAAAAATATCAAATGTTAGACCTAAAAACCCAAACAAGTTTGGGTTCTCCTTTTGGTAATTTATAATCATATGCATGTATGATATGTCTAGGTTTATGCATCTTAGGTCTTCACACCAAATTAGTTTTCATCTTTAAGGTACAGGTGTGTGCTATATGTCCAAGCAATCAACAATTATTACATTTAACATTAGGAAAATGATTCCTAAGTCTTCTACCATTTATTTGTCTTCTAAGGGATTCCATATATTTAGGATAAAATTTAGGATTTGTAAAATCTTCAAGTTTGGGGGGTATCCTATTATCCTCGAGAGCTTTTATTTTCAGCTTATAAAATGAATTCATATCTTCCAAGATTCGATTTGTATAATTGATTCGAAGTGTTTTTCTCTCTGATTCATCCTTAAATTTTTTAAATTCTTTTTTAAGATCAGCATAGGATGATTTTAAATTCTCATGATTTTTATTCAAGTCATCAAATTCATCGAGTAGTTTCATGTGGTTGTCATCTATTAAGGCATGATCTTTCCTAAGGATTTCATGTTCCTTTTGAAGTTCTTCAAATTCTAGACTTAGACTAGCATGCATTTTCTTCATTTTTCTATATGCATCATGCATGTGTTCAAAAACTTCAAATAATTCATCATAAATTAAGTCACATACCTCTTCTTGATCTGAGTGATCAAGATTGTCAGCCATTAAGCATAAATTAGTAACTTCCTCTTCTTTTTCAGTCTCTGATGAATCTGAAGCTGAGTCTGCCCAGAAAGCTCTTTGAAACTTCATCTTGCCCTTCTTTACAATTGGTTTCTCCTCTACCTTCTCCTTGCTAGGAGTGGCTTTGAGTTTTGGGCAATCAGTTTTAATATGACCAGGTTTCCGGCATTCATAGCAAATTATTTCATTAGAAACCTTGTCATTTCTATTAAATTTATCTCTATTCTATTACTGGCGTCTCTTATGCTTTCTTTTCAGAAAGCTTTAGAATTGTCTAGTCATTAATGCAATGTCATCTTCATCCTCAGGTTGTGAGTGTTTACTCTCAGACTCTTCCACTTTTAGTGCTATGTTCTTTTCCTTTCGTGGCTCACATGCATCAATCTTTGTTTGGCTAACTCCTTGCTTGTACGCAATAAGTGAACCAAGAAGATTGTCAATTAAATAAATGTTTAGATCTTTAGACTCTATAATTGTAGTAATTTTAGCATCATAAGTAGTAGGTAAACAACGAAGAATCTTATTAATCATTTCAGCATTCGTTAGTTCCCTACCAAGTGCATGCAAAGAGGTGACTGTTTGAGTAAATATTATGTACATATCAAAAATGGATTCATTAGGTTTCATACGAAACAGTTCATAATCATGCAACAAGATATTAAGTCTAGATTGTTTAATCTCATTAGTCCCCTCATATGTTATACAAAGTCTATCTCATTTGTCCTTTCCACTTTTGCAAGTGGAAACCCGCATGTAGTCTTCAGATTTTAAAGCACAAAATAAACTATTTAAATATTTAGCGTTTAGTTGTGCTAAGTCACGTTCTTCTACAGTCCAGTCTGCAAAAGGTGTTTCAACCCTAACTCCGTCAATTAATCTAGTTGGTTTTTTATAACCTTCCTGGACTAAGATCCACATACGATAATCAAGTAATTGTAAGAAAATAGACATGCATATTTTCGAAAAATCAAAAGGTATATTGTCAAATAGTGAAGGTCTAGTAATAGAGTAACCCTCATGTGTATTTCGGTTTCCAAAGGTAGCCATCTACGTTTATCAAAAAGTAGTTTAAACTTATGATTTTGAAATAAAACTCTGATACCACTTATTGAGTCTAGTGAATAGGTTGTTAAACTTAAGTTAATATCCCACGGCTATCAAGAGGGGGGGGGGGGGTGAATTGGTAGTTAAAAATTATCCCTCTTTTGGATGAGTTGAACTGAAAATAACTTTAGTGAATTTTTAAAAAAAAGTTTTTCAACCACAACTTTTTAAACAGTAAAATACGGAAAATAAAAAAATTAAAATAAATGACACAAGATTTATAGTGGTTCAGTCTAAATCAAACCTACATCCACTCCTAGAGGCACCCTCTGAGTATTGCACTAATACCAATAGTGTCTTTCCTTTTGCACCCACAGCAAGGCGGAGAAGCCTTTATAAACACTCTTTCCACCACTACCCGGTGCGGCAGAGAACCATCATCCTTTTACACTCTCCTAGTGTGGGAAGAGAACCCTTCGTCCTTTCACACCCTCTAAGTGTGGGAAGAGAACCCTTCGTCCTTTCACACTCTCCTAGTGTGGGCAAAGAACCCGATCTCCTTGACTGATCTCCTCACAAGAAATCTAGAAGGAAGAAAGAAAAGAGTGAAGTAATCTCAATTCACAAGTAGGAAATCTTACCTTTGAACACCAAGCAAGGCCTTTACGCTCCTGTGGAAGAAATCCTTCTTTAAATGGTCTCTCTCACTCTCTCCTTGAGTCTTCTTTCAATAGGCACGAAGATCAATGACCAAAAAAATTTGGTGGCAGTCTAATTTGGACTATATATAAGAAAGACAAGAAAAACTGCCCAAAAATTACAAATTTTCAATTCTGTATGCAGTGGATCATCCCGGACGATTTTACTTAAAGTGTCAGAAATGATCCTAAAGTATATTGGTACGAATTATGTTCGTACACGATCATCATCCCGTATGAACTAGGTTCGTCCGGTACGAAATGGTTATTCCATAGGTCAGTTTCCAAATCCCTGCAGGACGTAACCAATTGTGATAAGTCGATTTGGTTCGTCCTGGGATGAACAAGTTTCGTCCTGGATGATTTTATACAGAGAGTTTCATCCAGAGACAAAGGTTTAATTTCTTCATATATGATTTTAAACAGAGAGTTTTGTCCAGAGACGAATGGTAAATTTCGTCTGGATGAACAGTACAACGTTAAAATCCAGAGGCGTTTGTCCCGGGACCAATATTAAATTCGTCCTGGATGATTAGGACTTAGAAAAAATTTTCTCACTACCTGTTTGATCCATTGCTCTTCTGTGGGTTAATTGACATGATCGTCCTGTACGAACTATGTTCATCCCGTATGATCAGTTCACAAAAGTTATTCCCCCATATGTGTGTGTTGTGAATATTCACTCAATTACAATCACTCCCTCTCAATTCAAAAATATTTTTAAAGCTTTTCATTTACAAATGATTGGATGCTGAATTTGATTTGAAGTCTTGATAGTTGGAGTTGATTTTCCTGAAATGTTAGTACACACTAGAGCAAAAACAAATCTTCCAAAAAGAGTTAGGAGATATATATACATAAAACAATTATATTTGTAATCATCAAAATAATACAAGTTGCAAGAATGTAAAACATGCAATTAGCAACTCTCTTAACATTGATTACATAAACCCCTTATGTACCTATGTTTATATAAACTACGGTGCATATGCAGGGGATATTTTGGACATATGATAGGTCTCCTATGATGGCTCGTAAAGTTTGTGTTTGTCATACTACTTCAATATTTGCCTGTCATAGCTATGTTGGATTCATGACCATTATTTATCAAGAAACTTTCAAGCCTTAAAATTCTAATCCAACTCAATGTTTAAAACCTGGTTGAACTGAGATTCAATCATTCCATAGCAATTTTATCTAGCATTCTCTTCCCATATGTCGTATAAGAATTAGTGGGAAACTTTCCTATTACACCATCATCATCATTTTTTGTTGTTGGCTTAAATGAAGAAACAATCATTTCAACCTTGGATGATTGCATCCTTGCTGACTTCTTACACTTCAGAAGTAGTGACTACTACTCCGAGCTAATGATTGCAATGATCAAGTGTACATCAGGTTGTCCAAGAGAACCATATAAGACACCCATTCCTAAAATAACTCCTGTAGTCCTTGGAGTGAGCATGATAGCAAGTGTATTTCCTTTTTGTAGTTGTGAACTTGGGCCATAGAACTTTGTGTTAATCTTTAATAGCACATTTGTCAAACATGGATCATTAACTATCATGGATGCGATGTGAAAGTTTGTTAGGAATGTTAAGCCCTTATGATTTAGCCCAAGGCTAACTAAGAGTGGGGTGAATTGGATATTTAAATCTCCTTTAACTAAAAGAAAATTCTTTTTATCTCTTATAACAAAAATAAAATAAATAAATAAATAATAAAAATATTAATTAGAGATTTCACCCAAGTAGTTAATAATAATAAAAATAAAGTGCATAAATAATAAATAAAAGAACACACCAGATTTATAGTAGTTTGGTCCAACTTGACCTATGTCCACTCCTCGGAGGCCTCCTTCTAGTATTGCACTAAACTTTTGAAATAATAAATAAAAGAACACACCAGATTTATAGTAGTTTGGTCCAACTTGACCTATGTCCACTCCTCGGAGGCCTCCTTCTAGTATTGCACTAAACTTTTAGTGACTCTCCTTTAGCCCCAACAGCATGGCAGAGAAGCTCTTACAAAATCACTTCCACCTTCCCCGGTGCGATGGAGTAGCCTAGACCTTTAACACCAAAGAAATATTCTTCTTTCCAAAACTTCTCTCAAGACGAACCTTGAATCTGATGGTACTAAGGTGCAAGCTTGCTGGAGCTACCATGTGAAACCCCCTCCACACTCCCTTGAAATCCCCTCCAAGGATCTTCTCCCTCTCTTAAACTCTTCCCTTTCCTTTCTCCCTTTCAAGTTCTCTATTCAAGTTTTCTTCAAAAGAATGAAGCTTTAATGGCTTCCTAAGAAACTTACCAAGTGCCTTGACAAAGCTTAAATAGAGGGCTTTGAAAAACCCTAAAAATTAATCTTGGTGGAAAAAATCAACCAGGATGATAATAGGATCGTCCCGTATGAAGTGCTTAAAAGAGGGCATTTGAAAATCCTAAAAAGTCAATTCTATCGCCAAATATCACCCAAGACGATCGCAGGATTGTCCCATATGATGCGCTTGAAAGAGGGCTTAAAAGACCCTAAAAACTCAATTCCGATGTAAAAAATCTTCTAGTATGATCATAGGATCATCTAGGATGATGTGCAGAATTTTACCCTATAGCCCAGGATGATCACCTGGACGATAAAATCAAATTTGTACTAATCATCCATGATGATATTGTGGATCATCTTAGAGATTAGAAGAAAAATTATGGTATTTCATCTTGGACTATTTAGAAAAATTAAATATGTCGGTAGACATTGTCTAGTACGATATCATCATCAAGGACAATCTAATTGAATAATTTACCATAATTAATCCCCTAATCACATGATCAATTTAGGCATAATTTGTATTGATCATCCAAGATAATCTAGATCATTCAGGATGATTAGAATAAAATTAAATTTTAAATCCTTACCTAAATTATCATTGGCAGCTATTTTCTAAGATCATAATGAATCATCCAATATGATTAATTCAATGAGTTGATTGTCTTGGACTATATAAATCTTCCAGTACGATTAGTTCAAAACTTGAACATTTGTTTTTGAATAGATCTCACTCCCTTGAGTGTGTGTGTGTATGGTCACCAAGCAAGCATACTCCCTTACATGAATTGACTCAAGAAATCAAAATTACATCAATGAATATTATAGAACCTTTATAAAATAACCTTATTCAACCCAATCTTGAGCTCTTGATTCTTTATTTGATGTTGCATGTGAAAGTTCGTTAGGGATGTTAAGCCCTATGAACTTAGTCCCAAGCTAACCAAGAGGGGGAGTGAATTGGTATTTTAAAAACTATTTTCACAAAGAAAGAAAATTGCATAAACCAAATCACACCACAAAAATAAATGCGGAATTTAAAAGCGCGGAAGCAAGAAAAAGAACACAAAATTTATAGTGGTTCGGTCGACTCGACCTACGTCCACTCCTTGGAGGCACCCTCCAAGTATTGCACTACAAAACGTGACTCTCCTTTACCCCCCACAGCTAGGCGGAGAAGCCCTCACAAGAACCTCCTTTTTTCCACCCCGGCAAGGCAGAGAACCTTCCTCCGTTTGCTTCCTCCTGAAGCTGGTAGAGAACCAAAACCAAAAGCAAACTCCTTACCTCTACCGACCCTTCCACGAACGAGAAACTCTAGACAAAGACGAAGCAGAGTGATCCTTGAAGCAACCCTTATGAATCCCCTCACAAGCTCCCCCTCACAAGATCCTCTCTCTCTCCTCTCTCTCTTTCTCTCCTCAAGGTCTTCTCAGGTCAAGGCAGCAGCCAAAGGTTTTTTAAAAATGTTGAACAAGAGACTCTTTAAATATAAGAGCTTCAAAGGAGCTCATTAATTGCAAGTTGCTGACTATATCATCCAGGCTGATATGGACATCGGCCTGGTCGATCAGTATAAATCAATGAAGATCGGCCAGAGCATAGCCCTGGATGTAAAGCAGAACGATTGAAAATTGGCTTGATCGTCCTAGACGATCTCATGATCGTCCTGGCCGATCAGTTCAAATCAGAGGAAAATCATCCTGACAATAGCCCTGGATACGGGCTGGCCGATATTGATCGTCCTGAAGTAACTTAAGGTTTTTGACTGGATCGTCCTGGCCGATACTGCGATCGTCCAGGATGATATGATTGTATCAATCATCCTTAATTACTCCCTTGATTTCCTGAACAATTATGGTATTATTTGTGAATATCGTCCAGGCCGATCCTTTGATCGTCCTGGCCGATAATTTAAAAATATAGTATACCATAATTGACTATGGCGGCTACTTCTTTTTATTTTGAGCTTATCGTCCTGGCCGATATGAAATTACTAAATGACAAGAGGGGGGGGGGGGGTGAATTGTAAAAACTTCTTAATAATAAACTTAACCCTAAACAAGAGTTCTAATTTTTTTGTTGTTTTTGAAACTTTAAAACAAAGATTTATGCAATTTTTTTCTTTCACAAAATTTCACATGCAATAGATATGACAAATTTAAAATGCAAGAAAAAAAGTAAACAACGATAAGGAAAGAACACACCAAGAATTTATAGTGATTCGGTCAAAATATGACCTACGTCCACTCCCCGGAGTCCTCCACTCTGGGATTTTCACTATCAAAATAGTTCTCCTTTTGCCCCCCTCGGCAAGGCGGAGAAGCCTGTACAAACCTCCCTTTCACTAACCGGCGTGGCGGAATACCAAACTCTATTTTCACCCTCTTGGCGACGGCAGAGAACCTTCTCGTTTTTCTCCCTCCTGGAGAAGGCAGAGAACCTCAAGGTAACGGATGTAGACGAGCCTTTCCCTTGGAGATCCTTCCTCAAATCCTTCTCGGGCCACAGGAGGAGCAAGATGCAGCAAGCTTGGAGCAACCGTGTGATCTCCCTCACACCTCTTCTCCCTCACAACGCTCACCTCCTCCTTCCTCTCTCAACCCTCAAGAATTTCTGGTTTTCTCCCTTGGAATCCCTCTCTAACCACGTTTACCCCCTCTGTAATTCTTACCCAAAAAGAGTTGATTGACACCTAAAAACGGGCTCCAAAAACCTCTGATTTCAATTAGCCGTTAACAGTACGATTCAACATCGTACAGTACGATCTTCACAAACAGCCGTCGTCCTGTACGAAGCTGTACGAACAGTACAAAAATAAATCATGTACGATATAATATCACGTACGATCCAACAAGATACTACTCGACAGGACATGGTCTGGACGATCGGATGTCGTCTCTGTTCAGTATGGTACGATTACTATCGTACAGTACGATGTTCAAATTTTCATTAGCCCTGGATTACATGCACTAATCACGGGTTAATTTAAGTAAGTATTAAAAACAGTACGAACTTGTTCGTACAGTACGAACGGCGCAAAATCACTTACTAGACTATGTCACGGCTAGGGTTTTGGATCTGAACATATCGTATAGTACGAATGACTTCGTTCAGGACGATCTATTCACAGAATTGTCCACATAGCTTGGATCGTACAGTACGAAATTCTACAGTACGATCTACAGAGAAGAATTTTAGTTATTTTTGCCGATGGTTGCTCTTACTCTTACGCATTTTGTGGCCAGACTCAACAAAGTAAAAAATACAATAAATGAAAAATACAATATTTGACTCATACTCCTAATCTACCCGGTCTTGAGTCTTCCTTTCTTCTTGGGTCACTTGTGATCTTCCTGAAATGTTAGTGCTCAAGTCAGATAAAATAATAATCAATGAAAAGCAGTTCCAAAACACTCATTATTTGGCATCATCAAAATCTCAAACTCGGGGTCATGGGTTGCAACACGATACACGTATCGTCCAGGATGATCTATTAATGTTGGCTGCCTTCATTAAGAATCCTTAATTAGACTTTCTATTTTAAGCTGATCATCCAGGCCGATCCAAAAATTGTCCTGGCCGATATGAGTAAAAATAGAAATTCTAAGTCTCTCAAGTGTGTGTGTGAAGGGTTACATAGTATCAGTCTCTTTGACCATTACAAGTAGACTCAAGAGGTGAAAATCAAACGTACAGACTGACTCAACCCTAAACCTACGCAATCCTAAACTTGGCTCCTTCTTGATCGTCCGATCTTCGATTCCTGAAAAGTTAGAAGCAACAAGCAGTCCAAGAGAAACAGTGTTTGTCAATCATCAAAACATAAGCCATAAAAAAATAGATTTGCAACAATCTCCCCCTTTTTGATGATGGCAAACACAAGTAGGAAAAAAAAATTAAACAAAAAACATGTTCATTAAAAAATCAAAGTTACAACAGCTTTTTCCTACCACACCCTACCTACTCCCCCTTTTATAATCACAAAAAGAGGGTCCAGAAATAATAGAAAAAACATCACAAAAGACTAACAAACAAACTACAAGAAACAAACAACATAAAGCACAGACTAAAAGAAGAGGGATCCTGATCATTAGATGGAGGTTGTGGAGGTGGCTGCTAAAAGGAACCAGCAAGAGTGGTAAACTGAGCATTGAACCAGGCGATGTCCTGGTCATGCTGTTGCTGCTGGTGAGTAAGGAAACTGTCAAATCGGGCTAAGTCCTCAGCGCGGTGATGCTTGTAATGAGCAATGTCCTCAGAGTATTGCTGCTCCTGTGCAGCAACATAGGCATCAAACCGGGTCTCCCAATGATCAAATCTCTCAATCAACTGATCAACCGGTGAGTGCTGGTGGAGAGGAGCAGGGTCAAGAAAGGGAGCTGGAGTGGGAGCCTCCTCCTCTCTAGCCCCCCAAGGTTCCTCAGGGTGGAGACGAGTACTGTGAAGGGTGCTGAAGGAATTGTTTGAGTAGAAGGGAGTTGGGAGGTTTGGTGGAATAAGATATTGAAGTTGGTATTTAGTTTCAAGAACATAGGCTATGATGTGTCCTAAGGCTATATTTGGTTTCCTTTTGTGGCCTGGATCGTGAATTGTGATTAGGTGATCAATGTATCAAAAAATTAGGTCCGCAGTGTTGAATTCCTATGAGCCATGATGTAGAAGGTAGTGAGGGAGAGTAGAGGGGTGATGTGGACTCGGTTGCCGGCTTTTGGAATGACGGAGGTGCGAAGGACATGTTGGATTGTCCTAGCATCTCTGACTAAAGAGCTAGTCTCTCCAACATGGTAAGGTATATTGGTCTGGCGAAGAAAGTGATTTGCCGTGGACCAGTCAAGATCAGGGTCAGAGGCGATTATGTGCAGCTTATCCCCGGTGGTGGATAGCTGTAAAAGATCAACACAATCCTGATATATGATTTCGACAGGGCATCGATTCACATAGGAGGTCTGGGCTGTGAAGGTAGAGTTGATGCGAAGGTTTGCAAAAAATTCTAGAAGAAATTCTGAATTGAAAGGGAAGGCAAGAGACAAAATGAAGCAAAGGGACATGTGAGCAAAAAGATCCATTACCGGGTAAGAGATGTGGATAGGATTGATGATTCTGGAGACAGTAATTCCACACTCTTTGTAACGATGATAGGCGGCTTCATCTTCTGCTTCCCGGAAATGAGGGTCAATCCTTGCCCTCGAGGAACTCCCAGAAGTCTGTCGGGCGCGTTTCCCATCAACCATTTGAGAGCACTAAGCAAAGAACACAAGAGGAGAAAGGGTTGGAAGTGAAAAACCATGGCTGGAACAGCTTAAATTTAAAGAAATGGCCATATCATCCTGGCCGATCGCAGAATCGTCCAGGCTGATATGGTTCAATAATTACGTACAGGCCGATTGGTCAAAAAGGCGGTCCAATCGTCCGGGCCGATTAGACACAGTCTATCGGCCCGAGGAGTCAATCCGGACAACCGTTGAAAAAGCAGATCGTCCGGGCCGATTAGGTGTATCGTCCAGGACGATGCACAATAATTGATCGTACCGGCCGAAGTTAAAATGTTTAAAATGCTTGCTACGTGTATCGTCCAGGATGAACAGTGGATCGGCCCGGCCGATTGTCCAATAATGAATCGTCCGGGGCCAAATTTAAAGATTAAAACGTGCTGACACGTGGATCGTCCAGGACGATCCAGTGTATCGGCCAGGACGATGCACATAAAATGCATCGGCCAGACAAATATACTATCGGCCAGGACTATCACCATGAGTTCGATCAAATCGTCCAGGACGATATATGATCGTCCAGGACGAAGAGTAATATTAAGCACAGAAAAGTTCAGCAGATGGATTTTTGAAGAAAATTTGTCACATCGTCCGGGACGATAACAGGACCGGCCATGCCGATGTGACTAGAAATTGAAATTAAGAGAAGAATGGTGATGATCAAGACCCTCAAAAAATAAAACAAAAGAAAAATAGTCAAAGACACAGAAAAATAAAAACAACACAATGAAAACCAAACACCGAATATTTTTGGAAATTTTTTATTTTTTTTTTTTGTTTTATGGAGGCATCATATGAGAATTTTTTTCAAAAATTAAACTTTTAAAGATCCAAAAGATCAAGAAGTTTAACAAATCCCAATCAGAAGAAGGTAGAAAAACTGATTCCGTTAACCCTAGATCAGACATCCTTCAGGGTACAAAATTCTTTTGGAAAACAGAGGCCTAACTCGGAATAACAAAATAAGATAAGAAGATCCATTCAAGACTTGTTTACAACTAAAATTTCTCATAAATAATAAACCAAAGTAATTTTTCTCAATCATGGAAATTGAAATCAAGTCATTGAAAGTATCACATAATCAATGAGTTTTCTAAGTTTTAAGAGTTTCACCAAAGAGAGGATAGCTTGCATTTAGTGGGCTCATTTTATGCCTCTTGTCACTTTGATTGGCTCTTTGAGCATCTTTTGATTTTTGATACACTTTTGTGTATATAGCTTTCTTTTCAATTTGGCTTCATTGGCCTCTTTCCTTTTTAATTTTTGCAAGCTAAAAACTCTTTAATATACCCTTAAAGAAAAAGACTTAGTTGTGAGCATGTCCTCCAAATATTAGAGAATAGGAACTCTCTCTCTAACATAGGGAAGAACAATCCACAACACAAAATCAAAATCACGTGATAAATGAAATGGCATGATTTCAAAAGCTTGAATGATATCTAAGAACTTTGGCTATTATGCATAAGATAATTTGATGTAGCAAGATAAGAAAAAGATCTTAGATGAAAAACCATTGGTTAACCTAAGTTTAGACTTTTATTTTAGAGAAGAAAATCATGCCACTAAATAAAGTTAGAAGAAGGGAAAACATCAACAGTTTACTCCCTTTAACCAATTTAGAAAAGCTAAACCCTATCTCCAAAACTCCAATATTTAAAAGCTTGAAAAGTTTCATCATATGGAAGGCCAAATTTAAATAACAATGTGAAAAACAAAACACATAAAATAAAATAATAAACCAAAACAACACAAAGTGAGCACAAAAACTAGCACAAAAATAAAATAAAAGACACACAAAAACTAAAGATTTTAAGCACGTGATAAAGCAGCGAGTTTAAGCAATTTTAAGCTGCGAGCCTCCTTATGTCCAGTTATCTTATGCTCCCACGAGGTCTTTGGCGAGAGCACACCTCCAAAACTCAACGACAGTCAGATTTAGGAACCCAAACAGGTTTGGCTCCTTCTTAGGAAACGTAGAGTGCAATACAGAAGTGGTATGCTTTGAATCATGCATCTTAGGTCTCCACACCCAATGTGTACAACGGTGAACTGTGCAAGTGTGTGAGATGTGTCCTAGCATGCCACAAGAAAAACATTGAACTCCAGGAAAAGATTTTCTTAAATGGTTTGGGTAAAAATGCCTCTTCCTAGGTTCTGGCTTAAGATCAAAAGTGGAAGTCATCCAATTTTTTTTATACGTATCAAAATCATTTTGAATCCTCAAGTTAGTTCTTTTTTAATGCATCATTCTCAATCCTCAAATTTTTCTCAATCTCTTTAGATTTTTTAAGATCATCTTTAAGTGAGGTGTGTGAAGCTTTCAATGCATTATGTTCATCAATTAACTCCAAATATTTCTTGTTTAACTCATCAAATTCATCAAGAAGAGCTATGTGATTTGAATCAATCGTTGCATGATCTTTGAGAAAAACTTCATGGTCTTTTTGTAGATTTGAATGTTCTAATTTTAGGTTAGCATGAGATTTCTTAAGTTTTTTGTATGATGCATGGATTTTTTCACAAATTTCAAACAATTCATCATAGGTTGGTTTACATACCTCTTCCTCATCACTTTGTTTTTCTCCCATGAAACACAAGTTTGTAGTCTCTTCCTCTGGTTCAGATTCAGAGGAATCATTACCAGATTCTGCCCAAAAATCTCTTTGGATTTTCTTCTTGTCCTTCCTAGACTTAGCTTTCTCCTCACCTTTTTCATTTTCTTTGCTTGAATGATCTTGAAGTGTAGGACAGTCGGTTCTCACATGTCCAGGCTTCCTGCATTCAAAACAAACAACGTCCGAAGATCCTCTAACATGTTTGTGATCCTTACCTTTTCTCCAACTTTGATGATGCTTTTGTTTCTTCCTTAGAAAGCTTTTGAATTGCCTTGTAATGAAGGCAATTTCATCGCTTTCAAACCCGGAAGATTCAGAATCCGATTTGTGAGCCTTCAATGCAATTGTTTTCTCCTTTTTCTTTAACCTGCATCAACATTTCTTTGATTCACCCCTTGCTCGTAAGCAATGAGTGAGCCAAGTAAGTTATCAATAGAATATATATTAAAAACCTTAGATTTAGTGATTGCAGTGATTTTTGCATCATAAGACGAAGGCAAGCATCTCAAGATCTTGTTAACTTTTTCATAATTTGAAAGTTCTTTTCCTAGTGCATGCAATGAAGTAGCAATCTGAGTAAACCTAGTGTACATGTCAGAAATCGATTCATGAGGTTTCATATGAAAAAGTTCGTAGTCATGCAAGAGAATGTTTAAACGGGATTGTTTAACTTCATTAGTACCTTCATAAGTGATGCATAATTTATCCCAAATATCTTTACCAGTTTTGCAAGTTGAAACACGCATGTAATCTTCAGATTTCAAAGCACAGAAAAAACAGTTCAAATATTTCGCATTTAGTTGAGCTAAATCACGTTCATCAAAAGTCCATTCAGTGAAAGAAAATTCAGTTTTAACACCATTAATTTCACGAGAAGGTGGAGAATAACCTTCTTGAATAAGCATCCACATGCGATAATCAGTAGATTGTAAAAAAGCTGACATGCGAGTTTTCCAAAAATCAAAAGGTAGGTTATCGAACAGGGGAGGTCGGGTAATGGAATACCCTTCCGTAGTGTTGCGATTCCCAAAGTTAGCCATGAATCAAATTCAAAGAGTTTTCAAACTTTAATTTTCGAATCGCGCTCTGATATCACTTGAAAGTTCGTTAGGGATGTTAAGCCCTATGAACTTAGTCCCAAGCTAACCAAGAGGGGGGGTGAATTGGTATTTTAAAAACTATTTTCACAAAGAAAGAAAATTGCATAAACCAAATCACACCACAGAAATAAATACGGAATTTAAAAGCGCGGAAGCAAGGAAAAGAACACATAAATTTATAGTGGTTCGGTCGACTCGACCTACGTCCACTCCTTGGAGGCACCCTCCAAGTATTGCACTACAAAATGTGACTCTCCTTTAGCCCCCACAGCTAGGCGGAGAAGCCCTCACAAGAACCTCCTTTTTGCCACCCCGACAAGGCAGAGAACCTTTCTCCTTTTGCTTCCTCCGGAAGCTGGCAGAGAACCAAAACCAAAAGCAAACTCCTTACCTCTACCGACCCTTCCATGGACGAGAAACTCTAGACGAAGACGAAGCAGAGCGATCCTTGAAGCAACCCTTGTGAATCCCCTCACAAGCTCCCCCTCACAAGATCCTCTCTCTCTCCTCTCTCTCTTTCTCTCCTCAAGGTCTTCTCAGGTCAAGGCAGCAGCCAAAGGTTTTTTAAAAACGTTGAACAAGAGCTCTTTAAATAGAAGAGCTTCAAAGGAGCTCATTAATTGCAAGTTGCCGACTATATCGTCCAGGCCGATATGGACATCGGCCTGGCCGATCAGTACAAATCAATGAAAATCGGCCAGAGCATAGCCCTGGATGCAAAGCAGGATGATTGAAAATTGGCTTGATCATCCAGGCCGATCTCACGATCGTCCTAGCCGATCAGTTCAAATCAGAGGAAAATCGTCCTGACAATAGCCCTGGATACGGGCTGGCCGATATTGATCGTCCTGAAGTAACTTAAGGTTTTTGACTGGATCGTCCTGGCCGATCCTGCGATCGTCCTGGCCGATCCTGCGATCGTTTTGGCCGATCCTGCGATCGTCCAGGATGATATGATCATATCAATCATCCTTAATTACTCCATTGATTTTTTGAATAATTATGGCATAATTTGTGAATATCGTCCAGGCCGATCCTTTGATCGTCCTGGCCGATAATTTAAAAATACAGTATACCATAATTGACTATGGCGGCTACTTCTTTCTGTTTTGAGCTTATCATCCTGGCCGATACACGTATCGTCCAGGACGATCTATTAATGTCGGCTGCCTTAATTAAGAATCCTTAATTAGACTTTCTGTTCTAAGCTGATCGTCCAGGCCGATCCAAAAATTGTCCTGGCCGATATGAGTAAAAACAAAAATTCTAAGTCTCTCAAGTGTGTGTGTGAAGGGTTACATAGCATCAGTCTCTTTGACCATTACAAGTAGACTCAAGAGGTGAAAATCAAACGTACAGACTGACTCAACCCTAAACCTACGCAATCCTGAACTTGGCTCCTTCTTGATCGTCCGATCTTCGATTCCTGAAAAGTTAGAAGCAATAAGCAGTCCAAGAGAAATAGTGTTTGTCAATCATCAAAACATAAGCCATAAAAAAATAGATTTGCAACAGCATGGTATTCCTGAAATATTAATATACACACAAAAAAATATAAAATGAAAAAATACTATGAGATATAGAGATGTATATTATCATCAAAAATATAAAACACATGAGCTTGAGTCACAACATGATGCAGTATGTGCTGACATTCACTTGAATGCAACTAAATGTGTCACATCATTACTTTAACTACATTTTGAATCACTTTGGCTGTAACTAATATGCTGAATGTAGGACAGGTCTCCTACAGTACATCTACTACCGCTACAGGTAATCAAGTAGATATATTTAATTGTAGACTTAAATTGGCTTTAGGATATTAAATTTATTGAAGTCTTTATGTATTTACCTATATGTGAGAGGTAGTGCGTATACCTGTATTCCTAGAGGACTCGTATGTGTTGCAAATCTTTTGTCTCCCCTTATAGTAAATTGATGTATTTGTTGACTATTGAATGGTGGTTGGTTGTGGGGGCGTTGTAACATCCACAACTCGCTGCTAATTAATACTTGCAAGTATGTCATTATGCATATAAAAAATCTTTCATTATTTATTAACGGATATTTACAATTTTCACTATTGCTCTGCTTTTGTCTGCTTGTGCTTTGATGTTGAACACAAAATATTGCTATAATCATCATGAATCTCCCAATGTATATTAACTTGCAAGTCGCTATATACGTTGCATACTGGCTCCATATTTGTAGGAAACCACCACATACATCTCTCATCCACTTATAGGCTAGATGTTGCATGCATGGAAGATCTCTTATGATGAATCATAGGAACTCATAAGCAATATTAATGTATATATTCGTATAGGTAGCATTTTGCATTTGTTTCTGTGCCTTCCAATGCTCCAATCATGATCATATTACCCCATATTCCTACTACCACTTATGAAAAATTCATTAAGAGCATTGTGGATCCTATCTTGCTTGATGTATTTACTTATAAGGTAGATACAAGTGTCAACCTTACTAGCCCTTGTCTATGATTTGCAATAGTTGTTCGGATATCTTCATACATTTATTTGTAATCAGTTAACATTCTATTTTTTATTATTGTCTATCATTATGAGCAAGTTGTGTAAGAAATCTTTTATTTAATGAAAATCCCATACTTATTCCTTTGCATTTAATCAAGAATTTAGGATTGCTCTTTGACATTCATTAGAGATTTCATGCCTAGTTTATAGGTAGAGCCCTTGTTCATTTCTCTTTGTAAGCAAGTTGTACTTTGAGTTCCTTGTTCAATGTAAGTTCAATTCGCCGCTCGTATTTGTTCATTTAAATTCAAATTCAGTTCAATCCTATGTATTAGTTATTCAAACTTATTGCTCATTGATTTTTCATTTCAAACTCAAAGTTTAGTTCTTTATTTCATATTCAAATTCGAGTTCTTTGCATTGAATTCGGTGCAAGTTACTTGTTGTTTTGGTTCAAGTCCCTTGCTATTTGAGTTTGATTCGAGTATATGTTCCTTTTGACCTTTCAAGTCAAGTTTGGATTTATAAGTCTTTTCTAGTTGTTCAAATTATGTTCACTTGATACTCAAATAAAGTTTAAAGTTTGAACATATGTTCACCCAAAATTTTGGTAGTCTCCTAGTGTGTCCCCTATTTATGGGAAATTTTAGGAGACTACGCTAGAGAAAAATGTGCATGTTTGGTGTGATGGGACACCGCAGCCGTTTGCCTCACCCACCATGCTATATAATGGCGTGCATGGGTCTTTGGGCACCAGTTTGAAATGTGCAATTTTATATTTGTTCCCACCTCACCGTAGGTGAAACATCGAGTTCCCTTCCCACCACACTCGAGAAATGTGTTCATGGGTGGTTTTTTGGTGCACTGCTAATGCTGAAAATGGGGTTTTACCTGCCTCGACGTAGGTGTCATACTGGGTTCCCTTCCCACCACGTTAAAGAAAAGCATGCATGAGTTGGTTTTACGGCTCGACACGAATGCTTAGAGTGGGATTTTAAGTTTAGGAATGTTATACCTTTGCAACAAAGTGACGACGAAGGTGATGACAAGAATGCATACAAAAGTTTTCTCTCAATTTTTTTCTTTTTTTTTTTCTTCCTTTTTTTCCCTCACACAAACACACAATATATATATATATATATATATATATATATATATATATATATATATATATATATATATATATATATATATATATATATATATATATAATGATAATAATAGTAATATTAAATAATAATAAAACTAATTAATATTAATAATGACAAATAAAACTAACATTTACAAAAATATAATAAGTAAATTATAAATATACCCTCTTTTAGGGAGATTGGGTGTGAGGCGCAAGCAATGATAGGATTGCAGCTGGGGGGTTTCGGTAGGTTTGCAGGATATGGCCAAATAAGCGGGTGAAAGGGGATAAGGATCATTTCATTCATTGAGAGAAACTTCCCATCGATACTTCTGATAAAAAAGTTATAACTTCCGATCCAACTGGTGGAAGAAACATTGTCGAAGGACCAAAGTCAGCCAACAATGGAGGAGGTAGGCCGTTCTCTTCCTCCCTCTCTTTTCTCTCTATCTCTTTCTCTCTCTCTCTCTCTCTCTCTCTCTCTCTCTCTCTCTCTCTCTCTCTCTCTCTCTCTCTCTCTCTCTCTCTCTCTCTCTCTCTCTCTCTCTCTCTCTCTCTCTATAGATCAGAAGAGTTGGGTCTAAGCAGTGGAAATGAGTTCGACAAGTTGACTTGAGATCGAGTTATGGCAGTATGAGAGATAGAATGGCGGGTTGGCTTCAACCTCAGGGGGAGGAAGTAAGGGCATCAGATACATGGGGTTTGGCTGGCTCCCATTGGGTTCAGCCTGGGGTTGGTGTTGGACGAGATAGGGAATAGAATAGGATGTCCGGGAATAAGGCAACAGGTTCAAGAGTTGTCGTGCTAAGTTTGACTATAGTAGGTCAATCAATTTTTTGTTGAATTCATCTTAGAGTTTATAGCAGGGGATCAGAGCTTGAGGTATTCTTGGCAAGAGTAGGGGATTCGAGGTGTGTGAAAGATGGAAGAAAAAAAAGTTGAAGCCTCTTCCCGCTCATTTTATCGACGCTGAGTGGAGCAAAATTGAGGCCATAATCCAGGTTTTGCGTAGAAATTTTGGGAAACGATGCAAATGATGCCAAATTCAGCAAGATTTGTGATATGGGTAAAATATTTTAATCATTTTTTTGTTTCTTTTTGGTTTATCTGTTGGAGGTCAACAAACTTCTTATCAAAGGAATGTTTCTTTTCCCTTTGGATTCAAAATTATCCAGATTTTAATCTCCAAATGGAATGAACTCTCCCTTAAGAGATGTTTCCTTTCTCTCTGAATACCAAATATTCCACTTTAATTAACTTTCAAAACTCAAATTAAATTTATATTTAGGAAAAATTAAAATGCTCTATACAACCTAGATGTTATCCTAAGCGGCTTATATAAAATCATAAAAAATCTCAAGCATTTGTATATAATGAATTGCTTTGTTTTTAGCCAATACATTAACTTGGCCGTGCTTTTTTAATTTTAATGGGCTGAGCAGTTAGAGCACCTACAAAAACTTCTTACCCACATTTTAATTACCCCTTTTATAGCCCTGCATAAGTATGGCCGCTTGAAGAAGATATTTTAACATCCAGGTTGTTCCTAACGTAGAAAAATCTAGTGCCCATCATATATCATATCATGAACATCATGGAAAATGCATCATATCATAAACATCACAAATCACATCAAAATTATAATAATCAACATGCATAGAAATCCACATCTAATTTGCATCATAGAGAAAAGCATTTGTAATAGAATAATAGCCTAGCCTGGAATTAGAGTCAGTTATCTTAAAAGGCCATTTATAATGTGTGTATCAAGCTGTTGTGTTTGGATATACCCTAACTTAGATGTTGTTTAAAGTTTTCTAATGTTTACTTGATCTATTTTCAAGTTGAAGGTAATTTAATTTATATTTAAGTCTTAATATTTTAATGTTCATTTTAACATGAATTTTAAGTGTTGAGGTTAATTGATTATTAGTTCTCTAAAGTCTTAAATTTTAATTAGGTATTTTATTTCTTAAGCCTTAAAATATAATACTTATGTTCTTTAAATGTGGTCTAACATAAGGTATGAAGGCTCTCAATTATTAATAATTTAAGTTGAATAATAAATATCTTTGTTTACACCATTACCTTGAGGTTTTTTAGCCCTCCTTTGGGCAAACTTAATAGTCTCATAGGACTAAGTTACCCATCATTTACCTTTAAAATTAAGTTTTATTTAGTTTATTGATTAAATTAGCATAATTAGTATGTTAAATAATTTATGGGTTACTTATTTAGACAATAGCCTATGTTTATACTAGGGTCATGAGATTTATTTCACTTTCATTGGGGCTAACTTAATAGCCTCGTTATTACAAAATAGGATCCCTAGCTTATTATTTTTTGAGTTTTTTATATCTCCAAGCATATATATTGAATATTATTTTTATCTATGCACACTAACATTTTAAGAAACACATGCACTGCTCAAGATTGCAAGGCTCAAGTTTCGGTAGAATAGGATGTAAATCAAAAGAGTATGTAATTTTAACTTTCTTATATTTTCTATTTATTATGTCTGGCAATGTATTTGTGTATGCTAAGTTGGCGACTCTGCACACACACTAGAGGAGTGAAAAAATTAAATATTTTTTTTACTGTATGATTTCTAATCATATTATATGATATGTTATTTGATAGACAAGTTTAATGGCTAATTTCATCATTAACATTAATAACCTAATTGTATTATACGATTTAGATCGTACTGTATGATTTCTTTCAATCTGTAAAGCCTAATCGCCAAAAAAATTAATCAAGAATTTTTTAATATGAATTTTGAACTATTCATTTTGTATAATCCTAATCATACTATACAATATTTAAAATCTTACTTAAATTATCCTGCATTGTTAGCCAATCGAACAAGGGTTTAATAAATATGATTGATCATACTATATGATCATGATCGTACCATTTGATTGATAGAGACAAAATCTAGTCATCCATGACATTGTAGAAGACGAAACCTTAAATTTTGAACTAATCTTATATTATGATGTTTACATCACACAATACGAGATATTGGAAATATATTGACTGTAGTGTGCGATGAGAACAATACGTGAAGACTGATAGAAATGATTTTCAATCATCCTAGATATAATCTTGTATGAATAACGAGAAACTAAACCAATCATATTATACAACTTCACAATAGTAATGTATGATATATTTCAAAATATGAACAATTCATCTGAACGACTATATACATTGTACAAAATAAGTCTAGTTTTTTAACGGATCATATCTTACGAACCAAGATCATATTGTACGATTAAAGATGGCTAAATTGAAAAAATAGGGTTTTTTGAAAACTAATACTTACGCAATATCTTAGAGTATTTTTGAAATAGAGACTTGGGTTATTCAAGAAGCTCTTAGGGAGATCATTCCTAAGAATTTTTGGGTTTGAAGAAAGAACTAGGTAAAGTTATGAGTAAGGGAGGAGTGTGAGGGGTTACACATGGTTGCTCTAGGAAGGTTTGCACCCAGTATCCTCTATGGACTTGGAGAGTTCTTGAAGATTTTCTTAGGAAAGCTTGCACCCAATCAAATATGATATTTTGAAACTTCTTTTTGATTTTAATATATTTGTTGATAAATTCAAGAGATTTACAAAAACATAATATCTAAGTTTCATTTATTTAAAGAATAAAAAAAATAGATGATTGAATTATTTGTATTCTCATAATGTATATTTAATCCTCGTAATGAAGACTTTTAATGAGTTTGATGGCTTTCATTGATTTGCTTTGTGATATTCTTGCTTTATATTTAGAGTGGCATTGGTTATATGCATATACATCACATGGTGAGCATCTGGAAGCTTAGCTTTACCAACTTGGAGAGGATGTTTATATATGAACATTATTTCTTTATTCCATGGATAATTGCTTATAATTGTAGATTGAGTTTATTATAAAGTTTATGGTGTATGTAAAATCCTATTTCTTATTATTATATAATGAATATTTGAAAATGTTCTTGAACCTTAAATGCTATACACGAACTTGATGTCATATAAATGTGAAAGCTTGTGGTTACGTCATTTAGTTTCACTTATTCCATATTTTGTTCATCTACAATCGTTATTCTTATTTTCCTTTATTCATATATATTTAGTTTCACTCATTCCACGCTTTGCTTATAGGTGTTTGTATATATATACTTTACATGAGGTTGTATAATTTATGCTAAAACATTTTATGGGTTTGGGAGGAAGAGAAGTTGCCTAGATGTGTCTTCCTCTTAGTCACATCAAATATGCATATGCCTTGATATCTCTTTCTCAAGCATGTATGATGGCATGTTGTTGGCTTCTCAAATAGTTCATATGTAGTTACCCTTCATACTTCATATTAAATAATTCTATGCACTTAAGAGCATGTGTACACCATGTTTTCTTTTTTCAAATACCATGTTCATGTATTTAATAAAATATATTAAAAGGAGCATATGGGGATAAATTTATCCTAGTTTACTTCAACGGTCATGTCAAATTTAGAAGGATGAATGAGAGATAACATTGGATAATGTCCTTATGGTTAACAAAATTTTATAACTTTGATTATGTTTTAATGGATTACATGTATTTGACTGATGAATCTGAACTACTTAGTAATTAGATCACTATCAACTTGCTTCTCTTTTTGAATAGTGCCTGCTCTCACTCCATATTTGCCTTCTTCTTGTTATTTTGTGAGGAACATTGATTCTGACATATGCGTTGATTAGTGGGTCATTTGCATGGGAGCTGCTAAGTGGGCATGCTTAGGTTAGGTATACCTTGATAGTAATGTGGAGACTTCTCATTATATTGCCGAACGGTTATACATTAGTACACACATTTGACTGCTTTTACTTTCTTACCCGAACAGATTTACTAGGATGTTTAGTTAGCCAGACATAGGTTAGTACACTAACAACTTAAGGTCTTTTTAGGCCTATAGTGTAGGCCACCTACTTATGTCATATGCATCGCTTTTCCCACACGAAGTGGGAAGTACTAGGATGATTTTATTCGGGTTTTAAAATGATTAAATAACTCTAAAAATTACTTCGTAATGATTTTGGGCCTCCTAATATATCTTTCACAAGCGTGTTAAGAAAAATTTACAAATAAAAGAATAAAATATGAGCTATAGTATGTTAGGTAGTTTCTTTTGATTAGCTTCATGATTGTAACCCCTTAATAATTAGTATGTTTGGTTACTATTTGAGCTTAAAATAGAACTTATTGAAAGTTCATTAGGGATATTAAGCCCTATAGAACTGGCCCAAGCTAACCAGAGGGGGGGGGGGTGAATTGGTATTTTAAAAATTTTCTTTTCACAAAAAAGTAAAAACTTATAAACCAAAATCACACCACAAAAATAAGTGCGGAAATTAAAGTGTGGAAGCAAGAAACAAGAATACAGAGATTTAAAGTAGTTCAATCAACTCGACCAACGTCCACTCCCCGGAGGCGCCCTCCGAGTATTGCATTACAATCGTGACTCTCCTTTAGCCCCCACAGCTAGGCGGAGAAGCCTTTACAAAGAACCTCTTTTTCCCACCCCGGCAAGGCAGAGAACCTATCTCCTTTTGCTTCCTCCTGAAGCTGGTAGAGAACCACAATTAGATGCTGAATCCTTATCTCTATCAACCCTTCCACGGACGAGAAACTCTAGACGAAGAAGAAGCAAAGCGATCCTTGAAGCAACCCTTGTGAATCCCCTCACAAGCTCCCTCTCACAAGATCCTCTCTCTCCCTCTCTCTCTCTTTCTATCCTCAAGATCTTCTCAGGTCAAGACAGCAGCAAAAGATTATTCAAAATGTTAAACAAGAGTCCTTAAATAGAAGAGCTTCAAAGGAGCTCATTAATTACAAGTTGCCGACAATATCGTCCAGGCCAATATGGACATCGTCTTGGCCGATCAGTACAAATCTCAGAAGATCGGCCAGAGCATCGCCCTGATTGCAAACTGGATGATTTAAAATTGGCTTGATCGTCCAGGCCGATCTCACGATTGTCCAGGCCGAACAGTTCAAATTAGAGAAAAATCATCCAGAGCATCGCCCTGAATTCAAGCTGGCCGATATTTATCGTCTAGGAGTAACTAAGGTTTTTGAATAGATCGGCCCCGCTGATCCTGAGATCGTCCAGGCCGATATGATTGTATCAATCATCCTTAATTACTTCCTTGATTTGTCTGATTAATTAAGGCATAATTGTAAAATATCCTCCAGGCCGATCCAAGATCGTCCTAGCCGATTACCAAAAATACAGAATATCTTAATTGTTTATGGCGACAATTTCTTTCTATTTTGAGCTTATCGTCCTGGCCGATACACGTATCATCCACGCCGATCTGTTAATGACGGCTGCCTTAATTAAGAATCCCTGATTAGAATTTCTGTTTTAAGCCAGATCGTCTAGGACGATGTAAATATCATCCTAGCCGATTTGAGTAAAAAATAGAATTTCTAAGTCTCTCAAGTGTGTGTGTATAGGGTTACTTAGCATCAGTCTCTTTGAACATTACAAATAAACTCAAGAAGAGAAAAACAAATTACAGACTGACTCAACCCTAACATACGCAATCTTGAACTGGCTTCGTTTGTTCGTCCGATCTTCGATTCCTGAAAAGTTAGAAATAACAGACAGTCCAAGGGAATCAATAGTGTTTGTCAATCATCAAAACATAAGAAATGAAAATAGATTTGCAATAATCTCCCCTTTTTTGATGATGGCAAACACAAGTAGGAATATCTTAGTAAAAATAACAGTTTATTAAACTTTCAAAGTTACAAGCACATCAATTTTTCCTACCATATCCTACTCCCCCTTTTTTCATCACAAAAAGATGGTCTTAGACACACAAAAAGAAAAAGGAATTAACATAACAGAAACTAAAACCAACTATAAGACAAACTACAGAAAACTGAAAACAAGGATTAGAAAAATGAGGGATCATGATCATCAGATGGAGGTGGTGGAGGTGGCGGCTGAAAGTAGCTGGCAAGCGTAGTAAACTGAGCATTGAACCAGGTGATGTCCTGGTCATGCTGCTGCTGCTGGTGAGTAATGTAGCTGTCAAACCGGGCTAAGTCCTCTGTGCGGTGCTTCTCGTATCACGCGATGTCCTCAGAATGTTGCTGCTCCTGTGCAGCAAAATAAGCGTCGAAGCGGATCTCCCATCGATTAAACCTCTCCACTAACTGGTCAAGCTGAGAGTGTTGGCGAAGAGGAGTAGGATCAGGAATAGGAGCGGGAGCGGGAGCGGGAGCCTCCTCCTCCTCAGCCCCCCGAGGTTCTTCATCCCCAGGGTGGAGATGAGTACTGTGAAGGGTACTGAAGGAACTGTTTGAGTAGAAGAGAGTTGGGAGGTTGGGTGGAATAGGATATTGAAGTTGATATTTGGTTTCAAGGATATAGGCTATGAGGTGTCCTAAAGCTAGATTGGATTTCCTCTTATGACCTGGATCGCGGATTGTGGTTAAGTGATCAATGTATCAAAAAATTAAGTCTGCAGTATTGAATTCTCTATGTGCCATGATGTAAAAAATAGTCAGAGAAAGTAGAGGAGTGATGTGGATTCGGTCCCCGACTTTAGGAATTATGGAGGTGCGAATGACATGTTTGATTGTCCTAGCATCTTTGACTAAAGAGCTAGTCTTGAAAGTTTGATGGGGATGTTAGCCCTATGAACTTAGTCCCAAGCTAACCAAGAGGGGGGGTGAATTGGTATTTTAAAAAATTCTTTTCACAAAGAAAGGAAATTGCATAAACCAAATCACACCACAAAAAATAAATGCGGAATTTAAAAGTGCGGAAGTAAAAAAAGGAACACAGAAATTTATAGTGGTTTGGTCGACTCGACCTACGTCCACTCCTTGGAGGCACCCTCCAAGTATTGCACTACAAAACGTGACTTTCCTTTAGCCCCCACGGCTAGGCGGAGAAACCCTCACAAGAACCTTCTTTTTGCCACCCCGGCAAGGCAGAGAACCTATCTCCTTTTGCTTCCTCCTAAAGCTGGCAGAGAACCAAAACCAAAAGCAAAACTCCTTACCTCTACCGACCCTTCCACGGACGAGAAACTCTAGACGAAGACGATGCAGAGCGATCCTTGAAGCAACCCTTGTGAATCCCCTCACAAGCTCCCCCTCACAAGATCCTCTCTCTCTTTCTCTCCTCAAGGTCTTCTCAAGTCAAGGCAACAGCCAAAGGTTTTGAAAATGTTGAACAAGAGCTCTTAAATAGAAGAGCTTCAAAAAAGCTCATTAATTGCAAGTTGCCGACAATATCGTCCAGGCTGATATGGACATCGGCCTGGCCGATCAGTACAAATCAATGAAGATCGGCCAGAGCATCGCCCTGGATGGAAAAAAGGATGATTGAAAATTATCTTGATCGTCCAGGCCAATCTCACTATCGTCCTGGCCGATTAGTTCAAATCAGAGGAAAATCGTCCTGACAATAGCCCTGGATACGGGTTGGCCGATATTGATCGTCCTGAAGTAACTTAAGTTTTTTGACTGGATCGTCCTGGCCGATCTTGCGATCGTCCAGGACGATATGATCGTATCAATCATCCTTAATTACTCCCTTGATTTCATGAACAATTATGGCATAATTTATGAATATCGTCTAGGCCGATCATAGGATCGTCCTGGCCGATAATTTAAAAATACAGTATACCATAATTGACTATGGCGGCTACTTCTTTCTGTTTTGAACTTATCGTCCTGGCCGATACATGTATCGTCCAGGACGATCTGTTAATGTCGGCTGCCTTAATTAAGAATCCTTAATTAGACTTTCTGTTTTAAGCTGATCGTCCAGGCCGATCCAAAAAATCGTCCAGGGCGATATGAGTAAAAACAAAAATTCTAAGTCTCTCAAGTGTGTTTGTGAAGGGTTACATAGCATCAGTCTCTTTGACTTTTACTAGAAGACTCAAAAGGTGAAAATCAAACGTACAGACTGACTCAACCCTAAACCTACGTAATCCTGAACTTGGCTCCTTGATCGTCCGATCTTCGATTCCTGAAAAGTTAGAAGCAAAAAGTAGTCCAAGAGAAACAATGTTTGTCAATGATCAAAACATAATCCATGAAAAATAGATTTGCAACAAGTCTCTCCAACATGAAAAAGTGCATTGGTCTGGCAAAGGAAATGATTTGCCGTGGACCAGTCAAAGTCAGGATCTGAAATGATTATGTGCAGCTTATCCCCGGTGGTGGATAGCTGTAAAAGTTCAACACAGTCCTGATATGTGATTTCGACGGGGCGTCGATTCACATAGGAGGTTAGGGCTGTGAAGGTAGTATTTATGCGAAGATTTGCAAAGAATTCACGAAGGAGCTCAGTATTAAAGGGGAAAGCAAGAGACAGAATGAAATAAAGGGAAGTGTGAGCGAAAAGATCCATTACCGGATACGAAATGTGGGCAGGATTGATGATTCTGGAGACATTTAGCTCACATTCTTTATATCGATGGTAAGCAGCTTCATCTTCTGCCTCCCTGAAACGAGGGTCAATCCTAGCCCTTGAAGAACTCCCAGAAGTTTGTCGAACTCGTTTCCCATCAGGCATAGTAAGGAGTTAGCAAAGAAACACAAGAGGAGAAGAGATGTAAAGTGAAAACCATGGCTGGAACGGCCTGAATTTAAAGAAACAGCCATATCGTCCATGTCGATCACAGAATCGTCCAGGATGATATGGCACAATAATTGCGTACATGCCGATTGGTCAAAAAGGTGGTCCGATCGATCGGGCCGATCAGATATCGACCAAGCCGATTAGAGACAGGCGATCGTCCCGAGGAGTCAAGCTGGACGAATGTTGAAAAAGCAGATCGTCCAGGCCGATTAGGTGTATCGTCCAGGATGATGCATAATAATTGATCGTACCGGCCAACTTTAAACGTTTTAAATCTATGCCACGTGTATCATCCAGGACAAACTGTGGATCGGCTAGGATGATTGTCCAATAATGGATCGTCCGGGGCCAGTTTTAAGGATTTAAACGTGCTGACACGTGGATCGTCAGGACAATCTTGTGTATCGGCCAGGACGATGACCATAAAATGCATCGGTCAGGCCAAAATATTTTATCGGTCAGGACTATCGTCATGATTGCAACAGAGTTTGATCAGATCATCCAGGATGATAAATTATCGTCCAGGACGAAGAGTTATAGCAAGCACAGAAAAGTTCAGCAGATGGAATTTTGCAGAAAATTTGTCCTATCGTCCAGGACGATATGAGAATTGGCGAAGACGATGTGTCTAGAAGTTTGATTTCTAGGAAAAGATCTTGATGATCAAAACCCTCAAAAATAAATGACTCACAATTCAAAGCTAGAAACAAAAATAAAAAAAAGGGCTAAAAACCATAAAACGAAAGAATTTTTTTTTGTTAACAAAGAATCCATACGTCAAATTTTTCAAACAATTAAATTTTAAAGATTTAAAAAATCAAAGAGTTTAATAAATCAAAAATCTGAAAAAAGGTAGAATATCTTATCTTGTTAATCCCTAGCTCAGACTTCTTTCAGAGCAATAATCGTCCTTTTAAAAACAAAAGATCTAACTTAGAAAAACTTTACTGGGTAAAAATAAGATTCAATCAAAACTTGGTTACAAAAAAAATATTTTATAAATAATATACCAAAGTAATTTGTCTCAATCATGAAATTTGAAATCAAGCCTTTGAAAGCATCAAATAACCAATGAGTTCTCTAAGTTTTTAGGGTTCAGAAAATAGATAATAGCTTGTATTTAGTGGGCTCTTTTTATGCCTCTTGTATCTTTGATTTGGCTCTTTGAGCATCTTGATTTTGATACACATTTGTGTATATGTATTTCTTTTTAATTTGGCGTCATTGGCCTCTTTCCTTTTTAATTCTTGTAAGCTAAAAGCTCTTTAACAAAACCCTTAAAAAGAATCTTAGTTGTGAGTATATCCTCCAAATATTAGAGAATAGGAGCTCTCTCTCTCTAACATAGGGAAGAACAACCCACAAAACAAAATCATATTCATGTGATAAATGCAATGGCAAGATTTTCTTTTAACTTGAAAGATTTATAAGGACTTTGGATATTATGTATAGGATAGATTATTGTAACAAGATAAAAAGAATCTTAGTTTCAAAAACCAATTGTCAATGTGAGATAGACTTTTGTCTAGAAATGAAAATTATGTCACTAAAAGAGGTTAGAGGGAGAGAAACCATCAACGGTGTTTCTCCCTTTAACTGATTTAGATATGATAATCAATGGTTTTAAATCTCCAAAATCTAAAAGCAAAAAAAAATAAAAAACAATCATATAGAAAATCCAACATGAAAGCAAAATGAAAACAAAATGATCTAGAACAACACAAAGCTAGTACATAAAACAAACAAAAAATTTCAAAAAATTATGAAGCAACAAGTTTAAGTAATTTTGAGCTGCGAGCCTCTATATGTCCAATTATCCTATGCTCCCATGAGGTCTTTGGTGAGAGCACACCTGCAAAACTCAACAAAAATCAGATTTAGGAACCCAAACTGGTTTGGGTCCCTTCTCAGGAAAAGTATAATACAATACAGGTGTGGTATGCTGTGAATCATGTACCTTAGGTCTCCATACCCAATGTGTACTACGGTGAATGGTGCAAGTGTGTGAGATGTGTCCTAGCATGCTACAAGAAAAACATCTAACTCCAAGAAAAGGTTTTCTTAAATGGTTTGAGTTATAATGCCTCTTCCTATGTTTTGACTTTGGATCAAGAGTATGCATCATCCAAGTTTTCTTAAGTGTATCCAATTCATTTTTGATCCTCAAGTTTGTATTTTTTAGAACATCATTCTCAATCCTTAAGTTTTTCTCTTTCTATTTAGATTTCTTGAAATCATATTGAAGAGAGGTGTGTGAAACTTTTAATGCTTCATTCTCATTAATTAATTCTGAGTGCTTTTTATTCAAATCATCAAATTCATCAAAAAGAGCCATGTGATTAGAATCAATCGTTGAATGATCTTTAAAAATAACTTCAAACTCTTTTTGTAAATTTACAAGTTCCAAATTTAGGTTAGCATGAGTCTTCTTAAGTTTTTTGTATGATGCATGAATTTTCTCTCAAATCTCAAATAATTCATCATAGGTTGGTTTACATACCTCTTTCTCATCACTCTGCTCAATATGATCTTCCCCCATTAAGAACAGGTTTGTAGTCTCTTCCTTTGGTTCAGTCTCAGAGTAATCAGTACCAGATTCTACCCAGAATGCCTTTTGGATTCTCTTCTTGTCCTTCCTAAACTTAGGTTTCTCCTCGCCATTTTCCTTTTCCTTGCTTGGGTTATCTTGGAGTGTAGGACAATCGGCTTTCACATGTCCTGATTTCCTGCATTCATAACAAATGACATCAGAAGATCCTTTAGAATGTTTATGATCCTTACCTTTTCTCCAATGATGCTTTTGCTTCTTCCTTAGAAAGCTTTAGATTGCCTTGTGATGAAGGCAACTTCATCGCTCTTAGACCCGGATGAATTGGAGTCAGATTTGTGCACATTCAGTGCAACTGTATTCTCCTTCTTTTTCTCACCTGCATCAAGATTTCTTTGATTCACCCCTTGCTCGTAAGCAATGAGTGAGCCAAGTAAGTTATCAATAGAATAAGTGTTCAAATCCTTAGATTCAGTGATTACAGTGATTTTAGCATCATATGACAAAGGTAAGCATCTCAAAATTTTGTTTACTTTTTCAAAATTCGAAAGTTCTCTTCCTAAATCATGCAGTGAATTAACTATCTGAGTAAACCTAGTATATATGTCAGAAATTGATTCATGAGGTTTCATACGAAAATGTTCGTAGTCATGCAAGAGAATGTTTAAACAAGATTGTTTTACTTCATTGGTTCCTTCATAAGTGATACATAATTTATCCCAAATTTCTTTACCCGTTTTGCAAGTGGAGACACGCATGTAATCCTCAGATTTTAAAGTATAGAAAAAATAGTTCAAACATTTTGCATTTAATTGGGCTAAATCTCTTTCATCGAAAGTCCATTCAGTAAAAGCAATTTCAGTTTTAATACCATTAATTGCACGAGAAGGTGGAGATTAACCTTCTTTTATAAGCATCCACAAGCGGTAATCAGTAGATTGTAAAAACATCGACATGCAGGTTTTCTAGAAATCAATAGGTAGGTTACCGAACATGGGAGGTCGGGTAATAGAATACCTTTACATAGTGTTATAATTCCCAAGGTTATCCATTGATTAAAATTCAAAAAGTTTTCAAACTAATTTTTTATGAATCCCACTCTGATACTACTTGAAAGTTTGTTATGGATATTAAGCCCTATAGAATTGGCCCAAGCTAACCAAGAGAGGGGGGGGGGGTGAATTGGTATTTTAAAAATTTTCTTTTCACAAAGAAGTAAAATCTTATAAACCAAAATCACACCACAAAAATAAGTGCAAAAATTAAAGTGCGGAAGCAAGAAATAAGAATACAGAGATTTATCATGGTTCGGTCAACTCGACCTACGTCCACTCCCCTGAGGCGCCCTCCGAGTATTGCACTACAATCGTGACTCTCTTTTAGCCCCCACAGCTAGGCGGAGAAGCCTTTACAAAGAACCACTTTTTGCCACCCCAGTATGTCAGAGAACCTATCTCCTTTTGCTTCCTCCTGAAGCTGGCAGAGAACCACAATCAGATGTTGAATCCTTACCTCTACCGACCCTTTCACGGATGAGAAACTCTATACGAAGAAGAAGCAAAGCGATCCTTGAAGCAACCCTTGTGAATCCCCTCACAAGCTCCCCCTCACAAGATCCTCTCTCTCTCTCCCTCTCTCTCTTTCTCTCCTCAAGTTCTTCTCGGGTCAAGGCAGTAGCAAAAGATTGTTCTAAACATTGAACAAGAGCCCTTAAATAGAAGAGCTTCAAAGGAGCTCATTAATTGCAAGTTGCCGACAATATCGTCCAGCCGATATGGACATCATCCTAGCCGATCAGTACAAATCTCAGAAGATCGGCCAGAGCATCGCCCTGAATGTAAACTGGATGATTTAAAATTGGCTTGATCGTCCAAGCCGATCTCACGATCGTCTAGGCCGATCAATTCAAATTAGAGGAAAATAATCCAGAGCATCGCCCTGAATTCAAGCTGTCCGATATTTATCGTCCAGGAGTAACTAAAGTTTTTGAACAGATCGGCCCAGCCGATCCTGAGATCGTCCAGGCCGATATGATCATATCAATCATCCTTAATTACTTCCTTGATTTGTTTGATCAATTAAGGCATAATTGTAAAATATTATCCAGGCCAATCCAAGATCGTCCTGGCCGATTACCAAAAATACATAATACCTTAATTGTTTATTGCGGCAATTTCTTTCTGTTTTGAGCTTATCATCCTGGTTGATACACGGATCGTCCAGGCCGATCTGTTAATGATAGCTGCCTTAATTAAGAATCCCTGATTAGAATTTCTGTTTTTAGACAGATCGTCCAGGACGATGTAAATATCGTCCTGGCCGATTTGAGTAAAAACAGAATTTCTAAGTCTCTCAAGTGTGTGTGTGTTGGGTTACTTAGCATCAGTCTCTTAGAACATTACAAATAGACTCAAGAAGAGAAAAACAAATTACATACTGACTCAACCCTAACCTACGCAATCTTGAACTGGCTTCGTTTGTTTGTCCGATCTTGGATTCCTGAAAAGTTAGAAATAACAGGCAGTCCAAGAGAATCAATAGTGTTTATCAATCATCAAAACATAAGTCATGAAAATAGATTTGCAACACCTATGCCGTGATTTTTATTTGCCCCAACAATGATATAAAGGATCTCTAAAAGCTACAAAATTGACTAATAAAATCTTCTAATGGATTTGTAACTAATCTTAAATCATTAATGAACCAATCATTATGATAACCTACCACTAAAAATCATTAAACAACAAACATAATGTTTAATCACAAGATGATTACTTGGCAACCCGGGCTTACGCTACTATTAACTTAGCCCCAAGGAGGGTGAAATAAATCTGATGGCCCGGTTTAACAAGAGTAATTATCGCTTAACTTAAGTAAGCAGTAATAAGCTACCAACAAATTAAATCTTGTAAATCATATCTTAATTAATTCAAAAAATATAAGAAGTGTATATCGAACCTAAGCATTAAGTATTAAAAATGACTAATAAAATATAACCAACACATAAGCCTCTAATTGAATTCATAAGCCATTACAACTCCAACAATTATTTAATTAATCTATAATCACTAAAAGTTTCTTAACCAACATATAACTTTAAAGTTATTAACTATTCAAGTGGAATTCTAAAAATATATAAAACATACACCAACCCTTAATCATTTATGATAACCTACATTATTTAAGATGAAACTAAATTAAGATCATTAAAATCCTCTCAATAACCTTTCTTGTGTTTAACAGAATATTAAGACACTAATATTTGAACCTTAATTGAAGTCTCCTAATTATAAGCAAACCAAAATGAACCTATTGAAAGAGAAAATGAATTTCAAGTCACGCCTTAGTGCCTTAACCTATATAGAATTTATATTCACCTTTGTGCTTTACTTAAAATATATATATATATATATATATATATATATATATATATATATATATATATATATATATATATATATATATATATATATATATATATATATATATATATATATATATATATATATATATATATATATATATATGAAGGTCTATATAGGTTGTCCCCTCTTTAAAAAAAAATTAAAGCTATCTATAGGAGCCTAAACAAACTACCTTAACCACTTAACTATTATAATTTAAGTCAGGTAGAACCCATATAAATCTCTATAGGTAGTGTATCATTTTACTTTTATGTTAGCTTTTAAAAATGAATTTACCTTAGACATAGGAAGCTTAGGATTTTCTTTTTATGATGGGTAGTTGGACCATCTTAGTGGTGTCACCTTTATGCATTCCTCGAGTCATAGATTATTACTAAGGGAATAACTAACCAACCCTTGTCACCTTTTAAATAATTTCGGCCTTGATTAGGAGTAGGATTGAGGATGGGTTATTTTCCCCTCAATTCTTTATAATCTCAATATAGGTTAGGGCCTAAGTCTTTAGGCTCTTAATAATTTAATAACTCAAATTTTAATCCCTAAATTAAGCTTTCATTAATTCGTCATAAATGGATAAGCACTTAAATAGAAACTTGAGGGTTGATAAATTAAATAATAAGAACTCGACCCTGTAACTCAAAATACTCACTTAATTTGGGATAGTTAGGCACACCTTTTTGCACACACTTAGGTGCTAGATATGACACTTTTTATAGGCATCCTAGGGTAGGGTGTAGCTAGGATAAACTTTTACATTTTCTTTCTTTTATATTTTTTATATGTGATAATGTGATGTTTATTTTTCTTTGGCTTGGCCTGTTTTTAGTTGCTTTATTTTTCTTTTTGATTGATGAGTGGGCACTTGTCCTTAAGTGGTTAGATTTTATAGAAATATCTTCTACAGGTGGCCATGTTTCTAAAAGGTAATATAAAAAATGCTATCATTACAAATATACTCTTTAATAAGTTTTGCGAAGAATGCTAAAAAGCCCTTTGGGAATATGGCCCTAAGGACTAGGTTCTGGATGATATGTGATTTTTATTATAATAACGCTAATATACATATTTTTTGTAGGGGATCAATGTAATTTTCTATTTTATATAAAATATATTTTGATTTAAAATATTGTGAAAGTTTTTTTAAAAGAGGTATTTTTAATGTGTTTGGGATCTAATGCGAAATGAAAACCCTTTATAAGGAATTTCATCTCATTTGGATATCCTATTGGATGGTGCAACATGAGGAGCTTGAAGGGAAAGAAGATGAAGATAAAAATACCTCATTTTTAAGACTTGCGTCATTTCATATGGATAGAATATGGGTTGTTATCGGTGGAGCCCGACCACCTATACTTTTTAGTACTTCTTGGGTTGTTTAATAAGTGACACTTGCCATAGACTTTTGGACACTCTGATTAATATTATTGATGTGATTATGTGTTTACTTTGCTTGCACATTAGAATTGCATATTTTTTCTTAGGTTTCTTAAATTGCTTTGTTTGGGTGTGGCTCGGACGGTGTCAACATTAGGCTCTTTAGGATGTTAAATTTTCTATAAAGTTAAAATTTATTTAAGCAAGATAAAAAGTGAACATAGGATTAAACAATCTTTCTAAAAAAAAATTAATGCATGACTCCTTTAAATGGTCAATTTTTTAAAATTATAATAAGCCTTGTTCAATTCACAGTGATTATTGGCCAGTCCTGATTGGCTCTACCTACATATGCATATCCTTGAATCATCATATAGATTTTTCTTTTGCAACATAGAGAGATAGTTCACTTTGCATAAGCATAGTAACATTCATGGTCGGGTTTGATAAACATTTCCTTTTCTGTACCTCCAACCACTCTTGCACTTACATAAGACCAGACAACATGGATTTGATATGCTAGGTGGAGTTTAGCTGGTACTCCTTTCCGAGCAGGGTAGTAAATCTAGGTCAGTGCTGCTTAGATCCCTTGTGGGATTTAAGTTGTAAGTCTCCTTACGACATCACTTCTGATAGATTCTTAATATGTCATTTCTCTTAGGATAGTGAATTTAATCTTCGATCTTTTAAACTCAAAATTTTAATCATATCTTTATTTATTTAAAAAAGGGTCTAATCATTACTAAAGATAAAGAGAAGAGTTTATCCTCTTAAGAATAAAACTTATGAACTTTCTTTATGCACTAAATTAGGAAGATAATACAATATTCATAATCGAGAGTTATCTTAGGTTAAGCTCTAAGATGTAATTAACCATGGGGGCTTGCGCCCGTGGAAAACCGATCCTCACATCAAATAAATCCCATATGAGCTGATATATTGAATGGTGGAAATCTCGTGATGTTTTAGGTTATATATATTATTATCCATCGAGGTGTGTAGGCGAAAGCCATTATACTCCATGGCTAATCGTATGTATGACTCCATATGCTCTTCCATTGGCTTGCTTGTATAGAATGTAAAGGTCTACAACCATTTTATCCTACAGGATAGAGTGATTGTACTCTTTGCATTCGAACTCCATAAGCAGAATCCTTTTGGAGACCCACAGTAGACATATGTCATTGTTTGACAGAACCACTATATATCTTCTGTGTCTTTGTTCTAATTTTCTATTTCCCACACTTTACTTTTCTGAAATAACTGTTTGGTGGAAATATGTGATAGCTTTTTTTTGTTTATTAATTAGAATTCTATCATCATCATTGAAACATTAGTTAAGTTTATTTGCTTTCGTAATAGGTGATATTTTTAATTACTTCTCTTAATTATGAAAAAATAAAAAAATATAAGTTTTATTTTTGTTTAATACAAGCAATATTTTAAAAATACCAATTTATCCCCACTTTATATGCCTGAGGTTAATTCATCGAGGTCTTACAACCCCCTCAAACTAGGGTATTAGAGAAATACTCAAAATAATGTTTTATAAATCTGAGAGGAAAACAATCAATGACACATTTTAGAAATAGGAACACTGTATAAAGTTACTCTATTACCCATCCATCATTATTTGAAAATTTTTCATTTGATTTTAGGAAAATTTTCATGTCAACATTTTTAAAATGATTTGATTTTAGTACGGGGCATGTGATTCAATCTAGCTATTTTGTACAACAACATATTGTTTGTTAATTGTGTAAAAACTGATATTCCTTTTACTATATGGAGTAATGGGAATAAATAATTTGCTCAGTTAAATACTAAATGTCTAAATTAAGTTTTATATTATTTAAAATATGAGGACTATATGTGAGGGTCTACCAATACTATAGGGAAAGAAATATGGCAAAGATGGTGCATTACATATGGGGAAACTAGTGAAGTAAAATAGTCTAAATTAAACATCTTACTACATGATTATGAATTATTTTGTATGAATCCTAGCAATTCAATATCATAAATATACACTAGTTTCATACAAATAGTGACATCCATGAATGCATTGGGTAGAGAACTCTCTAATTCTTAAAAAGTTAATAAAAATTTTTAATGCCTATATACTGCATAATGATGCTAATGTTACTATGATTTCATTTCCTATGAATAAGGCATGAGTCAAAGACTAAATAATGTAGGTGATAAAAAGAAGAAGACTGTGGATCTATAAGAAAACCACTATGACAATGATAATTCTATAGTGGATGATGATGACGACATTACGTTGATGACCGAATAGTTCAAAAGTTTCTTAAAGTGGAAGTAAAAGTGTCATCAATAATAATGTAATAAAGGTAAAAGCAACAAAAATTTTAAGCTGTCATCGGACACAATATGCTTTGACTGCAAGAAACCAGGTCATCTCCTAATAGATTTCCCCAGCCTGAAAACTCACTCAGTCAAGGAGTAGGGTGAAGAAAAAGGAAAATTTAGGGAAGGGGAAGCATAGGACATAGAAGGCATTTTGGGTTGACTCTATCTTGAAATCATTAAAATTAGAAGTAGAGGAGGAGGTAATAAACCTGTGTGTCATAGCTAATAATAATTTGGATCAGTCTGATCAAGCTGAGGCATGTAAGCTTTCATATGATGAATTGTTTATTATTTCAGAGAAAATTCATGATTCGTATAAAAAATTTGAAAAAGATGTATGCTAACTTAAATATTAAATTGTTTAATCTATAAATAGAGCATACTAGTCTGATAATGGAGCATTCTACTTTAGATAATGATCATATGACTTTACTTAATTAATATGATAAATTAAATTAGAAGTATATTGAATTATCCAATGCATATGATTCCATAAAAATAATGCATGTTGAATTAGAAAACTCATTCAATGATTTAGAGATATTGTTTTAGGGAAAACCCATGGAGGGGCCTACGCATTTATATAAAGGGAAAAGTTTATGTTCCTTAAAGGGACCTCAAGCTCTTTTTTGCTCAAATGAGCTACAAAAATAAAATAAAAAATAGAAGAAGCACAAAAAAAGAGAGGAAGTAGCAAATCAAAACTTTCAGTGCGATATTACAGTCCAAACAATTGGTAGAAATATGACTTGAACAAAAAAGATCCTGCAAAAAAGAGAGCAAAAACCTCCAAGATAGGCATAAAAACAAATAGCAGAAAATAAGGAGAAAGTACGACTAAGAAAAAAATGTTAAGTTCAATCAAGATCCCATAACAATAAAAACCTTGGTCCTCCAATTCACCAGAAAAATAACACAACAGGATAAGATCTGAAGACACGCCAACTAGAAATAGTAACCCCCCCCCCCCCCCCCCCCCAGCACTACTATCATTACCAGGAGAAACCAACCTAATGGACAACCCCAAAATAATAACCAGGCAAAGCCCGAGCAGACACTAACCAACCACTTTCCTCACAATAATAATGACCCAGGTAGCATTACAAGGTAAGGGTAAACAATAAGGCCCCACCTAGCACAACCACATATAAATGAAATCTGAGTACCTATAAACCAAAACAGAGAGTAACAAGCCAACTAGAAAGAGCCCACTAATGCTTCAGCAACACCAAAGCTGAAGACACAAAATAAAATAGATAATCCACCACAAAATATAAGCACAGAACACCATACCCAGCACATACCAAAAAAAAAAAAAAAAAACCAAAAATCATTCTCCAACATAGAAACAACCAATACAAATAAGACTTAATCAGGCAAGAAGAGCTCAGAATGGAATGAAAATCATGAACATCACAAGGTAAGGCTTGATACCACTCAATCCAACCCAAAGGCCTCCCCCCAACATACCAAAAAATAGCAGCATGAAGCACAAAAAGAGTTACTCACCCAAAATGAACCAGATAACACCAAACCAAAAACTAGATCACCACCTTCCTCATAACCCAGGAAGCATAGCAAGCCTTGGCGAAATAGCAATTCCCCACCCTACTAAAGTCCCAGGAATTCAAAATAGAAATCTCAAAGCATCCAAAAAGCTTAAAAGTGAAGAAAATGAAAACCAGTAAGAACTCATCATTGATCTAGCAAAAACCCAAGTAATGCTTCAACAAAATCAAACCAACTACCAAGCCCTAAAAAAGCCAGCCTAGTAAGCCAAGAAGCCAACAGAAGCCAACCCACTCAAAACCTAAGGGAGGAGAGAAACAAGCAGGTCACCCATGAAATGGAGGTTGCAATCATCACTCAACCTAAAAAAACCACAGCATAACCAGAAGAATTCTACCAACACCAAGAAAGCAAGGCCAAGGAACCTAGCAAGATAAAAATACAGATAATAATCCACAAACCCAAACCAACCAGCATAGGTGGGCCAACCAAAAGAAACAAGAAAACATAGAGGAAGAAAATTAACTTCTAATATAAGGAAAGGATATTTTTTTCTAATCTTAAGAGGCCTTTTAGAGGAGTAGGAGCATTGGAATCCACAATGTCCATAAAACAATCAATCCCAAACCCAAATTGAGCCAACCAAATCACACAAGCATTACCTTCCTTAATCACATTAGAAGTATCAACAAAGATGAAAACCATTAAATGCTTAATATCCCTAATAATGTAAAAAGCCTCGGCTTTACAAACCAAGTACACATAATTAAAAATTCATTGAATATTAATATAGGGCTTAGTCTCAATACTAATGCTAGTTATGTCAAGGGACATACAACATTTTAAGCCATAAAGAATAGAAGCAATAAGAGCAATAAGAGGTTTACCACTATGAATAGGCCTTACAAAGCTAAGAACAACATTACAAAGGAAAACTCTAATAATACCACCACACCCCATTTTAGGACTAACATTATCAATACCAACATTCAACTTAAAGTAACCCGCATTAGGTTTAACCCAAGAGACAGAGCGAGGAAAAGAAGGGGGCAAAGAAACCTTCATGTTGATCCCTAATTCAAAAGTAGCATCATAAGAATCCTTGAAATATTTAAAAGAAAGAAAATTAATAGAAACCAAATTAAGCAGTTTATCCTTCACTTTCTTAATAACCCTTTGAAAATCCATTTAAATGCCATTAAAAAGAGAATCGTTCCTTTACAACCAAAGAAACCTTAAATCAGGGAAGGGGTAACATTTTAATATGACCTTTAAAATTGAAAAACCAAGCATTGAGAAGAGTAAGAATACACATAGTCACATTAAAAACATTTATTTTGAAGATATCATCAAAATAACACCATGTTTTAACGACAAGTGGACCAGAAAAAAAACTTGATGCATACTCTCAAAGTGAAAATAACATTGACACTTAGAAGAAAGAACAAAACCTCTTTTGATCAAATTGTTATTCGTGGGAATAAATTTATGTAAAATTCTCCAAATAAAAGCAGCAATAGTAGAAAGGATACTTTTATACCAAATCCTCCAAAACTTGGAAGTAACAACATTCTTAGTTCTAAAATTGTTCCAAGCATCTTTTATTCTAAAAATGTCATCACTAGCCAAATTACTTAAAAGCACATCATTAGAAACCATGTTTAAAGGAAGAGTGAGAATTTTTTGCATGATATAATCAGGAAGAACATTATCAAGCTTATCATAATCCCAAGAATTATCATTAATGAAATAATTCACCTTAACAACAATAGTAGATTTGGAATTAATGAGAGAATCATTAGAGTAAGAATTTAACCATTGATCTTGCTAAAAGAAAATATTATCACCCCTAGGCCCCAAGAGAGATGAGGCTCCACCTCCCACCTAACCTTGCACATTCTTTACCAAAGTATAGAATTACCAATATTAAAAGCACAAGTAAAAGGATGCTTCCCTACATAATATTTAGAAAGCATAAATTTAGCCCACAAGGAAGACTTGGCATGAAAATTAAACCATAACTTGTAGGAGAAATCATGGGCCAGGTTAGCCATGATTTTACAGCCAAGGCCACCCTCTTTAAGAACCCTACAACACTTATCATAGGAAGCCCAAGAAATTTTAGAGTTACTACTAGCACCTTTCCAAAAAAACTTATTAATGATTTTATCAATTATTTTACAAAATAACTTAGTAGGAAGAAGAGTTTGAAAAGAATAAACAGGGAGAGAGCAAAGAACACCTCTAATCAGAATAAGCATGCTCCCAAAACTCAGGAAATTAGACTCCCAAAACTGCAATTTATTCTAAATAGAGGTAATCAAATCATTAAAAAAAAGATTTCTTTCTGCCTCTAAAAAGTGGAATACCAAGATACTTTATAGGTAATTGACCATTCACAAACATAGTAAGATCTTTAATGGTCGAGATATGATCAAGATGCATATTCTCAGAAATAAGGAAGCTGCATTTCTGATTGTTCAAAGATAGGCCACTAACAGTGTAAAAATAATGAAAGAAATCCATAAGTTTATTAATCTTATTATGGGAAGTATTCATAAAAATGATAAAATTATTGGCAAAACAAAGGTGAGATATGGGAAAATCTCCCCTAGTTTTGAAATAAAAGTTAGGGTGATTATCAAACAAGTGAGCAATGCTTTTAGATAGATAATCCACAGTAATAATAAAAAGAGCAGAAGACCTAGTGTCCCCCTGCCTTAAACTATTAGATGATTTAAAAAAATAGAGCTCTTACCATTAATAATCAAATATAAACAAGAACCTTCAATGCAGTTTCTAATAATTTTAATAAAAGTTAAGTTAAAACCAAATAGCTGCAAGATATTACAGATGAATTGCCAACTAATATTATCATAGGCTTTGGAGATATCAAGCTTGAGGATAGAATTACCAAGCCTCACCTTGACCTCCAAATCATGGCATAATTCTTGGGCAAGCAAAACATTGTCAAAAATATTGTGGCCTTTAACAAATCCCATTTGGAAAAGAGAAATAAGCTTAGGAAGAATAGAAGTAAGACGAGACATAAATTTTTTGGAAATAAGTTTACTAAAAAAAGTGCAAAGACTAATAGCTCTGAAATCATTCCAATTATCAGCATTATTATTCTTAGGATAATGACAATATAAGTAGAGGAGAAAATTTAGGCATAATATGACCAGTAATAAAATCCAGAACTAGAGCATAAAGATCCTCTTTAATAATATCCCAAGTTTTTTAAAAAGATTTAGTAGTAAATCCATTCGGACTAGCCACAGAGTTACCATTCATATAAAAAATAGTATCCTTTAATTCATCTAAAGAGGGAATTCTAGAAAGAGAAATATTATCCTCCATTGAGATGAGATTAGGGATAATAGTAGGGTTAGTAATATTACTAGGGATAAAAACCTTGTTGAGCCTAACCTGAAAGTGTTGAACAACCAACATGGAAATATCCTCGGTATCTTCAGTAATAGAACCATCCTCATGATTGATTTTATTAAAAAAATTCATAATACGTTTCCATTTGACCAAAGCATGAAAATACTTTGTATTATTATCACCATCCAGCAGGTGCATAGCAGTAGCCTTTTGTTTCCAAAAGGTTTCCTCTTGGGCATGAAGTTTAAAGAGATTAGCCTTAGCCTCTCTGAGTAAGGTAAAATTATCATCAGAAGGAAAACTTTGATAGATAAGCTCAACGTTATTGACATTCTCTTCATCATTTAAAATATTAGTAAAGATATTTTTAAAAATGTTATGGTTCCATAAGTTTAAAAACTTACTTAAGTCTTTTCAAATTAGACAAAAGCCTATTCATACCAAAAAAGAATTATCAGGGTGCAGCAGCACATTCCAATTTTCCTGAGTAATACTCAGAAAAGAATCATGTTGAAGCCACATATTTTGAAAGCAAAATTGAGGGAAAGAGTTCACTTGTATAGTATTAAGCACAAGGAGCAAAGGAGAATGATCACAAAGAGTATGACAAAGATGTTTAATTGAAATACTTTTCCTACCACATTTGCTTTGAACATTAATAAAGCTAATATCATTGTCATCTTTAGCATAACATTTAGTAGAAAATCTAATTCCTCATTATCAGTAAGATCATCAAGAATATGCTGAAGAGGAAGAGGGGGACTTACAAGAAGCAATCACATGTTTTTCCTTACCCTTTTGAGGAAGCTCAAATACCTCCAACAAATCATCATCCTCATTCACATTGTTATTTAGACCAAGTTCAAAATTTTCCTTTTCAATCAAGGCCTTCTCATTAAATCCCAAAATGTTATCAGAAATAATCCCTATCTCAACATTTCCAATAACAACTTCCTGATTAAGAGTATAACAAAGAACAACATCAATAATAGAATCTTTGTTAGTATTTAATAAGCAATCCACGACAGAAAAATCATAGCTAGTAGAATTTAAAGAGATAGAATCCTTAAACCCTTGGTTTTCCAAGTTTTCACAATCACTCAGCAAACAAACCAAAGCCTCAGGCTGCACAACAACAGAAACATCCACACGAGAAGGGGTCCAATGTTCAATCACTAAAGATAAAGGACCAACATCTAGAGGTATAGGTGTATCATCCAACCTAGAATCATTTCCTTTCTTTCAAAAACGAGTAAATTATCCTCCTGAACAAGAGGACCCTCTTTCTGTTGAGGCAATTTAGTCACATCTTTATCTTCACAGAGGTGGGGATGCAACCTAAAACATTCACTATAACCATGCCCATGCATTTTACAATGTGTACAAAAATAGGCAAGTTTTTCAAATTCCACTTTTTGGAAGTAACTATTAAGCTCAGAACCTAGCCACACTTCAGTCGGATGCTTTTTAGAAACATCCAGTTCCACAAGAACCCGAACCATAGAGGGACGGAATATAGAAGCAGTGGCCCGATCAGTTTGTAAAGGTCTCACAAAAATCAAAGTAAGGACAAACAAAATTGGATAATTAAAAAAATGCAATCTCAAGTTCGAAAAAGAAATCCACACAGGTGCAATAGGCGATTCTTCCGTCACATCAAAGTTAGGCATCCATTTAAGGATACGCATTTGAAAAGCTTGAATGTAGTAGGTCATTCGCACAAAAATACAACTATAATCTAGGTCATTCATTAACTGGATAGTGACATGATGAGGGTCCAGCAAACCAATGTGAAAAGCACCAGATAATTTCAAACTAACAAAAAATTTATGGATCACATCCAAATTAGGGTGACACAAGAGAAATTTACCAACTAAAGTAAGAACAAATGGTGTGAATAACTAAGACACAACTGCATCATCGAATAAAAGAGTCAGGCACCACTTAAAAGAGGAATGAACAAAGTGGAGTTTAGGAGCAGAGGAGGGACCAGAAATAACATCCTTGATGGACCGAAAATGGCCTTCAAGGATGGAAGATATCGTGGGGGTTGATAATGATGGGGTCGTCATCTCCCAAAGAGAAAACTGAAGGAAAACTCCAAACTAAATTATGAAAATCTCAAAAGAAAGCCAAATATTATGAACAATAAGCGAGAAACCAAACTAGGAAGCTAGAGGGTCGAGATCCACCAACCAAATGCCAATTTCCAAATGAAAGCCCTAGATCACCCAAGAATCACTTGGGAGAGCAGAGCGCAACGGTCGTAAAAAGTCCTAAAAGATTAGAGACATGTGCAACAAAAATAGATGATAGTCAACATGTGTTGAAAATAAATGTATCTATCTTTAAAAGTGCAAATAAATTCCTACAAGTAAAAGTGAATGCACTTCTAAATAATAAACTATCACCTTTTTGGCACAGTGGTATAACTCATAACCACAACATGCACCATATAACCCTAGGAAGAGGCACCATAGCCCACATATAATAGTGAAATATTTACCTGGTGATCGGTGTAAGTCTTGTGTCCTGATAGGTCACATAGCCTGCACTTGCACAATACACCATAGGACACATCTATTATGGAGGACAAGACTTGCAATATATCATAATGTGCAAACATTTAATTCATAAATGTATAACATGGAACCTAAACTCACTTTGGTTCTCAAATCTAATACTTGATTGACTTTGTATGAGTGCTCTCACAAAAGACCTGGTAAGAGCATGTGGTACCTGAACTACAGATGCTTAAGAAACATGACTAGAGATTTGAAGAAGTTTATCTTGCTATAGGCCAGGTCAGGAGGCAAGGTCACACTGGGGACAAAACCACTAGGAAAGAGGTTGGCTAAGGTATAATTGGCAATTCTAAAAAATTTATAATTAAAAATATTTTTTTTATTCATGGGTCTTAAGTATAACTTACGGATCATTAGTCTAGTGTGTGATAAGAGTTTTGATATAAAATTCTTATATGCAAAAATGGCAAACTAGCCATAGAAGGAAAAATGATAAATAACATTTACATGCTTAATTTGAACTACATTGAATATTCTAATTTCGTATATTTAAAAATAATAATTGATGAAACTTGGTTATAGCATAGGAGACTATGCATGTAAGAAGTAAAACTATTTTGAATATTACCCAAAAAGTCCTACTTAGAGGCATACCCAAGTTAGATTTCACTAAGGACCACCTATGTGATGTCATCAATAAGGAAAATATATTAAGTTTTCATTCCATTCAATTAAGGAGATCAACACCTCTAGGCTTCTAAAAACTTTCCATATGGTCCTATTTCGACATAATAGAACTATAATCCTGGGAGAGAAGTCATATAGATTTGTAATCATTGATGACTATTCTATATTCACTTGAGTTAGATTTCTAGAACAAAATAGTTAATTATATGAGGAGTTTAAAACCTTCCCCACCTAAATAAAAAGAAATTTTGGATGTAGATTATTAACCATTCATAGTGATCATGATGAAGAGTTTAAAAATGAGAAATATAAATCTTTTTGTCAGGAGATAGGGATATAATATAACTTTATTTCCCTTAAAACCCCTCATCAAAATGAATAGCTGGAAGAAAAAATAAAACTTTGGTAGAAACTTCTAGGGCCATGCTAGCTAAATATTCTCTCGCTTGATACATCTCAGGAGAAGTATAAAATACTACTTAGTATGCTTTGAATATAGTGGATGTAAAATCCAAATTAAATAATACACCCTATAAAATCCTTAAGGGTAGGACATCCAACCTTTTTCACTTACATGTCTTTTGGTGAAGATGCTTTATCCTAATTAATGAAAAATCATCCTAATGAAAATATGATCCCAAATCAGAAGTAGGAATCTTCTTAGGTTATTTATCTATATGGAAGGTCTATAGAATTTTTAATAAGAGGGCCTTAGTAGTAAAAGAGTTTACATATGTGGTGTTTGATGAAACAAATAAGACCTATGAATCTAAACTAATAGAAAAATAAGTAGAGGTCATCTATGGGGTAAAGGCTATTGACCTAGGTGATAGAGTATAACCTGAGAAACCCTTGCTTAGAGAATTAAGATACTCATCTTGTCATTCTAAAGAACTGATCCTAGGAGACCCATTTGAAGGTGTTAGAACTAGGTATGTGTTGAGATAGTTGCTATTTAGTTTTGCATGTTTGATATTCTTGCAACTTGTATGTTTTTGATGATTCCAAATATTATTACTTTGATTATTATTTCTCCTAACATATTTTTGAATAAATAATTTTTCTCTTGTGTGTACTAACATTACAGGAAAATCATACTCTGGGTTATTGAAGACTTCAAATCAAGATCACATTAGAGTGTATTGTAAATTAAAGTATGTATTTTTCATCTTTATTAAGTCTGAGAGAGTGTGATTATAATGACAAACTAAGCACACACACCGGGGGAGAGTTTTAAAATTCATATTTTTTAAACTGATCATACAGTATGAAACTACTTCGTACAGGATGATTTGGTTAGTTATTTCCCCAACGAGTAATGGAGCGAACATAAATGACCCAAAAGTTTTTTAAGTACAGATCATACGAATGATATTTTTATTCATACCAGGATGATGCCCTCTGGTTCTTCCTCGAACGAAGTTTGTACTGATGATGTTTTTTATTCATACCGGGATAATGCGCTTTGGTTTATCCTCGAATGAAGTTTGTACATATGATGTTTTTCATTCATTCTAGGATAATGCCCTCTGATTCATCCTCGAATGAAGTTTGTACCGACAATGTTTTTTGTTTGTTCAAGGATGATGCCCTCTAGTTTTTCCTTGAACGAAGTTCGTACGGACAATATTTTTTTATCATACCGGGATGATGGGCTCTGGTTCATCCTCGAACGAAGTTCGTACAGATGATATTTTTTGATCATACAAGGATGGATGGCTCTGGTATATTTTCGTTCATTTCATCTTGATAGTTTGTATATACTAACTTTGAAATTTTTTATGTTCATACCAGATAAACCAAGTTTGTATCGAACATGATCGAATATGAATTGATTTTGTACTGATTCACAATGGGTTCATACGTAATAGTTTTTAAACTATTCATACATTTGAAATACGATCACACGGTACGATCGTGGATGGTTAAATTTGAAAATTTTAGTTTTCTGAACTATTTCTTGTGTCTTTTCTATAAAAGGTCCACTAAAAACTATCACTTAATCTTTTTGTCTTCTAATCTTCATAAATTGTAAAGGGAAATTGAAGGAGAGAGTGTGAGAGAGTGTTTGAGAGAGATTTCTTCGTAATGGAGCATAGAGGGTTCACAAGGTTACTCAAGGGTAAGGATCTCTGTATGTGATTTATGTTTCTTCAATCTTTCTCTTGCCTTTCTAGATTGCTTGTGTGAAGATCTTTCAAGAAGATCCAATTCTCTGCCGATGTTTGGAGGGTGTAAAAGGAAGAAGGTTCTCTTCCTACACTTGAAGAGTGTGAACAACCGAAGGTTCTCTGCCTACACTTAGAGAGTGTGAATAGCCGATGGTTCTCTGCCTACACTTGGAGGGTGTGAAAGGGTGAAGGTTCTCTGCCTACACTTGGAGGCAGTGAAAGAAGGATGATTCTCTATTGCACTGGGGATCAGTGGAAAAGAGTTTTATAAAGGCTTCCCCGCCTTACTGTGGGGGCAAAAGGAGAGTCACTTTGGTAATATTGGAATACCTGAGGTGGGAGGCTTCAGGGAGTGGATGTAGGTCGTGTTTGACTAAATAATTATAAACCTTTGTGTCATTTTTATTTTCGCTACTTTAACTTCTGCAAGTTTATTTTTCTGTGGTTGAAAAGTTTTTTTAAAAATTTTAAAATTAACTTACTATAAATTATTAATCAATTTCTCACTTTTTTAATCCAAGAGTGTTAAAATTTTAAAATTACCAACTCACCCCCTCTTGGTTAGCATTGGGACATTAGATTAGGTTTAACAACCTATTATAGATTTAACAAGTTTCAACAAGTGGTATCAGAGCTTTGTTTCAAATTCATAAGTTTAGACTATTTTTTTATTAACGAGGATTACTACATTTGAAAATTGAAACACACCTGAAGGATATTCTATCACTACACTTCTTTTATTTGATAACATTCATTTCAATTTTGGAAGACACACATGTCTATATTTTTATAATCACTTGATTATCGTATATGGATCTTAGTTCAAGAAGGGGATATAAAACCAACTAGATTAGTTGATGATATTAGAGTTAATATTCCCTTTGCTAATTAGACTATAGAATAATGTGACTTAGCACAATTAAATTTAAAGTATCTAAATAGTTTCTTTTGTGCACTTAAATCTGAAGACTGAATGCAGGTTTTCACTTACAAAAGTGGAAAGGACATATGTGATAGACTTTGTATAACTTATCAAGTGGCTAAAGAAGTTAAGCAATCTAGACTTAATATCTTGTTACAAGACCATGAATTGTTTTGCATGAAATCCAATAAATCTATTTCTGACATGTACACAAGATTCACACAAATAGTCACTTCCTTATATGCATTAGGTAGGGAGATAATGAATGTTGAAATGGTTAATAAGATACTTCATTGTTTGCCTACTACATGTGATGATAAGATAACTACAATTACAGAGTTAAAAGACTTAAATGTTTACTCTATTGATAATCTTCTTGGATCACTAATTGCTTACGAGCAAGGAGTGAGTCAAAGAAAGATTGATGTAAGAGAGCCACGAAAGGAGAAGAATATTGCACTTAAAGTGGAGGAGTCAAAGAGTGATCTATCATAAATTGAGGATGAGGATGACATCGCCTTGATGACTATATAATTTAGGAACTTTCTATAGAGGAAGCAGAAGAAACACCAATAGTGGAATAGAGGTAAATTCTATAAGAATGTTAAGGTTTCTAATGATGTGATTTGCTATGAGTGCAAAAAACCTGAACATGTTAAATTAGACAATCCAAAACTTAAGGCACTCTTAGCAAGAAGAAGGCAGAGAAGAAACCAAAAGAGAAGAAGGGCAAGAAGAAATTCCAAAGAGCTTTTTGGGCGGACTCAGCATCAGACTCGTTAAAAATTAAAAAGGAGGAGGAAGTCACCAACTTGTACTTAATGGTAGATAATCTTGATCACTTAGATCAAGAGATGTATGTGACTTAACCTATGCTGAATTATTAAATGTTTCTGAAAGAATACATAATGCATATAAGAAGTTAAAGAAAATGTGTGCTAGTCTGAATATATAATTATAAGAACTGTAGAGAGAATAAGAAATCCTTAAGAAAGATCACACATTAATTGATAACAACCACATGAGCTTATTTGATGAATTTGACAATTTAAATAAGGAGAATGAGATTTTGAAAACATCTTATGCTCAATTGGAAAAAGACTTTAAAAATTATAAGGATGAATCAACAAATAGAGAGTATCATTTGAATTTTTTCAATCATATGTTAGAAGATGTAAATGCATTTTTTAAGTTGAAAGTAAAAGCACTTGAGGAAAATAGAAAACCACCAATACTTGAAGATTTTACTAATTCTATTTTGTATCCAAAAATTTTATAACCCAAAAATAGATAGAGTAGTTATAGAAGATTAAGATATCCATTTCCTATAGTTAAATACTTTTGTTGTGAATTGTTTAGATATATAGCACACACTTGTACTTTATATAAAAAAATTATTTAGTGTGGAGACCTAAGATTTATAAACCTAGACATATTATACATGCATCTTTTTATAATTTGCCAACAGGTGAACCCAAACTTATTTGGGTTCCCAGGTCTAACATTTGATGATTTTACAGGCGCGCTCTCATACAAGGCCTCATGAGAGCATTTAATACCTGGACAGTAGTTGCTTAAAGCATATGACTAGAGATACTATATAATTTATAATACTGGAAGCCAGGAAAGGAGGCAGGGTTACACTTAGGGATAATATCACAAGGAAGATGGTTGGATTAGGTATGATTAAAAAATTGAAAAACTTTTTTATTGAAAATGTGCTCCTAGTTAAATTTTTTTCTACTAGCTGCATTTTAAGCCTAAATGGTAATGATGTTTTGCATGGAAAAAGGGTAAATAATATTAATATGCAAGATTTAAATTGTATCAAAACTCTTGCTATTTTTTGTTTGAAAATTATTTCTGATGAATCATGGCTTTGGTATATGATACTTTATCACTCTAGCATAACAAATCTTAGGAGAATTACCCAAAAAAACTTAGTGAGAGGTATACCAAAATTAGACTTTACTTAGGATCACCTTTGTGATGCATGTCAATTAGGAAAGTAGGTGAAGTCCTCTTTTCAGTCCAATTAGGATCTTAGAACTAGTAAGGCTTTAAAGATTTTACATATGGATCTTTTTAGACCGGTAGGAATAGTAAGTCTAGGAGGGAAGATACACAGATTTGTGATAGTGGATGATTTTTCAAGATTCACTTAGGTTAAATTCTTATATCATAAGAGTGAATCATTTGAGGAGTTTAGAGATTTTTTGACTTGGATTCAAAGGAAATTAGGATGCGAAATTTTGATAATTCAAAGTGATAATGACGGTCAATTTGAAAATAAAAAAATTAAGGATTTTTATAAAGAAAAAGAAATTGATCACAATTTTTTAGCACCTAGAACCCCTCAGCAGAATGGGGTAGTCGAAAGGAAGAATAAAACATTAATAGAAGTCGCTCGAGTCATGTTGACAGAATATTCACTTCCTAAATATTTTTGGGCTGAAGCGATTAGCACTGTATGTTATGTTCTGAATAGGGTGAATAAAAGATAGAATTTAAATAAATTACCCTATGAGTTACTTAAGGGGAGAACACTTAATTTGTCATATTTGCATGTTTTTGGCTTTAAGATGTTCATATATAATAATGGAAAATCTACCTTAGAAAATTTTGATAAAAAATCAGATGAAGGAATTTTTCTTGGATACTCTAGTTTTGGAAAATCTTATAGAGTATTTAACAAAAGAACTTTGGTAGTTGAGGAGACCACATACTTTGATGAATATGGAATTTTGGATGAGCCAAATGTTGAAGAGGATGATATAGAAATAAACTCCCAAAAGATTGAGAAAATAAATTTGGATGAAAATTTAGAGTTAGAAAACCCGTTGCCTAAAAAATTGAGATTTTATAGTGAGAGAAGGTCCAGATTTCTAGTGCGAGAAAATGATTTTCAAAAAATCATTTGGTGGGGAAGAAGCAGCGGCCGATGGCGGCGGATGATCACCGGCTATTAGCTGGTGATTATCCAAAAGGAGTTTGACAATCTACTTCTGAAGTTCAAAAATGAATCTTCAATAACAATTATCCTCCGTTGTTTGGAAATTCAAATTCAGGAATCAACTCAAGGGCTGGAAATAATGGTGCGAGGATTTCTTCGTATGCTAAATCATTGATGATCAATGAAGCAAAACCTTTAACAGTTGTAGGAAAAGGTAAATGAATTGCTAACTCAGATGATCCAAAATTGCTCAAATTTAATAAGTTTGTATCGACTATGTTGACAGAAAGAAAGGAAGATGGTTTGAAAGTTGCTGGAATTCAAGAGAATTCAAATAAAAATGATACCGGTAAAAGAATTGTTGTGAATCAAAGGTTTGAAGAGGAGACTGATTTGAACAAGGTTTGAATGTGTGATTCAGCTGTATGCTGTAAGAGGCCCTGGTAGTTTGAACAATGAAGAAGCCAGTTTATCTAAAGAGAAAACTGGGAAAAATCTAATGAATGCTTGGCAAAAGAAATCCCATAAAAGGATTTCTGATTCTGACTGGAATTTTGGAAGTTGTATTTCTAAAGATGGCTCAACAATTCAGTTGTATGAAGAAAACATTTTGAAAAATACCAAAACTTTGCAGAAGGCTTTAGTGATTAAAGCATTTGGACAGAATGTCTCTTTCATTTATGGTAAATACTGAACTGAGGAGACAATGGTCTCAAATGGGCAATTTTAAGCTAACTTGGCTTGGAAATGGATGGTGCTTGTGTTTATTTGAAAATGAGGAAATTGTGGAATCGGTTCTCGCTAATGTACCCTAGTACGTGAAGGGGAATATTATTGGAGTGGATAGATGGAGCCATTCTTTTTCTCCTAATTCGTTGAAAGGTTTGACTTCACCAGTTTGGGTAAGAATTCCAAACTTACCTCTTCACTATTGTGATCCTATAAATGTTTGTAGGATTGCCTCAAAGGTTGGTAAACCTTATTTACTTGATGAAAATATGTTTCAATGGGTGAGACGTGAGTTTGCAAGGATTTGTGTTCATATAAAACTTGAAGAATCTCTACCTCTTGGAGTTTGGGTAGAATAAAAATCTGGTAAATTTTATCAAAAAGTTGAATATGAAAAGGTTCCTAATATTTGTTTTGGTTGTGGTAAAAATGGACATGACCAAAATCAATTGCCATAAGAAAGTTGTTGTGAAGTCATCAAAAAGTCTAGATACATATGAACGCAATGTGATGGATCCTTGAGTTATTCTAGACAATGATCAATTGGTTGAAGCTGGTATAGTTGATGACAGTCGAGATGGACCTTGGATCCATATTTGATATGGAAGGAAGAATTATGATGGGATTGGCTAAAGGAAGAATTCTAACGGGATTGGCCTTTGTGGGAAGAAAAATGTTGCAGACAAGACTACAAACAAGATTAATTTGAATTAGGGGAACAAGCAAATATTTAGAAAGAATATTGTTCATAGTGCTGAAAATGTTGAAGCAGATAGGCTAACTGTTCCTGTTATTTCTTAACAGGACAAAGAAAAATCTCTAGAAATTGTTGAACATGGAGAAATTATTGAAGTCCAAGACATTCCAAATAAAAATAAATTCTCTGTTCTTACTAATCTGGTGGAGGAAGATGTTTTGCAAACTCTTGTAATTGCTAAACCTGGAACAGAGATTGTTGAAGGAATTGGTGAGACACAATTAATGAAGCCTGTTCATATTTTCTTTCAAGTCATTTTCCAAGCCTTTTCATGTTTCAAAGGTGATTAATGAAGCTTGTTCTCCTATGGACTGTGATGCTAATGAGAATGAAGAATTCAATGAAGATGGTTCTTCAAACATCAAAATTATGCTTGCCAAGGAGCTTAGAAGACTTGGACATATTAAGCTATTTCAGAGAGGAAGGAAATTGGAAAATGACTTGAAGGAAATAAAGGGAAGCTCTTCCCTTTTTGTCCCATAATGGCATCAATTATGTTCTGGAATTGTAGAGGAGCCTAAAAAAAAGAGGCTTATCTATACTTGAGGGAGATGGTGAATGAGAACAATGTGTTTTTGGTGGGGCTTTTGGAAACCAAAGCCTCAAATTTCAGCAATTCTGATATTTATAGGCTTAATGGGAATGAATGGGAATTTGTTCAAGTTCCTGCTGTTGGTTTATCTAGTGGAATTTTGATATTATGGAAGTTCAAGCAAGCTTCATTTAATTGCTTATTTGCTTCTAATCAAGCTATCATTGGTGATCTTGAAGTCATGAAGATGGCAAAGTGGAGAATAGCCACGATTTATGGTAGTAGAGAAGTGGTTCATAGAAGAATTTTGTGGGATAATCTGGAAGAGTTTTGCTCTAACAGAAATGCCCATAATTATTGGGGGTGATTTTACTTGCATTTTGGCTAATGAAGATAAAAGAGGAGGAAGACATTTTTGGTTCTCTCAGGGAGCTAATGAAATGAGCTCATTCTTGTCAAGATGTGACCTTCATGAAGTAAATATTGTTGGACCAAGATTACTTGGTGCAATAATAAAAACGATAATGCTAGAATCTTGGAGAGGTTGGATAGGTTCTATGTGAATCCGGTTGCTTTGAAGTTCAATCGGATGTTGGTGAGACATTTGACAAGGGTGGCATCAAACCACTGTCCTATCATATTGAATTTTTTGGATGTTAGTTTTGCAGCTGATAAAATCATTAGATTTGACAAAGTTTGGGCTTCGTATCCAGCATCAATTGGAGTAGTTAAAGCAGTTTGGTCCAAGAAGACTAGTGGAGATAATGCTGAGGTATTAAATCTTAAATTTCGTAGAACTATGAAGGTGTTGTTTTATTGGAGTAGAGCTAAATTCAAACAGTTTGAACAACAAAAAGTATCCATGAAGTCCAAAATTCTGGAGTTACAGACTAAGGAGGTGGAGATTGGATGGCAGACAGAGGAGGAAGTTTTCATTCATCGATCTTATGTTGAGAATTTGAATTCTGTATTGGCAAGGATGAACACTTGGTGGAAGCAAAGAGCAAAGATAAGGTGGATGAAGGGAATTCACACAAATACCAATTTTTTTCACTCTTTTGCTTCAGCAAGGAAGAACTCAAACTGTATTTATAAAATTAAAAAATGAAGATGGATCAGTCATTAAGGACCAGAAGCTCATTTCTGAAGTTTTTCTAAATTTTTTTAGTAGAAAATGGAATAGAAGAGAGGGTTATATGGATGGATGGCCTTGTCCCAGTAGAATGATTAATGAGGATAATAGAAGAAATTTAATCAGAGATCTTTCTATGGAAGAAATGGAGAATGTTTTATTTCATACAAATGACAGCATTGCACCTGGAAATGATGGAGTCACCTATTCCTTCATGAAGCATTATTGGAATATAATCAAGAATGATTGTTGGAATACGGTTAATCAATTCTTTAAAGAGGGAGGAATGAATGTTGAATGGAAAGAGACTCGTTTGGTTCTCATTCCAAAAGTGATGGTTCCTTCCTTACCAAGCCATTATAAACCTATCAGTTTATGTAGGTCTATTTATAAAATGGTAGCTAGAATTTTATTGAATAGAATGAAGATCATGAATCAAAAAGTGGTGTCAGTGGAGCAAGCTGCTTATATCAATGGAAGAGTAATGGGGGGTCATATGCTACTGGCTCAGGAGATTTTTTAGAAATTCAAAGCTTAAAAATTTTTAAAAGGCTTGGTTTCTTTTAATGTTAATTTGGAACAAGCATATGATAGCATGAGTTGGAATACTCTTAAAGGTATTTTAAAATACATTGGTTTTCTGGAGATTTTCTCTAGATGGATGATGGAATGTGTAGAATTTCTTAAATTCTCTTTGCTTATTAATGGTAGTATTTCTAGCTGGATTCATGCGAAGAGTGGATTTAGACAAGGGTGTCCTCTATCACCCTATCTAATCATTTTATGTGCTCAACTGTTCACTAACTGGTTCAATCTAAACAAGACAGCTACGAGTATCCAGATTGGAAGGAATTTGCCAAAGATATCACACCTTTTAAGTGCAGATGACATCATTATCTTCTCTCATGCTAGTCTTAAAGAAGTCAGAGAAGTCAAAGAATCAATTTCAAATTTTTGTTGCTGGACAGGGCAGAAAGTTAATGCTAAATAATCTGTAATGTTATTTGGAAGACATGTTAAAAGAAGGAAGAGGAAAGATGTTGAAAGAATCATGGGCTTCAAAGTGGTTAATGAATTCTTGTATCTAGGAGTAAAATTGGCATTGAGAAGATTAAAACCTGCATATTTTTATTTCATTGTGGTGAAAACTATGAAGCATATGGCGGTGTGGGGTAACAAACATCTTTCTTTGGCTGGAAAAATGTTGTTGATCAAAACAACGTTGCTCTCTATCTCAAATTTTTATTGCACTTATTCATTAGTGCCTAAAAGCATTCTAAAAGAAGATGAAAGACTTTGTTGTTAGTTTATATGGAACAAACAAGATGGGGAGTTGGGTTTGCATTATGTCAGCTGGAACAAATTATGCAAACCAATGGATCAAGGAGGAAGAGGTATTCGATCTTATGTGGATAGTGTGGATGCTTTAAGAGCTAAGTTATCTTGGAGAGTTATTTAGGATAATGAGTCTTTGCTGTTTCAAATGTTAAAACCAAAAATATGGAAAGTGGCGGGATGACTCTGAGAATGTTGTTGTAACTTCATCTACTAGAAAAATTTATCCAGTGGTAAAAAGGCGTTAAAATCTGTAGTAAAGCGAGAAGTTACAAATGGTTGTTCTATCAACATCATGGATGACATTTGGATTATGGATAGAAAACTTAGCTCATGAACTACATTTGTTTCAGTTCAAAGCTGTAGAGGAGGATACAGTGGATTGCTTAATTGCAAATGGTAAATGGAATGATATGAAACTTAAACATTTTTTTGGGAAGGAGCTTTGTAAAAAATTATGAAGATTGAAATTCATATGGATCATGATAATGACAAACTTGAGCTAATCCATTAGCATTCGGGTTATTCAATTTCTTCACTGATTTATAGAAATTCAGAGATGCAGGAGCATAATTGTATGTTCTTGAGTTGTTAAAAAAAAAAAAAGAAAGTAAGATTGAGCTCAAGGGTTGAAGTCTTTTGGTGGAGACTGTTCAACAATGCTTTACCTACTTATGAATTCTTGTATTAGAGAAGAATCCAGGAGAATTTCTGCTGTCCAAGGGGTTGTGAATATATTGAAGACCATGTTGATCACATAACGGTATCCTGTAATAAATTCAAGGATTTTATTCAAAGCTTGAATAAATGTGGATTTCAATTTAAATACTATGATTCATTTCAATCTTGTTGGAGGTGGATGGAAGAAAATCAAAGTAAACAAGGATTCATGGTGAATGTTTATTGCAATGCAGTATATTTAACTTGGAATTCTAGAAACAAATTCATTCATGGGGAAGTAGAAGATTGTTTAGTGCTCTTAGCTACTTATGTTGTAAGTATGGCCTCCATTTCTTTTACAGTTGATGGAAAAATGGGACACTGGGGTACAAATCAGTTGTCTAGACTGTCAAATACATGGTATACGCCTCCTCCCAATTATATAAAAATTAATGTTGATGCTTCCTTATTAAAAAATTATAAGGCCGGAATTGGTGGTGTTGTCTGTCATAGTAAAGGAATATTGTTTTTGGCTTATGGTCATTCTTGTATGCATTGGGACATTGCTTCTCTTGAGCTTTCTTCGGTCCAGTTCATAAGGGAAATCAAGAAGGATTGGTTTCAAGATTATCAAGGAGTTATTATAGAAGGAGATAATTACAATGTTATCAAATTTTTGCAAGGCTTGGAAGGTAAGTGGAAAGATGATCTTTTACTGTTAAAAGAACATAAGTTCATTTTTTTTTAATTAGGTGAATAGAGAATGCAATAAGTTAGCTAATCTATGTGCTAGCTATGACATTTGTAATAATTTTTGATGGGAGGATTTATTCTATAATAAGGTTCCTTCCTTATTCTCTAATTTGTTAAAGGAGGAATCTATAGTTTCTAGTAGTTTGAAATTTGTTTGCTTTGGTTAATAAAAGTCAGCCTTGTGCTTCTTCAAAAAAAAAAAAAAAAGAGAATTGACATTTTCTAAAAGCCATCCTAAGGAATTAATTTTAGGTGAACCTAGTGAGGATGTTAGGACTAAGCATGGACTGAGCAAAGAAGTCAATCATTATGCCTTTATTTCTACAATGGAACCCACAAATATAAATCAAGCACTTTTGGTTGAGTTTTGGATTTTGGCAATGCAAGAAAAATTGAATTAATTTGTAAGGAATGATGTTTGGGAATTAATTATAAGGCTAAAGGATCAAAGTGTAGTTGGGACTCAGGAGTTGTTGTTAGAAATAAGGCTAGATTGATAGCTAAGGGGTATAATCAGACTGATGGAATTGATTTTGAGGAGACTTTTTTCCCCATAGCTAGAATTGAAGCAATTAGGATTTTTTAGCCTTTACCTATTTTGGAGGATTTAAATTATATCAAATGGATGTTAAAAGTGCCTTTTTAAATGGGGTGACTGAGGAGGATGTTTATGTTGAACAACCTCCTCATTTTGAAAATTTAAAATACCAAAATCATGTTTTTAACTTGAAAAAGGCATTGTATGGATTGAAACAGACACCTAGGACTTGGTTTGAGAGATTGAGCACCTTCCTACTTGAGAGATCTTTAGTAAAAGGAAGTATGGACACAACTCTCTTTTTAAAGAAATTGGGAGGCGATATACTCATTGTATGAATTTATGTTGACAATATCATCTTTGGATCTACAAAAAAAAAAACTTTGTGATGATTTTTCTAAAATAATGAGTAGTGAATTTGAAATGAGTCTAATGAGAGATTTGATTTACTTTCTAGGCTTTAGCAATAAGAAAAATGAGGAAGGTATATTTCTTAGTCAATCGAGGAATGTTAAGGATATCCTTAAAAAGTATGAAATAAATAATGCTAAACCTGTCAGTACACCTATGAGTTCCTTAGTTCAGTTGTATAAGGACCCAATGAGAAAATTTGTTGATCAAAAGAAATTTAGAGGAATTATTGGATCTTTGCTTTACTTGACTGCTAGCAGACCTGATATTTTGTTTAGTCTTTATTTGTGTGCTAGATTTTAATCAGATCCAAAAGAATCACATTTGACAGCAGTGAAAAGAATTTTAAGGTATCTCTTTGGAACTAAGAACTTAGGGATTTGGTATCCTAAGTTCAACTCTTCATTTGAAATAATTGGATATTCAAATTTGAACTTTATAGGTTGTAGGGTTGATAGAAAGAGTACATATGGAACTTGTCAATTTATTAAAAATTCTTTAGTTTCTTGGTCCATTATAAAATAGAATTTTGTAGCCCTATCTACTGCTGAAGCTAAATACATTACCTTAGGAACTTATGTGGCACAAGTTCTTTAGTTAAAATAATAGTTGATTGACTTAGGATTTATAATAGACATTATTCCAATTTATTATGATAACACTAATGCCATTTGCATTCCAAAGAATCCTATTCAGCATTCTAGAACCAAACATATTGACATAAGTCATCATTTCATAAGGGATCATGTATCTAAAGGAGAAATTAAACTAAATTATGTTTCAATTGAAAATCAACTTGTAAACATTTTTATAAAACTACTAGCCTTTGATACCTTTAGCACATTAAGAACAAGGTTTGATGTGATTGACCTAAATGCTTAATCAAAATTTTCTACAAACTTAATATGTGTGTTTGTGTATTTTTTGTTTTTGATCTTTATGTGCGTTTTTGTGTTTATTTTAGTGTTTTTGTGTTATGTGTATTTTTGAAATATTATCCATCAGATTTCCTTGTTTTGATCGATCGTGTGAATTTTTTAAGTGTTATGTTCGTACTGTATGAAATTCTTTTCGTACTGTACAAATTCTCTAGCGTATCGATCATTGGGTAGGACAGATTGCATATCATTTTTTTTTTCAATACAGTTCATCTGTATGATCTCCAAATCATCCAGGCAATGTATATTCATTTGTATGTATGCATGTAGATGGTTATATGGGCATAATTAGTTATTAAATCAAATCGTACGTATGAACCTGGAGTTCGTACATATGATCATGTGGCATTCAATATGGGGGGACGATTCAAACCGTCATTAAAATGATCTTAAATAACTGATCATCTCGGATGAACACCTGTTCGTATGTATGATCATATGCTCAAAAAGTTTGTACGAAAGGACGACTTATAACTTGTGTAATTACAAAAAGTCATTTTATTTTGAATGCATTCATTCGTATATATGAAATTTATTTCGTACGTATGAACTCAAGCATCATGCTGTATGAACATCTTTTCATACGTATGAAAGTTCATTTTTTTCTTTAAATAGAAGGGCTTTAGAACTCAAATCTCATTCACTTTAATAGCCTTTCAAAACCTTCTCATCTTTCAATCTTTCAATGGCAAGCTCTAGCAAGATGGGTAGACTTACCAAGGGTCCATCTTCTAGGAATGATGAAGACAACCTTTTATCCAGAACTAACGAGGAATCATTTCCTAGGTTGGTGTCTGCCAAAATCACACCTTCTAGAGTTATTCTTCAAGAAAACATAAAATTTCAAGTAATGCCACATTTTTCCTCCATCCAATTTATTTTTATTCTCACTCTGATTCACTCCTACAATAAGGACACTTTTTACTACTTCCTTTCCAATATGACCTTTAGCACTAATCAAACTAGGATTAGATCTTATGTTTTAAAGAAGCGGGTAGAAATTACTAAGGAAGATTTGTGGGCATTTTTGAATTTAAGGATCGAAGGAATTAGATCCTACACTTTTTCTTCTACTTCTGATTATGACTGGACTGAAATAAACATAGTGGTTAGAGGGATTAGAGAAGTATGTCATTTGCCTAAGGTATTATCCACTCTAAACCAAAATGCTAGGATCATCCAGCATGTTCTAGAACCTCTATAATTCCTAAAGCTGGTGACATGATCAATATTACTCCTCTTCTATCTGCTGTTACTTACCTTATAATGATAGGTCAACCTATAGATGAAGCCCAACTCATTATTGACTATATTTATGGGCTTTCTGAAATTAGCCATGTCTCTCATAAAAGAAAAAAAAATTTTCCTTAGGACACTTAGTGGGCTACAGTCTTGAGAAGAAGTATAATCTAGTTCATCTTGATCCCATCTAGAAATGATTATATACTTTACTGATGCTTCATTCTGAGCTATTTTTGGGAGAGATGATGGAAGTGAAGATTCTGAGGGAGAAAGTAGAACACCTGCACCTGCACTTGCTTATCCTCATGGACCAGACTTTTAGGGGATGGTCCAGCATTTTGATAAACTTGAGAGTCATTTTGATCAGCGCTTTGATCAAATTCAGACTCATCTTCACCAGCAGGATGCTCAATACCATCAGGACATGGGTTGGATTCAAAGTTAGTTCGAATCAATGAACACAAATGTGGCTATGATGAATAGCTACTTTAATATCTTCAACCAATCACCTCCTCTAGACCAGGGACCCTCATAGTGATAGATGTGCTTCTTATGTTATTATCTTTGTTGTGCTTAGTGATATGATGTGATGACTTCTATTCTATTTGTGATTATCTTTTGTTATTTAATTTATATTTGATGATGTGATATTTGTAGTTGAATTGATATCATCTAAACTTCATTGTATTATCTTTATCTTGATATCAATAAAAATTGTCTTGCCTTGTTATAGTTTATTTTGGACTCTATTAGAAATGTTCATTAGCCTATATGATTATACTGACTTAATCGATCCAAAAGGTGGTATAATATGAACAGCAATATAAAATCTGTTTCATTAAAAAAAATCTAATTTTTTTATAAATATAAGTTAATTTATAACTCCATTAAGTTAAGACTATCGAATTCATGTTCTTTTTAGGCATACAAAATTTTAACATTATTATTACAATTTTGATGTTTTATTATTTTTTATTTCTCTTTTCAATATAAGTATCTTTTTTCCTTAGAGAAATTTGAGCTTTTAGATAGTTGATTTTGGAAAGATCAATAAAAATTTTGAGAAATGTACAAATATACAAAAATCAAAAGAATGCGCAATGGTTCGCAAATTGAAAAGAGGCGCAAAGTTAGCTCAAATACAAAAAGATGCACAAAGTATGCCACAACTATTGAAAAGATGCGCAATGTCACCACAGGTATATGTTCTTTTCTCTATCTTTTAATCTTGAATTTCAAATCAATCTAATGCTCAATTATATTTTGTATTGGAAATTGACTTAAATTAATTTTCATTTTGTCACCTTTGCAATAATTCTTCTTATCTAATTGTCTAAATTGTTTCATGACCTTGATATATTTAACTTGTCTATGTTATATCTTAATTTAACTATTATGAATCTTTATTTTCCTCTAATGACCATAGATCTTATTATTGCAATTATAACTCAATCTCTTTCAGGATCAATTATCAAAGGCTTCTCATATGACTTCTTACATTTCTATTATTTTTTCTTCTTCTCTTTTTGCTGTTGTCAAAAAGGGGGAGAAATATTTTTTTTTTTTTTTGTTTGATGTTTGTATGTGATTTTTTACTTTGTTTTAAATATTGTTTGTTTGCGTTTGATTTTCTTTTACATTATTCATGTTTGTTAGAGTTGTTTTATTTTTTTTTTCTCTTAAAGTGTTATGTGTTTTGTTTGTTTTGTGATCTTTGGAAAAAATTTATTTGTTCTTAATAGAAATTCCTTAATTTTCACATGCTTATCCATTTAGGGGGAGTTAAGGAGAATTTTATGATTAAGGGTTTATTCAAATAATAATGATTTTGACATCATCAAAATGGGGGAGATTGTTGAGATAGTTGCTATTTAGTTTTGCATGTTTGATATTATTGCAACTTGTATATTTTTTATGATTCCAAACATTATTGCTTTGATTATTATTTCTTCTAAAATATTTTTGGAAGAAATGTTTTTGCTCTTATATGTACTAACATTTTAGAGAAATTATACTTCAAATTGTTGAAAACTTCAAATCAAATATAGTTTAAGGTGTATTATAAATTGAAGAATGTATTTTTCTTCTTTATTGAGTCTGAGAGAGTGTGATTGTAATTGAGTAACTTAGCACACACACACACCGGGGGAGAGTTTTAAAATTCATATTTTTTAAATTGATCGTATAGTATGAAACTAGTTCATATGAGATGATCTGGTCAGTTATTTCCCCAACGAGCAATGGAGCAAACAGAAATGAACCAAAAATTTTTTAAGCATAGATCGTACGAACTATATTTTTTTTCGTACCAGTATGATGCCCTCTGGTTCATCCTCGAATGAAGTTCATACGAATAATGTTTTTTGTTCATACTGGGACGATGCCCTTTGGTTCATCCTCAAACGAAGTTCATGTGAACGATGTTTTTTGTTCGTATCGGGATGATGCCCTTTGATTCATCTTCAAATGAAGTTCATACAGACGATGCTTTTCATTCGTATTGGGATGATGCCCTCAGGTTCATCCTCAAACGAAGTTCGTATGGATTATATTTTTTTGATCGTACAGGGATGATGGGCTCTGGTTCATCCTTGAACCAAATTCATATGGATGATATTTTTGTTCGTACCGGGATGAATGGCTCTGGTCTATTTTCATTCATTTTATCCTGACAGTTTGTATATACTAACTTTGAAAATTTTTATCTTTGTACCAGACAAACCAAGTTTCTACCGGACGATGATCAGATATGAAATGATTTCATACCTATTCACAATGGGTTCATACAAAATAATTTTTGAACTATTCGTACGTATGAAATATGATCGTATGGTATGATCGTGGATGATCAAATTTGAAAAGTTTAGTTTTCTTGATGTTTTTTGTGACTTTTCTATAAAAGATCCACAAAAAACTATCACTTAATCTTTTTATCATCTAATCTTCAAGAATTATAAAGGGAAATTGAAGGAGAGAATGTTTGAGAGAGATTTCTTTCTAGTGGAACGTGAAAGGTTCACAAGGTTACTAATGGGTAAGGATCTTAGTGTGTGATTGGTGTTTCTTCACTCTTTCTCTTATCTTTCTAGATTGCTTAGGTGAATATCTTTCAAGAAGATCTGATTCTCTGCTGATACTTGGAGGGTGTGAAAGGAAGAAGGTTCTCTACCTACACTTGGAGAGTGTGAACAGTCGAAGGTTCTCTGCCTACACTTAGAGAGTGTGTATAGCCGAAGGTTCTCTGCCTACGCTTGAATGGTGTGAAAGGATGAAGGTTCTCTTCCTACACTTGGAGGGTGTGAAAGGATGACAGTTCTCTACCGCACTAAGGATTGGTGGAAGAGAGTTTTGTAAAGGCTTCTCCGCCTTGCTTTGGGGGCAAAAGGAGAGTCACTTTAGTAGTAGTGCGATACCTAAAGTGGGAGGCTTCAGGGAGTGGTTGTAGGTCATATTTGACCGAAACACTATAAACCTTTTTGTCATTTTTATTTCTGCTGCTTTAATTTTTGCAAGTTTATTTTTTTGTGGTTGAAAAATTACTTTAAAATTTTAAAAATTAACTTGCTACAAATCATTAATCAGTTTCTCACTTTTTTAATCCAAGAGTGTGAAAATTTTAAAATTTACAAATTCACCACCCCTCTTGGTTAGCCTTGAGGCATTAGATTAGGTTTAACAACCTATTCTAGATTCAACAAGTTTCAATAGCATGGACTTCGAAAGAAGGTTAGTCATTCTATATTTATCTCTATAATAGAACTAACCGATATAGATCAAGCCCTAGCTTATGAATTCTTGATTTTCATAATGCAATAAGAGCTAAAAATATTCATTAGAAATGATGAATGTGAATTAGTCAAAAGACCTAAGGACCTTAATGTTATTGGAATAAAGTGGGTTTTCAAAAATAAAATGAATTACTCTAAAATAATGGTGAGGAATAAGTCCATATTAGTAGCTAAGGGATGCAATTGGATTGAAGGGATAGATTTTGAGGAAATCTTTGCCTCTGTAGCTAGATTAGAGGTCATTAGAGTGCCGCTAGCCTTTACCAGCTTTAGGGGATTTATGTTGTATCAAATGAACATTAATAGTGCCTTTATAAATAGGATAATTAAAGAAGATGTGTATGTTGAGTAACCCCCCAGTTTTAAAAATTCTCAATTTTCTAATTATGCGTTTAAGTTAAAAAACTCATTATATGGACTAAAAAAAACACCTAAAGCCTAGTATGAAAGGCTGAGCACATTTCTCCTAGATAGAGCTTTTGTTAAGGGTGGTGTAGACACCACCCTATTTCTTAGGAAAGTATGAGAAAATATACTCATTATTTAGATTTATGTTGATAATATATTATTTTGATCTACAAATAAAATTATATGTGAAGAGTTTTCAAAAATAATGAGTAAAGAGTGCGAAATCAGCAGGATAGGAGAGCTAAACTATTTTCTTGGATTTAGTATGAAATACAAAGATGATGAAACCTTTTTTAATATATAAAAATATATCAAGTATATCCTTAAAAATTATGAAATGGATAATGTTAAGGCAATAGATACTCTCATGATCTCTACTATTTAATTAAATTATGACCCAAATGGAAAATTAGTGGATTAGAAGAAATATAGAGGTATAATTGGATCACTTTTCTATTTTGCTGCCAATAGACCTGAAATAATGTTTAATATAGATTTTAGGCTAATCCAAAAAAATCTCGTTCGACTAATGTTAAGAGTATTATTAGATATATTCTAAGAACCCAAAACTTAAGAATCTGGTATCCTAGACATGACACCTCTTTTGAAATCATATGATATTCTGATTCAGACTTTGTATATTATGGAGTCAATAAGAAAATAACTTTGAGAACTTATCAATTCATAGGATAATATTTAATCTCTTGGTCCTATAAAAAAATAGAACTCTGTAGCCTTATCCATCACTAAGGTAGAATACATAGGTATAGGGAGTTGTGCTACTCAAGTCCTATAGCTAAAGAAATAAATCTTAGATCTTGGACTACCTATAGGCATCGTTCCTTTCATATGTGCCAATATTAGTGCCATTTGTATATTCAAAATTCCAATTCATCACTCCCACACAAATCATATAGACATTTGGAATCATTTTATATGAGGTCATGTAGCTAAGGGAGATATATAACTACAGCATAAAGCTACTAGAGGCTAATTGACATACATCTTTATAAAACCACTAGTCTTTGACACCTTTAGCACCTTCAAGACTAGAGTAGGTGTTATAGAAACTCATGCTTGATTCATGATGAATGCAAATATTTATATCATTTGAAATCAACAAGTCTTTTGTGTGCTTCAAGATTATGTCATTTTAAATTTATGTGTTTATTTGTTTGTGTGTGTTATTTTATTTTGTGTTTTAGATGTATTTTTTAGTAGATATTCCTTGATCATTACACACTCTTTAATAAAGAAATTAAAAAAATATGTATTAAAAAAAATAGTTCACATCGTACTATATGATTAATTTTATAATGTACGGCCTACACATCCTACACAAATTCCTACTATAGATTAAATCAAAAGTCCATATAAGTTCACTTATTGGTGATCGTACTTTATGGACACCTAATCATACTATATGATACACATATCAAAGGTTGTTGGATGAATTCAAGTCATTTGGTATGATAATAATATCACTTTTGTATAGTACGAACACATGTTCGTACTGTACGATCTATTTAGTCAAACAACGTATAGTCGACTCCTCAAGACAAATGAAAGCTCCTAAGATTTTATATGATGATATTGATCATACTGTACAATTTAATCACCTTTTTTTGACAAGTCACCCAGATGGTTTAACTTATTTAATTATATTATATGATCTAAAATCATATTGTACAATAAGCTGGAAATCTATAAAATGGAGGGATTTCCTTAAGGTCAAACCACTCAACCTTTAATTCATTCCTTCACTCAAACTCATGCCCTAACAACCTTAAGATTCTCAAATGGTCTGAGGTAGAAAATGAGGTCATATGACCCAAAGAGGCTATTCCTCTCGTCGTCCAGTTGTTGATCATTTTCTAAGTGTTGAAGCTAAATCGACCTATTGTAGGTTGAAGGAGGATCGCATCAGCCCCTCCATAATGCTCAATCAACCTGCCCTGAACTTCAAGGTGATGAACCTCTATTGCTTCCACAACAATTCAATTTATTCTCACCCTATTGTTTCCCTTAAATTTTGAACTTCTCTAAGAATTTCTGTCTAACCATAGGATTAATGCCAAGACCTACACCATAACTTTTTATGTATGTCGGTGCCTTATAAAAATTAATAATAAAGATTTAGGGGATTATATCCACCTTTTTACTAATGGCCACCATCAATAATCCAAGGCCTCTAGAACTGTCTTTGATTAAGGTGCTACAATGCGGATCTAAACCAACATCAACCCTTAGTCTGCTCTCTCTATCAAAATGCATGAATTATCTAGCATGATCTTCGAACCTCAATTATACCAAAAGCTGGCAATCATTTCAACCTTACTCCCCATATTTTGCTAGTCACCAACTTTATATTGTTTGATACTCAATTTGATGAAGCTAAAATGATCATCGACTATATCAAAAACTTAACCCCAATTTGACTTCTGTCGACAAGGAGAAAGAAAAATGTTAACCTAGGTCACCTCATTGCCTATATCCTTGAAAAGAAATATGACCTTACCTACTCAATGAAATTTTGTTAGGGATGTTAGGCCTCTTATGAACTAGCCCAACGCTAACCAAGAGAGAGGTGAATTGGTATTTAAAATATCTTTAAATCAAAACTCAAACCAAGCCAAAATTCACCACAAAGAAAACATAATGTGTAGAAAAATAAATGCGAAAATAATAAAGAAAAGAATACACCAGATTTATAGTGGTTCGGTCAAACCTTGACCTACGTCCACTCTTCAGTAGCACCCTCCGAGTATTGCACTAAACTAAGTGTCTCTTCTTTAGCCGCCATAGCTAGGTGGAGAAGCCCTTACAAAATCACTTAAACCTTCCCCGGTGCGGCAGAGTAGCCGGGTCCTTTGACACCAAAGAGATCTTCTTCTTCTATGAACTTCCCTCAAGACAAGCCTTGAATTCAATAGTAGTAAGGTGCAAGCTCGCCAGAGAAGCTGTGTGGAATCCCCCTCCACACTCCCTTGAGTCCCCCTCTCTCAAACTCTACCCTTTCCTCGCTCCCTTCCAAGCTCTCTCTTCAAGTTTCCCCCAAAATAATGAAGCTATAATGACTACCAAAGACACTTACCAAGTGTATTGTCAGAGTTTAAATAGAAGATCTAAAAATGAGCTCATTTATATAACTTGCCGACTTTATCATCCCGACAGATATAAAGATCGGCCTAGCTGATCAGCGTAAATTACGCTCAATCAGCCCGGTTGATTAGGGATGATCAAAAGATTTTTGGTCATATCATCCAAGCTTATAGGATATCATCCTAGATGATTAGTTCAAATCAAGAAAATTTATCCTGAACATCGCCCTGAATAGAAGCTGGCTGATATCAAATCATCCTGCCCGATCTTGTGATCGGCCCAGTCGATGTGATCGTTCAAATCACCATTAATTGCTTCCCTTAATTACTAGATTTATTTTGGAAAAACTGAGCTGGATCGGCCAGATTGATCCAAGATAGGCCAGGTCGAATCCCGGGATGATGTCCAAAAATAAGTAATTCCTAAATAGATCTAGCGGCATATTATTTCTGATTTTAGCCTATCGTCCTGGCTGATATAAATCATCCAGGATGATGTGTTTTATGACGGCTACATAAAACATGATGCCTTGATTAGGGTTTCTATTTTTGAATCGATTGTCCAGGGTAATATAAATATCATCCGAGATGATGTTACCAAAAACAATAAACTCTAGGGGATAGTCAAAAATTCTTCCAAGGTGTGTGTGTGCAAGATTACTTAGCATCAGGATCCACACCAATTATAATAGACTCAAGAAAGGAAAAAAGGTGTAGACTGACTCAGACCTAGTCTACCCAATCCTGAATACATGAATACAGATTCGTAACAATCTCCCCCTTTTTGTTGATGGCAAACATTAATGGTTGAATTTACAAAAAAGAAATCATGTTCTCCTAATCTCCCCCTTACTAAAATAAAATTTTAAAATAGGGGAAATCAATAATTTTTATTATTTTTATTTTTATATTTAAAAAAAATAGATATAAACAGTATGTTCTTCCCCTTTGAAATTATTAAAAAGATGAGGGGCACAAAACATTCAGAATAACAAATAAAAAGCAAAATGATCCCTGATTTAGTGAAAAGAAAAAAAATCAAATATTCTTAAAATGAGAAAGATACCTCCTGATTTTATTCAAAAACTTAGTATGGAATGGATTAACAACGCATAATCCAAAAAAGGTTAGAAATTTAGAAATTGTTAATCCAAGCTCAAGTTCTTTTAAAGGCTCAAAAACTTTTAGTCTAATATCTAAATCAAGGAACAAATTAGAAGAAGAAATGCTAATTTCTCAAAAGTCCTTTCATAAAACATATCTAATAGAAGATTAGTGCAAAAATTGGTAAATCAAGAATCATGATTTTCAAGATCAAGTATAAAAAATATCAAGGGTTTTCTTAAGCTTTGAGTAAAACAAAAAAAGTAAGCAAACTCATTATGGGCTCAGTTTTATGCCTCTTGTCAGTTTTTGGCACACTTTGCGCATCTTTTATTTTTTGATACACTTTGTGTATCTTTCTCAATTTGGCGTCATTGCGCATCTTTTGATTTAGCATCATTGGCTTTTATTTTTTAATTTGGAATCATTGATCACTTTTTTAAAATTAAATATGATACCTTTCTGAAATTTTAAAAAACAAAAGTAAACCCATTCTATTGATAAAGTGAACTACTTGATTAAGAAAATTATAAGGTAGATTCAATAACTTGCAAAGGGTCTCTATGCGATAAACAAACTGTAGGGAGATGAAAATGATCAGTTTTTAAATCAAATTTTAATATGATGAAGATTTTGAATCAAAAGTAAAATAACCTTTTTAAGAAAAGAGATAGAGAGACAAAATCATGAGTTTCCTTCCTTTGACTACTTTTAGAGAAGACAACCATAACTTATATAATAATTTAATAAAAACAGGAGGTAAGAGTTTTTCATTTTTAGAAAAGTGAACGTGTGTGTTGATCAGAGAGAACTTCACAAAACTAAGTAAAAAGCTAATTTAAAATTTCAAAGCAATAACAAAAATAAACAAAAATGAAGGAAAATAAAAAAACATAAAAAAACAAAAAAAACAAAAAAAAAAACACAACACCAATAAATAAACACACAAACAAATTTCAATAGCATCTTGCTCCTGGTCTGATGATTCAGAAGCTAGGTCTGCCCAGGAGATTTTTGCTTTACATTACTTTCCCTTTATATAATTTGCTTAGCTTTAGCATTTTCTCTTTCATGACGAGTTTTCAAATTAGGGCACTGACTTTTCTTATGTCCAGGTTTCCTACATCCAAAGCAAATAACATCAGAAGAAATCTTAACATTCTTACCTTTTTTACTTTTATTCCATTTTTGTTGATGCTTATGTTTTAGTGAGCTTTCCAATTTGCTTGATAAGTAATCACTTTCATTACCAACTAAGTCACATTCCTCCAAAGCCATCTCACCTGCAACCAAAAGTCTTTGATTAAAACTTTGCTCGTAGTTAATGAGTGAGCCAATTAAATTATCAATATAATATTCATTCCATTTAAATTTTTTGATTCACAAATAGCAACAACTTTGGCATCAAATTGTCAAGTAAACAATGTAGAATTTTATTGATCTTTTTGAAGTTTAAAAATTCTTTACCTAAAGCATGCAATGAAGTCATAATTTGAATAAACCTATTATACATGTATAAGATCGATTCATAAGGTTTCATGCAAAATAATTCATAATCATGCATTAAAATATTCAACTTGGATTGCTTGATTTCACTAGTGCCTTTGTATATGGTGTGTAGTTTATCTCAAATTTCTTTACTAGTAGCACACATTGAAACTAACATACAATCTTCTGAATTTAAAGCATAGAAAAAATAGTTTAAAGATTTTGCATTCAATTGAGCAATGATTTTATCTTCTATACTCCATTGATTAAAAGGAATATCAGTTTTAATTCCATTTAAACTAAGAGACAGTACCGAATAACCAGTTAAAATTATTTGCCACATTCGAAAATTAATTAATTGCAAGAAAGTAGACATGTGAATTTTCTAAAAATTAAAAGTAATATTTTTAAATAATGGTGGTCTAGTGATTGAATAACCTTCCACAATATTTTGATTACAAAAATTAGCCATGGATCAAAATTCAAATGTTTTAAAAAACTTACTTTTATGAATCACGCTCTGATACCACTTGAAAATTCGTTAGGGATGTTAGGCCCCTTATGAACTAGCCCAAGGTTAACTAAGAGAGAGGTGAATTGGTATTTAAAATATCTTTAAATCAAAACTAAAATCAAACCAAAATTCACCACAAAGAAAATACAATGTGTGAAAAAAATGCAGAAATAATAAAGGAAAGAACACACCAGATTTATAGTGGTTCGGTCAAACCTTGACTAACGTCCACTCCTCATAGGCACCCTCTAAGTATTGCACTAAACTAAGTGTCTCTCCTTTATCCCCCATAGCTCGGTGAAGAAGCCCTTACAAAATCACTTCCACCTTCCCCGGTGCGGCGGAGTAGATGGGTCCTTTGATACCAAAGAGATCTTCTTCTTTTGTGAACTTCCCTCAAGACAAGCCTTGAATCCAATGGTACAAAGGTGCAAGCTCGTCGGAGCAACTGTATGGAATCCCCTCCATACTTCCTTGAGTTCCCCTCCAAGGATCTTCTCCCTTTCTCAAACTCCACCCTTTCCTCTCTCCCTTTCAAGCTCTCTCTTCAAGTTTCCCCCAAAAGAACAAAGCTACAATGGCTGTCAAATATATTTACCAAGTGTCTTGTCAAAGCTTAAATAGAAGATCTCAAAACGAGCTCATTAATGCAACTTGCCAACTTTATCGTCCAGGCTGATATAAAGATTGGCCTGGCTGATCAGCGTAAATTACGCTCAATCGAGCCAGTCGGTTAGGGACGATCATAAGATTTTTGGTCATATCATCCAGACCGATAGGATATCATCCTTGACGATTAGTTCAAATTAGAGAAAAATCATCCTGAACATCGCCCTAAATAGAAGCTAGCCGATGTCAAATCGTCCTGGCCTATCCTGCGATCAGCCCAGCCGATGTGATCATGTAAATCATCATTAATTGTTTCCCTTAATTACCATATTTATTTAGGAAAAATTGAGCTGGATTGGCCAGGCCGATCCCCGGGATTATGTCCAAAAATAAGTAATTCCTAAATAGATCTGGCGGCAGATTTTTTCTGATTTACGCCAATCATCCTGGCCGATATAAAATCATCCAGGATAATGTACTTTATGATGGCTGGCTAAAACATGATGCCCTGATTAGGATTTTTATTTTTGAACCCATCGTCCAGGCCGATATAAATATCATCCCGGACGATGTTACCAAAAACAGTAAACTCTAGGAAACAGTTAGAAATTCTTCCAAGGTGTGTGTGTGCAAGATTACTTAGCATTAGGAGCCACACCAATTACAATGGACTCAAGAAAGGAAAAAAAGGTACAGACTAACTCAGACCTAATCTACCCAATTCTGAGCTAATTTTAATTGTAGTCTGATCTTGTGGATCTGAAATGTCAGTAGGTAAGGCAGTTATAGAGAAACAAGAGTATTTGCTATCATCAAAATCATAGTCAATGAATACAAATTCGCAACACTCAACACGTAAATAATATTCCCATAATCTACAATAATGCCTCCTTCTGTATTCTCTTTGACCATCAATGGGGGCATGCGGATGAAGAATTTAATTTTAATGAAGAATGGGAAGCTGCAACTGCACCTACAACTACAGCAGAACCAGCACCAACACCAACACCAACAAAACCACCTGCACTAGCTTACCATGCTACACTAAGGGCTTGAATGTTTAGAAACCTGACCAAACTCCAATATTCAGCAATAGCAAAAAGCTGCATGAAGGTATAAATGAGATGGTTTAGAAATAGATTCTCCTTTATTCAAAATAAATTCACCTCAATCCATAAATAATTCTAACAAACACCCCCCCCCCCCCCCCCCCCCCACTTGATATGGAGCCCTCCTAATTTAAGTTTATGTGTATTATATTTTATTATTTTTTGTAGCTCATCCTTTTTGGTGATGTCAAAAGGGGGAGGAAATGTTTTGGTTGTTTTTATGTTTTATTTTGTTAAGTAATATTTTATGCTTACCATTTTATTTGTTATGTTTTTTTTAACTTATTTTCTTATTATTTAATTTTAAAAAAATCTAAATTAAAATTTTTTTATCTTTCCCCTTTTTAGAATCTATCACCTAGTGAGGGGTATATCAGGAGAATGAAATATTAATTTGCCCTTCAACCAAAAATGTTTTCCACCATATAAAAATGGAGATTGTAGAAAATGAGGATCCTTAGCTTGTGATTTTGATGATAACAAATACTATTTTTTGAGTTTTTTTTTCTTTGAGCATATATATTGGATATTATTTTTGTCTATGCACACTAATATTTCAAGAAAAATATACACCGCTTAAGATTGCAAAACTCTTTTTTTATGAAGAAAATAATTGCATTAATAATAAAAAAGGAATTACAACCTTCAACAATGATTCCTCGTTTTACAAATTATAAAAAAAAAAAGAAAGAACCTTATTCAAAATAAACTCTTCCCAAAGAAAATCACTAAAGATAGCATAGTTAGCACACAAATCCACTAACTTTCTGCAATTCCTATGTGTACAATTAAAGATTACTTTGTTGAAGTCCTTGAAAAAGTTCAAATCTCCGAACTCCTTCCCACCTTTGCTTTTTGCATCTTGAAGTAATTTAATAATGTTGGAATTATCACCTTCAGTGATAATTTCATTATAACTAAACATCCACTATTTAATGACCTCCTTTATAGATTAAATAGATAAAAACTCCAATTGAGAAACATCCCAATGAATACAAGAATGTCCAAATGCCAGAAGAAATCTACCTTTATAGTCGCAGAATGCACCACCAATCCCATCTCTATATGAAGATAAAAGTGAGACATTAACATTAACCTTAATACAGTCAAGAGGAGTGGGATGCCAATAATTAAAAAATAGTATGACCAACTGATTAGTACCCCAGTGACCTAAATTGAAGTTACCAATAGCTATATATACTGAAGCGTATATCAACGAATTGGCAGTAATCATAACCAAGTTGTCATCAATTCCTTCATGAAATCAATTTGTTAGTAGCCTTCCAAGAGAAATACATGGCATTGAAATACAAATTCACTAGCAAACAATTATTAATATCAAGAAGATTCAACCACTTACAACATTCTTCAAAAGTGTCAAATGATGGGATACCAAAACCCCACCTATTTAGCTGATGAAAAAACTTCTTTCAACATGTTACATTTGATTGCTACATGTTTAATATCCTCCATCATATTATAGCTCCTAGGACAAGTGTTGTCCTCTTTCAATATTCTATATGACAAGAATTAACCTGTAGGTATAGCATTATTAAACATACTCCACCATAAAACTTCTACACAAGGATTGAGTTTTGCCTTCTTCACCCATTTTCAAAATTGGACTAAATATTGTTCAGTAAACGAAGCTTCAAATGCCAATGCAGAAATGGTTTTACCTAAATTTTGAGAAATAAGCTCCATACTATCCTCATTTTACTCCCGTTTGATACATATATAACATATCACGTCCACTAGCTCCTTATTAAAGAACTTACAAAGTTCTTCTTCATTCCACCATCCGTCTACAATAAATTTGTTCACCAAAACTTCATTGCTTTCTATAGATACCACAAATGTTGGCCATTTATTTATGCATTTGTCTAATAACCAAATGTCTTTATAAAAATCAATTTAATTAAATCCGCAATGGTCTACCTAATAATAGAATTGAGCAATCTTCAATCATCAAAAATTAATTTCGAAGAAGATTAGCACCCTTTCTTCGTAGAATCAACGTCACATACATAGCTATATTTTAGAGCAAACATCCTGTGCAACAATGATTCTTTATCTTGAAAAGGTTTCCAAGCTAGCATGGCCTTTAATGCTGTAATTTTTGATGAACAAGAATGTAATCTATTACCTCCCCACTTCAAAGGCTTGCACAATACATTCCAACTTACATAATGAAGTCCCAATCTACTATGCATCTTATTCTAAATGAAGCTCCTACACATTTTATCAAGATCCTACAACACTCCTTTTGGAACTAAAGAGTGTTTACAATGAAAAGTAATATATGAAAGCATTACAGATTTAACAAGATTAAGTTTACCGACAAAAGAGATTAACTTACTACTCCAAACATTCAACATTGTCAATGCTTTATCAACAATGAACTCAAAATTAGATGCAACTAGCCTCCTCAATGTAATTTTGACTCCAAGATAATAAAATTCCTTAACTAATTTGAAGCCCATAGTACATGTAATAGCCTTCTTTTTCCTATTTTTTAAAAAAATTACTAAAAGCGTAGCATATTTGTTAACATTTATATGTTGACCAGTCCAATCACAAAAATCCTTTAAAATCACCGTAATCTCCTTTACAGCCTTTGTGTTAGCTTCAAAAAAGATAATAACATCATATTTATATAGCAAATGAGAAATTGTTTCCCCATTTAAACAAATACAAACTCCAAGTGAATCACCTCTTCGGATAAAAGCATTAGATAGAAGTTGGGAGCAAATAATGAATAAAAGAGGGGACAACAGACATCCTTGACAGAATCCACTCCTTGCATTGACCCAATTTAAAATGTTACCATTAATCATCAATGAAAACCTTGGTTCTTCAACACATTCCATAATTAGGTTAGAAAAATTTTAGGAAACCCAAAATAGTCTAAGACTTTCTTTAGAGTAGACCAACATATATAATCATAAGCATGCTCCATATCAATTTTGAAAGAGACTAATCCTTTGGAAGATTTATAATACCTAAATTTTTGGAATAGTTCTTGAGCTACCAACACATAATCCGACATCGATCTTACTTTTAGAAAAGCCAAATTCTCCTCAGAGATAAGTTTAGGAATAATGGACACCAATCTATTCAAAAGAGTCTTTGCCGCCACTTTGTACACAGAATTGCAAAGGCTTATAGACGCACAATTATAAGGATACAAAGGATTTCTTACCTTGGGAATAAACATAATTAAAGACTTTTTCCAACAATCATTCATTTTTCCAAAACAAAGAAAATGCTTGATAGCATTCCAAAAATCTACTTTAGTAATATCCCAATATGCATTGATGAAAGAATAAGAAATACCATCTTTGTATGGTGCAATATTACCTCCAGTTTGCTTAACTACCAGCTCGACTTCCTCCAAGTTCAACTCTTTGTTTAACAACCTTTTATAATCATCATCTTGGTTCCTCCATGAAGAAGGCCATACTTCAAGAATGCAATTTCTATGTTTCCATTTATCTTTATAAAACCAAAACAACACATCCTCAATTTATCTTTGATCTTCCACCATTACATCATTTTCATCTTTTATTTTGAAAATATAATTTGAGTTTCTTCTTACACTAAAAAAAGAATAAAAAAATCTGGAATTGAAATCATCCTCAACCATATATTTCACCTTTGCTCTCTCTCTCCACCATGTGTTCAACTGAGCCAAAGTTGAATTCAGCTCACTCACCTTAGCCTTGAGTGCCTACTAGTATTCATCCGAGAGAAAGCCAATGTTCAATTCCTTAGCGTGCACGTCCAAAATTTCCTTCAAGAGGCAATTCTTCATTTGATTTAAGTTCTTAAGCTTAGCTCTACTCTAGTAAAATAATTACTTCAATGCTCTCTTGAACTTTTTATTGAGAATGATGGGAAAATTCCCATAATATTCCTTGTTCCATGCTTTCCTCACCACAACAGTAAAGGTCGGGATAGATACCCAAACATATTCAAACATAATGTTTCTGTTAGCAATAAGATTAAGTTCTAAAAGATTTAGTAAAATTGGACAATGATCAGATGCCACTCTAGCCAAGTGTCTAATCACCATTCGATGGGAAAAATTTATTGCTGCAAAATTTAGAAAATATCTATCTAGTCTTTCTAGAATTTGAGCACCACCAACCTTGTTATTACACCAAATGAATTTGAGGCCAATAAACCAAACATTATGTAAGTCGTTATTAGCCAAAAAAGATTCCATCTCCTTGGGCCCTTGAAAAAAAAAACCTTTTATCTCCCCTCTTATCTTCTTTGGAAATCAAGCTATTGAAATCACCACCCACCACCATAGGCAAATCTTTAATATAGTGACATTACAACCTCTCCCAAAGATTTCTTCCTTTATAGAAATCTTTGTTCCCATACACAATAGCAACACTCCAGTTACCTTTATTGAGAATATCTAATTCACCAATTACGAATTTGGGAGAAGAATTCAAAACAGAAAATGCAACCATATTAGATTTCCAAATAATAAGAATACCTCAAGACAAGCCATCTGAGGGAACTTGAAAAAATCCCAGTCATCTCAAATAAACAAATTGACTCCCTATCAATAGAAGATAATATTTTTTCTAATAAACTGAGAAAAAAAAACACCATTACCCTTGACAAACTCTTTGAGATATAGGGAAGCTTTCTTCTTCTTAGCTCCTCTACAGTTCCCAAAAGCAATAGATGACATCAATGAACCAGAGGGGAAGAGATCCCCACTCTGCCTTTTATTTCTCCATCCAATCTTCTGGTCATAGGAGCCAATTTAATAGGAACCAAACCTTTTATTGTTTAGAACTCTACTTATTAACATAAGAGGAGTCGCCTTCATCATAACCAAAGCTAGCATTCATAACATTTGTTCTTCCCTTTGGAGATACCACATTAACATTGGAAGTATTCAAATTATCAACAGAAACATCAAGAGATACCACATCATCATCTCTTGAAATAATTATTTCACCTTCCTCAACAATGTCATTAAGAATTTTAAACTTATTATCTTCAGTTGGAAGATTGCAAGGATTAGAATCCATACCCACTACAATGTCGGGATGAATCACTTGCAAAGAACATTCATGTGTATGAACATCCTATGGAGGAGAAACAACTGCTTCTCCCATATCTAGCCTTGCAATACCTTCTTCATTAAACACCTTAATAGCTTAAGAGTCTTTTCCCATAGAACTAGGATTCACATACCCAGTTCTATTACTCGTAGCACCATTATCTGGATAGGACTCAACTTTCATAAATACATATTTTTTATTCCTCCTTTTCCCATTTTTGATGTGAATCTATGGTCCATAATCTCCCTTAACAACACCAGCATAATCAAGCATTTTCACATTATCAACGTTAGAATTATTCACCAAAGGAGGAATTACACAATCATCCGACTTCTCTATTTGCTTTGAAACTTAATTCACTTCCAACCTATTCTCCAAAAAAAAATTCTTAAAGTGCCCAATCTTACCACAATTGAAACAAAAATTAGAGATTTATCCTATTTAATTCACTAAAAGAATTTCCTTGAACTTACCTCCACCCATACACCCAAAGGTAGTTTGCCATCCAACTTGATACAAAAACATATCCTTGCAAATTCCCTTCTTTCCCATTAAAACATGTTCCCATCCAACAAATATGGCTTACTAACCATCGATGTAATCTTACATACATGTATTTCATCCCATCATTATAAGGGGAGATTAGGCATCCTAATCCAAATAGGAGTAGTTAAACCCTTTAAGGATGTAGGAGAGAAGGTTGGCGACCATCTATTAATTCCACTTATATGTCCATTGACATACCATGGCCCATTAGAAAAAACTAATTCCAAAGCTTCTACCTCATAAAAAGAACATAGAACCCATCCCAAACCAAGCATTCTGAGATGAAACATACCAAATTGGGACCATTGTCTTCTTAACTCCAAACTAATCACATGAAATATAGCATTTTCGTCAAAGACCTTGATCACTAAAGAGTTCTGAAGTTTTTTTGAATTCTCTAATTCATTTTGTAAGTGAAGCTTGATTGTTGAACCGTCATCCATAAAATAATCACCATAATCCAAATTCAAGACTTTAATATTTTTCTTCATACTCCAAGCATTCTGTATTCCCTTGGAAGGTTGATCAATTGGAGTTGTAGTAGTATTACAACCATCCAAATCTCTTGAAACACAATTTTGAACATTTTCCAAATCAGAATGAGTTTTTACCATCTTTGTAGAGTTAATTACTACATAAAATTCTCCAATATCGCTTTCCTTCAAATGTAGCACAACATCTTGATCCATATTTAAGTTAATTCTACCCAAATCAATAACTTTGGATGACAATTCCTCAGAAACTCAAATAACAATTTTATAACTTTTGACTGTATGCAATAAAACAATCCCAAAGGAGGAATAAGAACCATTCGCATTAAAATGCGATTCTCCTCATGACTTAGTAAGCAACCCATACTTGATATTTTTTTTATCCTTTTTTTTTTAACTAGAACATTTTTCCCCTTACCTGTATCTTTGATAGTCTTCTTAGAATTCAACAAACCACCTTCATTGGTAATCAAAGGCATTCCAATTTTATATCTCAATTTTGCATCAGAAAGAAAACCAAATTTCCTATCTCCAAACACAAGTGGAGATGATGAGATCGATTGAGTTGGAAACAAAGAACTTCCAGTAGGGATCGATGAACATTGAAAGGACCACCAGCCGAAGGTAGTCGATGACTCTCCATTACCATCGGAGTAACTATGAAACCCGTAAAATTAAAAATTGAAATTTCAAAATTCTTCTCAAATTTCCTAGAGCTTTTCTCTTTTGAGAAATCACACAAGTTTTACCTTAAGAGATATAATAAAAATTTTTGGACAATTTCTTGATTTATGCATGTCATCTTTGTGCAGTATCGTTCTAATTTTATGCATGTCATATTTGAGTCTGCAAGACTAATGTTTGGGTAGAATAGGATGTCAATAAAAAGAGTCTTTAATTTTAACTTTCTTAAATTTTCTTTTTCTTGAGTATGGTTATGTAAGGGTGTATGCTATTTTGGTAACCATGCACACGCACATAGGGGGAGTAAAAATTTTTGAAATAATGTTTTTGAACAAATCATACCATATGATTTATGATCATATTGTATGATCTGTTATCTTAAAAAATAAGTCTAACGACTAATTGAAACATTAATACTAATATAATAATAATATAGAATGACTTGTTTTGATATGTAAACCCTAGTCACTATATAAATTAAGTAATAATTTTTAAAAATGAATTTTAAACTATTCATTATATAAAATCCTAATCATATTATATGATATTTGAAATCTTACTTAAATTATCCCCCATGATTAGGTTAAAAAATATGATTGATTGTACTGTACAATCTTGATTGAACCGTATGATTAATAGAGTTAAAATATAGTCATCCCAAAGATTGTATAAGACAAAATCTTAATTTTTGAACTAATCGTATGGTACAATGTTTAAATCATACTTTATAAACTATTAGAAATAAATTGATTATACTATACAAAGAAAAGAGTATGAGATGATTGATAGAGTTGATGATTTTTAATCATCTCATATATTACCATGTACAAATAGAGAGAAATTAAACTAATCATATTTTATGACTTTATGATCGTACTGTATGATAAATTTGAAAAATATGACCAATTTATTTGAACAACTATTCACATCATATAAGATGAGTCTAGTTTTTGAATTGAGCATACTATATGAACCAAAGGCTTGCATATCCTTTAAAAAATGCCAGTCGATAACTTTGAGCGTGAATCAGCATAATTAAATGAAATAACTACCTCTCTAAATAAAAAATACTATGTAATAATAGCCATCAAATTACCAAGTAGTCAAGAGAACCGTGAATAAGATTAAAGGAGTAACTTGCAAAGGTTTGAAGTCCAAATAAAGATAAAAATAACATAGTTATGACTTCATAATTTTATTTTTAGAATAACAAATATCAACACATTGATGATGAATCTTATTGTTCATTTATATTAAGCATAAAATAATTTAAATCTTCATCGAGGGAATACTTGAACACATCAAATCTTTTATTGTATTTAGAGTTCATGGATAGAGAACTTGTAAGCAATCCTCATTAATTTCCTTAATACTCAATACTTTAGATTATTTAATAGAACCTTTTTATAGTTTATCTTAGCTAGGAATTCTAATCTAATCCTTATACTTGGTTGAATAGAAAAGAACCTTAGAATGACTATAATTTCTCTTAGATATAAAAGTGAACATAAGGTTTAGAACTTCAAATTTATAAATGATATGATTTTAATTAATCATTAGAATAAGTTGATCCTCTTTTTAACCCATGCTTATCCCAATAAAAGCTTATTTAGGTTAATATTAGAATAGAAAAATTTTCCTTAGCTTACTCCTTTGGTAGGTCTCAGTAGATTTCTAATAACGTATAAAAGAAATATAAACATTTAGATAGTTCAAATTGAACCATTTAACCCAATTGAGTCTAAGTTAACCCATTTCCCTTCATACAGACAAACATTATCGAACACCATGTTGACCTCATTTTTGTATGAGGTCATCAGTACTTATCTAGACTTCTGATTATTAATCCCATAATTAGCAATCCACCTGCTGTCAGCCATCCAACCATAAACCAATTTTCAATTACCCTCCAATCATCTCTAATAATTAATTAACTTGCATACATTCAATTAATCAAACCTTAAGTCAACACACATTTTAGTTAATCATCTTCACTTATCAATCATCTAGAATCCAACTAATCATCCAATCATATTGCTTGCATATATCCAATCAAACCTTAATCAATCAGCCAGCCAGATATTATCAATCAATTAAACGATCAATCACCATCAATAAATGATCAAAAATTACATTCAATAAACACCTTTAATAAAATTCCAATCATTCAACCTTTAGCCAACAACCATTCAATTTTCCTGTAATCATCCAGTTTATATCAAGCTTCAATCACTTATACAGCTGAGACCATGCATTTTCATCTCCTATATTACTTTTCATAGTTTACTGACCCTTGAACCCCAATAATATACCTCTTCGCTTCAATAGGAGTTTTATACATCAAATCAGTCATCACTAGCTCCTCAGCTAGTGATTAAACAAATTTGACCTATTTGAGATAGCTCAAGCTATATCAATTGATCAACAACACCTTAAACACTTCTAATTAAACTCCAACTCATATTTGAACTTCACCAAACTTTCTTTAACCTCACTCCAAGTGAATTGGACCTGATTTGTTACCCTGACCAATTTATTAGTTGACTTACTCAACTAGATCTAATTTTGGTCAAATTTGGTCAACATATGGTCAAAATATTGCATGCAATCAACTAAAGTTATCTAGACTAAATTTAGCCTCAAGTCAACTTCATTTCATAGCTTAACCATATCCCAACAACTGGAAAGCCAAATCATAGTGAGCTTTGACTAAGTCAACTAAAAAATATTTTTGTCAAACCTTCTTTCAATCATACTCATGTACTAAAACATGAATACTCTAGCATCAAGCTCCTTCCAAGTCACTAAATCAATACCTTAACATTTCCTCTTGTCAATCTAAGCATAGATTGATTGTTTGACCAATCAAACAACCAAATAGAAGTCCAAATGGCTACAAACATTATCAAAATACCTAAAATTCTTACTTCACTCCATGCTAAGCTCTTAATGTTATGTAAACCCATTGTAGAACCTCCTAAACACTCCCTAAACCTGGCCCTAATCCTTGGTTTAATTAAAAACAACATAAATTCTCATAAGTGCACAAAAAGAAAAAATAAACTCTATAAGTCATTTTCTTAAACTTAGCCTTGGACCATTTAACTTTCTTCCCTCATAACTTCCCATATATAGATTAATTGATCCTAGTAACCTTTCAAAATGAATCCTAGATATCTAAAGTAGCCCTAGGGTTTTGAATTGGCCAAATAATCCAAAATAATTAATTCAAGTAATTTCATGCTCTCTCTCCACCTCGAGTCTAGTTTTAATTTTGTTTTGGATCCCACAGACTTCCTCTCCATTTCTAAAGTCCAATCCAACTGATCAAAGCTTGTCGGTGGTGAGTTTTCAGCTAAACTAAACCCAAAATCTGTCCAAGTTGTATAGCCATTTATACAAACCTTCTTAATATTTTATTTCTTTTGTTGGATATTCTACACGTCTCAATAAGCCAAATGAGCCTAAGTTTGGCTATTTACATCTAGTAAATTGAGGTAAATCCTAAATTATAGTAAGGAGGCTTTTGGTTTAAATATCTTTGCCAATATCACATTTTAAAATGTGAACATCACTCTCTAATACTCATTTGCATCCCCTTAGCACTGTTTAAAGTTTCGTGACTTTTCATTCAATCTATTTTTATTTTAATCATTTCTTTATCCTAGGGTTCAAGAATTGCATAAATATAAGGTGTACAAGATCTTAGCCATTTACCTTTTGATCAAAGGTCAAAATCTCATCATTCTAAGTTAAATATGTACCACATGGCTCGCTTAAATGTTTTTATTTCCAAATGATGGCATCACAACCACGGATTCAAAAATGAAAAAATCTAATGGCTTCATGATGATGCTGACATGGTTAAAGAAATTGTGTATCCATTGTTGATGTGGTCAATTAATATCAATTATTATGTGGAAGTGCAATCATTTATAATAAATGTCAGCACCGCCATGGTTTTGAATCGATGAATCGAATGACACCACGTGTACAACAACCGCCTTTGCCAATAGATTAATTATAAAATAATTATTTTAAATATTATAAAATGTTAAAAACTTTAGAAAATTCTAGAAAATTCATTTCTTAATGGATTTTAATGATTTAAAATGCTATTGATTCATAATTAAAATATCTTTAATAAAATTAAAATAATTTCATATTAAATAAATTAATATTTTAAAAATATTTAAATTATTACATTATAAATATTTAATTAATATTTTAATAAAGTTAAATCCAATTGGTTTAAAATTTTGGAAAAATAATTTTTTTTATCGTGTTCCGGGTCTATTATAATTTTCTAAATTTTAATTTAATTATAATTAATTTTCTAAGCTTAAAAGTTATGATTTAACCATTGACTTTGAAAACTAATTATAATTATATTCTAAATCCATTGCAAGAATTTAAACAATCAGGGAATCATTAAATAAATCTTTCTCGATGAAAAATGTAAGTAAATGAATTTGCTGATTATTAGGAGAGTAATCTCAAAATTGATGTATGTTAATTTCCTCTAATTGTTCTCCAAATACTTAATGAATCATACCCAAAATTGTTCAAGTGGAGATTTAACATATTAATTACTTTTAGATTTAGCACACTCATGGTTGCTATGTTTTGATTGCTTTTATATATATATACATATATATATATCAAGGGTTAAAGACTTGATTGATGTTTTGCATGGAACTAGGGTAAATAATGTTTATATGCTAGATTTGAATTGTATTAGAACTCCTAATGCTTTTTTTTTTAAATAATTTCTGATGAATCATGGTTATGACATAGAAGACTTTGTCACACTAACATGAAAAAGCTTAGCAAAATTACCCAAAAGGAATTGATTAGAGGTATATCAAAACTAGACTTTACTAAGGATCACCTTTGTAATGCATGTCAACTTAGAAAATAAGTGAAGTCCACATTTCATTCTAATAAGGATCATAGAACCAGTAACCCATTGGAAATTTTATATATGTATCTTTTTGGACCAGTTAGCAATATAAGTCTAGGAGGGAATATATATGGATTTGTGAAAGTAGATGATTTCTCAAGATTGACATAGATTAAATTTTTATTTCAAAAGAGTGAATCATTTGAGAAGTTTAGAGATTTTTTGACTTAGATTTGGAGGAAACTAGGTTGTGAAATTTTAACTATTCAAAGTGATCATGGAGTTGAATTTGAAATTGATAAATTTGAGGATTTTTGTGAGGAGAAAAGAATTGATCACAATTTTTCTGCACCTAGGACCCCTCATTAGAATAGAGTTGTCGAAAGAAAGAACAAAATAATAATTGAAGCAGCTAGAGCCATGTTGAAAAAATATTCATTCCTAAATATTTTTGGGCTGAAGCGGTTAACACTACATGTTATGTTCTGAATAGAGTGAACATAAGATCTAAATTTAATAAAATACCCTATAAGCTTCTTTTGGGAAGAACACCTAATTTGTCTCATTTGCAAGTATTTGGATGTAAGGTGTTCATACATAATATTGGAAAATCTTCTTTAAGAAAATTTGATCTAAAATTAAATGAAAGAATTTTTCTTGGAAACTCTAGTGTTGTGAAATCATTTAGAGTATTTAACAAAAGAATTTTTGTAGTTTAGGAGACCACACATATCGTATTTAATGAATCTGGTATTTTGGGAAAGCCAAGTTTGGAAGAGGATGATTTTGAACTTAACTCCCAAAAGATTAAGAAAATTAATTTGGAAGAAAATTTGAAGAAAGAAAATCCTTTGCCTAGAGATTTAAATTTTCTAAAAGCCACCCTAAGAAGTTGATTCTAGGTGAACCAAGTGAGGGTATTAGGACTAGGTGTGGATTTAGCAAAAAAGTCAATCATTCTGCCTTTATTTACATAATAAAACCCACAAATGTAAATCAAGAATTTTTTGATGAATTTTGAATTTTGGCAGTGAAAGAAGAATTAAATCAGTTTGTAAGGATTGATGTTTGGGAATTGATTGTAAGGCCAAAGGATCAAAGTGTAGTTGGAACCAAGTGGGTTTTTAAAAATAAAATGAATAACACAAGAATTATTGTTAGAAATAAGGCTAGATTGGTGGCTAAGGGGTATAATCAAATTAAAGGGACTGATTTAGAGCAGACTTTTGCCCCTATAGCAAGACTTGAGTAATTAGGATTTTGTTAGCCTTTGCTTATTTTAGAGGATTTAAATTATATCTAATGGATATTAAAAGTGTCTTTTTGAATGGGGTGATTCAAGAAGATGTTTATTTTGAACAACCTTTAGGTTTTAAAATTTTAAAATTCCCTTATCATGTTTTTAAATTAAAAAGGCATTATACGGATTGAATCAGACACCTAGAGCTTGGTATGAGAGGTTAAGCACTTTCCTATTAGAGAGATCTTTTGAAAAAGGAAGTGTGGACACCACTCTCTTTTTGAAAAAAATTGGGAGACAATATACTCATTGTTTAAATTTATGTTGATGATATATTTTTTTTTTATCTACTAATAAAAATATTTTTGATGATGTTTCCAAAACAATGAGTAGTGAATTTGAGACAAGCCTAATGAGAGATCTTAGTTATTTTCTTAATTTTAGCAATAAGCAAATTGAGGAGGGAACATTTCTTAGTCAGTCAAAGTATGCTAAGGATATCATCAAGAAGTATGAAATAGATAATGCTAAACCAGTTAGTACACCTATACGTTTCTCAGTTTAGTTTGATAAAGACCGAAAGGAAAAATTTATTGATAAAAAAAAATTAAAGGAATTATTGGATCTTTGCTTTATTTAACAGCTAGTAGACCACATATATTTAGTATTTGTTTGTGTGCTAAATTTCAATCAGATCCAAAATAATCATATTTGACAATAGTAAAAATAATTTTGAGATATATTTTGGGAATTCATAACTTATGGATTTGGTATCCTAAGTACAGCTCTTCATTTAAAATATTGGATATTCATATTCAGACTTTGCATGTTGTAGGGTTGATTGAAAGAGTACATATGGAACTTGTCAGCTTATTGGAATTCTTTAGTTTCTTGGTCTGGTAGAAAACAAAATTCTTCAGCCCTATCTACTACTAAAACTGAATACATTGTCTTAGAAAATTATGTGGCACAAATTCTTTAGCTGAAATAATAATTGATTGATTTAGGATTTTTAATAGTCACTATCCCAATTTATTTTGATAAGATTAGTGTGATTTATATTTCAAAGAATCCTATTCAACATTCTAGAACAAAAAAATATAGACATAAGACATCATTTTATTAGGGATCAAAAATGCCAAAGGATAAATTGAATTGAATCATGTTTCAACTGAAAATTAACTTGCAGATATTTTTATAAAAGCACTAGCCTTTGATACATTTAGCACATTAAGAAAAAGGTTAGGTGTGATCAATCAAAATGCTTAGAAAAAATCTTTTGTAACTTGATATGTTTTATATGTGTGTTTTCTATTTATGTTTGTAAATGTTTTATTTGTGTGTGTATTTTTTTATTTTCGTTTTGTTTTTGTGCTTTATTTGATTTGGACATGTATCACACATCAAAATTTATGTTTCTAATTTTTCATGCTGAATTTTCAAAGTGTTATATTTTTACTGTGCAAAATTAATTTCATACTATACGAATTTCTTAGCATGTCTGTTGTTTTGGAGTTAAATGCGTAAAATTTGGATTTTCTCATATTTATCATATTTTATGACGACATCTTCATCCCGTATACATTCTTTTGTACACACATAGATGGTTATCCGGGTAGAATCAATTATTATAACTCATCGTACGTATGAAATTTTATTTCATATATACGAACCACGTGTCATTCTCTGTCGGGGATGAACATAATCTTCATTAAAATGATCTAAAATAACCGATCATCTCGGATGAACACCTACTTATCTGTACTATCGTTTGGTAAAAAAGTTTGTACGAATGGATGCTTCATAAATTATGTGAATTCAAAAAGTCATTTCATTTTGGACATTATCATTCGTCGATACGAAAATTTTTTTGTCTCGTAACATCCCAAGATCGTATGTATGAATACATTTTCATACTGTACAAAGGGACATTTCTATTTAAATAGGAAGGCTTTAAGAGTTCATTTTCATTCACTTCCAAACCCTCCTTGAATCCTTCTAGAGTCATCAACCTAACAATGACAAGTTCTAGCAAGCATTCTAGAGTTTCTAAGGGGTCATCATCTAGGAGTGGGGATAATAACTTTTTGTCTAGAAGTAATGAGGATTCTTTCTTCAGGTTTGTAGCCTCTATAATCACTCCCTCAAGACTGTTGATTATAGATGATATGCACTTTCAAGTTATGCCTCTATTTGCTTCAACCCAATTATCCTTTATTTTGGCTTTAATCCATGCTTATTATAAAGAGACCTTTCACTATTTTTTAGAAAATATATGTTTTAGTGGATAAGAGCAGGATAAAATCATATGTCAAAAATCAACGGGTAGAAATCACTAAGGAAGATTTAGGAACTTTTTTGCAACTAACGACTCAAGGGACTAAAACACACACTATGACCTCTAAATATGATTATGATTGGTCAGAGATAAACAGAACTCTTAGAGGGGTTACTCAAGTTGGTCACTTAGCTAGAGTCTACACTTTAAATCAAAATTTCATGATCATCCAACATGTTTTAAGAACCTCAATCATTCATAAAGCTGGTGATCTCATAAACATGACTCCTCTTATATCCATCGTAACATATTTGATCATCACTAGACAACCAATTGATGAAGCCCAACTCATTTTAGATTACATTCACAATCTTTCTAAAATTAGTTTTCCTTCTCATAAGAGGAAGAAAAATATTGATCTATCATATTTAGTGACCTACATCTTAGAAAAGAAATACAACATAATTCATCCTGATATTCCACTAAAATGCCAATATACTTCACCGATGCCTCTTTTTGATCTCTTTTTGGGAAGAATGAGAATTCTAGTGAGGATACTAAAGGAGAACGTGGAGCACATACACCTTCTCAGGGAATTGATCATAATTTTTTTAGGAGATGGTCCAGTGAATTGATCGGATTGAGAGTCATTTTGATCAACATTTTGATCAAATTCAAACTCATTTAAATCAGCAAGATGTATAGTACCAACAAGATATGGGGTGGATTTGAGGTCAGTTTTACTCAGTGAACATGAATGTAGCTATGATGAATAGTTATTTCTCAGTCTTGAACCAGTGTTCTCCTCCATATTAGTGTCCTTAAGAGTTTTAGTTGTACTTCTTTGTAGTTGCTTATACCAGTCCTTCTTCTTTGTAGTTGCTTATACCAGTCCTTTCTTGATGATGTAATGATGTCAGTGTTTATTTCTTTTTATAGTACCTATTATTTGTTTAGATTTGTATTGATGTTGTGATGTTTAGAAGTTATGTTATTTGATGTCAATGGCTTTAATATATCTGATCTTTATTTGATATCAATAAAAATGTCATGTTTTGTTTAGTTGTTTTAGTTTCTTATTTGAAATGTGAGTTTGCTTATATGAAAATACTATTTTAATTGATCTAAAAAGTGTTATAAATTAACTTGCATTATAAAAACTAATTTAATTATAAAATCTAATTTTTGAAAGAATTAAGTTAACTTTTAACTTGATCAAGTTAAGGATATGAATCTCATATTCTTTTAGGAAAACATAACTTTAATATTTGTGTTACAATTTTAATATCTTATTATTATTTCCTTCTTTTTTTAATATAATTATTTTTGTAATTAGAGAAATTGATTTTTAGATTAATGATTTTGGAATGACCAAATATAAAAAAGAGAGGTTATATCAAAAAAGAAATATACAGTGTGTATAAAAATTGAAAGAATGCGCAATGGTTCTCAAAATAAAAAGAGACACAAAATTAGCCCAAATAGAAAAAGATGCACAAAGTGTGCCACAAATATTTAAAAAGATGCATAATATCGCCAAATGAATAAGTTCTTTCCTCTACCATTTAATCTTTAATTCAAATAAAAATATTTTCATTTATATTTTATATTGAAATTTGAAAATATTTAATTTCATCACTTTTTGCAATAATACTCTTTATCTAATTGCTTACAAGGCTTCATGACCTTGATAAATTTTTTTCTTATCTAAGTTGTTCCCTAATTTAAACTTTTTGAATCTTTATTTTTCATATTATGTAATTAATTTTATTATTGACATTATATTTCAATCTCTTTCAAGATCAATTATTATGGTTTCTCATTTGACATCTTTCATTTCAATGGTCCTTCTTCTCTTTTCCTTGTTGTCAAAAAGGGGAGGAATATTATTTTTGTTTTGTATTATTTTTTTATGTGTTTTTGTCTTCTGTGTTTTGTGTTTTTGTTTATTTTTATTTTGTTGTTTTGTGTTATAGTTTTTAATATATATATATATATATATATATATATATATATATATATATATATATATATATATATATATATATATATATATATATATATATATATATTGGGTTGATCTTCAAGGAATATTCTTATATTCACATGTTTATTATCTTAGGGGGAGCTAAGGAGAAATTTAAGGTGTACATGTTAACTCAAATAATAATTATTTTTTCATCATTAAAAAGGGGGAGATTGTTGAGATTGTTGCAACGTAGTTTTACAATTATTGATATTCCTGTAACATGTATGTTTTTTATGATTCTAAATATTATTATTTTAATTACAATGTCTCCTAACATATTTTAGATGTATTATTTTATTATTTGTGTGTACTAATATTTCAAGAAAATCATACTCCAGATTATTGAAGATTTTAAATTAGATTAGATTAGGGTTCATTATAAATGAAGTATGTATTTTTTTATTTTATTAAGTCTGAAAGAGTATGATTGTAATTGAGTAATTGTGTACACACACACTAGGGGAGTGTTTAAAATTATAATTTTTAAAAACTAATCATATTATACGAAGTAATTTCATACAGGATGATTTGTTATGTTATTTCCCCCTTCCAACAGTCAAACCAACTCTAGGTAGAAATTTTTTCTAAGTACAATTCGTACTATATGAAGCTTCTTTCGTGCTATGCCATCCAGAGTATTAAAATATGAGGTCCCTTTTTGTCCCAACGAATTAATTGTTTTTCTGAACTGATTGTACAGTACAATGTCATCATCGTACGGTACGCCATCCAGAGTATGAATTAGATGGGTCCTTTTCTATCCTGACAGATTCAATGTTATTTTGAATTGATCGTACCGTACGATGTCGTTATCATACGTATATCGTCCAGAGTATGAATTGGATGGGTCCCTTTTCATCCTAACAAACTTAAAATTTTTCTAAATTGATAATATTGTATAATGTCATCATCATATGTATGTCATCTAGAGTACAAAAATGTGGGGTCCCTCTTCTTCCCGATGAAGATGAAATTTTTTTTAACTATTCATACAGTACAAACTTGGTTCATACTAGATGATCATCGTGTATGAAGTCATTTCATACAAATTCACAAAAGGTTTGTACGTAACAATTTTTGTAATGTTCGTACGTATGAACATACAATCATACAGTATGATCGTACACTCTCAAAATTGAAAATTTTAGTTTTTTGAACCATTTTTCATGTCTACCATATAAAAAGTCCTTTCAAACTGACATGAAAAGAGTTGTTATTTGTGATTTTTTAAGGGCAAGTAAAAGATGAAAGTTCATTAGGAATGTTAGGTCCTATAAAGTAGTCCCGAGGCTAACCAAGAGGGGGTGAATTGGTATTTTAAAATTTCTTTAAAACCAAGAACAAATATAACAAACCAAAATCACACCGGAAAAATAAGTGCGAAAAATTAAAGTGTGGAAGAAGTAAAAAGAACACAAGGGTTTATAGTGCTTCGTCAACTTGACCTACGTCCACTCCCCGGAGGCACCCTCCGAGTATTGCACTACCAACGTGACTCTCCTTTAGCCCCCATAGCTAGGCGGAGAAGCCCATACAAAACACGTCCTTTTTGCCACAGTAGGCAAGGCAGAGAACCCAACTCCTTTTGCTTCCTCCTGAAGCAGGCAGAGAACCTTGATTAATTGCTGAAGCTTACCTCTCCCAACCCTTCCAAGAACAAGAGACTCTAAGGAAAAAGAAGTTGAACAATGCTTGAAGCAACCCTTGTGAACTCCCTTGCAAGCTCCCCCTCACAATATCCTCTCTCTCTATCTCCCTTTCTCTCTCTCTCCTTTAGGTTTTCTCTGGGGTCGATTTTAAGGATTTAAATGTATTGACACGTGGATCGTCCAGGACGATCTAGTGTATCGGCCATGATGATGACCATAAATGCGTCGGCCAGGAAGAAAATTGTATCGGCTAAGACAATCAAGATGATTGTAAAAGAGTTTGATCAGATCATCTAGGACGATAATGTATCGTCCGAGACGATGCATTACAGAAAGCTCAGAAAAGTTCAGCAGATGGAATTTTGAAGAGAAATTATCATAACGTCCAAGGCGATAGAAGTATCGGCCAGGACGATGTGACAAGAATTTGGAAACCAATGAAAGATGGAGATGATCAGAGAAAGCACCAAACAAATAAATAAAAAATAAAATTAACAAATAATAACAAAAAAAAACTAAAAATAATCAAAGGAATTTTTTTTTTAGTTTTTCAAATTTTTTTGTTTTAGCAAAGCATCCATATGACAAATTTCTCAAATAATTAAATTTTAGAGATTTAAAAGATCAAAGAGTTTACAAGTCATAATCTGAAAAAGGTAGAATATCCGATTCTATTAACCCTAGCTCGGACATCGTTTAGGGTAAAAATTGTCTTTTGAAAACAAAAGGCTAAACTCAGAATAACTTAATTGGGTAAAAAGAAGTTCTGTTCAAAACTTGGTTACAAAGAAAATATCTCATAAATAATATACCAAAGTAATTTGTCTCAATCTTGGAATTTGAAATCAAGCCTTTGAAAATATCAAATAACCCATGAGTTCTTCTAAGTTTTAAAAGTTTTGAAAAGAGAGGATAGCTTGCATTTTGTGGGCTCACTTTTTGCCTCTTGATACTTTGATTGGCTCTTTGAGCATCTTTTGATTTTTTGATACACTTTTGTGTATTCTCTTTTTATTTCAATTTGGCGTCTTTGCTTTTTTTTTGTGCAAGCTAAATTCTTTTGTACAATCTCTTAAAAATAATTCTTAGTTGTGAGTATATCTTCTAGATATTTGAGAATAAGAGCTAGTACAAAAAAAATAAAACACTAAAATAACAAAACACTAATACAAAAAAAATATATAAAACCAACATTAAACAATAAATGCATTTCAAGAATTTATGAAGCAGCAAGTTTAAGCAATTTATAAGCTGCGAGCCTCCATTTGTCCAAGTATCCTATGCTCTGACGAAGTCTTTCGTGAGAACAATCCTACAAGAATCAACAACTGTCAGATTTAGGAACCCAAATAGGTTTGGGTCCCTTCTCATGAAAAGTAGAATGTAATGCATGTGTGCTATGCTGTGAATTATGCAATTTTGGTTTCCACACCTAATGGTTACTACGGTGAATAATGCATGTGTGTGAGATGTGTCCTAGCATGCCACATGAAAAGCATCTAAGACCAGGAAAAGGATTTCTTAAATGGTTTGGATATTAATGCCTCTTCCTAGGTCTTAGCTTTAGATCAAAACTAGGTGTCATCCATTTTCTCTTAATTGAGTCCAATTCATCTTTAAACCTCAAGTTAGTATTTTCTAAAGCATTATTATCAATCCTCAAGTTACGCTCTATTTCTTTAGATTTCTTCAAATCAGATTTGAGTGAGGTGTGTGAAACTTTTAATGCATCATGCTCATAAATTAATTTTGAATGTTTTTTGTTTAAATTATCAAATTCATCAAGTAGATCCATGTGATTTGAATCAATCGTAGAATAATCTTTAAGAATAATTTCATGTTCTTTTTATAAATTTTAAAGTTCCAACTTCAAACTTGCATGAGTTTTCTTAAATTTTTTATATGATGCATGAATTTTCTCACAAATTTCGAACAATTAATCATAAGTTGGTTTACATACCTCTACTTCATCACTTTAATCAAGATGATCTTCCGTCATTATGCACAAGTTTGTTGTTTCATCTTCAGATTCAGTCTCTGATGAATCAGTTGTAGAATCCGCCCAAAATGCCTTTTGAAGTCTCTTTTTGTCCTTCTTGAGCTTGGATTTTTCCTCATCCTTTTCTTTGCTTGTGTTATCTTGTAGTGTAGGATAATCTACTCTGACATGTCTAGGCTTCTTGCTTTCAAAGAAAACAACATCGAAAGATCTTTTAGAATATTTATTATCCTTATTGTTTCTCCAACTTTAATGATGATTGTGTTTCTTCCTTAGAAAGTTTTTGAATTGCTGAGTGATTAAGGCAAAGTCTTTGCTTTCAGACCCGGAAGAGTCATAGTCTAATTTGTGCAATTTCAGTGCCCTTGTTTTCTCTTTCTTTTTCTCACCTGCATCAAGATTTCTTTGATTCACCCCTTACTCGTAAGCAATGAGTGAGCCAAGTAAGTTATCAATCGAATAAAAATTTAAATCTTTAGATTCAGTTATAGTAGTGATTTTAGCATCAAAAGACGAAGGCAAACATCTCAAAATCTTGTTCACTTTTTCATAGTTTGAAAGTTCTTTTCCTAAGGCATGCAAAGAAGTTACAATTTGAGTGAACTGTGTATACATATCTGAAATTGATTCAGAAGGTCTCATACAAAACATTTTGTAGTCATGCAAGAGAATATTCAAACGAGATTATTTCACTTCATTGGTTCCTTCATAAGTAAATCACAACTTATCCCAAATCTCTTTTCCAATAGAGCAAGTAGAAATACGCATGTAATCCTCAGACTTTAAAACATAGAAAAAATAGTTCAAACACTTCGCTTTCAATTGAGCTAAATCTCTTTCATCGGTAGTCCATTCAGTAAAAGCAACTTTAGTTTTAATTCCGTTATTTTCATGAGAAGGTGGAGAATATTCTTCTTTAATAAGCATCCACATGCGATAGTCAGTTGATTGCAAAAAAGTAGACATGCGAGTTTTCCAAAAATTGAAAGGAAGGTTGTCAAATAAGGGAGATCGTGTAATAGAATATCCTTCAGTTGTATTACGATTCCAAAGTTAGCCATAGATCAAAAATTCAAAAAGTTTTCAAACTTTGTTTTTATGAATCCCGCTCTGATATCACTTGAAAGTTCGTTAGGGATATTAGGCCCTATGAACTAGTCCCGAGGCTAACTATGTGGGGGGGGGGGGTGAATTGGTATTTTAAAAATTCTTTAAAACCAAGAACAAATATCACAAACCAAAATCACACCAAAAAAACAAGTGCGGAAAATTAAAGTGCGGAAGCAGTAAAAAGAACACAAGGGTTTATAGTGGTTCGGTCAACTTGACCTACGTCCACTCCCCGTAGATGCCCTCCGAGTATTGCACTACTAACGTGACTCTCCTTTAGCCCCCACAGATAGGCGGAGAAGCCCTTACAAAACACCTCCTTTTTGCCACACCCGACAAGGAAGAAAATCCAACTCCTTTTGCTTCCTTTTGAAGCAGGCAGAGAATCTCGATCGATTGCTGAAGCTTACCTCTCCCAACCCTTCCAAAGATAAGAGACTCTAGGGAAGAAGAAGTGGAACAATGCTTGGAGCAACCCTTGTGAACTCCCTCACAATCTCCCCCTCATAAGATCCTCTCTCTCTCTCCTTTAGGTTTTGTCAGGTCAAGATAGCAACCAAAGATGTTAAAAAATATTAAACAAGAGCTCTTAAATAGAAGAGCTTCAAAGGAGCTCAATAATTGCAAGTTGACAACTTTATCATCCAGGACGATAATAATATCATCTTGTAGGATTAGTTCAAAACACAGACGATCGGCCAGAACATCGCCCTGAAGATGATCTGGACAATTAAAAATTGGCTTGATCATCCGGGCCGATCTCCTGATCGTCCCGAGCGATTAGTTCAAATCAGAGGAAAATCTTCCAGAGCATTGCCCTGAATTTCAGCTGGCCGATAGTTATCGTCCATGAGTAACTAAGGGTTTTTGAATATATCGTCCTGGCCGATCCTGCGATCGTCTAGGATGATGTGATTGTATCAATCATCTTTAATTGCTTCCTTAATTGCTGGATCAATTTAGGCATAATTATACCATATCATCAAGGCCAATCTCATGGTCGACCTGGCCGATTTCCAAAAAATACATAATACCTAAATTGATCATGGCGGCTATTTCTTTCTGAATTAAGTATATCGTCCTGACCGAAACAAGTATCATCCAGACCGATAAGTTAATTATGGCTGCCTTAACTAAGAAATCCTAATTAGAGCTTCTGTTTTGAAATCGGTCATCCAGGATGACAATAAGATCGTCCGGGCCGATGTGAGTAAAAACAGAAATTATAAATCTCTCAAGTGTGTGTGTGTGTGTGTGTGTAGGGTTACTTAACATTAGTCACTTCAAATATTTACAATTGACTCAATAAAGGGAAAAAGAAAAATATAAACTAACTCAGACCTAGTCTATCCAATCTTGAGCTGGTTCCAATTTCCGTCCAATCTTTGAGTCCTGAAAAGTCAGTAGAGAAAAGGCAGTCGTATGCTAGCATCAAAACCATGATTCATGAAACCAAATCTGCAACAATCTCCCCCTTTTTTATTATGGCAAACACTTCAATGATTATTTCAAAAATAGTAGTGTAAAATAAAAATTCAGAATACAAGTTCAAACATACAATCAAATTCAGAATAAAAGTTCAAACATACAACCCTACTAACATGCAACCCTACTACTCACCCTTCTGACATCTCAAAAAGGAGGAGGAAACTAAAAAGCAACTAAAGCAGAAAAAGTATAAAAAGAAGGAAAAGCAAATATAAGCATCTACAAGAAATAAAATCTAAGACTAAAAAAATGAGGGTCCCTAATCATCAAACAAAGGTGCTGGTGGTGGTGACTGCTGAAAGTAACTAGTCAAGGCAACAAACTGTGAGCCAAACCAGGCCATTTCCTGGTCATGTTGTTGTTACTGGTGAACAGCAAGAGTATCAAAATGGGCTATAACCTCATCATGCTGCTGGTGGTGGTGAGCTACAAAAGTGTTGAATCGGGTCTCCAACTGATCAAATCTCTCTACTAATTGATCAAACTGTGAGTGCTGGCAGAGAGGAGCAGGTTCTGGAATGGGATCGAGAGCCTCCTCCTCCTCAGCCCCTCGAGCTTCCCCATCCCTTAGGTGGAGATGAGTACTGTGAAGGGTGTTGAAAGAACTGTTCAAGTAGCAGGGAGGCTGAAGGTCGTGATGAGCAGGATATTGAAGATTGTATTTGGTTTTAAGAATATAGGCTAATGAGGTGACCTAAAGCAAGGTTAGGTTTCCTCCTATGGCCTGGATCGCGAATAGTTGTTAAATGATCAATGTAATGAAAAATCAGGTTTGTAGCATTGAAATCTTTGTGGGCCATGATGTAAAAAGTAGTCAAAGAAAGTAGAGGAGTGATGTGGACACGATCCCCGACCTTTGAAATTATGGAAGTGCGAAGGATATCTTGGATTGTCCTAGCATCTTTGACTAAAGAGCTAGTCTCCCCAACATGAAAGGGTGCGTTGGTCTCGCAAAAGAAATGATTTGCCGAGGTCCAATCAAAATCAGGATCAGAAATAATGGTATGCAGCTTATCCCCAGTGGTGGATAACTGCAACACTTCAGCACAGTCCTGATATGTGATCTCGACCAGGCGTCAATTCACATAGGAGGTCAGGGCTGTTAAAGCAGAATTTATACGAAGATTTGTATAAAATTCTAACAAAAATTCATAGGAAAAAGGGATAGCGAGGGTAATGAAATCACTAGATGGACAAGAGGGGGGGGGTGAATTGTGAAAACTTTTTGACAATAATTAAAACCTAAGTAGGAGTTCTAATTTTTTTATGCTTTTAAAATTTTAACATGAAAAAATTTAAACAACTTTTCTTTCATAAATTTTCCCAAGCAAATGTTATGAAATAAAATGCACGCAATAATAAAAAGACGATAAGGAAAAAGCACACCGAAATTTTTATAGTGGTTCGGTCAAACCATGACCTACGTCCACTCCCCGGACTCCTCCACTCCGGATATTTCAGTACAAGCAATAGCTCTCCTTTTTTCTCCAGTTGGTAAGGCGGAGAAGCCCTAATAATACTCCCTTTCACCAACCCGGTGTGGCGGAGTGCCAAACTCAATTTTCACCCTCCCGGCGACGGCAAAGAATCTTCTCATTTTTCTCCCTTCTAAAGAAGACAGAGTACCTCGAGGTCACGGATGTAGAAGAGCCTTTCCCTTAGAGAACCTCCAACAAATTCTTCTAGGGCCATAGGAGGAACAAGCTTCAGCAAGTTCGGAGCAACCGTGTGATCTCCCTCACACCTCTTCTCCCTCACAACGCTCACCTTCTCCTCCCTCTCTCAAAACCTAAAAAACTTCTCAAGATCTCTCTCCCTCAGAATCCTTCTCTAACCACGTTCTCCTCTCTCTGATTCACATCTTCAAAACATTATAATTTTGATACCTAAAAACGGGCTCCAAAATCCCTGAAATCTCAAAGTAGCCGTTACTATCATACAGTATGATTTCTAATCGTACAGTATGATATGTATAAACAGACTTCATCCCGGTACGAAGTGGTAAGAACAGTTCAAAAACATTCATACAGTACGAATTAAAATCATACGATATGATCCACAACAATATTGTTCATACAGGATGATGGCTGGGATGATCAAATGTGGTCTCTGTTCATCGTATGGTACGATTGACATCGTACAGTACGATGAGACAAAAATCAAGAGATCATCCAGGATGATCCATGGAATGATTATAATTCGTCTCTATTCATCTTATTGTACGAATTGGTTCATACAGTACAATGTTTAAATTATAATTTAGCCTGGATTTCTTGCACTAGTCATGGGTTAAATTAAGTATGTATTTAAAATAAATCGTACAGTACGAACTTGTTCGTACAGCATGAACGGCATAAATAAACTTACTAAGTTAAAATGATGGCTAGGGTTTTGGATTTGAACATATCATACAGTACGGTTTACATTCCTACGGTACGATCTATTCATAGAATCGTCCTACAAAGCTCTGATCGTACAGTACAAAATAACATCGTACAGTACAATCTACAGAGAAAGAAAAACTCTAATTTTTTCATTTAAAAACACTCTCTTGTGCATGGTTGCTCGGACTTTTATGCATTTTGTGGCTAGACTCAAGAAAGTAAAAATAAAATAAATACCAAAATACATTATCAGACTCATACTCCTAATTTACCCATTCTTAAGTCTTCCTATCGTCCTGAGTAGCTTATGATTTTCCTGAAATTTTAGTACTCACGGACAATAGCAAATAAAATAATATTCAATGAATAGATAATTCAAACGATATTATATGTCATCATCAAAATCTCAAAATCGGGATCATGGGTTGCAACAATTTCCCCCTTTTTGATGATGTCAAATAATATTTGTTGTAAGCAAGTGTTAATGGCATTTTTTTTATTTAAACATTAGAACAAGAAAAAGAATAAAATGCAGTATGAAATAAAAAGAAATGCATTTAACCATAGAACAAACTACAATAACCTTCTCCCCCTTTTGACAGCACCAAAAAGAGGATCAAACATTAAGATAAAAAGAAAAAGCTACAATACAAAGATAATTTGAAATGGAGGATCCTGATCAGATGGTGGTGGAGGTGGGTTTGGTTGGAAGTACTAAAAGAGAGCGTCAAAGCGATGATCAATAGCAGTAAAGCATTCCCCAAACCACTGCATGTCAGTCTCGTGTTGCTGATGTTTCTCTTGAATGTGAGTATCGAGATGACTCTGAAGTTGGTCGAAGCGTTTGACCAAAGCATCGTGAGGATATGCTGGTGTAGGTTCTCGGGGTGGTGCATGTCATCGTGGATGTGCTTAAGCTACGGCCGGGGCATCTTCTCCTTCTTCTGCATCAAAAAAGGGTTCTTCTGGCTCGTTTCCCCGATGGACAAGAATACAAAAAGAGGCATCCATATAAAAAATAGGAAGATTGTCGGGCTCACCAGAATAGGTCAATTGATATTTAGTTGGAGGATATATCCTATAAGGTGACCAAGAGCTAGATTTTATTTCCGTCGAGTAGTAGGGAGGCGAACGAAAGTCATATGGCAAATGTAGTTAATAATTAAATCGGCCTCATCGAATTTTTTGTTGGTCATTATAAGATAGGTAGCGATGGATAAGGTCAGGGTCATATTGACACGGTCGCCACCTTTGGGTATTATAGAGGTTTGAAGGACATGTTGAATTATTCGCGCATTTTGAGGTAGCGATTAAACGAGAGGTTGGTTTTGATGGAATGCAGCATTCCTAAGGACTCTATTAACATCACTCCAATCGAATTCGTCTGTATGAATTGAGCGAACCATAGGACCTTCAGTGGATAGCCCAATATATTAAACGATGTCGGCTCTAGTGATCTCAACATTTTGACCACAAACAAAAGAGTGAAAAGTGGTTTTGTCGATAGTGTATGTGAGATTTGTAAGAAATTCTAAAAGAAGTTCAGAGTTATAGGGAAAGGCTAGGGTGAGGAGGAATTGGAAGGTGGTAGAAGCGAAGAGGCTCAATACCTCGAAGTTTAGGGCAGCCAGATTAAGCATTTTGGATGGTGTAATTTTGCAGGCCTTATACTTATGGTAAGCTTCTTCGTTTTCAGTGTTTAGAAAACGAGCACTTTGACGTCTTGAAGAGGACGAGCTTCCAGCAGTCAACCGACCTGGCTTGCTGGAACTAGACATCATTTAGAGGCTGAATGAAAGGTGAGAAGGATCAAGTGGAGTGAGGGAAGTGAGTGAAGTGAGGATATCTGCCTATCCATCCAGTTTATGGAGTTCGATAGTACATCGTACATTACAAAGTGGTAATTATTGTTCTGACAGTTCATTTCGAGAAAAGATTGTCAAATCGTACAGTACGATATATATCGTATAGTACAATCAAGAGAATTTTGATCGTCCCAACGGTCGTCTGTACGACTTTTGATGAAAAGTTTTGTACTATCGAACAGGTGTAACGTACAGTACTATAAATAATAATATCGTACCAGACAGCTTTAACTCGTGCTCATTCATTTTTACTGAGGTGGATCATACAGTACGAAGATAGGTATCGTACAGTACGATTATCAATAATATCATACCAACCAGAGTTAATTCGTCCTGATCCTTTCACTGACATGGATCGTACGGTACAAAAAGGAGATATCATACCTTACGATGAGCAATAATTTATCGTACATTATGATGTAGGTTGTATAATATGATCAACATAGATGAAATTTGCAGTTTGGTGTCCTCTGTGCAGATTATAGTATATCGTAAAGTACGATCTAAGTATCGTACAGTACGATAATACAAAGTCAAATTTAATGTTTTTTGTGTGGTGAGTGTGTGATGATCAGGAGCACCCTTAAAAGATTTTTTTTTTATGCAGTTATATCTATGACACATAATCTAGTCCTCAAGGTGATAAAGGTGTCGAATGCTAGAGATTTTGTGAATATGTCAGCCAATTGATCTCCTGTAGCGATGTGATGCAATTCTATATCTCCCTTAGCAACGTGGTCTCTAATGAAGTGATGTCTAATGTCTATGTGTTTGATTCGAGAGTGCTGAATTAGGTTCTTAGAGATGTAAATTGCACTTGTGTTGTCACACATAATTGAAATTATTCCTACATGTAGGCCAAGATCAAAAATTTGTTGTTTCATCCATAGTACTTGTGCAATACAACTTCCTACTGTAATATATTCTGCCTTGGCTGTGGAAAGTGCTACTGAGTTTGCTTCCTACTGGACCAAGAAACTAATGATTGTATTATGAATTGGCAGGTACCATAGGTGCTTTTTCTATCTATCCTACATCCTACAAAGTCAGAATCTGAGTACATTAAGATTTCAACGGAAGTGTTGTGCCTAGGATACCAAATTCCTATATTTGGGATGCCTAGTAGATATCTAAGAATTCTCTTGACAGTAGTTAAGTGAGACTCTTTAGGATCAGCTTGAAAATGGGCACAGAGGCACACACTAAACATTATGTCCGGTCTACTGGCAGTTAGGTAAAGAAGGGACCCAATCATTCCTCTATATGTTTTTCTGATCTACTGATTTTCTGCTATGATCTTTGTCTAATTGAATTGTTGAGCTCATTGGAGTGTTCTTGGGTTTAACACTATCCATTTCAGATTTTTTCAAAATATCCTTAATATACTTTCTTTGGCTAAGAAAAGTTCTGTTCTCCATTTGTTTTACACTAAAGCCAAGAAAGTAGTTAAGTTCTCCCATCATGCTCATTTAAAACTTATTACTCATTGTTTTTAAAATTCATCACATAACATTTTATCTGAAGATCCAAATAGAATGTCATCCACGTAAATCTAAATAATGAGAATTTCTTCTTTGACCTTTTGTAAAAAGAGTGTAGTATCTACACTATGCTTTTCAAATCCTCTATCCAATAGGAATGAACTAAGTCTTTCATACCATGCTCTAGGTGCTTGCTTTAATCCATAAAGTGCCTTCTTTAATTTGAATACATGATTTGGAAATTGTGAACTTTCAAATCTGGGGGGTTGCTCAACATGGACATCTTACTTAATCACCCTATTCAGAAACACACTCTTTACATCCATTTGATATAATGTAAAGTTCTTGAAGATAGCAAAAGCTAAGAGCACTCTTATTGCTTCTAGTCTAGCAATAGAGGAAAATGTTTCTTCAAAGTCTATTCCCTCAATTTGGTTGTACCCCTTAGCTACTAGTCTGGCTTTATTCCTTATTATTGTTCCTGAATTATTCACATTATTCTTGGAGACCCATTTTGTCCCAGCCACACTTTGTTCTTTAGGTCTCTTGACAAACTCCCAAACATCATTCCTAGTGAATTGGTTCAGCTCTTCTTGCATTGCTAGAATCCAAAATTCATCTCCTAAGGCTTGATCTATACTTGTGAGTTCTATCATAGAGATGAATGCTGAATGGCTAACCTCCTTCCTAAGTCCTTGCCTAGTTCTTACACCTTCTGAAGGGCCTCCTAAAATTAGATCTTTAGGATGATTAGAAGAATATCTCCATTCTCTAGATAGATCTTCCTGAGGTTATACCCTTTCTCCTAAGGTCATAGTCTCTACTCCTTAAATTGCCTCTATTTCATCATCTTCAATTTTAGATTCAGAGGGCTTATCGGATTCATCAAATACTATATGGGTGGACTCTTCTACTACTAGGGTTCTCTTATTAAAGATTCTATAGGCCTTACCTACAGATGAATAACCGAAGAAGACTCCCTCATCAGACTTGGGATCAAATTTTTCTAGGAGATATTTATCATTATTCAAGATGAAGCACTTACACACAAAGTCATGTAAGTGTGAAAGGTTTGGTTTCCTACCCTTAAGGAGTTCATAAGGAGTCTTGTTCAGCTTAGATCTAATGTTCACCCTATTTAAAACATAGCACGCTATGTTGACTGCTTCTGCCCAAAAGTATCTAGGAAGGGTGTACTCTGCTAACATTGCCCTGGAAGCTTCTACCAAGGTTATATTCTTCCTTTTTGCTATACCATTTTGCTGAGGTGTTCTAGGGGCTAAGAAATTGTGTTCTATTCCTAGCTCTTGACATAATGATTCAAATCTATCATTTTGAAATTCTCCACCATGATCGCTATGAATTATTGAGATTTCACAACCTAATTTCCATTAAATCCATGTGGAGAAAACCTTAAATTCCTCAAAAGACTCATTTTATGTGCTAAGAAGCATACCCAAGTGAATCTAGTGAAGTCATCTACAATCACAAATCTATAATTTTTCCCACCTAGGCTGGCTGAACTAACGGGTCCAAATAAGTCCATATGTAGGATTTCTAGTGGCCTAGCGGTGATCACATCTCTAATTAAATGAAAAGATGATTTGACTTATTTTCCTAGTTGGCAAGCATCACATAAATGATCCTTTATGAAATCTAACTTAGGTATGCCTCTAACTAGGTTTTTCTGAGTGATGTTTCTAAGAGTTTTCATACTAGCATGGCATAGTCTCCTATGCCATAGCCACGAGTCATCAACTATTATTTTCAAACAAAATGAATTTGAACTATCAATGCAATCAAGGTCTAACATTTAAACGTTGTTCATTCATTTTCCTTCTAAAACTAGTTTATCATTTAAACTAATCAGACATTTATCAGAAAGAAATTTAATATCAAAACCTTTGTCACACAATTGACTAATGCTATGTAAGTTATGCTTCAAACTATCAACTAGTAAGACATTTTCAATTAAAAATTTTTTAGCATTACCCACAATAACTGAGCCTACCACCTTCCTGGTAGTGTTGTCTCCCAACGTTACTTTGCCTCCAGTTCTGGTCTCCAGTAGAATGAACTTCTTCATATCTCCAGTCATGTGTCACGAGCAGCCACTATCCAGGTACCACATGCTCTCACTAGGTTTTTTGTGAGAGCACCCCTATAATTTTATTCTAAGATTAGATTTGGGAACCCAAGTGAGTTTGGGTTCCTCCTTATGCTTGCATGAATGAGATGTATGCATGCTATGCTGTGATGGATGTAGTTTATGTCTCCATACTAAGTGTGTCCTACAGTGAATTGTGCATGTGCGGGCTATGTGACCTAACATGCCACAAGAGAAACACCTAACACCATGAAATGGGTTTACTAATCTATGTGGGTGATAGTGCCTCTTCCTAAAGTTATGTAATGCATACTGTGTTGGGGGTTTGCGAGGATGGCCTAATATGAGTGATGCAATTTTATTTTCTAGTTCTTTGATTATTTCATTAAAAGTTTTATTTTAAGCTGTCAATCCATCAACTTCCACTAATAGGAAGTGCTCACTATGATCTACTTCTAATGCAAGTTTGTCTAATCTATCAAATGCTTCTTCTAGTTCAACATGACTGATTTTCAAAGTTTTATGCACTTCAGTTAGTTCAATATTCTTCTTATTTAATGCATCATACTCATCAAGAATTAGCATATGATCTCTATCTAAAACAGAATTTTCTTTAATCAAGTTAGCATGCTCAATTTTTAAAGAAATAAATTCAATATTAAGCTTGGCATGCATCTTTTTTAACTTCCTATACGAGTCATGGATATTCTCAGAAATAAGCAATAATTCTTCATATGAAAGTTGACATACCTCATCTTGATCCAATTGATCAAGGCTATCATTAGCCATAAGACACAGATTTGTTACCTTCTCCTCTGCTTCTTCTTCTGATGATTCTGAGGCAGAGTCTGCCCAAAAAACTTTTTGTGTCTTCATCTTTCCTTTCTTGTATTTGGCTTTATCATCACCATTCTCCTTAGCTAGTTAGCTCTTTAGATTGGGGCAATTGGCTCGAAGGTGACCTGACTTCCTGCACTCAAAACATATTGTATCAGATGAAACCTTATTGTACCTTGAGCTCTTACCTTTATTCCAGCTATTTTGATGATGCTTCTATTTTCTTTTCAGGAAATTTTTGAACAGGCGGGTCATCAGTGCTATCTCATCCTCTTTCTCCCCTGTAGAACTTTCACTTTCTGAGTTGCTTGCTTTTAATGCCACCATTCGCTCCTTCTTTTCACCTGCATCACTTTATCTCTGACTCACTCCTTGCTCGAATGCAATGAGTGACCCAAGGAGATTATCAATAGAGTACACGTTAAGGTCTTTAGATTCAGTGATAGCAGTTATCTTTGCATCATAGGAACTAGGTAAGCAACTAAGAATTTTATTTACTTTCTCAGAATTTGAAATCTCTCTACCTAATGCATGCAAGGATATCATGATTTGGGTGAACCTAGTGTACATGTCAGAAATTATTTTGCTAGGTTTCATGCGGAAGAGTTCATAATCATGCAATAAAATATTAAGCCTAGATTATTTTACTTCACTTGTTCCTTCATATGTAATACACAGTCTGTCCCAAATCTCCTTACCAGTGGAACAGGTAGACACTCTCATATAATCCTCAGACTTCAATGCAAAGAAAAAATAATTTAAACATTTAGCATTCAGTTGGGCTAAATCCCTATCCTCATTGCTCCATTCATTAAAAGGTACAGAAGTTTTCAAACCATTAATAGTTTTAAACGGTGCAAAATATCCATCATTCACTAACATCCACATGTGGTAATCAATAGATTGTAAAAAGGTAGACATTCTAATTTTCCATAAATCAAATGGAATATTTTCAAAAAGAGGTGGACGGGTTATTGAATAACCCTCCACAGTATTACGATTACCAAAATGCAACATGATCGTTCTTTTCAAGGTTTTCTAAAACACTATTTTTGAAAACCTGGTTCTGATACCAATTGAAATCACTAGATGGACAAGAGCGAGGGGTGAATTGTGAAAATTTTTTGACAATAATTAAAACCTAAGAAGGAGTTCTAATTTTTTTTTTATGCTTTTAAAATTTTAACATGAAAAAATTTAAACAACTTTTCTTTCACAAATTTTCCCAAGCAAATATTATGAAATAAAATGCACGCAATAATAAAAAGATGATAAGGAAAAAGCACACTGAAATTTTTATAGTGGTTAGGTCAAACCATGACCTACGTCCACTCCCTGGAGTCCTCCGCTCTGGGTATTTCAGCCCCCTTGGCAAGGAGGAGAAGCCCTTATAATACTCCCTTTCACCAACCCGGCGTGGCAAAGTGCCAAACTCTATTTTAACCCTCCTGGCAATGGTAGAGAACCTTCTCGTTTTTCTCCCTCCTGGAGAAGGTAGAGTACCTTGAGGTCACGGATGTAGAAGAGCCTTTCCCGTGGAGATCCTCCCACAAATTCTTCTAGGGCCACAGGAGGAACAAGATGCAGCAAGTTTGAAGCAACCGTGTGATCTCCCTCACACCACTTCTCCCTCACAACGCTCACCTTCTCCTCCCTCTCTCAAACCCTAAAGAACTTCTCTAGAGCTCTCTCCCATGGAATCCCTCTCTAACTACATTCTCCTCTCTCTGATTCACACCTTTAAAACATTACAATTATGATACCTAAAAATTTGCTCCAAAATCCCTAAAATCTCAAAGTAGCTATTACTATCGTACAGTACGACTTCTAATCGTATAGTATTATATGTATAACTAGACTTTGTCTTAGTACGAAGTAGTACGAACAGTTCAAAAACATTCATACAGTACGATTTAAAATCGTACGATACGATCCACAATAATATTGTTCGTATAGAACGATGATCGGGACGATCAAATGTCATCTCTGTTCATCGTATGGTATGATTGACATCGTATAGTACGATGAGACAAAAACTAAGAGATCATCCAGGATGATCCCGGGGACGATTATATTTCATCTATGTTCATCATATTGTACGAATTGGTTCGTACAATACGATGTTCAAATTATAATTAAGCCTGGATTTCTTGCACTTACCATGGGCTAAATTAAGTAAGTATTTAAAATAAATCGTACAGTACGAACTTGTTCGTACAGTATGAATGGCATAAAATAACTTACTTATGTTAAAATGATGGCTAGGGTTTTGGATTTGAATATATCGTACAGTACGGTTTATATTCGTATGGTACAATCTATTCACAGAATCGTCCTACAAAGCTCTGATCGTACGGTATGAAATAACATCGTATAGTACGATCTACAGAGAAAGAAAAACTCTAATTTTTTCATTTAAAAACACTCTCCTGTGCATGGTTGCTCGGACTTTTATGCATTTTGTGGCTAGACTCAAGAAAGTAAAAATAAAATAAATACCAAAATATATTGTCAGACTCATACTCCTAATCTACCCATTCTTAAGTCTTCCTATCGTCCTGAGTAGCTTGTGATTTTCCTGAAATTTTAGTACTCACGGACAATAGCAAATAAAATAATATTCAATAAATAGATAATTCAAACGACATTATTTATCATCATCAAAATCTTAAACTCGGGGTCATGGGTTGCAACAGGTAAGAATGAAACAAAGAGAAGTGTGAGCAAAGAGATCCATTACCGGATATGAAAGGTGGACAGGATTGATGGTTCTGGAAAGAGTGATGCCACATTCTTTGTAACGATGGTAAGCTGCTTGATCCTCTACTTCCCTGAATCGAGGGTCCAGAGTGGCCCTCGAGGAACTTCCAAAAGCCTTTCGGACTCACTTTCCACCAGCCATAGCAAGAAATCAGTAAGTAAAAATGAGATAAGAAGAAGCTTTGAGGTGAAAACATTGGCTGGAATGGCCTGTATATCAAGAAATGGCCACATCGTCCAGGACGATCGTAGAATCGCCCAGGACAATATAGTTCAATTATTGTGTACAGTTCGATTGGTCAAAAAAGAAGTCCAATCGGCCGGGCCGATTAGATATCGGCTAGGACGATTAGACACATGCGATCGTCACGAGGAGTCAAGCCGAATGATAGTTGAAAAAGTGAATCGACCAGGACAATTAGGTGTATCGTCCAGGACGATATGCAATAATTGATCGTACCAGCCAAAATTAAAACATTTTAAATCTGTGCCACGTGTATCATCCAGGACGAACAGTGGATCGGCAAGGACGATTGTCCAATAATGGATCGTCCGGGGCAAATTTTAAGGATTTAAACGTACTGACACGTGGATCATCCGGGATGATCTAGTGTATCGGCCAGGACGATGACCACAAATGCATCAGCCGGGACAAAAATTGTATCGGCCAATATAATCAAGATGATTGTAAAAGAGTTCGATCAGATCATCCAGGATGATAACGCATCATCCGAGAGGATGCATTATAGAAAGCTCAAAAAAGTCCAACAGATGGAATTTTGAAAAGAAATTATCATATCGTCCAGGACGATAGAGGTATCGGCAACGACGATGTGATAAGAATTTGAAAACCAAGGAAAGATGGAGATGATCACAGAAAGCCCCAAAAAAATTAAAAAAAAAATTAGCAAACAACAACAAAAAAAACTAAAAACAATCAAAGGAATTTTTTTTTTATTTTTCATTTTTTTTAGCAAAGCATCCATATGACAAATTCCTCAAATAATTAAATTTTAGAGATTTAAAAGATCAAAGAGTTTACAAGTCATAATATAAAAATGGTAGAATATCCAATTCTGTTAACCCTAGCACGGACGTCTTTTAGGGTAAAAATTGTCTTTTGAAAACAAAAGGCTAAACTCAGAATAACTTAATTGGGTAAAAAGAAGATACGTTCAAACTTGGTTACAAAGAAAATATCTCATAAATAATGTACCAAAGTAATTTTCTCAATCATGGAATTGTAAATCAAGCCTTTGAAAATATCAAATAACCCATGAGTTTTTCTAAGTTTTAAAAGTTTTGAAAAGAGAGGATAGCTTGCAATTTGTGGGCTCCTTTTTTGCCTCTTGATACTTTGATTGGCTTTTTGAACATCTTTTGATTTTTTGATACACTTTTGTGTATACTCTTTTTATTTCAATTTGGCGTCTTTGCTAAATTTTTTTTTTATTTTTGCAAGCTAAATTTTCTTTTACAATCTCTTAAAAATGATTCTTAGTTGTGAGTATATCTTCTAGATATTAGAGAATAGGAGCTCTCTCTCTAACATAGGAAAGAATCAAGTCACAATTCTCAATCAAATGATATGTTCAATGGCAAGATTTCAATTAACTTGAAAGATATATAAAAACTTTGGACATTATATATTATGATAGATCATTGTAGCAAGATAAAAAAAAAAATCTTACTTTCAAAAACCATTTGTTAAAAAGAGATAGACTTTTGTTTGGAGAAGAAAATTATACCTACTAAAAGAGGTTAGAAAGAGGGAAAACATCAATGGTGTTTCTCCCATTAACTGATGTAGAGATGCTAATCATTGGCATTAAATGTTCAAAATCTAAAAGCTTTAAAAAATCATCATAAAGAAAACCAAAATTAAAATAAAAAAGATCAAATAACTAAAATAACAAAACACTAGTACAAAAAAAAATTAAACCAACATTAAACAATAAATGCATTTCAAGAATTTATGAAGCAGCAAGTTTAAGTAATTTATGAGTTGCGCGAGCCTTCATTTGTCTAAGTATCCTATGCTCTCACGAGGTCTTTGGTGAAAGCAATCCTGCAAGAATCAACAACTGTCAGATTTAGAAACCCAAATAGGTTTGGGTCCCTTCTCATGAAAAGTAGAATGTAATGCATGTGTGCAATGCTGTGAATTATGCAATTTTGGTTTCCACACCCAATGTGTACTATGGTGAATAGTGTATGTGTGTGAGATGTGTCCTAGCATGCCACATGAAAAGCATCTAAGATCAGGAAAGGATTTCTTAAATGGTTTGGATTGTAATGCCTCTTCCTAGGTCTTGGCTTTAGATCAAAAGTAGGTGTCATCCAATTTCTCTTAATTAAGTCCAATTCATCTTTAAGCCTCAAGTTAGTATTTTCTAAAGCATTATTATCAATCCTCAAGTTGCGCTCTATTTCTTTAGATTTCTTCAAATCAGATTTGAGTGAGGTGTGTGAAACTTTTAATGCATCATGCTCATCAATTAATTCTGAATGCTTTTTGTATAAATCATAAAATTCATCAAGTAGAGCCATGTGATTTGAATCAATCGTAGAACGATCTTTGAGAATAATTTCATGTTCTTTTTGTAAATTTAAAAGTTCCAACTTCAAACTAGCATGAGTTTTCTTAAGTTTTTTGTATGATGCATAAATTTTCTCATAAATTTCAAATAATTAATCATAAGTTGGTTTACATACCTTTTCTTCCTCACTTTGATGAAGATGATCTTCTTCCATTAAGCACAATTTTGTTGTTTCATCTTCAAGTTCAGTCTCTGATGAATCAGTTGCAGAATTCGCCCAAAATGCCTTTTAAAGTCTCTTTTTGTCCTTCCTGTGCTTGGGTTTTGCCTCACCCTTTTCTTTGCTTGTGTGATCTTGTAGTGTAGGATAATTCGCTCTAACATGTCCAGGCTTCCAGCATTCAAAGAAAACAATATCAGAAGATCTTTTAGAATATTTATTATCCTTATCTTTTCTCCAACTTTGATGATGCTTGTGTTTCTTCCTTAGAAGTTTTTTGAATTGCCATGTGATTAAGACAAAGTCACCTCTTTCAGACCCGGAAGAGTCAGAGTCCGATTTGTGCGCTTTAAGTGCCACTGCTTTCTCTTTCTTTTTCTCACCTACATCAAGATTTTTTTGATTCACCCCTTGCTCGTAAGCAATGAGTGAGCCAAGTAAGTTATCAATCGAATAGGTGTTTAAATCCTTAGATTCAATTATAGTAGTTATTTTAGCATCAAAAGACGAAGGCAAGTATCTCAAAATCTTGTTCACTTTTTCATAGTTTGAAAGTTCTTTTCCTAAGGCATGCAAAGAAGTTACAATTTGAGTGAACCGTGTATACATATCAGAAATTGATTCAGGGTTTCATACGAAAAAGTTTATAGTCATGCAAGAGAATATTCAAACGAGATTGTTTCACTTCATTGGTTCCTTCATAAGTAATACACAACTTATCCCAAATCTCTTTTCTAGTAGAGCAAGTAGAAACACGCATGTAATCCCCAGAATTTAAAGCACAAAAAAATAGTTCAAACACTTTGCATTCAATTGAGCTAAATCTCTTTCATCGGTAGTCCATTCAGTAAAAGCAACTTTAGTTTTAATTCCATTAATTTCATAAGAATGTGGAGAATTTCCTTCTTTAATAAGCATCAATATGCGATAGTAAGTTGATAGCAAAAAAGTAGACATGCGATTTTTCCAAAAATCAAAAGGAATGTTGTCAAACAAGGGAGGTCGTGTAATAGAATATCCTTCAGTTGTATTACGATTCCCAAAGTTAGCCATGGATCAAAAATTCAAAAAATTTCAAACTTTATTTTTATGAATCCCGCTCTGATACCACTTGAAAGTTTGTTAGGGATGTTAGGCCCTATGAACTAGTCCCGAGGCTAACCAAGAGGGGGGTGAATTGGTATTTTAAAAATTCTTTAAAACCAAGAACAAATATCAAAAACTAAAATCATACCAGAAAAATAAATGCGGAAAATTAAAGTGCGGAAGAAGTAAAAAAAACATAAGGGTTTATAGTGGTTTGGTCAACTTGACCTACGTCCACTCCCTGGAAGCACCCTCCAAGTATTGCACTACCAACGTGACTCTCCTTTAGCCCCCACAGCTAGGCGGAGAAGCCCTTACAAAACACCTCCTTTTTGTCACACCCAGCAAGGCAGAGAACCCAACTCCTTTTGCTTCCTCCTGAAGCAGGCACAGAACCTCGATCAATTGCTGAAGCTTATCTCTCCCAACCCTTCCAAGGATAATAGACTATAGGGAAGAATAAGTGGAACAATGCTTGGAGCAACCCTTGTGAACTCCCTCATAAGCTCTCCCTCATAAGATTCTCTCTCTCTCTCCCCCTCTCTCTCTCTCTCCCCTTTAGGTTTCCTTAGGGCATGACAGCAGCCAAAGATGTTAAAAAATTTTGAACAATAGCTTATAAATAGAAGAGCTTCAAAGGAGCTCAATAATTACAAGTTGCCGACTTTATCGTCTAGGATGATAATAATATCATTCTGTACAATTAGTTCAAAACACAGATGATCAGCCAGAACATCGCCCTGAAGATGATCTGGATGATTGAAAATTGGCTTGATTGCGATCGTCCCGGGCGATTAGTTTAAATCAGAGAAAAACTGTCCAGAGCATCGCCCTGAATTCGAGCTGGCCTATAGTTATCGTCCAAGAGTAACTAAGGGTTTTTAAATATATCATCCTGGCCGATCCTGCGATCGTCCAGGATGATGTGATCGTATCAATCATCTTTAATTTCCAGATCAATTTAGGCATAATTGTGCCATATCGTCCATGCCGATCTCACGGTCGTCCTGGCCGATTTCCAAAAATATAGAATACCTAAATTGATCATGGCGGCTATTTCTTTTTGTATTGAGCATATCGTCCTGGCCGATACAAGTATCGTCTAGGCTGATAAGTTAATTACAGCTGCCTTAACTAGTAAATCCTGATTATAGCTTCTATTTTGAAATTGATCTTCCAGGACGATAATAAGATTGTTCGGGCCGATGTGAGTAAAAACAAAAATTCTAAATCTCTCAAGTGTGTGTGTGTAGGGTTACTTAACATCAGTCACTTCAAATATTTAGAATTGACTAAAGAAAGGGAAAAAGAAAAATACAGACTGACTCAGACCTAGTCTACCCAGTCTTGAGCTGGTTCCAATTTTCGTCCGATCTTTGAGTCTTGTAAAGTCAGTAGAGAAAAGGCAGTCATTTTGTTTGCTATTATCAAAACCATAATTCATGAAACCAAATCTGCAACAAAAGAGAGAGTGCAGGAGAGTGTTTGAGAGAGATTTCTTACAAGTGGAGGGTGAAGGGTTCACAAGGTTACTCAAAAGTAAGGATCTCTTTATATTTTTCATTATCACTCTTCTTTTTTTCTTTTTAGTTGCTCGTGAGAAGATCTATGAAGAAGATTTGATACTCTGCAGACACTTAGAAAGTGTGAACAGAAGATTATACTCTACCGATATTTGGAGAGTGTGAACAGACGATAGTTCTCTGCAACACTTGAAGGGTGAGAAAGGATGACGGTACTCTATCGACACTTGGAGGGTGGGAAAGGATGACGGTTCTCTACGGAGACTTGGAGGGTGAAAAAGGATGATTGTTCTCTGTCGATACTTAGAGGGTGTGAATGGATGAAAGTTCTCTACCGCACTTGGGATTATTGGAAAGAGGAATTGTAAAGGCTTCTCTGCCTTGCTGTGAGTGCTAAAGGAGAGTCACTTTCATAATAGTGCAATGCTTGAATAGGGAATCTTTAGGGAGTGGATGTTGGTCATGTTTGACCGAACTACTATAAATCTTTGTGTCATTTTTAATTTCTGCATTTTATTTTATTTTTTACATTTTGATATTTGTTGTTGAAAAGTTTTTTTCAAAAAGATAAACAAAGTTGAAAATTATTAAAATTAGTTTTCTATTAAAAATCCAAGAATTTTTTTTTAAATTACCAATTCACCCCCCCTCCCTCTTGGTTAGCCTTGGGATGATTACTTAGGTTTAACAACCTATACGGAATCAATAATAATGAAGAGAAATAAGATTAGGAATGATAGAAGGATTGTCAATAATAGGAGTAAAGGTTTTATTAAGATGATTTTGAAAATGATGAATAGCTAAATTAGTAATCTCAGCATCATCTTCAATAATAAAGCCATAAACCCAATTAATTTTATGAAAGTAATTAATAGCATGTTTCTTTTTAACCAATGCATGAAAGTATTTAGTATTAATGTCACCTTTAACCAAATGTTTAACAGCTGCTTTTAGCTTCCAAAAAAAATTCTTCCTGAACTTATAATTTATAAAGCTCATCCTTAGCCTCTTTCAAAAAATAGAAGTTAGTATCAGAAGGAACCAACTGAAATTGGTTCTCATAAGACTTCACCTTATATTCTACAATTAAAATGTTTGAAAAAAGAATTTTTAAAACATTATGGTTCCACCAATTTAATACTTGCTTGAGTCTTTTCAGCTTAAGCCAAAGTCTATTCATACCAAAGATAAGTTATCAAGTCTCACAGGGGCCTGCCAATTATTCTTAACCACATCCAGAAAAGAGTCAAGAAGCAACCACATTTTTTGAAATCTAAATTAAGAAAGAAAACCCCTAGCACTATTCTTAATCTTAATAAGAAGAGGAAAATGTTCATAAAGGGTCTAGCTAAGATGCTCAGCATTAGTAAATTCAAAAGAATTAAGCCAAACATCATTAAATAAAACCTTATCCAACCATTTCCACAAATTGGTAGGGAGAGAACCCCCTATTCATTCAGATGAATTAGTTATAGTATTAAAATCTCCACCAACAAAACAAGGAAGATTACAAATAAAATCTTTCTAGTATAATTAGAAGAGGCAGCATAAACAAATGAAGCACAACATTGGAAACTATAACTTTCAATATTACAATGCAAGACTTGAGTAAAATTACCAATGATATCAACTCTAACAAAATATTTCCAAAAAACCAAAATTTTGTTAGCCACATTCGACTTAACATGTTTAAAACCCAGAAATTTAGCAGTACCAAGTAACTTATCAGCTAAAATAAGATGCTCAAGCTAAATAAGAATAGACACGTTATGAATATGACATAAAATTTTAACTCTAACCTTAGAAGAAGGGCATCCAATACCCCTAACATTTCAAATAATAGCTTTAAAGATAAAAAATAATGATTAATGAGAAGTATGAAAATATGTGTTTCTATGTGATTGTAAAATAACATTCCTTGGTTTTCTACCTCTCTTACCACGACCCTTAGTAAAACTCTGGTCATTCTCATCTCTGGCAAAACATTTAGCCAACATATCCACCCCCTCCGTGTCAGTAAAACAATCACTAAGATAATTATCAGTTGAAGTAAGCTTAGTTTCATTTATCATATATGAATCGCCCCTAGAAAGAGGCAACTCACCTTCCACAAAGAAAACACCATCTTCCACAGTTTTTTCATTATTTGACACTATCTCGATTTGGATAATTTCCAACCTCTCTTGGGGTAAATCATCCTCCAGTATTATAGGCTCAGCTCTTTGAGGAATAAGCTCATTAACCTACTCATTCATAATATGAGATTGATGTTGATTAGAATAGTTAGTGTCAATAGATATAACAACCATATCAGACAAAGTTTGCTTTAGAACACAAAGATTAGATGAAGAAGAAGGCATATTAATGCTATTAGAATTAATATTTAACATTTGTTTCTTCCTTCTTGAGTGATTAGAGAACAATATAGTATCAATTTTGGGATCCACACTTTGATCAATGAGTACTTCAACCCCATTAGAAGAGGTTGGATCAGTCTGAATAATATTAGGTTATAGAATGACCACAACATTACCCTGAGCTTTCTCTTCACTAGTCTCAGCAATATTATGGTTCAAATTAACATTATCATGATCATTCAAAATACCCTCTTTCACCTTGATCTTCTTAGCAATATCTTTCTCCTTCTTAAGATTTGGATGGAGTTTATAACACTCACTCAAACATTGCCCGTGTATCTTATAATGTGATCAAAAGATAGGAAAATATTCAAATTTGACTTTTTGAAATAAACCATTCAATTTAAAACCTAACCATATCTCAATAGGATGCTTTTTGAAATATCTAACTCAATTAAAACACGAGCCATCGACAGATGAGAAACCGATGCCATCACTTGATCCATTTGCAATGGCCTACCGAGAATAGAAGTAAGACCAAAGGGAATTTGTGAATTAAATAAATGAAGCTTCATAGTAGGGAAATAAACCCAAATAGGAGCAATCAAGGACTCCTCAAGGTCATCAAAATCTGGTGTCCATTTAAGGAGTCGCATTTGATAAGCCTGGATGTAGTAAGATCTTCTCAAAAAAATATGGCTATAATCCAATTCCTTGCTCAGTTGAATCGCCACATAACGGGGATCAAGAATACTAGTAAGAAAAGAACTCGTTAACTTTATACTAATAAAAAGCTTGCGAATAATATCAAGATTATGGTGCCTAAGGAGATTATTTCCAGCTAAAGTAAGAGCAAAGGGGGTAGCCAACTGATATACAACCGAATAATCAAACATTATAGAAGGACAACCCTTAAATGAAGTATGAACAAACAGAAGCTAAGAAGAGGCAGAGGAAAAGCCATCAAGCACATCCTTAAAGGAATAGGATTTGCCATTAGAAACCCCAGCTATCAGAGGGAAAGATGACGATGGGATTGTCATCCCCCAAACCAGCAAAAACTGAAAAAAAAATGAAAAAAAAATGTTGAACTAACTCAAAAAATAAGGAAAGATCAAGAACATCAAGATAAAAAGAGGAAAATCCATATATAATTATAATAAATTATAAAAATATCAATAAATGCACATAAACATTTAAATCGTATCAGATCTAAATCAGGACACTATATGTAGTTTAATTATTATATATGCAATCATTACATTAGTGGGTCTCTTTTGGGTTGAGACTAATAAGATTGAATTAACTTACCTTGAACTAGCATTGTTTATATTTAATTGAGTCTTTTTTTTTTAGAAATTTTGGATGTACATTTTGTTCCCCCCTACCTCATATAGAAAAAATAAAAGAATATTAAAAATATTTTTCCCTACTTAATCATAAATATCTTATAAATATTTATTTTATTATTATGTATTTTTCATTTCATAAAGTTCTTGGAAAATGGGAGGTTTAACAGTGTGAAGTTCTTGGAAAATTATTAAAGTGACTTATTGATAATTGAAAGCTCTCTAGTTATTTTGTTGATGGTCATTCTCTTTGATTTTTCTTCATTTATGTTCTTTCTTTTGATGGGCCAACTATAAGTGACCCTTTGTAACATACAAGTGATGAATTCTATCTTCTTTGATTCAATAAAAGATGCATTTGTTATCCTTTACTTGGATGCATTAATGTGTTAATTTTATAATATGCAATTTTTAAATTAAAACATTATCAAGTATTTTACATTAGACATTATTATAATTGCTTTAAAAATCATATAGACACCTCCATTTACTTATCCACACCATCACCATCATTCTCCCACAAATAAACTCAAGCCCTTAGCCAACCATTATAAGAACAAGACTAGCCTTCTTCTTAACCTCATTATCCAAACCAAAACACTTTGAAAGATTTTCAAATACATATGAACAAAATTAGAAACATCCCTCTACCATTTAAATTTTTTTCTAGGACTTGATCTTATCCATACCACACTCCACTAAAGCCTCAAACCATTAAGGTACTCTTGGCCAAAGTTGTATCTAATAGACATAGATTTTATCAAGGACCATAAGTCCCTTTTAAAATTGTTAAAAATATATGAAATCCTCTAAATTTATTTTGGAGTAATTTTCCCAACAATTCCAAGTGATCCCAAGCTCATGAGTTGTGCAATTTGTTTCACCCGAATTTATAAACCTTAAATAAGGCCTTATCAAATTAGGAGAATTCCTTTCTTAGTTGACTCCCCATGGCATAAAAACTTAACTCCACTTCTTTTAAAACTTCCCCAAGGCTTATATAACATTCCTAAAGGCTTTTAAATCCTTCTCAATCTAATTCAAAATATTATTTTTATGTTTGTTTAGAGGTAAAACGAACTCAATAAAAAACATTATTGTGGTGGTTGATGATGGAGCAGACGATAGTGTCGATAGTCGCTAGTTGGTTGAAAAAGATTAAGGCCACAATATTAGATGTTGGTTATGATTAATAGAGGGTGGAAATGATGGCCTACGATGATGGTCATCAATGATAATGGCCTGAGCTAAGAAATTTTGACCACTAGCATTACTAGAAATGGCCAACATAGTATTTGAAAATTAATAAAAATTTTAAATTTACTAAAAAAACAAAGGGTTGAGTTTCAAATACATAAACAATTTTCATTGCATTTCTTTTTCATTAAATCAAACTCTAAACTTTTGAAAACCCCTAAAATGGCTTGCAATACACTAGTAATACAACAAATATAATGTTCCTTATGAAGTTGTGTATTCATAAAATTTTAATAAGTAATTAAAAATTCAATCGACATCACTAATTTTTCTTATGTAAATATTTTGCACGGCATCGCATACTAAGTGATTGTTCAAATGCTTATAGACCATCAAGCCTGAATGATTAGTGTTAGAAATAAAAAAAATGCTACATATTTTCGTGATAAAATTAAATGGCATATGTTGATACTAGATATTCATGTTTAGGAAAAACAAAATATAGCAATTAAGAAAAATAAAATAAATAAAACCTTCTAATAATTATGAATACATTATTACTATAAATTAATATTATAAATATTAGATATATTTTGTAATATTTATATAACTATAAATAGTTTTGATAAGTCTAAAATAAATTCCTATTTGAAATATTAAATACACATTTCAATATTCATATAGCAATAAATAATTTCAATAACTCTCACATCCTTCTACAAACTTGTGATACTATTAAAAGGGGCATCAAGAGTTTATCTATCAAGAAATAAACATACATAAGTGAGTGAGACATCTTAAGTTATGAGTTTTATGGCCTATCAATGCTTATAACATCAACATTTACTATCTCACTAGTAATTTTGATTATATCATTAACATTAACATAGATATCATTGTCCATCATTGCTAATAAGATCTCTATGCTCATTACTGACACCAACATCCACGCATATTGTTCTTATCATCCTCAATAAGGTCAATGCATTTTATTAGTACCAATGTTGATGCAAACTTTAATAACCCTAATTTTCACATGATTTTTTTTTTTTTGAAGGAAAGCAAATAGCTTGCATTAAACTGAAAAAGAAATGCCTAAAGCTATTACAAACAAAGGTCTGATTCGTCCTTCAACAATTTTAAAAAGGAGGAATCATACTATAAGTAAAATCATCCCATAGAAACTCACCGAAAATAGCATAATTGGCACATAAATTTGCCAATTTATTACTCTCCCCTTCAACCAGATTAAAAACTACAAAATTAAATTTACTTAAGAAATGAAGTTTTTCGTTCCACTTACCTCCCAAATCTTGTAAGTATTTGATAATGTTTTGGTTGTCTACTTCAATAAGAAGTTCTTTATGAGATCCCAACCAATCTTTCATGATTTATTTGATGAACTTAATTTCCAAGAGTTCTAGATATGATATATCCTAATGAATACATGTTTTCCCATAAGCTGCAAGAAATCTTCCTTTGAAATCTCTGATTACATCTATAACTCTAGCTTTGTAAGATCTTAATAATGATGCATCTACATTAATCTTGATCCAATCAGGAGGTGGGGGGGTACCAATAATTCAACAGTCTTATTTTCACATGATTAAGGACCAATTAATGCTTCATAAAAGATCCTTATAAATTTCATGCATGCATAAAGTCAATCTGGGAGCATCGTGATGTTCTACTGACGTGTGCAATGGCGTTGTCCTCTCTATATTATGAAATTATGTTCATGACATCATTTTAGCACTATTGTGGTGTATCCTCTACTCTATAGTAATTTGGAGTAATATTTTGGCATGAATAAAAAATTTTATTTTTTAAATATTTTTTCCAATAACCATTTAAATACATAAGTCCCATCCCGTACGCCATTTGATGTTTTCTTTGCGAAAAACGATATGAATGAATGGAGGAGAGTGGAAGAAGAGATAAAAAGGGGAAAGGGAGGAGACAATAAGATATTTTTGGGTGATTTTTTATCATTCTTATAGTTGTGAAAGTTTCTCTAATTATCATAGGTACCCAAATCCTATTTTTATTTTAGATAATTTTGAATTCTAGCTTTCAACTTTCTCAATTTTTTTTAAAATACATTATATTAGAATTTAGTAATTTTTGACCGTGTTACTTTTGATGAAGTGATTAATATAATCACTTTGCAGATTTTGGCAAGATCATATTGAAATTTCCCTGAGTAGGTTTTCATGTGTAGGAGTTTAACTAAATTGATAAGAATGAAAGAACTCATTTAAAAAAATAGAGATTGTTTCTTTGATTCAATTAGGAAAAACATGCGTATGACATTTTTATATGAACATGACATGGAATGCATACTATTCTAAGCATAATGGTAGGAAATGCATATTGATATTATAGTGTTAAAGAGATCTATATATTAACTGATACATGATATTATACATATATAAATACATGATTTATATATTGCGTGAATTATAATTGATAAGATGTAATATATATCAATTAAGTGTACATATAAGAAAGATGAGTTAGTTCAAGACTATGTTAGGATGGCAGTAGCAAGATACTCTACATAAGAGGGTGTGCCAATGGGCTTTCCTTTAAATTGTGAGTTCTTGGTGCAATCCCAATATAAGATATGATAAAGAGTTATAAGTGGACAAGATATATAGATGGGCAAAAGTGACAACTCTTACAAGAAATGACTGAAAAAATAATATGATATAATAAGATACATGAAAACACTATATAATTATTTAGATATCCTAACTTGCATTAAACTTAATATAATATTATAGGCTTACATGACATGATTTTATATGATTATATATGATATGAATATGAAAAAGCTATATAGTACATGAACAAAATATGAAATAATATTGATACAAGTATCAATATATGATACACATATTGACTGATATTGGACATATGATATATGATTTATAACACTAGTACATGATGCATGATACATATATATGACATACTTGATACATGTTACTAAAACATGCCACATATATAATAAAACTTGACATTTATAACAACAGATGCTAATAAACATAAATAGGAGTAGACTTAGAAAAGATAGTCATGACATTAATCAACATTGATAATTGATAGATAAATGATTGCCTTGACTTAATAATTTATATGTTAGTCTTCATGTTTTACTTTCCATGATATATCAAAATAGAACCAAGTCAATAATTTTTTATCCATCATGATTATTCATATTGATTTATTCTATTCTCACTAATCATTACTATTCAAATTGACATAATCATGTTCATATTATTTTATAAGGCATATTGTACTTATATGATTTGAATGATTATATGTATATTATTCTATATTTCTTGCAATGGGTGTAATCGTAGTTCTAGTGACCTACTAGGCTTTTGCTTATGCTTTTGCTTATTATATTTTTTTAAATGATTTCAAGGAAGGGTAAGGGCTCAGTTGAGTGAGGTTGATCATTTTGATGATATATATTTCTTCTTCTTTTTTTTTTTTTAGTAATCATGAAAGTGTACTAAGATAGAATGATTTAAAAGATGAGTATGGCTAATGTATATGATTTTTATGATTATAGAAATCTAAATGTTCATATTTTATTGAAATAAAATAAAAGCTTGCTTCTACTATATTTACTACTTATATATGGATATCTATTAATGGATATATTTTATGATTATAATATTTAAAAGTAAAAAATAATCCAAATTAGATTTTAAGACATGATAGAATGGTATCAGAGTAATGTTGTTAAAGAATTAAATTGTAATAAGAGCCATATAAATTATTTAAGATGGGTAGAAATTGGGTAGTTTTAAGATGCAATTTATTTATATTCCTAACACGCATATGTGTGATACATTGTAATATAGTAAATAAAACTATATTAGTGTGAAATGGACCCAAATAATTAGGATGTGCCTAATGAGTACGTTGCCGTGGCTCTAGCATCATAAAATAACTTGATGTAATTTTCCAGTTTTAGTGCACAACTGATGTGTAATGCATAGAGTAGGTAAGTAGGCTAGGAGTTAAGAAAATGAAGAAGATAAGAATCTATAGATGTTTCATAAGTTGAAGCCCCCAATATTCAATTTAGTTATAAAGCCACAAATAGGAGAGGAATGGCTGCAAAGGATATCATGTAGTGTGCAGGGAGTAGGAAGGTTCTAATGGTCATGTTCAAGTTTGCAAGTCAAGCTAAATGATGGTGGTTAGGATAATAAAGAGAAAAGTTCCAAGTTAAGTAAATTCTTAGATTACAAGGTATTTATAAGTACCTTTAGAGATTAATTCATACTACCATTAGCATGATAATAGATATAAAAGTCATTAATGAGGCTAGAATAAGGGAATAGGATTGTTATGCATATGAAGCTAAGTTTGAAGTATTGGTTAGGTATGCTCCTCAACTAATCAGTAGTGCAGAAGAAAAAATGTTATAGATTTCTAAGAGGCCTTAGCGACAAGAAAATACTTCTAGTGCCTATAAGAATTAAAAAAAATTTAGAGTTGGTGAAAATAGCAAGATTGGTGGAAAATGACTTAGAAATTTTTTACTTTAGACTAGACATGATTAGGAAATGCGTAGTTAAAGAAAGAAGTAAGGGAAGTGGTAGTTAAAAGAATAGAAAGTGTAATGACTATCGAACATCATCTATGGTGTCTATTAGAAGTAACCTAGAGTGTATACATTGTAGGAATAGACATCCATGTTAGTGTTAATTTCTTATGAGTCAATACTTTAAATGTTGACAAGATGGATATAACATTTTAGATTATCCTTTGAGAGGACTTGGAGGAAGACTAGTATATGGAGTAGAATAGTTAAGGCAAGCCTAAAAAAAGAGGACTATATGATCCAAGATGTCTGTTAAGGGTTTTATGAATAGGAAAATATAATAATCGATAAAAAAGCATATGTAGAGATCACCCTACATGATGATAGCTCCTATTCAACAAAGAGAATAAAATTCCAACAATAAGAAGTGAGAGAACTACTTAAGAAGTTCACTTTTATAGTTCTCTATTCTAAGTTAATTTTGTGAAATTTATTAATTTTGATTTATACATATTATATAACATATTATATGATTGATTGGCAAGCATACATGTGTCAATGAATAAATGTTTGATTTGATTAATGTGAATATTAATTTATAGTTCTACATTTTTTATTGGGATTTTATTGTGGAAAATGTCAAGGATGATATTTTCTAGGGAGAGTATAATGTAATAACCCAAATGTTCACATGATTAAAGAACTATAAATGATCCTCATGAAAATTACTTCATACGTAAAAGTTTATATGGGAGCATTGTGGCACTACGCTTGTGATCGTAGCAGTGCTAGCCTCTTTGTATATATAATTCTTCTTATGATAGTGAAATAATGTTATGGCATTGTCTCCTATTCCCTATAGTTATTTTGCAGGCACTACAGTGCTAAAGTCTCAAGCTTTATAATGTTGAATTGTATATTTTATTTATCTTTTAATATATTTTCCCCTAAGTCATTGCTTGCTCACTTAGTTGGGAAACTATGGAGAGAAATAGGGAGAGATAGGAGAGAGAAAGTGAGTTATAAGTTTTTTTTTTTTATTCTTCTCATTATGAAAGTTGCTCTATTTGGGGTATGTTTGTTGAATCCTATTTATTTTTATTGATTTTGAATTATGGATTTTATCTCTCTAAAATTTAGTTAAAATGCATTATATCCCAATTTAGTGAACTTTCACTACGTAATGATGTGAGGCATACGATATGATGAGTTAATAGTGAGTTAATTTGAAACTCTTTAAATTTTAGATATGCTTAGGTTTTCTTTGATATAAAGTTTATAATAACTCAGAAATCTACGCTTGTAGACGTGCCAAATCAAGTAATAAAGTGATAAAACTAGTGTCAAACTCATGAGGAAGTATTCTTTTATATCACAACAAACTCAAACTACTACTACTTACTCCAATTACATGAATTTATCATACTGAAATGAAAAATAAAGTTTTAGAGTTCTTACAATAAAATAAAATAAGTAATTTAAAATGTAGAATATTCAAATATCATATGTCTAGGAATACCAATATTCTATTTTAATATTTATATTTATTTTTGCAATCCTTTATTGAGGCTATTCATTATGCAAGATTTTAACTACACACATGTCCATTGTTTTCTTTAAATGAAGAACGAGAGATATTAAAAATATCATTATTTTTGTTAAAGAACGATAGATTATATTAGTTTTAATATGCACTTTAAATCATTAGCCCAAAATAAGAGATCTAGCCATATATAAAATAAAATAATAAGCAAACTCGTATTAATTAAATTCATAGAATAACAAAGTACAATAGAAGTACTTGATTGAAAAAGTTATTATTGGAGCTGAAAAAAAGTTAATTTATCTTTGGGAGACCTTAATTTATAGAATTTTAGTTTTGAAATTAAACATATCATTATGAATAGTATATTACCTCAGGAGGCAAACATATCATTCTCTAATGGGTCAGGATTACAAAACAACAAGTTCATCTTGATTATCATAGTTAAACTTAGGGAAGAACTATATATAACCTTGGAGGGTCAAAATGATATTTAATCGAGTGTTTGACTATAATAATCTAGATAAGTGATCATTAATTTAATAATCAAAATTATGAGAATAAGACAATATATCTTCCCATTGAAAGAGAATATCACCTTTTAACAATCATTTTAAAATGACGATAATAGTCATCAAATTTGATTTTCACAAATATAATTAACTGATGTTTTAAAAAAATAATTTTTGAAAATTTGATATATATTTTTAAATTTCCTACTAGTGCATGCCCTCATAGTTAGTTACATCATCCGAAACAAAAGTTTCCTAGGAATACTCTCAACTAAAATAAGGGTAGAAATTTAATTTTGTACTTTCAAAGAGTAATATCAAAAGGATGAAGATGGAATTTCAAATGTTAATGAATCAAAATCAAATACTTATTTTTGGGGGTCAAAGGAACAGAAGTAGGAGGTGTTTGAGATTTTGAAACACTTTAGAAATAATATAGACTATCTTAAGTGTTGGGCATAAATATTGGACTAAAAGAGATTTAAATTGAAGTGTAAATTTTATTAGAAAATTGGGATTCAATCTCCAGAGGTTGAGATTTTATAGTATGACCCTAGCGTAAAACCTAAATCTAAATTGGGTATTGAAAATTGTTGTCCTGAATCTAACTAATGTACTACAAATCTAGACTTACCCCATCCTGGGTTAGGAAGCCAGCTAAACACCTAATCACTTAAAATCTATATATTCAATCTTTTATGTAAGAGTGGTAGGGATGCTTATTTAAATTTTGAGGAGTTGGGGCTGACATCTAGAGCTAATCCGAGTTGGCCTTTTGACTTATGTAGGATAAAATGATGCTTGAAATTAAAATGTAATTATTGATTAAGACACTTCTAAATTTGTATCTAATATAATGCATGCTAGTTGACTTCATAAATACTTAAATTAGAATGAAGTAGTTTTAAAAGACTTTGAAATAGATTTTATCCTAGAGATTGCACAACTTCCCCTTGATAGCACTGCACCCTAATAGGTCATGTAGCCTGACAAAACCTACAGGCAGGCAGCAGCCTAACAAGAAAGAGAAAGTTCAAAATAAATACATGAGATCATTGGCGATCCAAACTTACTTCTTAAAATTGTTAGATTTTTGTTGTGAGCTTAAATTTTTTAAATTTAATTAAGGTAGAAAACATTTTATCATTCCCTCACGAGTTTCCAATCGGGCTGTAGGTTAAATCAAAATACAACCTACGATTGGTAAAAATTTAAGAAAAGTAGGAAATCCTAATCATAAGAAGAGTAAACAAATCAATTAAATAAAATTAAATAAATTAAACAGAACATGTTGCAAGTGCCACTTAATATTACAATTTAGAAATTACATAAAGTAAAGCTATTGTGTACCACTAACAACAACCCATAATTTACTTCTAAGACTCAAGTGATATTGAGAATGGGAGTCTTCTGGATCTTCACTTCTTTGTCCTTTTGCGAACTCCTTGGATCTGTTTGGTCTGAATATCTAATTGGAAGAAACTCCCCCTCAGAAAGGATGATTTCTTTTCCCTTTGGATATTTTAAATCATCCAAATTTGGATCTCAAAATAAAAAGGAACTCTCCATTAAGGGATGTTGCTTCCTCTTTGGATTCCAAATTTGATCTATAACATCCTATCTCAAAATAGTTTATAACTCTTTATTACAACTCAAATACAATTAAATTATATTAAATACTAAAGTATAAAATCTTAACTAAAACAACATGTGGGGTTATCCTATGCAATTAACATTTAAATAATCCAAATAGTTAATATTTATTTAAATACTTAAAGCTCAATCACAGCCACACTTGGACATGATCTTTTAATTTAAAGGGAGACTTTATTTTTGAGAAAATTTAATAAGCATTAAATAAAAGTAAACATATTACAAACTACTAAGTGATAGATAACCTATCACAATCCTCCTTTAATAAAGAAAAGAAAGAAGAAGGAACATTATTACATCCAAGGTCATGCCAAAAAAAAATCCCCATCTAAATCCAAGTTAGCACAATAATCATCTAACTTATTACAATTTTTATTAGAAAAATGAAATAAAAGATTATCAAAATCGTTAAAAAAAGTCAAGTCTTCCACTACACCAATATTAGCCTTCGAAGCCACCTTGCCAACTGAGCCTTGCAAGTACTTAATGATATTAATATTATGTCCTTCAACAATGATACCTCAAGCTTCAAACATCCACTTATGAATTACTTTCTTTAAGGATCGAAAAGTCAGTAATTCCAAATATCTACTATCCCAATGAATATATTTAAACCCAAATGAAAGTATAAATCTCCCTTTATGGTCTCTAAAAACACCTCCCACACCAGCCTCCATAGAACCCAATACAGTTGCATCGATATTAACTTTAATCCATTCGGGTGGAGGAGGCTGCAAAAATTGTAAAGACAACATATTTGTTAAATGAAGTATCAAAGACCCTTATATCTCTTACGATATTGATTGAAGTACCATAAGCAATATTCCATCTAACCAAAGGCCAAAGAGATAGACCCCGGCTCTTTAAATTTTTCCAAGTGATAAATTCATTCCTCTTGAAATTATCTTAAAAAAAAATCAAAACCATATTTAGCCAATTAAGATTTATTGAGGATAGAGTTCAGTTTATTAAACAAATTCCAAACAAATTTTTCTTCACTGGTCCAGGAATTGAAATAGCCGAATGAACTCCTCTACCTCCAACATTCAACAATTTGTAGAGTTCACTCAATGCAACATAATGCAAATCATGGTCACCACCATGCTTATTCCAAAGAAAATTTCTACACAACTTAACAATACCTTTTAAGATGCTCATAGGAACTAAAGAATGTGATATAAAGAAAATTGGAACAGACATAATAATAATTTTAATCAATAATAGCCTCACTGCTAACGATATGAATTTGTTTCCCCATATGTTTATTTTACATGCGGTTTTTTCTAGCAAAAAACTGAAATCAGCAAAAGAAATCCTTCTCAAAGAAAATTTAATACTCAAATACCATAGCTCTTTCACCTCCTTATAACCAAACAATTTATAAATAGCTCTTCTATTACTACGGTTCATAGATTTACCAAAGAATATATAAGATTTCTAGATATTGATAATTTGACCAGTCCAACTACAATAATCAGATATAACACTTTTAATATTCTTTAAATACCTGATATTTGCTTCCAAAAATATAAGAATATCATTAGCAAATAGTATATAAGAAATTCTAGAAGTAGAGGGTGCAGTTTTAATCTCCAAATTCCTTCCTTTTTGAAAAAAACCATTAGACAAGAGTTGAGAGCACAAAATGAATAAATATGGTGAAATCGGACAACCTTGTCTAAATCCACTTTTAGCCTCAATCCATTTTGAATTTTTCCATTAATAATAACTGAAAACTTTGAATCTTGTACACACTTCATCAAAAGGTGAGAAAACTTAGGAGGGAATCCAAAGTATTCCAAAAAATTTCTAAGGGTAGCGCAAGCCATACTATCATAAGCTTGCTCCATATCAACTTTAATTGCCACCAATCCCTTATTAGACTTGGAATATCTAAATTTATAAAAGAGCTCTTGAGTAAGAAGTGCTCTTGAGTAAGAAGTAAATGATATGTTAATGTCCTGCCTTTAATGAAAGCTGCTTGCTCATCAGAAATCAAATTACCAATAAAGTTCATCAATCTATTTAATAACATCTTAGCCACGATTTTATAGAATTATAAACAATGACTGATAAGCCAAAAATTTGAAGGAAAACGTTGATTATTAACATTCATAATGAGAACAATAAAAAGTCTCTTCCATTTGGGACACATCTTTCTAGAAGAAAGGAATTGAAGAATAGCATGACATACATCTTTACCAATAACATTCCAATATGCTTTAATAAAAGAATATGAAATATAATCCGCTACAAGAGAAATATTATTACCTAGATTTTTAACAATTTGTTCCACTTCTTCAAAAGAGAAGACAACTTTTAAAAGAGTTAAATCTTTATTACTTAAAACATACAAAGCAGAGGCCAACGTTTCAAAATGCAGCTTCTAAACCTCCATGTATTGATGAAGAAATTAAAGAAGATGTCTTCAATAGCCAATTGATCTTCCTCCAAAAATCCATCAACATTCTTCACTTGGTAAATAAAATGGCCATTCCTTCTCCCATTAGCAAAAGTGTGAAAAATTTTGGAATTTAGATCTCCTTCTTCAATCCACTTCACCTTAGCCCTCTGTCTCCCCCAAGTATTCAAACGAGCTAATGTGGCATTTAATTCATTAATCTTGGATCTAAGCATCAGAAGGATATTTTCAGACAGAAAGTCATTAGCTTCCTCCTGTTGAAGATCAACAATCTCTCTTTCAAAATTTCCTTGAATTCTATTAAGTTTTTCAGCTTAGCTCTGCTCAAAAAAAATAATGCCCTTAGAACTCTATGAAATGTTTTGTTAAGGACGTTCATAGCATCACCTCCTACTGCTTTGTTCAATGATTTAATAACCACTGTAGCTAAAGCAAGATAAGAGGTCCAAACATCCTCGAAATGCAAAAATATATTTTTACAATCCTTCTTATTGAAGATCCTCAAAATAATGGGACAATGATTTAAAGCAATTCTGGCCAAATAACAAATAGATGCCTGATTATCCACTTGCAAAGCTTTAGAATTCAAAAGACATCTATCAAGCCTTTCTAAAATGCATGCACTACCACTTTTATTGTTACCCCAAGTATACTTTGGTCCAACCAACCTCACCTCATGGAAATTATTGGAATTCATGAATGCTTTCATGTCTTGAGGCCCTAATAAGAAAGAGAATTTCTTTCCACATCTCTTCTCCACTTGAGACAAGATGCAATTAAAATCTCCCTCCGCCATAGAAGGGTAATCTACATTAAAATGCCTTTCCAAATAATCCCACAACTTTCTTCTATTATACAAGTTTTTACTACCATAAATAGTAGAGACAATCCAAATAACATTATTAGCCACATTCAACTTCCCAATAACACATTGAGAAGAAGAATCTACCAAAGAAAAGGAAACCAAATCCGACCTCCATAAAACAAAAATACCCCAAGACAACCCTTTAAAAGGAACCAAAAAGAAATCCCAATTGTCACCCAAAACTTTTCCAGCCTCACATCTATCAATAAAAGTTATTTTTGTTTCAACAAAACCAACAAAAAAACATGTCCCAACCTCTAACAAACTCTTTTAAATAAAGAGAGGCTTCCCTTTCAGTGGCCCCTCTACAATTCCAAAAGGCCAAAGAACTCATTTTCCCATTAAGGGGGAAGGACCCCTACTCCTTTTCTTATTAAAACATTCCTTCTTTTTATGCCTTATCGAGGAATTTTAAGGACCAAGGAACCTAAGTTCCTTATAAAGTTTTTGCTTGATAACTCCTAATCCACCATACCCCACAACGTCAACAACATCATCCTTGATATCAACACCATTCACCTCATCCATAGGACCAACCAACTCCTTCAGATTTTTATTAAAAATAAATAAATTTACCGCTTCACCTTCTTCTACCACATGTTTATTTGCCTCCATCAAATCAGATGCCCCAAGATTCTCAGAAGGAGATTCCAATACTTTAAACATATTTTCATCATATGAGATAATTAAAGAAGAAGTAGAAATACCCTTACCATAAACAATAGATAATTCCAAATCCGTTCCATTAGAAATTATACTAACATGAGCTGCATCTTTTAAAGTAGAAATATCCTTCAGTGCAGTTTGATTCAGTTGATGCTCTTCAATGATCTTAAGAATTTCAACACCATTGGGTACTAACAAATCACCCTGAACCTTATCAGAATCAGAGGTCTTCAAATCTACCATCCTTCCATGAACACCCACAGCTAACTTAGCTAAAAATAACCTTCTTCTGATTTACAGTAACACCCTTCTACCTCCTTCTATTATTCAAAAACATCCAAGGTACATAAGATGAACCATTATTTTGATTCAAAGAAGAAACCTTCTTAGCATTATCTTTATGTACATCATGATTTATCACACTACCTCCAACATCTTCCTTCTTATCTTTGGTATAATCATCAATCATATTACCAATTTTCTTACATTTGAAATAAAAAAGATGAGATTTTTCTCATACTCCACTTTTTGAAAAAAAAAAAAAGGCCCTCAGTTACTTCTACCCATACACCCAAAGGAAGTTGTGTTGTAAATCTAGATTTAGATATTATAATTTTGATAATAGAAAATATTTATAACACTTTTGTTTTTCTACGACTGCCTTGCCTACTAACATTTCAGGTCCACAAGGTCAATTACTAATCAAGCCAGCTCAAGATTAGGTAGACTAGGAGTGAGTCAGTCTATAAATGCACATCAAGAGTTTTTACCATTTCTTGAGTCAATTGTATCAAAGTTGGTCCTGATGCTTAGTAATCTTGCACACACACAATTAGGAAAAAATTCTATTTATTTTTAAAGTTTTCTATTTTTTTTATCATATGTTTCGGGATGATCTCAAATCAACATATACGATCAGTTAAAAATGAAAACCCTAATTAGGGCATCCTGGTAAAGGTTGTCACAAATAAGCAAATCATCTTGGATGATATTTACATCATTTCAGATGATAGGCTAAAATCAGAAAGAATTAGTCGCTAGATCTTTTTAGGCATATTTTATTCTTGGACATCATCCAGGACATTATCCTAAATGATGTATTATAATTATGCCTAAATTAGTGTGGTAATTAGGAAAGCAATTAAGGTTTGATTGCTTGATCATATCATTTTGGATGATCGCAAGATCATCCATGACAATCAGTTAAATAAACCTTAGTTTCTTTCTAGACGACCATTACAATATTCTAGATGATGTGTATTGATTTGTACTAATCGTCCGGCATGATCCTAAATTTTTATGACAATTAATTATTTTTTCATCATCTAAAGATGCAATCAGGGTGATGTTCTGGATGATATTTAATGTTTTGAACTAATCATCATTGATGATTGTGAAATCATCCTGGATGATCAATTTATTTTTCCATCGTACATCCATGTAATCAGGGTAATGTTTTGGATGATACTCAATTTTTTTTATCTAAATGTACATAATGATGTCATATTATCTTGGATGATTAGAACAAACAAGTCCTTTAATCGTGTAGACTCTCCTAAATTATCCTAGCTGATTGAGCTGAATTTGTACTTATCATACAGGATGATCCATTGATTATCCTAGACGATTATATAAGTTTGTTGTAACTAAGAAGAAATTCAAAACTCTTTTATATAAGACCTCTTGTTTATCCAAGATTACATCTTTTGTTGCTTTCTTGACCTTAGAGAGCCAAGTGGAGAGGGAGAGCAAGGGCGAGAGAAAGAGGATCTAGTGAAGGGGAGTTTGTGAGGGGTTTCACAAAGGTTGCTCCAAGCAAGTTTCCAAGTCATCTTCTCCAGTCAGCATCCCTGGTTCCTTGGAGGTTTGAGAAAGGTCTACTTCAGTAATTAATTAAGGTTCTCTGTCTGCTTTAGGAGGAAGTGAATGGAGTTGGGTTCTCTGTCTGCTTCAGGAGGAAATAAAAGGAGTTGGGTTCTCTGCCTCACTGGTGTCGGTGAAAAGGAGGTTTATACAAGCTTCTTTGCCTTATTATGGGAGCAAAAAGATTGTCACTGAGTTTATATATACTACAAGAAAATTGGTAATTAGCGACCAACAAAATTGGTCGCTAAAAATGTTAATTTGGACGCTATAGCAAATAGCGACAAAAAATTTTTAGGTCGCTGATTTGTCGCTGTAGCCTCGTCGCTGAGGCTTTTAGCGACCAAAAATTTTTTTTTGTTGCTAAATTAGCGACCACTAATTAGTATTGGTCGCTGAAATGATACATTTTAGCGACCAATTTTTTTGACGCTAATGATTAATTATTTGGATGCTATTTGATATTTAAATTATTAATTTTATTTATCACATTTGTTAATAGCGACCAAAATAAAAGTTGGTCGCAAAAAAAGATCAACCAAGTAAATCACAAGCCCATTTGATTTCATGAATTGTGATTATTAATGCATATCAATTTTGGTCATATTTAGTAAAATTTATTTATTATTCAATTATTATACCTTTGCTAAAAGATTTAAGATTAATCAATCAATCCTTGATATTATCACATCTAATTACCTCTCATTAATTAGACATATAAAATACATATTAAAGAAAAAAAGCACTAATTTTATTACATTGAGGTAACAAAAATAACAATTTCTGAATAAAAAAAATATTCATTCTTCAATATAGTAAATAAGGATTAGCCAGAAGAAAATGAAAATTGCATTCATTCATATACTTTTAAAAATAGATTCATCAATTAAAAATACAAAATATAATCTCTGAAATCTCATTCCTAAAATGTTAATGTTCACAAAATAATCAGCTATAACTTCTATAGCTGAACATTGCGAAGGTCATCGGGTATGAAAGTTGTCACAATAACAGCTTGTCCAGTCAAATCAAGCAATTCAAGATTTCTGTAACATGCTATTATTGAGGCAAATGCAATGGATGAGGTTGCCTTTTCAATTCTTCTTGCCATCCTGATGGTGATCCTGCATGCACGAGTAGGGGGAATTTGGATGTACAAGAGATACTGAAATTGGAGACTCGCGCGAACTAGGCACACAACTTACTGTCTTCGGATTAAACATGGTCTCCAGGTAGCTTACACCAGGAGACTGGATTTCATTTCTAGGCGATACTGGTATCTCACAGCTCTTGGGATGCTCCAAAATTGGACCGCAGGAGAAGCGACACCTATCAATTGTTGACAGATTTTTCATTCTTCCCATGTTTATGGTGTTCGATAACCTGGAGAAGCAAGGATGGGACGAAAACAAAAATCAAAGCAAGACCAATTATATAAAAGTTTTTCACGTTTTCATAGGAGACCTAAACTGCTGCAAATACGCTTAATGAAGTATAAGGTTGAGATACCCACTTGAAGTATGAGCCAATAAAAGAATCATTTTGCTCCTTGGTCGGTACAGAAACAACAACATAAAGATGCCTGAACTGTCTTTTCAGAGTCGTAACCCTGCATTGTTAGAATACTGTTAATGGAACACTTTGAATGAACCTAAACAAAGGTAGCTATGATCAACTTGCTAAAGACAGAAGAGGAATAATCACAATCCCAATTTGTAATGAATATGAAAGCAACAGATGTTCCTCCGTTGTTGAATATAAAATCCTACATGGCATCCATTATTTTGAGTGGTGAAGTTGAGATCATGATAATAACATACTCGAAGGACATGGAAACAATAGAAGAAGTATCAATGAAGGTATTTAGAAGGTTTGTATAGTATGTCCCTGTTTAAGAACAAGATTGCATATTTCCAGGATAAAGAGAAAAATGGTATCAAGAGAACGCTCTTCAAGCTCACAAATGTGATAACCAGAGGCACCAGGAATGAACACAAAAGGAAAAGCATACTTCTATCGTACAACAAAATTAAAAGAGAACAACTCCCAAGGCAAATAAAACCATTTGAGTAAAAGAAAAGGAAAATGGAATTGTAGGAGATACCAGTATCGCCTAGAAATGATTTAAGTACAGAAAATAATCCAACCCCATTCAAAGAAAAGAGACGCTATACATCGCAAAACAACAAAGATCACCTAGTGAAAGAAATGACCAATTATTTTGGATTTTACCCAATATCAACTTCCTCAAAAGAACTTATTAATTAATGCTAACAAATACTAAATCAAAACTTGCAACAAAAATAGCATTTGTAGTAGTTGAAGTGCCTTCTGTAAAGATAAAGAAAATATGGGGAAAAAAAACATAGTTGTAAACTAGCAAGCTAATCATTTATCAGAGTATTGAACAAAAAGCAAACAAAAGCTCCTCTTTTCCGGCTGATTTTTTTTAAAATTTTTTTTATGATGAGCGGTAAATGGCTGCTTTCCGGATGATTAGACAAAACAAGTCACTTTTAAGGGCTGCAGGTTTTCAGATTTAACATATCTAACTACATATATATAGATCCAGTTCTAAATGAATCAAAATAAACAAACAAATTTACCAAACTAAGCAAATTATCCTTATATATTACCTGCTGCAATGCGGGCTAAATCGCTGCTCTTGGCCACCAACCAACACAATAGGAGTCTTAGAGTGTTCTTCACAGACCTTGTGCCGCCTGTGATACTCCCTGCAGTGGCTGAGATCATTTCTGCATCCATCAACTTCCTCAAAAGAACTTATTAATTAATGCCAACAAATACTAAATCAAAACTTGCAACAAAAATAGCATTTGTAGTAGTTGAAGTGCCTTCTGTAAAGATAAAGAAAATATGGGGAAAAAAAAACATAGTTGTAAACTAGCAAGCTAATCATTTATCAGAGTATTGAACAAAAAGCAAACAAAAGCTCCTCTTTTCCGGCTGATTTTTTTTTAAATTTTTTTTATGATGAGCGGTAAATGGCTGCTTTCCGGATGATTAGACAAAACAAGTCACTTTTAAGGGCTGCAGGTTTTCAGATTTAACATATCTAACTACATATATATAGATCCAGTTCTAAATGAATCAAAATAAACAAACAAATTTACCAAACTAAGCAAATTATCCTTATATATTACCTGCTGCAATGCGGGCTAAATCGCTGCTCTTGGCCACCAACCAACACAATAGGAGTCTTAGAGTGTTCTTCACAGACCTTGTGCCGCCTGTGATACTCCCTGCAGTGGCTGAGATCATTTCTGCATCCATCAACTTCCTCAAAAGAACTTATTAATTAATGCTAACAAATACTAAATCAAAACTTGCAACAAAAATAGCCTTTGTAGTAGTTGAAGTGCCTTCTGTAAAGATAAAGAAAATATGGGGAAAAAAAAACATAGTTGTAAACTAGCAAGCTAATCATTTATCAGAGTATTGAACAAAAAGCAAACAAAAGCTCCTCTTTTCCGGCTGATTTTTTTTTAAATTTTTTTTATGATGAGCGGTAAATGGCTGCTTTCCGGATGATTAGACAAAACAAGTCACTTTTAAGGGCTGCAGGTTTTCAGATTTAACATATCTAACTTCATATATATAGATCCAGTTCTAAATGAATCAAAATAAATAAACAAATTTACCAAACTAAGCAAATTATCCTTATATATTACCTGCTGCAATGCGGTCTAAATCGCTGCTCTTGGCCACCAACCAACACAATAGGAGTCTTAGAGTGTTCTTCACAGACCTTGTGCCGCCTGTGATACTCCCTGCAGTGGCTGAGATCATTTCTGCATCCATCAACGAGGCATGAAACGTTCTGACTGCCACCGCTCAGCACACGAGGCCTCTTCAACTGCCCGCCCGCCGGCACTGTCGCAGACAACTTCATCGGCATTGCGAAAGGTCGCCTCTGCTCTTTCCACTTATCAGCCACTCTAAAATCCCCCAAACCCCCAAGCTTGAGATCAACGGAGCAGTCAAGGCCTCCTGTTCTGCTCCCACTTGAGCTCACCACCGAGCTTAAGTTATCCTCGCCAGTATTTTGCTCCAGTTGTCAAATTTGTCGCATTGATGCAAAAGAAAACAAGAGCATTGGTATGCATGAAAACAACATACAAGCAAAATTTCATTAAAGACAAATGGTGATTAAGTATGCATCATCAACAGGTCTGTAATTGTTTCATTAGGAAATATAATGGAACGAAACATAAGAATATGGAAATAAAAAACAAAACAGAATTTTATAGATGAGATTCAATTCATTCATTACAAGAAGAAGCATCGGTTATACCAGGACAATCTAAATTTAAGCAAGAATATCCTGATTCTTCATCAAACCATATGGACACCTAAGGCCTTTTTTTTTCTTTCAAGGGTCTGAATCTTGGATACTTTAATTTATAGATGAAAAACAATACCACCTAACCAAAGTTACAGCAAAACATAAACTATAAAGTGCGTGTACATATGGAATCCTTGCGAAAGAAAAAGAAAAATGATTAGATTCTAAACTGCTGATCTCCCTTCATATAATACCATTATTTATGAAGCTTAATCTGAACAACAAGTCAATAATGTAGATTTTAATATCATGAGAAAATAGAAATGAGATGGGGTTCTGATACATGTCAAAATAACTTAGCTCCAAAATATAGAAGGATAAGTAGCTTAGCTTGTTTTTATTATTTATCCTACTAAGATAATTGGTTGCACCTAAGAAAATTCTGCAGGGATGGACGAAAAGCTAGTAAGGTTATCAAAACTAGGAATAGAAGAATTATACTTACAAAGTTGGCATCAAAACTTGTAAGCAGTTAAAGAATCCACATCTTCAAACACACAAGAACAAAGAGAAAACATATATTGTTGTAAAATAATTAAAGAATTTTACATATCACAATAGTCATATTTATAACCCAAAAATTAAAAACTAAATAATTTCTCTTAATCACACAAGTCAAAGACTCACAGTACAAGTTTAAATTTAGGAAACTTGGATTTTAGCAAGAACAAGAAGTTCTCAATCATAGATTAAATTAAAACAAGAAATTTCTATGTCAAAATTATGTTCCTAACAACGTTCAAATTGCTACTACGGGAATATATTACAAATAGAGAAAACAACCATGTGTTAAAAGAAGGAAATTGATATAATAAAATAAGGTAGTTCAAGAGCCAAATTGAAAGTGAATTATTAACATTATAGTTTCAAAAACTAAACATAAATCAAATCTCTAATCATCAATTTCTTCATTTGAGAAGCCTGGACCTACAAAAAGAAATTTATAATATTAGTTAAAAAAAAATTTCAATTTTATTAAGTCAACCTTAATGTGCATATTCTAAATACTTACCATCATCATTAGGGGGTTGCATGCCCATTTTTTCTGCTATCATTTTTAACCAATCTATAGCTTTTTGTTGAGATTTAATGATCTTACTCTGTTCCTCATATTTCTCTTGTATAACTTTTAAATTGGTTTCAAGCTCGATCTCTCTCTCGGACGATGCATTTGATCTGACAATTTTAGTTTTCTTTATCGGCTTTGGCCCATAACCAAGGCCACGAACATATGACGATGTTTCACCTAAAACTTCAGCACAAATGATTGTCTCATCAACTATTCCTCCATCGTCAATAATTTTCTCACGAATTTCCATCATCTTGTCCTGTATGTTTTAAGAAAAATCAACACAAAAAAAAGATAAAATATTACTAATAAATCTATTCAAAAAAAATAAATTTATACTAACATATTTTGCCTGACACTCTTCAGAAACCCATTTCTTTTCTTTGTCTGTAAACTCCTCCTTGTATAGCTCAATCCTGCTTAATTTCTACACCATAACAAAATATATATCACAAATTAATAGTTTTCAAAATTTAAACAACTAAAAAATTATAGATACCTGGTCATATAAATGAGCTACAAGGGACTTTGTGCCCATTCGGTGAATGGCCTTCAACATCGAACGATTTCGACAGTTTGATTCCGATTTTTTCTGTATAAAAAAAAAATTATTAAACATAATATAACAAAAAAAAGTAGCGAGAAAATTTAATCTTCATATGCTTGAAATTTAAACATTTTAACATGGATGTCTTTTTTATATATGTTTATCTCATTTTTGTTAAATTATCTTTAATACTCATTTGTTTCGTCACAAAATCTTTACATAATAAGAAGTTTCATCAATCACTAATAACAATATAAGAAAATTAGCAAACCTATAATTTTTTTTTAAAAATTAAAGACAAACCTTAAAGGTTTCTGAGTCAAAAAAATTACATAACCAAATCCAATCATCTGGTCTCTCGATAAGTTCTTTGTAAGGCTTTTGTCTTGCTAACATTCCACCTCCATGTTTTTTATAATGTACATAAGCCTTTGAGCGAAAATCAGAAAATCTCTTGCTCATCGTGTGCATCACACAATCCTTTACATGTGATTCTTCAATGGACAAATTAATCTTTACCTACAAAATTTTGTGAAAGCAACGTTAAATTGTTTGAAATCTTTATTTAAACATGTATATACTAGAGTTCGTAAATATGGTGAATCTACAGCCAATGCACTGTATTGAATTAGACTTTTTACTAATTATATTTTTAGCACAAATATCAGATAAATAAGCATAATAGAACCGACAGACTAATCTACTTTGCAATCTGGAGATAATTAGTACACAAAACTAAACTAATCTTTGTTTTCTCTTACAGACCAAAGGGGCCCATAGGAAAGATATTCACTTTTCTGAGAGATCGCCCTTTGAGAGAATATTCAAGGCTTATCATACTCCTATCTAGGTAAGGATCCCATTGTATAAGTCAAATAAATGAGCTCTACTTCAATTGCACAATACAGCAAGTTAGAACAACAAAAGGATCAACATCTATCCAATTTGCTGGACAATATGTTCTGAGTGGGATGGATATTAATATCATTGTGACAAGGGAGAAATGGTATTAAGTTTAATGAAATTTTAGGAGATTAATGTCTTTCCATCACATCTATTCCGTGCATTTTTTGTTACTAGCTATCAAGGACCCTATGTATACAGGTTTTCAGAGTAGATATTTCAAGCAAATTAGATGGAACATTTGAAAGTAACACTGATATCTGATTGATGCCCAACCATAATGCAATTACTGGAACCACCGCAAGATTTGAATTGGAACAGCCATTGCTCCAAACAAAGCCTAAAATGTTTAGCTTCCACAAAGGTCCAAAAAGTAAAGCAATGGAGTAAAACAGCCCGACTTCACAAAATTTTCACTTGTAATTGAAACTGAAAATGTAATATAAATAGCCGAAAAATCATGATTTAAATTCAGACAGAATATAAAGTTCATTTGAAAACATTTCAATGTTGACACAAGTTTTTAAATCACCAAAAAATTCTTACATTCACTCTTCTGCAATAAGGCACAAACTAACAAAGTATTTATTTAACAAAAGAATGAAGAGGACGATAAAAAAGCAGAAAAACAAGAAATCTATGCAAACCAAAAGAATTATGTTTAAGCAGAATGTGCAATAACAATTCATGAAATCTACAATAAAATGTAGAAATATGTAATCTCTGGGTGAATAAGAATGCAAAGAGTTTCTTCTATACAAAGACTTATGTTTGGAGAAACTAAAGAGACAGTAATGGAATAAATAAATTGTTATTGCAATCACTGACTGACGAATGTGCAATAACACTGATATACATAAAAATATCTTTGTTATCAATAGGCAGGTGTTAGATTACAAATATAATTAACCAAGCAAACATAGGAAATAAAAACTTCTATGCCGAAAGTAACAAAAGGTAAAGCATAAAGATAAATGATATTCATAAACGGAATTGAATTTTATATCATAAAAACCTAAAATAATCGTTAAAGTTCTTACCATCAATTTTTTTAAAAGTATTTCTTTATCATCATCACTCACTTGATCCCATCTTTCGACTTGCATGGGTGCAAAGTTTCTAATTATAATACCCGCTTCTCTAGACAACTTAGAGTGATGCCCTCCAACTGGCCTATTCAAGCCCTCTGGAATGATTATTGATACCTTACCTTTTGTTTTGTAATGCTCCTCTAATGCTACACCTCTATTGGGACCCCTTTTTTTATTAGAACTTGAAGCTGAAAAAAAAAATAAAAGTAAATAAGAAAGTCATTTATATTTATTATAATTATTAAATTTGAAGAAGCCATAAGTAATAATACCAATGATAGTTATTTCTGTCTCTGATGCTGATGGATGAAGTAAACTTGTCCTATCAGCAATTGGAGATGCTTCTCCTATAAGCAAACCTCCTTCAATTGATACATGCAAACAATTAAGAGTAAGAGCAAGTAATGTACAAAAGAAATTTTATTTATCAAAGGATAATATTCAAGCCCGAAAGAGAAAAAAAATATTAAAAAGAATTTTACCTAATAAGATAAAAAAATACTAACTTACCATTATTAGCAGTAGATACAACATGTGAAGCATTATTTTTTAATGAAGACTCCACATTATTACTAGTTGATGGTGCAAACAAATGTGAGTAATTTGCAATTATTCGAGAGCTTATCCGTTTTCCTGGAGCCATGACTTAATAAACTGCAAAATGAAACAACAAAAACAAAAAATTATTAAAAAACAAATATATCAAGTTATTATAATATATAAAACAAATAAGTCATAAAGAACAACCTAGTCTTTATCACTATCAATGTTGATATGCACATCAACATCATCTTCACTAAAATATTCAGTTAATGTTGCATCATATTCCTCTTCTTCATCTTCATCACATATAAAATCAGTAGTCTCAGTTGGTTGTGAATGCACATTTTGTACAGATTCCAAAATTTGTGGCTCTACATCTTCTCTATGTAAGGGACCAATCTCACCAAAATCATCTTGGAAGTTTATATCATTTTGCTCATCTTCTTGATATGTTGTATTTTCAGTTTGTTGATCAGTGTTAAGTTGATCTTCATTCAAGTAATTCATGAGGGTGGGATCAAATAAATGTCTATGTTGCACTTTTTGTACAACATGCCAATCACCTCTTAACTTTGTATCTTGAACATAAAAAACTTGAGTAACTTGACCTGCTAATACGTACGGATCATTATCATACCAAGTTTTACTTATATTTATAGATGTGAAATCATCATCAATTATAATGGTCTTTTTATGCTCAAGATTAAACCATTTGCACTTGAACAATACTACATGATTTCCATCAATATAGCTCAAATCAACAACATCAGTTAAAATTCCGTAGAAATCAATACTTTCATCTTTATGAGAACCCTGAACTGATACGCCACTATTCTGGGTTACCCTCCGAATATCACGTTGGTTGACTAGAAACTTAATTCCATTAACAATGCACCCTGAATATACATTAACACGAATATCTGGACCCATTGCTAAAGAATAAAGATCTTCTTTACCTTCAAGTGATCCATGAAGTTTCAAGTTCTTCATCTAAGCAAGAAAATAATCCAATTTTGTAAAATTTTGAACATTAGGAAAAAAATTATAAATATAAATAGTAAACAAAATTTAGAAATTGAGTATCTCACTCTTTGTTCAAACCATAATGGAAAATGTTCTTTTTGCTTTGTTGCCACATCTTGAATAAATGAATCTTCTTTTCTAAGCTCATTCTCATGTTCACTGACACACAATTTTTATAAAATTAAATTGCAGATAACATTATTTGTAAATAAAATTAATATCATCAGTATTTAAGTTAATTACGTACCAAAGGTATGACTTTAGCTCTTCACAATTGTTAAGAACATACCATCGAACTAAATTGTACTCACTCCAAGATAATGTAGTGAAGAGTGGTTGACCAAAAGGATGAATCCTTCTAGAGAAAATTGAAAGTTGATTTTCATGCAAATGAACCTCATCATTAGATTCTTCATCTTGATTATTTCTACTCTTCATTCCACGGAGGTATCTAGAACAAAATGTTAATGCCTCATTAACAACATAAGCTTCTGCAATTGATCCTTCAGGGCGAGCTTTGTTCCTAACATTCCCTTTATAAACACTTAGATTTCTAGCATATAAAAAAATTAATCAAAATTTGTGCAAATAATCAATAAAAATATATAAAAAGTAAAAGTTATTAGCACAAGAAGTAACCTTTCAATTGGATACATCCACCTATATTGAACAGGTCCAGCAAGCCTAGCCTCACGCGGCAAATGAATAACCAAGTGAACCATTATGTCAAAGAAAGCAGGTGGAAATATCATTTCAAACCGACAAATTGTATTGATGATCATATCTTCTAACTTCTCCAAGACATCCAATCTCAATGTCTTAGCACATAGTATCCTAAAAAATCTTGACAAATCACTTAAAGCATCATGCACATCCTTATTTAAACATCCACGTAATCCTAAAGGAAGGATTCGTTGTAACAGAACATGGCAATCATGACTTTTTAATCCCATAAGTTTACCATTTCGAATATGTACTGACCTATATATATTTGCTGCATATCCATCTGGAAACTTTACTGATCTAACAAAATTGAGAAACCCTTCTATCTCTTTTGGAGATAGTGTGTAAGAGGCTGGAGGTTTAAAATACTTCTCACCTTGTTTTTGCAAATGTAGCTCATGTCTTATGCCCATATCTTGTAAATCCAAACGAGCTTTCTCTGTATCTTTTGTCTTTCCTTCTATATTTAATAAGGTCCCCAAAATGCTATCACAAATATTCTTTTCAATGTGCATTACATCAAGATTATGGCGTAAGGCGAGACTTGTCCAATAAGGCAACTCAAAGAATACACTTTTTTTTGTCCAGGTTGATTCATGAAGGTTACGTTTTCTTTTTCTGCAGCTAGGATGCTTTCCAAACTTCAAATCCTTTAATGATTCCATTTTTGATAAAATTTCATCTCCTGATAAAACTTGAGGTCTCACCCCAACTTCATGCTTACCATTAAACTTCCAACTTTTTCTCCATTTGTGCCCTTTAGGCAAGAAGCGCCTGTGACCCATGTAACAAATTTTATTTCGCAAATATTGTGAAGAAGTGTCACTGTCACATATTGGGCAAGCTTTGTAACCATGTACTTTATGACCCGACAATATACCATAAGCTGGAAAATCATTTATAGTCCATAAAAGAGCAGCATGCATTTGAAAGGTATTCTTACTTACAGAATCATAAGTTTTGATACCATTCACCCATAAGTCATTTAATTCTTCTATAAGGGGCTTTAAATATACATCTATTTCTTTCCCAGGAGCGACTGGACCAGGAATTAATAGTGTCATAAACATAAACTCAGAAGACATACAATTCCAAGGAGGTAAATTATATGGTATAAGAATGACGGGCCACATGCTATAAGAAGTGTTCATATTACCAAAAGGATTGAATCCATCTGAAGCTAATGCAAGGCGTACATTACGAGAATCTTCTGCAAACCAAGGAAAGTTAATATCAAAATCCTTCCAAACTTTAGAATCAACTGGATGTCTTAATATATTTTCATCCCCAAACTGATTTTTCTTATGCCACCTCATTTCATGAGCAGTTTTCCTTGACATATATAACCGTTGTAATCGAGATGTAATGGGAAAATAACGTAGAATTTTATGAGGAATTTTCTTTCCTTTTCCATCATTAACTTTCCATCTTGATTCCTTACACTCGGGACATTCTTCTTTAGCCTCATAATCTTTCCAAAATAAAGCACAATCATTTTTACAAGCATGAATCTTTTCACATCCCAATCCAAGGTCTGATAGAATCTTTCTTGATTCATAATATGAAGACAGAAGTGTTTCACCCTTTGGCAAGATAGATTTTATGAATTCAAGAATCATGTTGAATGATTTATTTGTCCAACGATTAAGAACTTTAATGTGTAATAACTTTACAAGAGCAGACAACATAGATAAATCTGAACCAGGGTATAAATCACATTGTGCATCCTTCAGTAATCTATCAAATATAACTGTTTTATCTTTGTTGATAATATTATCATATTCCTCATCTGGTGAATTGTTGGGAGTAGAGTTCATGAAAGTTCCCCTATGTATATCCTCCAAGATTTCTTGAATCTCATCAACCTCTTCATTTGTATTATTAAGATCATTCACATCTCTTCTGCCTAAATCTGCATCACTGAAAGCTTGAGATGTTTCCCCATGACATGTCCACTCAATGTATGATGTTTGCATTCCATTAATAAGTAAATGATTTTCTACGACACTATAAGTCTGAAAAAAAACATTTGCGCAGTATCGACATGGGCACCGAATCTTCTCCTTTTGAGGATTATTTTCATGCGCAAATTTAATAAATGCAGTGACTCCATCCTTATATTGTCGCAAACGTCTATCATTGAGATTAATCCAACTTTTATCCATTGCTTTTGCCTGACAAAATTATGAAGAAAAAATAATTATTACATGACTAATCTTACACCTCTTTTCAAAAATTATTTAAATTTTGGTAAATATTCATAAATAATATGCTTCAAATCATTTCTCATTTGATTTTTTTTTGTGTGAAGACAATAGAAAATTCATTGTTAATGGAAAGACATAAAGTTTGAAAAAAAAATAAAAGTGCATTTCCATGAATGCTGATAATCTATGTATTGCATATAAAATTTGGATGATGTTGTTTGAATATATGGCATAAAATCGTCAAGAACTAAACTAAGTATGACATTTTGTAGTTCTAAAGAAAACTCTAAATGTACAACAACAACAACTTTATCCCACCATGTGGGATCGGCTACACAAATCCTTCTTCTCCATTGTGCTCTGTTAAAAGTTAAATTCTCATTCAAATCTAATAAAGAAATGTCATTTCTAATATTTTCTAACCAAGTCTTTTAAGTCTACCTCTACCCTTCTTAACATAAGTCAAATCTAATACTTTAGCATCTAATGGATGACATACATTTGGCTCACACATTCTCTCATGATGCAATCTCATATATCCAACATAACTCATAAATACAAACAATCTTTTTAATTCTAGAATAAGAGACACAATCATCTATAGGATTAGTTGTTTTTAACAATCTTATAAATTGATTGAAAAATTCATGTAGCATATTAAAATCAACTTTGATATTGGGCATTCTTATTGTAATAGATAAGTGATTAGTGCAACCATGCCATAACACTTGTAATAAATCATAAAATCATTAAGCCTCACAATTAAAATATAAAAACATAGAGTTAAATAAATTGCATACATATATCAAAATAATTTTAATGTGAAACATGCATATTCAAACTAAATAATTGTTAGATCTAGGGATGGGATCAACAAGAACATATCTGATATGCAACATGCTCATGTGCATGCAAAAATAAGCTACTTCCAACCTAGAGGCACAAACTTCAGATATATAAATATGCACATATTCAAACATATTTTCTTTTTATTAGCATACTCGATCATCTACAAAATAATAAATTTGATGATATCAAGAATTTAATATTAGAGCTAGGATTATGTATGAATATGCTTAGATTTCAAGATCATTTGCCACAAAAAAATTGAAAACTCAAGCATCCATATATTCAGAAAGCCAATGAATTTTCATCATTTTGATTATCAGTATATCTCTTGCACTCAAATAAGGATTGAAAATTTAAACCTTACAATTCAATGCTCAGATTATGGATTCAGGGGACAAGTAAAGATAGTCCCATGTCCATCATATTAAGTTCACCACTCATAGATAGAGATGGTTTTCCCACCAAAAAAAAAGCATACATCATAAAATGGTTTCCTTCACAAATAAATGCATCAACAACAACATTAAAATTTGAATAGAAGATTTCATTTCCAGGATACAATTTCCCGACCACTGATGGACCGAGATATCATTGAACATATGGTTTTTAGTTGAATAAGCTCGACCAAAGTACCAAAAAATCAAGATCAGTAACTGATATAAATAATAGATCAAATAAAGGGCATTCAATACAAAAAAATAAATAAACACTTAGCAAGATTGCTTCCTCAACATTTTTTATAGCCATTGCACACTTGAAAGCTTAATAGGTATGTGGCATCAGGCTAATTCATTCAACCTCCATACAAGAAACATGAAATTTATCAAGAAACAAGAGAATTACAAATAGAAAAAAAAAATCATATTTTAAACAAAATGCATTTGCAATGAATGCATAAATTATCTGCATAAATGTGATTTCTAGGCATAATTCATATAAGATATCACACAAGATCAATAACAGAATGAGACCCTCAACTCTTGAATGCAGCTGAAAATAATACGAATGAACAACGCAAAAAGAGAAGTTTTAGTAAAAATATATAAATTACAATTTATGCAGATAACAACTGCAAGAAAAATAATTTAAGTGATACAAGCTTCACAAGCTTACCAAGAACACAGACTTGTAAGTAAAACAAAACAAAGGAGGATAGAAAGCATGATCTTACCTCAAGCATACTAAGCAATTCTATGAAACTCGATACTCTATAATAGCATATAATTAAACACCATTTACTTCGCGGAAGTCAGTAGCTAGAGAAGCACGAAGTATTTCATTAGAAATTTTGTTCTTTTCCATCTTGAGCTTTAGCATCCCGATAAAAACCTCACAAAAACTTTCATCCAGACGCTTAGCCTGGATGGGATTCAAGTTTGGGAGAGCAGCATGAAGAGTATCCATATTCAATTTTGAGTCAGCCTAGTATTCTTCTAATGCAAGCCCTAGATATTTATATGAATGCCCAGCCCCTTTAGCATCCAACAAACCATTATCTCCATCGACAAACAGATCATCCTTATCTTGTCTTTCGCATGTGACTTGTCCTAAGTAGCATTCAACACAACCTGAGTGTTTGGCATGTGACTTTTCCTAAGCGTAGCTACCCTTCTTACATTTTCTATTATCGTTTTGATTGCTATTAGTTTTAATCATAACTAATTTATCAAGAAATCGTACAAGTTCTTATCGCATGCATATAAAGCACTATAGTCCTGCATCAGGAACTATGTATTACCAAAAAAACACTCAGGTAGAAGAGGAAAATAAGGACAAAGACAAGAACAAAGACATAAATCTCCTGAATGCTATTAAAGCCAAATATTTATACATATTAGAGAAAATCAGTATTGCTTAAATCCAGATTCACTTTATCCTACTTCCAACCAAACAGCCTCGGAAAATCAGAAGTTGGACAAACGTAACCGAGAAGCAATCAATACAGAAGGAACGCAAATGCTATCATCTTTGAAATAATACTACCAATATTAATAGGGGATTCTAACATCCTAAGATAGGATCAATCACTTCACAAACTGCAAAAAATAAAGACTGAGTTTGCCAGCGGTAGAACCCAACCGCCATCAGAGTTCCTCCACCTTGGCGAAGTGAGATTGTTCAGTAAAAAAGAAAAAAAGACTGAAGGCAAAATAATAACTGAAGAGTGAAAATCCACACAGAAATAGCATATGGATCTTTTCAACTCAACCATTGAAAATCAACCCTAACCTCTTAAAGCAACAATAACAATCAATAATGTTGAATGATATCATAAAAATGAGAGGCAAGCATAGTATAAAGAGGATCGTAGAAATTTTGAAATTAAAATAGGAAGAACGGTATTAGGGAAAACCTGAGAAGGAGAAACCAGCGGAGACGAGTTTGCGGGATTGTCCGAAGAACTATGAGTGAAGAAACTCATATCAATGCGCGAATGAGAGAGGTCGATCGGGGCCGAGAGTCGGTCGATTTGCAGTTGGAAATTGCAGTTAGCGATTGCAGTTTGACGTCGCTAAAGAAGTAGGGCAAAGGAGATAGCGAAAACGAGAGAGGTCCGTCGCGTGCGTGAGAATGATATCGGGAGACTAGGTTTTGTTATAATGTATAATTTTATTTAAGTAATTAATTGATAAAATTTAGATATTATATATTGTAATTTATTTCATCAATAAATTATTAGATTTTTCAACATAAAAAATGTAAATATTAAATTGAATTCATCATTTTATTTATTAATTTGAATTTCAAAAATACTATTACAATCAAAAAAATTTCCGGGGGCGCTGCCCCCGAAAACCCCCGCAGGGGCGCTGCCCCTTGACCCCGCGACCTGACCGGGCAGGTCGAACCCCGTTAGGGGGTGCTACCCCCTTGAACCCCTGACATATCTGTGAACCGTACGATTATGTACCCAATTAAAAAGAATAATTATTCACTACAATGACATGTATATATTTCAGAAAAAAGATTTTCTAAATTTTTAGCGACAAAATTAGCGGCCAATTTTTTTTTTTTGTGGCTAATATCAAACTTCCTTATTATTTAGAGGCCTTACTAATTTTTGGTCGCTAAAATATATCTTTAGCGACCAATTTATTTTTGTCTCTATTTTTTTTGTCGCTATTGACCCATTTTCTTGTAGTAATTAGTGCAATACCTGAAGGAGAGGCTCTGGGAGTGGACCTAGGTCTTATTGACCGGACCACTATAAATTTATGTATGTTCTTTCTTACTATTTTTCTGCATTAAATTTTCGCACATTAATTTTTCTTGTGGTGATTTTTGGTTTGATTTAAGATTGCAATTTTTATTTGAGAAATTTTTAAAATGCCAATTCACCCCCCCCCCCCCCCCCCCCCCCCCCTCTTAGTTAGCCTTAAGCTAGTTCAGAAGGGCTTAACATTCCTAATAAACTTTCAAGTGGTATCAAAGCAGGATTCATAATATCGAGTTTTTTGAAAACTTTTGAATTTTGATCCATGCCTAAATCCAGTAATCGTAATATTATGGAACGGTATTTTACCCGACCACCTTTTTTTGATAACAAATCTTTTGATTTTTGGAAAACTTGCATGTCTACATTTTATAATTGATTGACTATCATATGTTGATGCTTGTTAAAGAACGTTATTCACCTCCATCACATAAAATTATTGGCATTAAAACTAAACTTTTTTTTACTGAATGGACTTTTGATGATAGGGATTTAGCACAAATTAATGCAAAATGCTTGAACTATTTTTCTGTGCTTTGAAATTGGAAGATTACATTCAGGTCTCAACTTGTGCTATTGATAAAGAAATATGGAATATATTGTGTATTACTTATAAATAAAGAAATGAAGTTAAGCAATTTATGTTTAATATATTATTGCATGACTATAAACTTTTTGTATGAAATCAACTGATTCAATTTCTAAAATGTATACTAGATTTATTCAAATTATTACCTCATTGCATAGCTTAGGAAGAGAACTCACTAATTATGAAAAAGTTCATAAAATTTTGAAATGCTTGCCTTCTTCCTTTGATTTTATGATTATTGTAATTAACAGAATCTAAGGATTCGAATACTTATTCTATTGATAACTTACTTGAATCACTCATTGCTTATAAGCAAGGAGTGAACCAAAGACAATTTGATGTAGGTGAGAAAAAGAAGGAGAAAACTGTAGCGCTAAAAATAAATGATACAGATACTGATTCTTCAAGTCTTAAAGTGATGATGATGCCTTAATGACCAAACAATTCAAAAGCTTTTTAAGGAAGAAGCAAAAGAACCATCAGAAGTGAAATAAAGGTAAGGGTAGTAAAAATTTTAAAAGTTCTACTGAAACGATTTATTTTGAATGCAAGAAGCTGGGACATGTTAAAGCTGATTGTCCTACACTTATGGCTCACCCAAGCAAGGAGAATGGTGAAGAGAAACCCAAGTTTAGGAAGGACAAGACGTAGTTCTAAAAGGCATTCTTGGCAGATTTTGTATCTGACTCTTCTAATACTGAAGCTGAAAAGGAGACAATAAACTTGTGCTTGATGGAAGAAGTTCATCTTAGTCAGAGTGATTAAGAAGAGGTATGGGAACTAACCTACAAACAATTACTTGAAGTTTCTAAGAAAATTCATGCATCATATATAAAACATAAAAAATCGCATGCTAGTTTGAAATTAGAGTTTTTAAATTTATAAAAAGAGCATGAAGTTATATTTAAAGATCACTCTACACTTGATAGCAATCACATGTCATTAATTATGAGTTTGATGAGTTAAAAAAAAAAGCATTCTGAGTTGGTCATTGAGCATGATTTATCGAAAGCAAAACTCATGGCATTGGAAAATGATAAACCATCATTGCATGCATCACATAACTTTAAAAAGAAGTAACATTTCTTGAGTAGATTAGTAAACACTTTTCCCGGTGTTAGATGTTTTTTATGTCGCATGTTATGACACAATTTACAATCTTGCAATATTCACCATATTACATATTAAGTGTGGAGACCCAAATTGCATGGTTCACAGAATAACACACATGCATTGCATTCTTTTTTCCATCAGAAGGAACCAAAACTTATTTGGGTTACTAAATCAGAAATTTGATGATTTTATAATAGTGCTCTCATAAAAGACCTCATGAGATTATGTGGTACCTGGACAACAGATTCTCATAACATATGATTGGTGATGCCAACCAATTCATTTTGCTAGAGGCCAGGGCTAGAGTTAAGGTTACTCTTGGAGACAACACCACCAGGAAAGTGGTGGGTACATGTTGATAGACTGAAACACAACTTGCTCAGCATCAGTCAAATTTATAATGAGGGTTTCATCATAAAATTATTGGCAAATATTTGCTTTATTAGCTTAAATAACAACACTATTTTGTAGGGAAATGGGATCAACAATGATTGAATGCACTACTTCATTTTGATTAAAAACTATCACTGACGAGTCATGGTTGTGGCATAGGAGGTTATGTCATGCTAGTATGAAAACCCTTAGAAAAGTGACCCATAAATACCTAGTTAGAGGTGTCCCCAAGCTTAAGTTCACTAAAGACCACCTATGTGATGCCTGACAACTAGGAAAGCAAGTACAATCCTCCCTTCATTCCAAAAAGGACAATAGCACTTCTAGACTTTTAAAAGTCCTTCACATGGATTTGTTTGGACTCATTAGCACTGTCAGCTTAGGGGGGAAAGTCTATGGATTTATGATTATCGATGACTAGTCGAGATTCACTTGGATTAAATTTATGTAACATAAGAGTGAGTATTTTAACGAATTTAGAATATCTTCACTTGGATTAAAAAAAACTAGGTTGTGAGTTCTTGAACATCCATATTGACCATGGGAGAGAGTTTGAAAATGAGTGATTTGGAGACTTTTGTTAGGATAAAGAGATTAGTCACAACTTCTTAGCTCCTAGGACCCCTCAGTAGAACGGCGTAGCTGAAAGGAAGAACCAGACCTTAGTTGAAGCCGCTAGAGCCATGCTTGCTGAGTATTCACTTCCAAAATACTTTTGGGCTAAAGTGGTAAACATAGCTTGTTATATATTGAATAGGGTGAAAGTTAGAGCCAACCTAGATAAGACACCCTATGAGATCATTAAGGATAGGACACCTAACCTTTTCCACCTCCATGTCTTTGGTTGTAAAGTTTTCATTATTAATAATAGAAAGTCACACTTAGGAAACTTTGCCCCAAAATATGATGAAGGAGTGTTCTTATGATATTCAAGTGTTGGGAAATCCTTTATGGTGTTTAACAAGAGGACATTGGTGGTAGAGGAGACTACTCATATAGTGTTTAATATATCTAATCCTGAGAAGTCTAGAGTTAAGGATGAAGATGAAGTTGGAGAGAATATCCATGAGTTGAAAATTTATAGAAGAGCGTAGAGCCCCAAAACACTGAAATAGGTGAGATTACCCAAGGAGTAGAAAATGCAAATCTGGAGGAAAGGGAAGAACCTAGAAACACTTTGCCTAGAGATTGGAAATATTCTATGAGTCATCCAAAAGAATTGATCTTAGGAGACCCTTTTGAAGATGTTAGAGCTAAGCATGGACTTAGGAAGGAAGTGAACCACTCTACCATTATCTCAATGACTGAACCCAGCAACATCAATCAAGCCTAATTTGATGAGTTTTAGATCTTAGCCACGCAAGAGAAATTAAATCAATTTGTTATGAATGATGTTTTGGAGCTTATGGAAAGACCAAAGGGATAAAGTGTAGTTGGAACCAAATGAGTCTTTAAGAATAAGATGAATGATTCAGGTGTGGTGGTTAGGAATAAGGTAATCATGGTGGCTAAGGGGTATAGCCAAATAGAAGTGATTGATTTTGAGGAAACCTTTGCCCCTGTAACTCGATTGTAAGCCATTATAGCGTTACTAACCTTTGTCTGTTATTAGGGATTTAAGTTTTTCCAAATGGATGCCAAGAATATCTTTTTAAATGGAGTAATAAAAAAGGATGTGTTTATAGAGCAACCCCCAAGTTTTGAGAGTTTCCAATTTCTAAATCATATTTATAAATTAAAATAGACCTTATACGGATCATCCCAGCCGATCAGTTCAAATCAGAGGAAAATCGTCCAGACCATCACCCTGAATTTGAGCTGTCCGATCCAAATCGGCCAGGAGAAACCAAGGGTTTTTTAATGGATCATCCAGGGAAATCTTGCGATCATCCAGCATGATGTGATCGTATCAATCATCCTTAATTACTCCCATGAATGTTGAATCAATTTAGGCATAATTATACAATATCGTCCAGGCCGATCAAATAATCGTCCTTGCTGATTTCCAAAAATACAGAATACCTAAATTGATCATGACGGTAATTTCTTTCTGTATTGAGCATATCGTCCTGTCCGATACAGGTATCATCCGGGTAGATCAGTTAATTATGGCTTCCTTAACTAAGAAATCTTGATTAGATCTTTTATTTTGAACTCGATCGTCCAGGACGATATAAATATCATCCGGGTCGATGTGAGTGAAAATACAAGTTCTAAATATCTCAAGTGTGTGTGTGTGTGTAGGGTTACTTAACATCAGTCTCTTCAAACAATTACAATTAACTCAAGAAAGAAAAAAAGAAAATTACAGACTGACTCAACCTTAATCTACCCAGTCTTGAGCTGATTCTGATTTCCGTCCGATCCTTGAATCCTGAAAATGTCAGCAGTAAAGGCAGTCGAAAAGAAGCAAGAGTATTTGCCAATCATCATAACATAGTCCATGAAACTGAATTTACAACAACTACTACTGAAGCTGTGTACATTTCCTTACAGAGTTGTGTGGCTAAAGTTCATTGGTTGAAGCAACAAATTCTAGATTTTGGATTACATGTAGGAATAATTTCAATCCTTTGTGACAACACTAGTATCATCTGCATCTCTAAGAATTCTATCCAACATTCAAGGACCAAATATATTGATATAAGATATAACTTTATTAGAGACCATGTGACCAAAGGAGACATTGAGTTACACCATATGACAATTGAAAATCAACTAGCTGGCATCTTTACTAAACCACTAGCCTTCGACACCTTCTGCATCTTAAGGACCAGATTGGGTGTGATTGATATAAATGCATGAACTTGATGCTTATTGGATTCTGAATTTTATCTTTCGATCTGTTGTTTGTTGTTTTCTTTTCTTGTTTTTAACTTTAATTTTATTTATTTATTTTTATAATTATGTTCATATTTTCATTCCTATAGTTTTAATTTATTTCTTTTTTTTTCTTTTTTTCTTTTCTTTGATCACTATAGAAATAAGATTTTGTGCCTTATTTTTATTTTTGAAAATTTATAGTCGATGTTTGACATCCCTAAATCAGTTAAAGGGAGAAACACCGTTAATTATTTTCCTTCCTCTAACTTCTTTTAGTGGTATAATTTTCTTTTCTAAACAGAAGTCTATCTCAAATTAACAATTAGACTTTATGATTGAGATCTTTTCTATTTTGCTACAGTAATCTATCTTATATAAATAATATTTGAAGTCATTAAATCACTTTGAATCTTTTATAATCTTGTCATTGCATTTAACATATTAATATGATTCTATTTTGAGATTACTATTCTTATATTAGAGAGTGAGTTTTTCTTCTCTAATATCTAGAAGATATTCTCTCAACAGAGAGTATTTAAAAGTTTTGAAAGGGATCCAGGTTGCAAAAAATATGACAAGGGCATAAAATGAGGCCAAAAAGAAGAAAAATTGAAAAGATGCATAATGACCGCCAAAAAAAATTATAAGTTACACAAAGTGTATAAAAACATAAAAGAAGCGTAAAGTGCTCCAATCAATTGACAAGAGAAATATAATGAGCCCACAAAAAGTAAGCTTCTTTCTCTTTCAAACTTTTAAATCTTAGAAGAATTCAAGTGTCACTTGATATTTTTAAGGACTTGTGTTCAAAATTCATGATTGTGACTAATTACTTTGATATATTGTTCTATAACATACTTTTCTAGAACTAAGTTTTAAATGAATCTTTTTTTCTTATCTAATTGATTTTTTTTATTTAGATCTTTATTTTCAAAAGATGGTTTTCCCTGTGAGCAGTCTGAGCTAGGGCTAACAAGATTGGTTGTTTTATTATTTTTTTATATTTTTATAAATTTTTAATTCAATCACATGGAGAAATTATCATATTTGTGATTTGATAAAAAAAAAAAACCTCTTTTTTTTTTTGTTCTTTTTATCATTTTTATCATATTTTTTGTTATTTTATTTTTATCTTTTATTATTGTTTTTTCTTATTTTTGGGCCTTCTCTAATCATCTCCAACCATCTCCAGAATTTCAATTTTTGGTCACATCATCTTAGATGATACATTCAATCTACTTTTAATCTTTCATCTGACTGCAAATATGACTCTTTTGTTTAAGATCGTTATGGATGATCCATTATCGTCTTGGATGATTTGATCATATTCTACTTCAATTATTTATGAATGTCATAGATGATCCTCCTAGTTCTGAATGATCTTCTAAATTTCTACTCAATTATTGGTGATCATTCTGGATGATCCACCTATTCATCTTGGATGATCCACATGATAAAATCATTACACATTTTAAATTTGGACAAAATAATCTATTACAATTGATCATCTGGGACAATCCACCTAATCATCCTAGAATATCGACTTTTTCAATAGTTATTCAGAATGACTCCTCAAGATGATTGCCTATGTCTTATCATCCAAAATGATGTCTGGTCGTCCTGGATGATATAACTGCCTTTTTGACCAATCATCCAAAATGCAATAATTTCACCTGAACTTTTATTTATAGCTTCCTATCTTCTCTTTCTTTCTCAGCTTTCAGGTGACGAGAAAATCTTTTTTAAGTGAGGTAAATAACCCGTGCCATCAAGTAAAACCCTAAGTATTACATTTTTTTTTCAATTTTTTGGGCGAGTCAGGTGGGTCGAACTGTAAAAAGGAATACATGATAATTAGAATGGTGGGGTTAAGGTGGACTCCAAGTGGCATTGTGTTACAGGGTTGCATACATAGTGTTACATCTGCACTCCACACCCAATAAAAATTCCTTCGACAGACAATATGATAGGCCTATGAAAGCACAACCAATATTTTTTTTTATCTATGTTGTGTGAAATTGGTTCAAAAAATCAACATTACTATTTGTTAGATGATGCTAACCTACAACTTTAGAAGATGGCCACAATACAGAGAAATTGATTCCAGTTAAGTTTGCCATGTTTGTGTCGACAGTCGGTATCTCTTCAGTCTCTACATAAATAATTACAGTCCACCTTGTCACTTCGATTAGACCACCTTGTCACTTCGATTAGAATAAACTCACAAATCTTATCGTTCGTAACAATTGTGGTTGTGCATTCACCATTATTTCTCTGTCGTCATACGAGGTTAACTATATGGGTGGCTTGGTTGAGATGTAAGACACAAAGAACTCTAAGCTTCAGTTCTTTTAGTGTTAGAATCCCATTTATTTCGAGTGGACAATTCCTTCCCCCGATATAAGCTAGTGTGGAGTTGGCCAAAATTTGCAACTTTACATTAAAAAAAATATAAGCAAATATGTCATTCTATAAAAATTTTTAGTTCAATGCACATGTCAATATATGTAAATCAATAACTAGTAATGGTAGCTAAGTATGGGCCTATGTTCAGGATTGGTATGCTTGTCAACAAATTGATTGAAATGAATATTATTCATTTACATATCTTATAATATTTATCCCAATCGCGAAGAATTTTATTTCTATTATACTTCATTCTTTTTTATTATATCATCTTATCTAGTTTATGGCTTCTATTATTATATATAATCATAAAAAATATCATCTTTATTTGAACTTATAATTTCTTTTGTTGATTAAAATTGTTAGCTAGTTTTAACATATTAAATTTTAGCAAAGAAATAGTAAAAATGTCTTTCTTAAACTCATGAAGGTCATTCAATTTGTTCGATATCAGTATAACCATCTGAATACAACTAGAAAAAAAGCAACAAAACCATATCAAAAAGCCTCATGCATGTGATAGCACATAATAATTTCCTCTTAATGTTTGATGACCACAAATACACTCACAAAGTCTTTGACTTTACTCTCTTTTAGCTTATTGAAAGAATCAATTTATTTATTTCACTCTATAGCTTCCTCACTCACATATCCCTTTTTAATATATTAATAAAAAATAGTTATTTTATGCTAATTTTTTCATCTAATTTTTATTGAATCAAATGATAATTAATTTGGTCATCTAAAGATATTTTTTATGAAATTTGGAATTATTAAAAATTGAAATTAAATTATTTTGAAGTATAGGAGAAAAAGGAATTTAATTTCTTTTAAATTAATTATTACTTAGTTTATCTACGAAATAAACATTATCATATTTGAGATATTTTAGGTGTATTAATAGGGTTAAAAAATAATTAATTTACATTGATTTTAATAAATAATAGAATATACATATTATTTTCATTAAATAATTTATGAACTAATTTAATTACTCTATTCTTAATTAACATATATGAATATTTTCTAATTATCATCACATTAATTTATTGAATAAAATTTAAGAATTCAAAAGTTATTTAGATCTAATTAATTCAAATTATTTTGTTAAATTTCATTTTAAAGTTGACAGCAACTATATATAAATAAATTATAATGAATAACTTACAACAAAAAATAATTAATTTAAATCACATAAACAATGTGCTATATATCATTAACAAAATCATAAACAATCTTAAAGAAAAATTACATAAAAATTTTATAAGCAAACAACCCATACACCATGAAGTTATTCATCCTTACTCTCAAAATTTACTCACCTCAGCTTTGCCATTCTCAAAGCTTAAATTGGCAATTTATAAACCTCAACAATGTATATTGACCATTTCTCTCTCTTAGTTATATCAGGCATGAATTATTTTCATCCATTAGTGGTGGGCAAACCAACTTGCAATCTCGCTAGTGAATGTGTGCCGTGTAGACTCACCAAATATATTGGCAAAATTTAAGCTATAATTGAATGCACCAAATTTTTTTGGGACATTTAAAATTCATACACATTATATATGTTATTGCGGGCTAGAATATACATTATAGTGGAGTGAGGCAGTTGTTCATCTTAGAGTTGATTGAATATTTAGTACACAAATAGAAGATTGTAAATCCCTGAAAAATACTATAGATTTTTAACGTGGAAACCCTAGAAATGAAAAAGACCATGGAACCTTGCCTAGTTCAAATGATTCCACCAATTTTTGAATGAATTACAAAGCTTGATCTAGCCCTTAATTCTTTTTTTTAAAGAGCAATAAATGCATTAAAAGCAACGGAAAAGAAAAAGAAACAACTACAATGTTGACTCCTCCTTCAGTAAACTTACAAATGAAGGAGGTATCTTATTCAAGCATAGTTCTTCCCAAATGAAATTGCTAGCCATAGCATACTTAGCACACATATCAGCTAGCTTGTTACTACCTCTATCAACACAAGAAAAAAATGACATAATTAAACTCTTTAAAGAAATCAAAGTCTTCTTCTCCCTTGAAGTCATCAATCCCTGCCTTATGGAGCCTTCTTATGACATTTGCATTGTCACCTTCAATGATTGCTCCCTTGTATTTGAACATCCAATCTTTAATCACTTCTTTCAAAGACTTTATAGCTAGAAGTTCCAAATAGTAAATGTCCTAATGAATGCATTTTTTACCAAAAGCCATTAAGAACCTCCCTTTGCTGTCATGTATAACACCTCCAATGTCGGCTCTATAAGAAGAGTCAAGTGAAGCATCTACATTGATTTTTAACAAATCAGGTGGAGGGGGATATCAAGTATTGGATAGCCTAAGGGGCTGGTTAGCATCCCATAGTTCTGATTTAGAGTTAACAAACAATTTAGAGATAGAAGAAAAGCTGACCGCATTAGCGGCCACCAACATTGCACCTTCTACCACTTTGTCATGTGTAAACTTGTTTCTAGCCTTCCATGAATGATACAAGACATTGCAAAACAAATTAAGAAGCATACCATTGTGAATTACCCTTTGATCCATCCATCTACAGCAATCTTGAAAGCTTTCAAACAAAGGAATTCCAAATCCCCATTTGTTGAGTTGTGACAGTACCTCCTTTATATTGGTACATTTGAATAGAACATGTTCCATATCTTTAATGTCATCCAAAGACCTTGGACAGACTTCAACTTCTTGTAATATTCTATGTGCTAGAAACTGGTAAGTTGGAATAGCTTCCTTGAATAGTCTCCAGCAAACAATTTCCACCAGTAGTACTAGTTTTACTTTTTTCAACCATTTTGAATATTTGCACTCAGGTTTATTTTGTTGCCTAGCTTCAACAATCATCCCTGATATTGTTCTCCCCAAACTCTTGAGTATCAACTCCTGCTTATCCTCATGTTGATTACACATAATTTTGGTGTTTGAAATGAGCTCCAACATTTCACTACCAAACATTTTTAGCAATTCAGCCACATTCCATTTCTTGTCTTCAATGAACCTATCCAGCATTACAGATTCTTCTCCTTGAGGTACAAAAAATGTAGGCCATTTGTTGTGCTCCTATCCTATAGCCACTTATCTTCAAAAGCATCAATTGATGATCCATTAGCCATACTCCATTTTAAGAATGGCTATAAAACTTTACCTCCATCATTGATAATCTTCCATGAGGAAGATACATTCCTCTTCATACTATCTTCAACAATCTTTGATCCATATTTTGGTGCCAGCATTTTGAATAAAAGAGAATATTTGTTATTCAAAAATCTCCATGTTAGTCTTGCTCTTAGCTCAGCCACCTTAGAAGTAGATGAGCACAGGCCCCGCCCTCCTCTATCTACTAGTTTACATAATTCCTCCCATCTAACATAGTGAATGCCAACTTTACCATTGGGCTTATTCCAAATAAAACTTCTGCATAATTTGTTGATGTCTTTAAGTATACAGATAGGAACCAAGGAGTGTGTACTATAGAAATTTAGGATGGCCAAAGTGACCTATTTAGCTAGAGCTATTTTACCAGCCAAGGAAATGAGCTTGCTTCCCAAGTGTTGATTTTCTTTAATGATTTTTCAATGATGAACTGAAAATCATTAGCCTTCAATCTTCTTAAAGTCATATTGATACCAAGATATGAAATTTCCTTCACTTCCTTGATACTAAAAGTTCTTGTAATGGACCTCCTTCTCCTTCTATTAACCATCTTTCCAAAGAGAATGGTAGATTTACCAATGTTTAATCATTGGCCGATCCATTTGTTGAATTTGGATAGGATATCTTTTAACTCCAAAGCCACTTTCTTATTATCTTCAGAATATAACATCACATCATCTGCGTACAGAAGATGTGATATATGTGGTCCATAAGGAAAAATAATAACCCAATAGAAGTTAAGGCAAGAGCATTAGTGAGGAGATGAGAGCACAATATGAAGAGAAAAGGTGACAATGGGCAACCTTGCTGAAAGCCGCTCTTGGCTATAATCCAATCCAATAGATTACCATTGATTATAACTGAGAACCTTAGCTCTAACACACATTCCAATATCATTTTGGAGAACAATGGAGGGAAATCAAAGTATTGCAAGACTCCTTCAAGAGTATCCCAACTCATAGAGTCATATGCCTGTTCCATATCAATTTTATAAGATACTAGGCCTTTAGAAGATTTTGAGTACCTGAACTTGTGGAACACCTCTTGAGCAACCAATACATGATCTGAAATAGATCTCCCCTTGATGAAAGCCGCTTGCTCCTCTGAAATGAGTTTGGGAATAACCAAGGCAAGCCTGTTTAAAATAACTTTAGCCGCCACTTTGTAGATTGAGTTACACAAACTGATAGGCCTAAAGTTAGAAGGAAGCAAGGGATTTGAAACTTTAGGGATAAGCACTATCAAGGTATCATTCCAAGTCTTATCCATATCCCCATTTTGAAGAAAAAAATTGATTGCATTTACAAAATTAGTTTTTATAATGCCCCAACAAGCTTTTAAGAAAGAGTAAGAGATTCCATCACTTCTACGTGCAATGTTGCCTCCCAACTGTTTAATAACATTCTCAACCTCATCCACCAAGAATTCCCTTGCAAGCCATGATTTATCATCCCAATTCAAAGCACTAACTGACTTTGGCCAACCTTCCAAGGTGCTTTTCCTTTGCCTCCACTTTTGCTTGAAGAACTGAATAAGAGTTTCTTCAATTTGATTTTGTTCTTCCAGGACATTCCATTCCTCATCCTTAATCTTCGTAATGTTGTTCAGTCTTCTTCTAGCACTAGCATAGGAATGAAAAAAATTAGAATTGCAATCTCCATCAACCATCCACTTGACTTTAGCTCTTTGTCTCCACCATGTGTTCAATCTAGCCATTGTTGAATTCAGCTCCAACACCTTCGATTTTAAAGTCCAGCATTCTTCTTTAGTGAGCCAGCCAATGTCAGATTCTTTGATTTGCACCTCCAATATATCTTCCATCAGTTTGTCTTTAGACAAGTTCATATCTTTCATCTTAGCTTTGCTCCAAAAAAAATAGATCTTAGAGATCTTTTGAATTTAGAATTCAGGATATGAGCTTGACTACCCTAATAATTAGTGGCCCAAGCCTTCTTGACCACCGTCATAGCAGCCGGATAGGATACCCACACATCCTCAAACTTAATGATCTTCACGCTTGGTGATTTCAAATTGAGGATATTGAGGATAATAGGGCAATGATCAGAAGCTATTCTCGCTAAATGCTTAACAACCAATTGAGAAGATAAATTTAATGCAAATGAGTTAAGGAAGCACCTATCTAGCCTTTCCAAGATTCGAGCTCCTCCGACTTTGTTGTTAAACCAAGTGAACCGAGGTCTAATGAATCTTACCTCATGGAAATCATTGTTGGTAAAGAAGGCCTCCATTTCCTTAGAACCTTGACTGTATTGAAACCTTTTCCCTCCTTTCTTGTCTTCCCTTGAAGTGAGACAGTTGAAGTCTCCAGCAACCACCATGGGGAATCCAATAGAAGAATGAATTCCCAAAATCTCCCAAAGTTCCCTCTTTTTACAGCATTCCTTATTGTCATAAACTGCAGATTGTTGTTAACCGAGAGGTCTCCAATGATACATTGGTTAGAAGAGTCAACCAATAAGAAATCAGCCACATTAGCATTCCATAAAGCAATAATACCACCTGATAACCCACTTGAGGACACCATAACATAGTTCCATCCATCTCCAATAATAGTTTTTACTTTTTTCATTCAAAAGAAGACAATTTAGTCTCTAGCAAAGCCATAAAAAATCACATTATGTAATCTCACAAATTATTTAAGGAATAGAGAAGAACCCCTCTTTTTTTCTCCTCTATAATTCCAAAAAGCTAATGAATACATTAATGAGTGATGGAGGAATGAATCCCAAAGTACCTTTTGCTTCCAATTCCATTCTTCTACTCCTCAGATTTGAACTGATAGGACCCAAGTCCTTTAATTGCTTAGATTTTTTCTTCTTCACCATATTAGATTCATCTTCTAAAGAAGGCTTTATAGGATTATTGATACTACTAGGCTTAGTTATGGTCATTTTAAAAGGTTCTTTCATTACTGGATTATCTTCTATAATTTCTTGAACTATTTCCCCCTCTTCAGCATGACTACTCAGTATACTGAATTTGTTTCCAGTTATTGGGATCAGAATACTCTCACTACCTGTAGTATTAGTTCCAGTATCAGTATTATACTTTGATTGTTTATCACCTTTTATTATTGGATCTGTAATTTTGAAAACTAGAGCATCAGCAGCTTCTCCTTCAATCTTCTTAACTTGAGCAGCTTCTATGTTTTCCTTTACAACTTCTACATTAGTCCTTCTAGAATCTTTCCTTTTCCACAAAGACTTTTTCATATTTTGAAGAGAAGAAATTTGAGTTTGGTTTTGATTATTGAATATCTTCCTGCCTCAGTTAACTATAAGCCAAGGCCCGTAGCCAGATCCTTCAACATTCAGCCTAAACATCTTTTTTTGCATTATTAGTTCCATAACCAGACAGCTTCTCAAAATTGTTATTTTCTTCTTACCTTCTTTACAGCCTTCTTTACCTTCAATCCAAGCACCTAAGGGAAGCTTGCTATCCAGCTTGATCCAGACACATACCCTTCCGAATTCTCTTCTTCCCCATTGGAACATGTTTCCATCAATCAAATATGGTTTTCAAACCATTAAGGCAATTCTACAAATATTAATATTATCCCAACATTTAAGAGGTAGATTTGGTATCCTGATCCAAATCGGAGCTGTCAAGCCTTTTAGAGAGTTTGGAGAAAAGGTTTGAGACCATTTATCCATCCTGATTATCTTCCCATTGACAAACCATGGTCCATTAGTCATAACAACTTCCATTTGCTCTGATTTATAAAAGGAGCATAGCACCCATCCCATGCCTAACATGGTTAGGTGAAACTTTCCAAATTGCATCCATTGTCTCCTGAGTTCTAAGCTAATAACCCATAATGTAGGATCTCCTCCAAACACTTTGATGACAATTGAGTTGCTAAGCTTATCTGCATTCTCTTTTTCATTTTGCTCATGCAATTTCACAGTCACTCCATCGTCAGCTAGGAAGTTGCCCAGTTGTAAATCTGAAACTTTGATGTTCTCTTTTTTCCTCCACGCATTCATCTATTCTCCAGCATAATCTATTATAGGGCTTGAAACTTCCTCTCCACAATCTCCCTTATCGGCTAATTCAACATTCCTAACTTTCAACAAGTCAGAGAATAAGATTTTAGCTGGTTCAGCTTTCTTCTGTTGTTTCACTGCATTATCCTTTTCTCCTAGGATACTTGTGATTGCAGGGCTCGAAATTCCCATTGAGCTCAGATCAAGCGTCTTCTTCTCCATGCGGTCAACATTTCCATTAACTGAGGGACCTTTATTAATAATTGATTTTGAAGATGCAGATGCATCAGAACCTTCAGAAGGTATCAATGCAAAACTGCCTTTGAAAACCTTTTTGACCTTTTCTTCCACAATTATGCTCTTTCCTTTTCCAATCACCTCTGGTTCCCTTCTTGCTACAAAATCACCTTCTTTAATGACAATTCCCTTATTACCTTTAGTTTTATCCATCAGATTGACTCCAGCTATTCCATCACCAAACTCCAGCGACGAGAGCATCAGACGGGATGAAACATTTAAAGCCTTATGAACAATACGACGATCCTCCAGGGTCACACCGGCAGGTTGTTGCCGACGAACATCCGCCACCATAAGTTTTTTGCAACTCCTGCAAAGAGAAGAATTTGAATTCCCGTGAAACTTCAAAATGTTTTCTCAGAGTTTCTCTCACTACTTTTCTCTCTTTGCTACCTATATAAGAAACTTTAATTCGAAGATGGTGAAATAACAATAATTTGTGAGTAAGGTAGAAAACTAGAGATAAATGATGATTGAACAGAAGTCCAACGATAGTTGGTGGTTGGGCGAAAGTCTGGCGTCAGTCGGTGGCCGAGAAAATGTCCGAAAATAAATGGTTGTCGAGCGAAAGTTCATCAACGGTCGGTGGTCATGCATAAGTATGGTGATGGCTGGCAGTCAAGCATATGTCTTAGCATCAGTCGGTGGCTGTAAAGAAGTTTGCAACGGTTGGTGGCCGAGCAGAAGTCTGATGATAATTGGTGGCCGGGCAAAAGTTTGATGACGATTGATAGCCGGGTGGAAATCCAGTGGAAACTTGTAACCAGACAGACGTCCTAGTGTCAGTCAGTGGCAGGGTGGAAGTCCAATGATAACTAGTGATAGGGCAAAAGTCTAGCAACAGTCGGAGGCCTGGTGGAAGCCTGGCAGGCAATTTATAAACCTCAAAATTGAGTATTAACCATTTCTCTCTCCCAGTTATATCTGGCATGCATTATTTTCATCCATTAGTGGTGGGCAGACCAACATGCAATCTCACCTGTGAACGTGTGCACTATAGACTCACTAAATATATTGGCAAAATTTAAGCTATAATTGAATGCACCAAGTTTTTTTTTTTTTTTTTTTTTGGACATTTAAAAATCATACACACATTATATATGTTATTGCAAGCTAGAATATACATTATAGTAGAGTGAGGCAGTTGTTCATCTTTGCGTTGATTGAATATTCAATACACAAATAGAAGATTGTAAATCCCAGAAAAATACCATAGATTTTTTAACGTTGGAACCCTAGAAATGAAAAAGACCATGGAGCCTAGGCTAGTTTAAATGATTCCACCAATTTTTGAGTAAATTATAAAGCTTGATCCATCCTTTAATTTGAAGATGGTGAAATAACAATAATTGGTGATTCATGTAGAAAACTAGTGACAAATGATGAACAAACAGAAGTCCAATGATAGTTGGCGGTTAGGCAAAAGTCAGACATCAATCGGTGGTCGAGCGAAAGTCCGGCAATAAATGGTGGTCGAGTAGAAGTTCAGCAATAGTCGGTGGTCAAGTGTAAGTCCAATGATGGATGGCGATCAGGAAGATGCCTTGGCATCAGTTGGTGGCCATACAGAAGTTTGCAACAGTTGGTGGATGGGCGAAAGTCCGTCGACAATTGGTGGCTGGGCAAAAGTCCTACAATAGCTGATAGATGGGTGGAAGTCCAATGGCAACTTGCAACCAGGCAGATCTCCTAGTGTCATTCAGTGGCCGAGTGGAAGTCCAATGATGGCTGGTGGAAGGGAAAAAGTCCAGTAATAGTCGGAGGCCTAGCAGAAGCCTGGCGGGCTGGTAGCCAAGCAGAAGTAGCATGCCTAGTTAATGAAGAGAAGATCAAGGGCATATTGAGAGTATTTTTTATGGATGGTTTATATTGATTCCCTTGATCATAGGCAAATTATCATGCATTTGAGTGTATTAAAGATGTCAAAATTTGGTGAGCTTGGGCTCATTAGATTCATCTCTTTAAGCCACTTGATTTGACTTGAAGCATGTCACATTTAGAAATTATTTGGTCATCCAATTGATGCTTTGAAGCATCTAAATGTTCTTCAGACCCTCGATTTGGACTCCTTGGAGTCATATTAGATTGAATTTGGTGTTGTTTGGTTCATCCTTTCGAGATGTTCAATGCAATTATAAGTTTGCTAAAATTGGCATTTGGATGATCCCAAAATTAAATTTGAAAGTTTCAAGTTCAACTTTGCCTTGAGATTCATGCTCGATCAGAATAATTTTTTGATGATATATCAATTACTCACCTATTTTTGGACGTCAAAACTTACAAAGTCTAAAAATATATGTCAGAGTATTTCAAACTATTCTAATGTAAAATTATACTTTTAGAGTAATTAAAAGGCTCGACCAGTGGTTCTATTGGAGTTAAAATATTGAAAATTTTAATTTTAAGCTTTAATATTGCATGAGATTGACTGTTGAGGCCCCGTTAGCCTCTAAAAGTGCCAAACTTGAAACCGGAACATCAAAACATAGTTTTGAGGTCATTTGAAGCCAAAATGTCTTTCGCAAATGGGTCAATTCAATTGAAATACGCAAGGGTGCATAACATTTAAATCCAAATGGTCTGATATTCACACCTGAGATCCATCAAAGAGCTAGGCCAGTTCACTTTTCTTTATAAAAAACAACTTTGGTCTTTTAGAGAAATGGGGGGAAATGATGGATTTACCTATTCTTCTTCATATTGGAGCCAAATACATATTGAAGATGCTCAAGGTTCTTGATATTGAATATCTTTTGTATAAGATATGCTAATTGAGTAAATACATAAAGAAAGAAATTTTGTTTACAGTTGGATTATCCATCTAAGTAGGGAGGTCTACTTTTACCATGTTAAAGAAATCTGCAAAAGCTCAAGAGCCATCTACCACAACTTCAAATATAACTTCTAAGTGATTGGTGAATGATGATGGTCCTCAAGATTTGTGAAAGAAGAAGAAAGTGGAAGGAACTTTGGCAAGTACCAGCAAAGTTCCCCCTAGCTCCTCCCCTACCAAGTTATATATTCCAGAGAATGTGTTGAATCACCAATTGGCAAGCTCCTTAGGTAGACATTAATCAAATTCACTTAGGTTGATTGAATTCACCAAAAAAATTTTTACTATTCAACTTAAAATAAAAGCCATCAACAACTCTTTTCTATATCTTAAAAGATCACATACACTATATATTAACACAAATATCTAATAAATATAACAATCACTAAGAAATATAAAGTGATACAACTGGTGGTAAATCAATATTACACAATCTCAACAACCTCGTCATCACCAGAAAAGACTTTTTGAAGCACACTTTTAATATCATTATCATCGCCAGAATCTGAAGGGGGATCATCTAAAGCCTGACTAGGTGTTAACCCTTCAACTTCAACCCCATTTTTATGTTGTATTAGGCAAACTCCTTTTAAAAAATCTCAGATAAAGCCTTCTTCAATACACTGCTGCTCTAGAGCCTTAACTTCTACATCATATATATGATCGCGAGCCTCTTAAACATAATTCTAAATTATTCTCTTGAATTATATAGACTTCATGAAATCTTCTATGGCTTTTGGAGAACCTGATCCATATTGGGCCTTTGATAGAGCAATTTCTTTCTCAATTATGATACTCCAAAATAACTTATTTTCATCTTCAAGGGCTGCTATCTTCTCTCCAAAGATTTGTTGTTCCTTCAGTTACTGATTAATCTTCGTCTGTGTATCCACAAGTTCAATGTGAAGTTGATATATCTACTGAATTTTTAAAGAAGCAAAAGTCACTATGGTAGCCAACTCACCTCTGCATTTAGCCACATGTTCTTCCACTTCCTTCTTCTCTTTGGTCTTGTGGCTATACTTTCTCTTGTACTATTCTCGAAGATAGTTGAACTTCATAAATTTGTTATTCCATTCATTCAAGGGTTGAGTAAGCTCGACCTCAAGATCTATGTGTCGTAGTAACTAAAATAATAAGGTGATGTTTTTAAGAGATATGTCCTTATAAATTTATAAAAAGAAATAATTACTCATTAAGTCATCAGCTTGGTGATGTCTAACCAATCCAAGGTTGTTATTTATTACTTAATGACATTTAACCTATGTAGAAGAGGTCAAATTTAATCCCTTGGGGGTTGATCATCTAGTGATTGAGATACAAAAAATATTGTATATTTTTCAAAACAAGGATTTTAAGATTTAATTGGCATTCTCCTATGATTTTTGGCCTATCTGAGGTTGCTAGTCAAAGCATTACTTGATGACTTTTAACTTGTGTGGAAGAGGTCAAATCAAATCTCTCTAAGATTAATCATTCAGTGATTAAGATGCAATAAAGATCATGTATTTCTCAAATCAACAAATTTAACATTTAATTTCATAACTTGTTTGAAATTACTGTTGTGATCTTACTTGAAGAAGAAGATAATACAAAAGAAAATGGAAAAACAAAATTTTACTATAGTCTATAAAATAGTATTATGATTTCTTGATATAACATAGGGAAATATATGCTACATATAAATCAACCTAAATAATACACGGGATATATAACACTTAACCCATAAGATGTATAGTACCCAAAATAAGTAGTATTATTATCCCTACTAATAATACTTGTGAAGATACTCTATATTCTAAGAATGAGGTTGCATCTTTCTATCTGTTTCCTTCAACTTGAAAGTACTTGGTTTGATCATGGCCTCTAATAAGTAAGGACTTTCCCAAATGGGAGAAACTTGTCGTATTATGGGCCCTTTCCAACTACCTCAATGCTAAGAAGAACTAAATCACCAATTAAGATATATAGATATTTTACCCTTTTATTGTAGTTACATGCTATCATTTGGTGGTATGCAGTAACATTGAGCAAGGCCACATCTCTTTCTTTTGAAAGGATATCCAAATTTCTTCTAAGCTTCTCCTCATTGTTATTAAGGTCACAAATCTAAACTAGAATGAAAACATCTTTACTAAAGTAGAGATTATATAGGGTTTTCCCTATTGGGATTTCGGAAGTGGTACGATAGGCCCAGAGGACATTTCAGAGTTCATTAGCCTATTGCCCCCTAACCTTCCCATAGCATGTTTTTTATCTTATCAATATAATTTGATTGGTGACCTACAACTGTCTGTTCACCTGGGGATGGGCCACAGTCATATTCACCAATTGAGTATGAAGATCATTATAAAATGTTGTAAAGATTTTTCCAGTAAATTTAGTTTCATTGTCAGTGATGATCTTTATTGGAATTCCAAAATGACATATTATATTCTTTCATAAAAATTATTTGGCATTAGCTTCTATGATTTTTGCTAGAGATTCAACCTCCACCTATTTTGTGAAGTAATATATTGATAAGATTATGAATTTTTATTGTCTGATAGCTATTGAAAAATGGCCCCATTATATCTACTCTCTATTGGGTGAAAGGTCATCGGATTTGCAATGATAAAAGTTTTGTGATAGGCAAATGATTGAGATTAGAATGTTTTGTGAGTGATTGTACTTTTTTCTAAACTCTAGACATCCTGCTTCATTATGGGAAAGTAAAATCCTTGTCTCATAAGTTTGAATGCTAGCTCTCTTCCCACTAAATGTTCTTTGAATATTCCTAAATGAACTTCTCAAAGCGAATAATTAGCTTCTAAAGGTGGAAGGCACTTAAGGTATAGTTCGGTGAAGGCTCATTTGTACAATTATCTACCAATAATAATGAAGTTTTTTGTCTACCTTTGAGGTCATATTGCAACTATTAGATCTTTAGGAAGTATACCTTCTTATAATAAGGTCAAGATGGGATCACTTCAAGAAATCTCTCTTGGCACCTCAATTTCTTGTATGACTAATGGACCTTAGATGCTCGAGAAGTGTATCTCTTCAATACACTTTCTTTTAAAGAAGTCCACAATTATTAATATGGCAAACTTAAAGATAGTATATGCTCATGCATTCTGCTACGAGCACCTATAAGTATCTTAAAGAAGGGTAAATATTTTTCTCCTTAGTATGCCAGGATATAAGACAGCACTACAAACCTTCTATTCAATCTTTCAACTTCCTTGATATTATTAGGGGGAATCAAATCTGTTAGTGCTTTGATTTTCTTAGGATTGGTATCAATACCTAAAGGGATCACCATAACCCCAAGAACTTTACTGATGTGACTCCAAAAGCACATTTGGCATGGTTGAGTCACATATTATAGCATCGTAGCAGGTGGAAGCATTGTTCTAAGTCAAATATATGTTCATATTTTTCAAAGCTTTTAACTAACAAGTTGTCAACATATACTTCTATAGTGTGCCCAATAAGGTCTTTAAAAATCTTATTCATGAGGCATGGATATGTAGCTCCAATATTTTTTAGCCTGAATGACATGACCAGCTAATAGTGTAACCCCTTATATGTTCAAAAAGCCATTGCCTCCTCATCCATAGGATCTATCTTTATTTGATTGTAACCATATTAGGTGTCCATGAAACTCATCATTTAATGTTTGGACGTGATATCGACCAATTGTTCAATACAAGGAAGAAGAAAACTATTCTTTGAGCAAGCTTTATTAAGGTTCATATAGCTTAAGAACATTCTCTAAGCTCCGACAGCTTTCCATACTATAAAGATATTCACTAGACATATGGGATGTGCACTTCTCGTATAAACACAGCTTCCAAGAGTATATCGACATCCTATTTGATTTCTTACTGGTGATCCGTTATAAAATTATATTTCTTTTGGATAATCAGCTTGCACATTAAGTTTACTTTGAGGAGTTCATGACTAGTTCAAGGTTGACTTCAAGCATATCAGCTAGACTTCATTCAAAAATATCTTGATTTATATATAGAAAATGTATAGAACTTCTCTTATCTTTGTCCAAGAGCAATGATCCAATCTACACCATTCTTAAAGGGTACTCATCTAATAGGGAGATCTAAGTAAAGTCCTCTACGGGGGAAAACCTTTGAGGAATTTTTTCATATTAGAGATCAAAGTTCTTGATGCTTAGGGTAACTGATGGATGTGTTTGAGTCTACCTAAGATAATAAGATTATGCTACTTATTGATCATTGCATATTATACTAATCCCCACTAGGGTAAGAAACATAAGTTTGACGTGAGTGGTTTAGTTGATAATCCCAAAAATTGATTGGAGGGGCCATCTAGAGATAGTGTTATAAGCCCATTTCAACTTTTCTATAATGAACTAGATGGAGTGAGTAGCTTATCAAAGAAATTCTTCAAGCATAACTGGGAGGCTGATTATTCCTTCCACTCGTACAGGTTGATTATCAAACTCATATAATGGACCTATGGTAGGTTGGAGTTTCTCTCTAGCTAAGCCTATATTAAGAAAATTGGAGTAAAATAGAACATCCATTTAGCTCCCATTATCGACAAAGATTCTCTTGACGTTATAACATGGGTCATCAATCATCACATTAATCATGAGTGGATCTTGATGAGGGGTCTTTACTCCCTCTAAACTAGAGTTATCAAAAGTAATTGAGTGGTCGGTGAGAGACTTCTTTGGTGTCAGCTCCTTACTAACTATAACTAAGGCTTAATTGGGTAATGACAGGCCATCGATAATAGTTTTAATCTCACCAACCATTTGATAATTATTGAATAATTTTATTTGTCGTTATTGATTTTACCCCCTAGAGAGACAAGCCTTATCTTAAGTAGGTGGATTTTGATTGAATTGTTGGAGTATCCTTGTTGGACCAGCCTCTCAATTTCATCCTTGAGATATCTACATGCTTCAATAGTGTGTTTACGACTATGGTGGAAGTGGTAGTATTACTCCTTATTTTCCATGTTTAGCTTTCTAGTTTATATTTTCCTAATCTTTGATGGCCATTAAAATGTTTGTATAATATCTGTTAAGTGGTGTATACTCCTTTTCTTGACAAGGCTCACATCACAACTGTGAGGGTCGAGGGGGTAGGTTATAATTTTCTTACTTCTTTTAGTAAGAGAAAGAATTATCCATACATGGTGCATTTTTATGATTTTTATTAGTTTGCTCAAACTGCTCTATATAAGCATTAATGGCTTTATCCATAGAGATTTGTTCCTCCACATGATAGGTCAGATAAACATATGAATGAACTGTGTCTCCCACGAGTGGTTAGTAAATGGGTCCAAGAGGAACCCCTCCAAGGAAACCTCTGCGTAATTTATGATCCACCCCAAAAATTTGTCAAGCCTCGGTAAAAAATCTTTGAAAGTTTTATTTGAGTGACTCACTTTCACTCAGGTGAATTCCTGAGTGGTGGGAAGAATCTTTAATAACTCTTCAAATAATAATAAATTATTCGATAAATGCTTTGGCAAACTTTATGAACATGGGAATAGTTCCAGCTTGAAGTGAATAGAATCATATTCGAGCTTATCCCATGAGGGTAATAGAAAAAACTTGGTAGAGGAGCACATATGAGGCTCCTTGGATATACATAATGGATCTATAATGATCAATATACTCCTAAGGATCAGATGTTCCATCGTAAGAATCAATGCTCGATAATTTAAAGCATGCCATAATTAGGTGTTGAAGGAAAGCTTCAGTTAGAAGATATTGCTCTTGAAAGTCCTACTAATGAAGAGGTTTCCTCCCACCTCTAATTGGAAACTCTTCTTGGAGTAATCTTTGCAATTTATGATGTAGTGTGTTGTAGGAAATTTCAATAACATGAGGTTAGGCCAAGTCCTTAGGGATGTCCAAAGGAATTTAGGCTGGTCGATTAGGACAAAAAGGATGGGTAGAGCTAGCAATGTAAACTAGGTTTATGTCTTGTTGTGTCTTAAGGTGACCCCTAAACTAAGGAAGAGGAATATCTGCATGAAGATGTTCAGGTCAAACATCCTCGGCTAGTGCTGGATCTTAAGTGAGAAGAATTTCCAATTGTCGTGCTAGTGTTGATTTTTAGGTCTCTTGTAAAAGTTGAAGGTCTCTTATAGTGATGATATTTTGGATATGATCTTATATGTATGGGCTTGATATTCCTTCCCCAACAGTGTTTCACCAACTGGGTAAAGATAGGAAGATACTTGGTGTCCTTGGTTCATAGATTGATTCCTAGATTTGTGTGTTAGAGTAGAAGGCTTTAAGATTATGATTGATACACCTATTAATCATTGAAGTAATACTTAGGATAATGGGATTAATTTCCCATAAATGGCGCCAAACTATTGTGGGCTAAAATATATGTGATAATAGAGTGAGGGAGTTGTTCATCTTAGTGTTACACGAATATTGAGCACATAAAAAAAAGATTGTAAATCCTAGAAAAATATCATATGTTTTTAACGTGAAAATCTTAAAAAGGGAAAAACCATGAGATCTAACCCAGTTCAAATGATTTCACTAGTATTTGAATGAATTACAAAGCTTGATTTGTCTTTTAATTCAAAGATGGTGAAATTACAATAATAGAGAGAGTCGAGTGGAAAACTAGTGATGAATAATGGCCAAATAGAGGTGTGGCGATGGTCGGCTGCTGGATTAAAGTTTAGCATTAGTCAATGGCCATATAGAAGTCTGACAATGATTGATGGCTAAGAAAAAGTCTGGTGATAGTCGGTGGCCGGGCAGAAGTTCGACTACCATGGTTGGCCAGGCAGAAGTCTGGCAGTGGTTGGTGACTAGGTGAAAGTCTAGCGATGATCGGTGGTCAGACTGAAGTCCAACGAATATCGATGGCCAGGCAAAAGTCTGATGAAGATCGGTGGCCTGGCAGAAGTCCAGCAATAGTTGGTGGTCCGGTAGTGGTCCGACAATGATCAGTGGTCTAACGGTGGTCTGACAGTAGTTGAGGAGGGTCTTGGTAGCACAGGGGATCTTAGATTTATCTTTCTTCTTCCTCTTCTTTCTTCCTTTTTTTAAGCATTGGGGGGGGGGGGGGGGGGTATTTATATTTTTTGGAGGTGGCATAGCTTGTAAATATGAAGGAGATCAAGGGCATATTTGAAGTATTTTTTATGGATGGCTAATATTGATTCCATTGATCATATACACTTTATCGTGAAATTTAGTGTCTTAATGATGCCAAACTTTTGCAAGCTTGGGCTAGTTTGATTCGTCTCTTCAAGCTACTAGATTTTACTATATGCATATCACGTTTGGAAATCATTTGGTCATCATGTTTATACTTTGAAGCTTCCAAATGTGCTTTGGGTCGTGATTTGGAACCATTTGGGGTCAGATTGGATAGAATTTGGTGTCGTTGGGTTTTTCTTTTTGAGATGTTCTGTTCGACTATAATTTATTAAAATTAGAATTTGGATGATCCTGAAATTAATTTTAAAAGTTTTTTAATTCAACTTTGCCTCAAGATTCGTGCCCGATCAAAATAATTTCTTAACAATATATCATGCATAAAACTTTAACCTAAGATCTATTCATTGATAGTCAAAACTCTCAACTAATAAACTAAAAATAGACTAAAGAGATTTATGTAGTACTACGGCAAATTAATTGACACATTAATCACATTTATGGGCAAGATGTAAAATTAATTAATGCATTCCCTTGAAATCCTATGTTGTGAGGGAATAGGCTCCTTTTCCTAATTTTAAAAAAAAAAATTAACTACTTTTCAAAAATTTGCTTTCGATTTCCTCGGCACGTAATACTGTAACAAAATCCTTACTCATCGACAATTTCTTTAAGGGAGAATTTTTAAACTAATTACAATTTAATAACTAATTAATAAATTAAATACATAAAAAATTAATTTAGAAACAACCATAGTCGCCCATTGAACGGACAACTGGATATGCTTTTTGACCCATCAATGCCACCTAGATGCCAACTAGAACTAGCTTAGTTAGCAAACCTAAGTCGCCCGTCGACTTACATAAGTCGCCTGATCAACAAACGACTTTTATTTGTTAAATATATTTTTTAAAAAGTATAACTTTCCCTTTCCTCTTCCGTCGAAGCCCTCGATCCCATTCCCCTCAATTGCATTTCGGTAGTCCATTTTCGCAAGAATCTCAAGGTGAGTTTTTTATATATATATATATATAAGTATTAGTGATTCAGAGGTGTTGTGTTGCTTAAGACTTGTAGTTTTGTCATGTATTATGGTTTGCAAGTGATTGTAAGAGCCTTTTTTTAAAAGATTTTTTAATGTCTTTTTTGGTTTAATTTGTGGTAGGACTTTAAATGATTTGTTTGTTTGGCTAAAATATCACCATTAAATTTTTTTAGAATGGAAGATTTGGCATGTTTAGGTTTTTTAAGAATGTGGAAAAAAAATTGTGAAAAATATTTTTTTTCTTGATGTAGAAAATCTTGGCTTGTTTAGTTAATGGAAGTTGAATGTTTTAGGTGTTTTTTAAAGACATGTAGAGTGACACATGTTTGGTTAGTGGAATGATTTGTTGGTGGAATTAGTTTTTTTTTTTGTGTTTTTAAATGTATGCATAATTATTTGTGCTAGAAAAAACCTTGTGGATGAATTTTATGGTTGTAAAACAGTGCTTGAAATTTGCATCAAAAAAGATTGTAGAGCAATCAGTGTAAGATAATGATTAACTTGTTAAAAATTAGATTGTTTTTCCAAAATTAATTTAATAGTATAAATTGTTCACAAATTTTTAAATTTAAGGTAATAGGTTTTTTAGATGACTGGACGCCCACCATCATTTATAAATCCTGTATGATGGCAATTATCTCTAGATGATAAATTTGACCCAACATATATTGGAGGTAAAACCCGTCCCTTGTAAGTTTCTGCAAGGCAAAATTTACACCAACTTAAGATGCGGGTTCTTAAAGCACTGAAGTGTGATACATCAAGGTTCACATTCAATGTTATGGGTCGTTTTCCAAGTGGCAATGAATTTATCACTTCACTAGTTGAAGATGATGAAGATTGTGAAGTTCTTTTATCCCTCACTATTGGAGAAGTTATGCTTCTTTATGTGGAAGATGAGGTGGTTGCACTGGTTACTAATTGTGATGAAATAGTTTCATCACCAATTTGTGATTATATCAATCTTGCTCTTGGTGGTGAGACGCAGGGTGGTGTTTATGGCCAAGAACCCATGCAAGCAAAAACCACTCGGTAAGTTCAGCATTAAGCACATTCATAACAAGACGATTTATAATTAAATTTTGTTGGTGCAGTTTTATTGAATATATATAAGTACGATGCATATATGCAGAAAGAGCATGTGTAGCTGTTGTACTTGGTCCTTCTATGCGTCCTCAATTTGCTTGTTATTATGGGGAAAAGAAGTATCCAGTTTATGATCCTGTTGTTGATGAAGGGTACAAGATAATGAGTATTGGTTCTAGTGAGGACAATTCTAAAGATTTGGATGTTGGGGAAGGTGATCCAAATTGTGAAACTGTACACAAGCATAATGACATTAATGAAGTTATTTGTGGTTACTGCATTAGAACAGCTAATGCAAATGCAGATATGGTTGCAAACATTCATGGTTACTGCATTAGCTGGATGAGAGTTGAGTGACACTTGCCTGATAGAGTTATACAACAATTTGGGTATGTCCCTTCAGTTGATATACTTATACTGGATCTTAGCTTCATCCTTCAGATGGTCGAAGGAAGTCTACACAAATTGGATTGTATATTATCATAACTTCATTAACATGTGGGAGGACAGATGGTCCTGTATTATGCAAGGTATACATGTAGGCTCTGACATTGAGCAACTCATTCACTGTTACTTATAGTGGTTTCGTTTATGGACAACATTGTACATGTCGAAACTACCTGTCGAGCATCCAACAACTTACAACAATGTGCACCCTTGGAGAGTCATCTGGTTAGTCATAAAAACCAAAATTTTCAATTCAGTATGATTGTAAAAATTTGCAACCATACATCTCTAACCAACAAACTTAATATGTGCAACATAACTACTTTCTCAATTCATAAACCACATTGTAGCCATATTTTAGTAGGCATGACTTAGGAGTGATCCAACTAGCTATTGACCATATGGAAGAGTTGATTCAAGATATGTGAATACATATGCATATCGAGGATAATCGTTATACAAAAGTTATAGATATAGAGTACACCTACTTCAGTGGCACCGCATCATTTGTGCAACCACTTAGCATGGTTGCGAGCCCATTATCTTATGAAGACCAATGTCCATCTTAGGATTTCTTCTGTTAGCCGACACTGCAGGACATTCCATCATGGTCCATAGATGACTACGATCCTACGACCATTCCGGTTATAGATGCGAAGGTAGTTATGCATCATGAAGAAATACATGAGTTGAGGGATAGACCTCTTATGGCGTCGTAGCACTACATGCTAGTACAGATGCCATTCCATGTAGGACGAAGAAGAAACACTAGACTATATTTTCTCTGTATTGGATGGCCTCAGCCTTCATTGTTATATTGTATTTTCTTTTGAGTAAGAAGACAATGTAGTACTTTTTTCTTTAGTGTATGCATGTATATGCTCTTATCCAATTTCATTTATGCTTGTTCTATAAGGTATGTTATGTTAGTGTTAAATATAATTTATGATAACTATAGTGTTCTACTATAAACTATAAAGGTAATCAATTATTCGACATTTAATATAAATAATATAAATTATATGAAATAAAAATTACAGACCTTCATGTTTTTTTTTTAATTTATTTAAATTAATGTAAGTTGGTGACTTACATTAAATTAATTTTCTTCTTTTTTTATTCCGTCGGAGGTGTTCTAATGGCTAGTATAGTCAGCAGGTGAGTAAGGAGAAAGTAGCCTATTTATACCTATTTTTAAATTATTTTGTTTATGTACCTAACGCTTAATTAAATCTTTAATCAAAATTAGTTTTAAAAATTGCCCTTTCTTTTACTGTTCATATATTTTTTTTTTTTTTGTCAAACAGTGCTAATTCGCTCTAGATGCATAGTGGATTCAAAAGGAGCCTTGAAATACTCCATACTCCACTTTCTAAGGCAATTTTTAGTGAGTGCGATCGCTCTTCACTCTTCTATCGACTCCGGTTTTTCTTGCCGACGAACTTCAGTCGACTATCACTCTCAATCGTCGTTGGATCTTCTTTGTGCTGCGATCATCAGCAATGTGGGTAACGTGATTACTTCTTTTGTCCTCATTGTGCTTTATCTCGTCTCATCGATTAAGTCCTTTTCGCTTTTCTTTTACTGTTTCTCTTTTGCCTAGTCATGATTCTTTCTTGGCATGTTTCCCCTATTGCTCTCTTAAATTGCATCCTCATGCATCTATTGCGAAAATGGCTGCGGTATTGGTTGCGTATGGTTTGATTTACTCCATGACGTCTCGTCATTTTTGTGTTTGGCTTGCTTATCTTGTCAATTTGTTGTTGAATGGAGACTGATTTGGTCGTTCTGTTTGCATTTTGGGATATAGGGTACGAAGTAGATGGATGAAGGGTTGTTGTGGTTTGAAAAGTATTGTATTAAGTTTCAAGAAAAGCATTGTATTAATTGGCGTTTGATTGTACTAGTGCCATTTACCCACTCTTGTCAGTGCAAAGCGTAATTTGACCCAATAATTTGTTGGGATAAGCCAAGATATAAAATAGGAAGTTTGTTTGAATATTAAAAAAACTGTCGTTGATTTTTTTTGAAATATAATCAAAAGATAATGAATTTTTTAAATTGGTTTCACAGGTCTGATCGCCAAAACATTGACCCATCATTATCAATGCGATTGTGACATCACCTCCCATGGAATGGTATCTTCATATTGACTGTCTATGACTTCGTTTGTGGTGTTTTCCATTGTGACCAAACCCCTGCTTACCACCTTTTGTTGGACCACTACTGATCACTTGAGTTGACCTAGGAGTCGGTTTGGTCTAAACAATTTTTATTCATAGAAGTTTTTTATCTCAACCCTATGTTACATACAACAATATTGATAAACTGAAATAAAAGACCGCTAAAACCCTCCAAAAATCTATAAATAAATTGAATAATAACTGCATCAGCCATCCAACAAGCTATACATAAAATTAAAATATAGTTCATTCATTTGTAGTATTTTTTTTTAATGATTTTGAGCTCCAGAGAAGTTCCCTTACCTTTGTTGATTATGATGTGTTTCCATTTGCTATCAACAAACACACCAAGTATCGCTTTCACTGGCGATGGATGGATGCTCATTGAGGATAATCATGCCACATTGGGAGGATAATCATGCCACATTGGTGTCTTTCATGCTTGCTAGCCGATATTTCCTTAACAACGATTTTTGAACTTATAGCATGTGAAATAAGATGGATAAATTCTCTACGATGCATATAAATAAACTAACAAATGTTTTATTTATGAATAAAATTAATCATGAAATTATGCTTGTAGGGATAATAATTTTTCTTTTCATAGCGCCAATTCGATGGTATGTAATTTCCCTATTAGTGTTGGCTATAATTATTATTGTGGTGTCTTTGTCACACTTTGGGTCTGAAAAGTGGCATACTATTAATGAATTTGACATTCAAACTCAATAAATAACTTCTACTACAACAACAACAATATCAAGTCTTTATCCCAGTACGTGGGGTCGGCTACATGAATCCTTTTTCTCCATTGTGTCCTATTAAAGGTCAAATTCTCGTTTAAATCTAATAAAGAAAGGTCATTCCTAATATTTTCTAACAAAGCCTTTTTAGGTCCGCTAATACTTCTACTCTCCTAACCGGGTCATTGGAAGGCTGTCGTTTTATGTGACCAAACCATCTAAGGCGACTCTCTCTAATCTTATCTTCTACTGGAGCTACTCCAACCTTTTCACATATATGCTCATTTTGTATCCTATCTCTAAGGGTAAAGCCACTCATCCACCTAAGCATCTTCATCTCTGCCACACATAACTTAGTATTATGCTTCTTCTTTAATGACCAACATTCAACACCATAAGGCATTGCAGGCCTCACTACCATTTTATAGAATTTTCCCTTAAGTTTGAGGGGTACTTTTCTATCATACAATAAGCCCAATGCATTCCTCCACTTCAACCATCCAACTTGAATTCTGTTGATAATATCCCCATAAATTTCACTATCACTCTGAACAATAGATCCAAGATATCTAAAACGTGTACTCTTATTAATGACTTGATCGCCCAAAGTCACAATCCCCTCACTAGGTCTATTACTATTAAAATTACACTCTATATATTTCATTTTAGATCTACTCAAGCGAAAACCTTTAGTCTCTAATGTTGACCTCCATAATTCAAGTTTACTTTCAACTCCCTCTCTAGTCTTATCAACAAGAAGAATATCATCAGCAAAAAGCATACACGAAGGTACATCCTCTTGCAAATGTCTAGTGAGAACATCCATGACTAAAGCAAAAAGATATGGGCTTAAGGCTGATCCTTGATGTAACCCAACCGAAATAAGGAAATACTTGGTCAAACCACCTTGTGTTTGAACACAAGTAATAACTCATGCATACATATCTTTAATGATTTGAATATAAGCATTATTAACTCCTTTCTTTTCAAGAACTCTGTATAGCACTTCTCTTGGAACTTTATCATATGCTTTTTATAAATCAATAAATGTCATATGTAGATCCTCCTTATTTTCTCTATATTTCTCTATCAAACCTCTTAATAAATGTATGGCTTCCATAGTCGACCTACCCGTCATGAATCCAATTTGATTTTAAGAAACATTAGTATCACGCCACAAATTATGCTCCATAACTCGCTCCCATAGTTTTAATTTATGACACATTAACTTAATTTCTTTATAATTCACACAATCTTGTGCATCACCTTTATTCTTAAAAATAGGAATTAACACACTCATTCTCCACTCATCGGGTATCTTTTTAGTCTTCAAAATAGTATTAAAAAGTTTAGTAAGCCATAAAATTCCTTCATCTCCTAAGCATTTCCACACCTCTATTGGAATATCATCAGGTCCAATAGCTTTTCCACCCTTCATTTTCTTTAAAACCTCTCTAATTTCGGTTTTACTAATACACCGATAAAAACATAAATCTTTATTTTCATTAAATATAAGTTTTATGCATATCTATTAAATTGTTTCGATAATCAATTTTTTTTGGACATTTATGTCAATTAAGACAAACTCGCACATACATCACATAAATAACTTATACTGTTAAAGCATAAATGAAAAGGCATGGGGCATGCATATGAATAAAAAACAAGGTGCAATTTATAATAGAATAGCAACATAATGAATGTCATCATATCATTAGGTTTGAATAATATTGAATGGCTGAAAGGATAAGTTTTGCATGTTCTATGATAACTTATAGTATTTTACTATTTATGAACATTTGTATGAAAAAATGTAATAAAAATCTTTCTATACTAACATATTCATGTGCAATCACATCAGACATATTCATATATATATCCAAAGATGATCCCTAAATCATATATCATGTGCAATCACACCATGAATACTATCTCTAGATGATTCGAAATCATCTATCATGGTTCCTTTGTATTTGTATATATCCTTATATTGGGTTTTACTAAGCATCCTAAATTGTGAAGGTATGCATCAACTCATGAGGATTTGATAATTTTCAGAAGGGTCATCACTCTGTGGATTGGTAGGCTCGACTAGCGAAATCCAAAAGGGTTATAACAACCTACCTGCATATCTATTTCAAACAAACACACATTTTATATTTATAATAAGCAAGTGTTTAACTTATAATTTATAATCAATATGATTAATGTTAGCTTCATAATAAAAATAGGATTTAAATGAATAATATTTATTGTATTCAACTATTGCAATTTGTATGAAAATAAATCTTGCTTCCATATGGATTATTTTAGAGTTAAGGAATTTATGCAACAATTAATCAAGGCAATGTTATCCGCACACAATATTTCATTATCAACATTAAATAAAGTTTATAAAATATGTGCAACAATAACGGAATATAAAAGGCATGACTTGTAACCTGCAAGATATCTAAGAAACCTATTACAAGCATATAAGATATTGTTCCTTGTAAAGAAGGTTATGTTTATCTTTTAGGAGTTGTTTGGTTTGAAGTAAAGTGGGTGTAAAGTAAATATTTTACATGGGTTTTAAAAATATTAGTGTTTGGTTGGATGAAAAAAATAGAGTGAAGTAAAAAAGAATGCAATGTAAAGCAATATAATTCATTTTTAAGGTAAAGTAACTCGTACAGTTTTGAGCAAAAACCGTTTTCACCTCAAGCAACATCTTTTGCCTCCTTCCGCCACCACACATAGTCAGCCACCGCTGCCACCCTCGATGCTAGCCATTGCTTCCATCCACTGTCGGCCACCACCACTGCCACCAGTAGTCAACTACCGCCACCACCACCCACTTCCACCACCACCACCACTACCACCTACCGTCAGACTCCACCTCCACCTGCTACCCATTGCGACTGACCACCATCGGCAGCACTTGCCACCATCTGCTGCCACCACAACAGGCCAATGGCCACTGCCACCTTGCTAGCCACCATCGGCCTCCGCTACTATCAACCACCGCCTCCAACACCATCGCTAGCTAACAGCGACCACCCTCTACCGACCACCACCACCACCATTGTCGATCGTCCTTGCCACCCCAGTCGTTAGCCGCTAACCACCACTGTTGCCACCAACCATAAGCAACCACCGCAATTGGCTTCCATCACTCTTCACCACCACCCACAACTGCTACCATCTATAGACTTTACAATATTTCATTTTACTTCAAACTAAAGAAGAAAAAGCATTCACCTGCATTTATTTCACACTTATCCAAACAACATCAAATTATTCCTTTTACACTGCATTCCTTTTATATTGCATTCATTTTTTAGCCAATCAAACGGCCCCTTAATAAATGTTACTTGAGTTGCATGATTAAGCCATGTTCCTTCATAATCCAATAAAAATTACATTGGTGGAACATTAACTCAAAGGCCTTAAATAATATGAATCCTATACTAATATTTAAAACTATAAAAAATAATTAAATGCATGATAACATATGACCTAATCTGTCATACACCATGATGACCACTCCCAATTGAACATAAGATGTAATAGAGGAGAGTGCTGCTCAACTGATTAAATCTACCACCAACCATTATTATGGAACTTTTTTCTCTAGAATAGAGTTTTTGATAAACTCAATCATTTGAAAGATCTAAACTCTTATGCTTTTAAGTTTTAACTGTACACTAAACCTGTAAGATTGGGCTTAAGAATTCCAATATATTTCATTCATTCAACTACAGAGCTTCTAGTACATTATAGTTCATATGCATAACATCAAAATTTATTATATAATTTATCTAAGCATCTATGATGCACCGACACTCTCCCTAAGGAGCTATGAAGTTCTTATCACATGTCAAACATGGACAGGCATCAATAATATTTTAAAAAAATGGGACACATGTCCTAAATATTTTATTAAAAAACTATTTTTAAAAATGCTTTCTTATTTATTTTTTTTAATTCTTCTTTTCAACAAAGCAACAAAACACTTGCTCATGTCCTCTAAACATTCCATTTGTGACTTGGCGTCAACATCTGATAGCATCTTGACAAATACATGATGAAGAAGCTAATCCTATTTTCCTTTTAGTGAATAAATGACAATTTATGCTTATTTTTTAGATATCATAAGCTAGACAACTATTTGTGGACCATTTAGCTTTACAAAGTTAATATCAAAGTTCAATAATTGATTATTTTTATTATTTTCAATATTATGCTTACTTAGTATCTATGCAATATTTTAATATATAAAAATTGCAATATTATATATAGCCAGTACTTGTCCCATGTCCATGTTGTGTTGTATCTGTGTTGATGTGTTCATGTCTATGCATCTTAGCTTATCATGCTTTATATCTTAACATTAAAATTGTACATCCAAATATAGGTTAGCTGATTCAAAATCTAATCCTCACTCAGGTTCAACCTTATCTTTCCCTCTACCTAAAATAATAATTAGAATAGTTTTTGTTGAGCTATAAACTTCAGCAAAATAAATAATTTTAATTTATAATTCAAATATTCAATGACATGAAACAACATGCTATGCTAATCATGAACTGGAAATAAGAATTAAAAATTTGTTCTTAGATTATTTTAGAGCATTACATATAATCATTATAAAAAATTTCTTGAACAATTATATTGCATGATACTAAGTGAGCTAATCTTACTAAATGAAGCTCTAAAAGAGATATTAATGGTCCATTTATAATATGCACCATACTAGTCAGGTGTATAGGTGTTAAATATAATAGACTAATCATAGCACAATATTCATTTATTTATTTCATAATATAGACTATTTTATATTAACCTTAGAATATGTCATGCTTGAATGTCTAAGTTTATTGGTCTTCATACAACAGTGGCTTATATTAAATGCACATCACATATCATAAGGTTGAAACCTAACTTGAAATTTATATCGTAAAGTTCAATAGAGTCTAGGTATAACTTAGCATTATCTTTATTAAACTACTTCTTAAATCAATCAAAAGATTGAGAGACTTTTTCCCTCCATTGGGCTCACTTAAACATTTGTTATTAAATCAGTACATGTATGATAAACTGATAGACCGACTAGACCGATCCGGTCCAGACCGGTCCAGCTCTACTCCAGGCGGGCGAAACCAGCAACCGCGACGGGCAGAAGTCGCGCCAGCGGCCCGAGCGAGCGTGGGAAGGAAGTTTAGGAGGGAAATTTTGAATCTTAGGGCTGTTTTAGTAATTCCAATTAGTCCTTTTTCTTTATTTAGGGGTTTTGGGGAGAAAAGGAAGGTACCTTGCATTTTTGAAAAGAGTGGTGTTCTAGGTTTTCTTGCTTGGGCTCTAGGCGTTGCCGGAGATTGTAGGAGAGTTGTTCTTCCTCTCGAATCGAAGAACATTGTATCTTGCTTTGGTTGTGATCGTCTATAAGTGGAATACAATCGTTTGCTATTGCTTTCCAACGTTTTTCTCCCAAGTTACGCTGTTTTTGTGTTGTTCGTGTGCCGATTTTGGTTAGGTTTGCTTGCGAACTCAAGTATTACCTTAGGGTTACTTGCGAACTCAAGTATTTCCTATCAAATTGGTATCAGAGCCTCTTTTTTGGGATCGTTGGGGGCTGATTTTTTGAAGATTTCGGCGATTTTTCTTGTTCCGGAAGAAGATCTTCGTGAATCGTGAAAAGAACAATGGCCGGAAAGAAGGTTGACGTATTGGAAGGCGAAGTTGGCCAACTGAAAGCCGATTTGGAGGAAAGGTTCTTCAATTTCCAGAATCAACTCACCTCCAACAATGAAAGGTTGGAGGGAAGGTTCACGACAATGGAAGAAATGATGAAGAAATTACTGGAGATAAAGACCAATCCGACGACGTCGGAGGCCAGAGAGACTGCAGGCGACCATGGCGTGGGAGAAAATCCGAACCCGCTTAGGGGAAGGAGGAATCCGGAAGTGGAGATCCTTGAGGGGGAAGATGACATGCCACCTATAGAGCCACTCTCTAGAGAGGAGATGAGCATGGGAAATGATCGAAGAGGTGCTGAATTTGGAGGAAGAAGGAAGGAATTTCAGCGTCGTGGTGAAGAATTCCAGCGTCGAGGCACTGATTTCGAAAGAGGCAGAGGGGACTATGACAACGGTTACGGATACCCTCGCAGAAGGGATGACCGGGACATGTGGGGAGCACCGCCTCTTCGAGGAATGGGAGGTTATGGAGGATACCGAGGTAACGGCGGGGATCCGAAGGTGAGAAAGTTGAAGATGCCCATTTTTGAGGGAGAAGATGGCCATGGTTGGATCTATAAAGTGGAGCGTTACTTCGCTGTCAACGGGTTGACAGATGACGAGAAGCTGACGGCGGCAGGATTGTGTCTGGAGGGGAAGGCGTTGGCCTGGTATCAATGGCGAGACAGGGGGGAGCCTATTCGGAGTTGGCGAGAGTTCAAAGATTGTTTATTAGAACGATTCCGAGCCGATGGGGGAGGAGACTTCTATGAGCAGTTCTTCGCTCTAACTCAGGAGGGGACTGTGGCTGACTATCGCGACAGATTCGAGTACTTGGCTAGCCGATTGGATCATATATCAGAATCGACACTGGAGGGAAACTTCATGAAGGGGCTCAAACCAGAGATACAAACATCGGTCAGAGTATTGGAGCCAAGGAATCTCGGGAAGGCTATGGAGCTGGCACAATTGGTGGAAGATCATAAGAGATCTGAAAGAGGAGCCCGAGGAAACTATTCAGGAGGGTCACATAGGATGACTACCACATTCTTGCCTTCAAAGGCGGCAGCACCGGTGAGTCAGAAAGAATGGCCAAAGGAGAGAACTGGAGGAGGGGGAAATGGGGGACAGTTCAAGAGGCTGACGGAGAAGGAGCTGCAGGAAAAGCGAGCAAAGGGGGTGTGTTTCCGTTGTGATGAGAAGTACATGCCGGGGCATAGATGCAAGGACCGAACTCTTCAAGTTCTCCTAGTCTGTGAAGACGAGGAAGACGAGGAGGGAGGCGGGAGCCGAAATGAAGAGGAGGATAAGCTTCATTTGGATGTAGCAGAAGTCTCTCTAAATTCAGTAGTGGGATTCACTTTGAGTCACACTATGAAGGTGAAAGGGGAGATCTCTAACAAGGGGGTTGTGGTGTTGATAGACAGTGGGGCAACTCACAATTTCATCTCCAACCAGATTGTCAAGGCACTGGGGATGGAGCTGATGGACACGGGAGGGTACGGAGTAATGATGGGCACCGGGAAGGTGGAGTTGGGACGAGGAGTTTGTCGAGGAGTAGTTTTGAAGATTCAGGGGATTCGTGTACAGGAAGACTTCCTTCCCCTGGAATTGGGCAGTACGGATGTCATCCTTGGGATGAAATGGCTGCAGACTTTGGGGGAAACCAAAGTAAATTGGGGAGCTCTGAGGATGGAACTAATGGTGGAGGGACAGAGGAAGATGATCCAAGGCGACTCGGGGCTATCCAGGGCAGGAGTATCCCTCAAATCCATGATCAGATCCATACAGGAGGTGGGAGGGGGATACTTAGTGGAGCTGCAACGCTTGGAGAGGGTTAGCGTGGGAGAAGAAGGAGACATTCCGCCCGGGGTGCAACCCCTCATACAGCAATACAGGGAGGTGTTCCAGCTACCCCAGGGCTTACCCCCACTTAGAGAGCAGGAGCATGCCATTCTTCTGAAAGAAGGAGTATCATCAATCAGTGTTCGACCATACCGTTACCCCCAGATTCAGAAGGATGAAATTGAGAAGCTGATTAAGGAGATGCTAGAGGCAGGGATCGTCAGACCCAGTGTGAGTCCTTTCTCCAGTCCAGTCCTACTGGTCAAAAAGAAGGATGGGAGCTGGAGATTTTGTGTGGACTACCGAGCACTGAACAGGGAGACAGTACCGGACAAATTTCCCATTCCTGTGATCGATGAGCTACTAGATGAGTTGCATGGGACAGTGGTGTTTTCAAAGATGGATTTGAAATCGGGCTACCATCAAATTAGAATGAAGGAAGAGGACATCCAGAAAACGGCGTTCAGAACACACGAGGGGCACTATGAGTTCTTAGTGATGCCTTTTGGGCTCACTAACGCCCCCGCTACCTTTCAGTCCTTGATGAACCGGGTGTTCAGGCAACACTTGAGGAAGTTTGTGTTAGTTTTTTTTTATGACATTTTGGTGTACAGCCGGACCGAGGAGGAACATTTAGTGCATCTAATAGAGGTTTTGGGGATCCTACAGACACATCAGCTGAGGGCTAACTTGAAGAAATGCAGTTTCACCCAATCAAGGGTGGAATATTTGGGACATATAGTGTCTCGAGAGGGAGTGGCAGCTGACCAGTCCAAAATTGAAGCAATGCAGAGATGGCCCATGCCTAAGAACATCAGGGGGGTGAGAGGGTTCTTGGGATTGACGGGATACTATAGGAGGTTTGTAAACGGGTACAGTTCCATCGCGTGGCCATTAACGGAGCAATTGAAGAAAGATAACTTCTCCTGGGGTGATGCAGCGACCCAGGCCTTTGAAAGATTGAAGAAAGCCATGACCACTGTACCAGTTCTAGCACTCCCAGATTTTAGCTAAGTATTCGTGGTGGAGACCGATGCATCAGGATATGGTTTAGGGGCAGTATTGATGCAGAAGCACCGCCCGATAGCATACTTCAGTCAAGTGATATCAGCTAGAGCAAGACTGAAGTCAGTATATGAAAGAGAACTGATGGCCATTGTTTTGGCAATACAAAAGTGGCGGCCGTATCTCCTGGGCAGACACTTCATCGTACGGACGGATCAGAGGAGCTTGAAGTATCTCTTAGAGCAAAGGATGGTAACCGAAGAGCATCAGAGGTGGCTATCCAAACTATTAGGCTATGATTTTGAGATCCAATATAAACCTGGGGTGGAGAATAAGGCAGCCGATGTACTATCCAGATGTATGGGGGAGTGTCAGGAGTTAGTAGTGTCGGCACCATTGATGGTAGACTGGGGGGCCATCAAAGAAGAAAGTTTGATGAACGAGGAGCTGAAGAAGATCAGAGCAGATCTGGAGAAAAACAAGAGTAGTCATCCGGGTTACTATTCTGAAGGGGGGAGACTTTTGTATCAGGGAAGGTTTGTGATGCCACGAACCTCCATACACATTCCCCACCTGTTGCAAGAATTTCATGGCAGCGCAGTTGGAGGACACTCAGGAGTTCAGAAGACATACAGGAGGTTGGCTGCGGAACTTTACTGGAAGGGGATGCATAAGGATGTGGAGGAGATGGTGGCAGGGTGTGAGGTATGCCAACGAAACAAATACATGGCTATGGCTCTCGGAGGGTTGCTCCAACCATTGACACTTCCAAACAGAGTTTGGGAGGAAGTGTCCATGGATTTCATCGACGGCTTACCTAGATCAGAAGGATTCACAGTCATCCTGGTGGTGGTGGATAGACTCAGCAAATATGCGCACTTCATCCTCTTACGACATCCTTACACCGCGGTGTCAGTGGCTGCTGCATTTATCAGGGAGGTGGTAAAACTGCATGGGATTCCTGAATCTATTGTGTCAGATCGAGATAAAATGTTCCTCAGCCAGTTTTGGAGAGAGCTATTCAGGATGCAAGGCACTGTCCTAAAGAGAAGCACCGCCTATCATCCACATACCGATGGGCAAACAGAGGTGGTGAACCGAAGTTTGGAGACCTATTTGAGGTGTTTTGTTTCAGAAACACCGCGCATGTGGGCAAAGTGGCTGCCTTGGGCTGAATATTGGTACAATACGTCGTACCATTCTGCCTCCCAGATGACCCCATTTAGAGTGCTGTATGGAAGGGATCCCCCACACTTAGTACACTATGGGAAAGGAAGTACACCGGTCTCTTCAGTTGAGCAGTATTTGGAGGAAAGGGACAAGGTGCTGGAAGAATTAAAGAAGCATTTAGTGAGGGCTCAACAGATCATGAAGAAGCAGGCGGATTCACATAGGAGAGATGCAATTTGAAGTAGGGGAGAAGGTTTTCCTAAAACTACGACCCTACAGGCAGAGAACAGTAGCGAGAAGAAGAAATGAGAAATTGGCGCCAAGGTACTTTGGCCCCTACGAAGTGTTGGATAAAGTCGGAGCAGTGGCCTATCGGTTGAAGTTGCCCCAATCAGCATCCATACATCCAGTTTTTCATGTATCTCAGTTGAGAAGAGCGATTGGAGAACATGCAGTTAGTACAGAACTACCAGTGACACTGACGGAGGAATTGGAAGTGATGTTAGAACCTCTTGAGCTAGCAGGAGTGAGATCCAATAAAGAGGGCAGCAAAGAAGTACTAATCAAGTGGAGAGGTCTTCCCGATTTCGATGCTACATGGGAACCAATGGAGAGAATGAACGAGCAATTCCCTTCCTTCCACCTTGAGGACAAGGTGAGTTTTTGGGAGGGGAGTATTGATAGACCGACTGGACCGGTCCGGTCCAGACCGGTCCAGCTCTACTCCAGGCGGGCGAAACCAGCAACCGCGACGAGCGGAAGTCGCGCCAGCGGCCCGAGCGAGCGTGGGAAGGAAGTTTAGGAGGGAAATTTTGAATCTTAGGGCTGTTTTAGTAATTCCAATTAGTCCTTTTTCTTTATTTAGGGGTTTTGGGGAGAAAAGGAAGGTACCTTGCATTTTTGAAAAGAGTGGTGTTCTAGGTTTTCTTGCTTGGGCTCTAGGCGTTGCCGGAGATTGTAGGAGAGTTGTTCTTCCTCTCGAATCGAAGAACATTGTATCTTGCTTTGGTTGTGATCGTCTATAAGTGGAATACAATCGTTTGCTATTGCTTTCCAACGTTTTTCTCCCAAGTTTCGCTGTTTTTGTGCTGTTCGTGTGCCGATTTTGGTTAGGTTTGCTTGCGAACTCAAGTATTACCTTAGGGTTACTTGCGAACTCAAGTATTTCTTATTATAAACATATCATTATCAATATATCCCACATAACTATAGATGCCTAGGTTCATTGTCCATCATAAACTAGTGGATTGTATCAAATCTATATCATATTATCACATGTTGAAATTTAATTGAAGGCTACATTATAAAGTTCAATAGTGCACTGGTGTAATATAACATTATTACTATTGAACTACCCACCAAATCAATATCACAACATTGACATCTCTTCCCTCATTAGGTTTCACTTAGAAAGTCTATTGTCTCATCAATACGTGTCATTATAAACGCATTATTTCCATTGTGTCCCACATAACATGAAATTTCTTAAAACTTATTGCATTTTGATTATTGGATATATATATATATATATATATATATATATATATATATATATATATATATATATATAACATTTATTTAGAACATATTAATGACCTTTGTGCATCATCATAGAAATTGGAAATACTTGCTATTCTACATTAAATATATATATATATATATATATATATATATATATATATATATATATATATATATATATATATATATATATATATATATATATATATATATATATATATATATATATATATATATATATATATATATATATATAAAATATTAAAATATTCGTAATACTTCAAATATGTGCTTGCATAATTTAAAATAAGTGCTTGATTGAATATCTAATCATGAATGATAGGACATAAACATCATTTTACAATATGGAGACTTTTTTAATATATTGCTTACATATAGTTCATGCTTATAAAATCTACAAGCAAAAGACTAACAATTTTGCTCTATGAATTAGAGATTAAGTATCTTACCCTGCTGACAGTTAACAACTAGATCAATGATGTAGAACTACAATGCTTCAAGCAATTTGATAAGAACTTGCACGACTTATTGATTATAATAATAAAGATTAGAACTATTAGCAAATAAAAACGACAAAATGAAACTTAAGAGTGGTTACTTCCGTTTAGGCTAAGTTGCACAGTAAGAGCTTAATTTAGTTCCATAAGGAGAGAGACCCTTGGAAAGAAATTAAATCAATGGGGAGCATGGCAATTTCGGCAAAGAGAGGTGGTGGGGGTTTGGAATTATTTCCAAGAGAGCGTGGAAGGATTAGGAAATAAATCCAAAGGGATTTAATTATGGGGCCGGTGGCATCAAGGGCTAGAGAGGATTAATGGGGAATATTTGAGATTGCTATTTTGGGATTTGGTGATTAGAAAAGTGTTTAAAGAATTCCAATTAATTTGAAATTCAAATTGAGTTCAACTTAGGGAACTTTCCTAAAATAGATTTCGTAATTTAAGAAAGATTTTAAATTTCAAATTGAATGAATTTGAATTCAAAATCTGCCCAAATTATATCAATCTAAAATAGGTAATGGAACGCAAAGGGGAAAAGGGGATCTAGGGGCCGGCTGCATGCTTGGTTCATGTATGGAGGCCGACGGTTAGGTGGGGTGTATGTGGAGTTCGGCAGGTAAGGGGAAAGGGCTTGGTGAGGGAGGAGGTCTTGGGTGTAAACGTGGTCGGTTGAGGTGAATAAGGCTGGTGGTGGTGGTGGGAGAGACTTAATTTAGTTCCATAAGGAGAGACACCCTTTTTGGAAAGAAATTAAATCAATGGGGAGCATGGGAATTTCGACAAAGAGAGGTGATGGGGGTTTGGAATTATTTCCAAGAGAGGTTGGAAGGATTAGGAAATAAATCCGAAGGGATTTAATTATGGGGCCGGCGGCATCAAGGGCTAGGGAGGATTAATGGGGAAGATTTGGGTTTGCTATTTTGGGATTTGGTGATTAGGAAAGTGTTTAAAGAATTCCAATTAATTTGAAATTCAAATTGAGCTCAATTTAGGAAACTTTCCTAAAATAGATTTAGTAATTTAGGAAAGATTTCAAATTTCAACTTGAATGAATTTGAATTCAAAATATGCCCAAATTATATCAATCTAAAATAGGCAATGGAACTCAAAAGGGAAAAGGGGATCTAGGGGCCGGTGGCATGCTTGGTTCGGGTATGGAGTCCGGCGTTTAGGTGTGGTGTATGTGGAGTTCGGCAGGTAAGGGGAAAGGGCTTGGTGAGCGAGGAGGTCTTGGGTGTAAACGTGTCGGTTGAGGTGAATAAGGCCGGTGGTGGTGGTGGGAGGATGAAGGGAAAGAGATAAATAATAAAACCATGAACCCGAATCATCAAGGTTGGTGGTGTTCGCAATTCTCCCTCTCTTAGGGCTCTCACTTGAATCTCTCAATCTCTCATGAGAACTCAAACAAAGAGAAGCAAAGTTTTCAATCAATCATTCATTCATTAGCTTGAAAAGAAGAACAATAGGGCTATAAATAGCCTCATACAAAGACTCAAAAAATAAAAGAACGACAATGCCCTTAGGGCTTACATACGACCTCCCTTAATAAAAGGGTAAAACGGGAGCACATAAATAATAAAAGCTACATAACATAATAAAGAAAAACAAATACATGAAATGACTCAAATATACGTAGACTCGATCGTGGTCGTAGATCGACAGCCACGCCTCTGATACACTTTCCATGCTCTGATGTCCCCATCAATCAACTTTTTTGCGTTGATCAAACAAAAACTTCGATCTTTTTTATGCAAATCATAAAATTTAAAAATCTATTGCTCTTAAACTAATGAGCTACAGTACAATGGTTACTTGAACACTAATATTACTTAGTTAATAGTGATGGTTAATTAACTTTAATAGAAATAAATTAATTTATATATGTTATATACTCAAACATGTGTGTGTGTGTGACTATATATATATATATATATATATATATATATATATATCAAAATGATTATTATTAAATATAAAATTTTTTAAAATCATTTTTGTTAGGTGGGGAAAATGGGGTATAAAATTTTAAGGACTTCTTGACTTAGCAAATTTTTTAGCATAGCATAATCTTACTAGAATTTAATTACAATAGCCTTTAAATCAAGGCCTTAAAAGTTATTACTCAAATCTAGTCCATGCAAGTCACCCAATAATCATCTTAAGCTAATTATTATATTAGCGAAGTAAAACCTACTCAATATAAACATGGAGTTATAATTTATCTCCAACATTCAGATCCAAATAACTAGATGATATTATAATGTATCTAAGTAAAACCTAACCTACCTTTCAAAAAAAAAAAACCTAACCTAATTTAATTTGGCCTAAGAAACAAAAAAATAACAACGTTAAGCCTTTATCTCACTCCGTGGGATCAGCTATATGAATCATTTTTCTCCATTGTGTTTTGTTAAGAGTTAAATCGTGAATAGAGGTGGTGAGAGGCACATGATTTCTGCATGATTGGTAGCTAGAGATTGGTGATCGAGCGATTCACATGAATGAGAAGAGTAAAGGCAATTTGTTTTAAGGACATAGTTGTTTGGTTTGGTGTCGTTAATTTGGTTTATTGCACACTCTACCTTGAAGAGATGTACCCCAGGAACCAATTTTATTTTGCATATTAAAATAGCATCATCTGGCTCTATGAGAAAATTTTGAGAACAAAAAACACCCGGCATGAACCAATCTTTATGCTGAATAATCGCAACCAAACTAGACTTGCTAACTTTTAAATACAATTTCTTTCCAGCAGACCGCCAGTCATTGCCTTAACATTGTCAAAGTTTACGGTGTTTCACTACATCAAATCATATTTAAGTTTCCTCTAATGCCAGGACAGTTTCCATCATGATTCTTTTTTATTTAAATCTTATTCTTGCTTTATTATGTCATGAAAACCTAGCCATTCATCACAGACATTTCTTTCACTAGATTGACATTCTTTAATAGTTGTAGACTTGTAGCAATCTTAGATGTGTGAGGAAGATTTTCCTTTGAACTCTTTGAAGAATATAATATTATTTAGATCTGCTCCTTCATTCATAGGAAAAAGAAAGAAAGTATTAATAATAAAAATATGAGCTTCTTATTGATTATTTGACTGTTCTTATGGTTCATAAATGAACTTCACTTGTTGGCATATTTGCTGTTAACTACGTTGAAGCTGCTTATTATGGCCCATTAGTCGGGCTCCTTAATCATGTAGCGATCTAAATGGATTCTGTGTTGCTGACCAGCAACAAAGGCTTAGCAATGATTAATGATGCAGTTTGTTCTTGGTGGAAATGAAGTTCGGTCATGGCGGCTTCTGGCTATAATGACTTAAATCTTTTTGAGAAAAGCTCAATCTACTTAGAATCATCCTGAGTCTATTAAACCAGTTTCTAAGGATATGATTTGACCGTATTAATGTTATTTTCTGATGAAGATTTGGACTACAAGAATGTTTTTCAGTCTTCAAATTTTCCTATTTTGTAGTCATCCTATTTTCTAATGTTCTGCTTGTCACCCTCATGGTTTCAACTCATCCGGTCACTATTCAAAACTCTAGCTGACCTTTCGTTTCACTTCCGTTCATGGTTGGTTATTGACAACTATAGGAAGATGGAAGCATTAGAATCTATTGTTTATTTCTTTATTATTTTGGCTACATATCAGAAGAATTAAAATTGAAAACACTCTGATTCATTGATAAGAAACAACCAACATATCAGTGCTGTATTTTAGGGAAATTCAGCAAATACCAAACAGGTTATGCAAAATCTATGGATAAATAACCAAGACAAGCACTTGAAATTAAATAAAAGATGAAGAGAAATAACCCAATACAAGGAATCTTCAATTCGAGAGAAAGATTCAGCTCTCCAATCTCTAGTTGAAGTCTAGAGCCCAAAATCACAAACAGAGATCTCAATTTTCAGATTTAATTCAAGAAAACCCTAATCCTAGCAAGAAGGCGATTACTTAAAGCAAAGCATAAATCATCAGTACCTACACAATCTTTAATTTGAATTTTTCCTCCTAAACAAAACCTCCATTAATATGTGGGCCCAAACCTTCATGCCTCCCCAATCAAGCCCCCACCCCTTGGTTTTTCCGTCGCCTGTAGACTTGAACCAGTCCACGAGGGATTGATTCAACTAGCCCTTGAGCCAGTCTAACATTACCCCTCTCCCAAAGACTCACCTTGTCCTCAAGGTGAAATGAAGGAAATTGATGTTTCACCCTCTTATACGGTTCTCAAGTGGCGTCGAAGTTGGGCAGGCCCTTCCATTTAATCATCACTTATTTGTTCCTCCCTTTTTTTGATCTCACCCCTTTTAACTCCAATTGTTCGAACATTACTTCGAACTCCTAAATCAGAGTCACGTTAATTATGCACTATCTGTAAGCTTCCCCAAAGCTCTCCTCAACTGTGGCACATGGAAGATTGGGTGTATGGTGACAGTTGGGGGTAACTTCAAGCGGTAAGCTACTGCTCCAATCTTTTTCAAGATCACGTAGGGACCGAAGTACATCGGTGTCAATTTCTCATTCCTCCTGCTGACTAGTGTCCTCTATTTATAGGGTCACAATTTTAAGAACACCCTATGCCCAACTTTGAACTGGATGTCTCTCTTATGTGCATCTTCCTGCTTCTTCATGATCTATTGTTCCCTCAAATAGTGTCTCTTCAATTCCTCTTTCATCTTATCCCTTTTCTCCAAATTTTGCTCTACTTAAGAGACTGGTGGTGTGTTTTTTTTTGCCCAAAATGCATCAATAGCGGCGGGTCTCTTCCATACAACATCTTAAAAGAGGTCATCTGAGAAGCTGAGTGGTACGATGTGTTGTACCAATATTCGGCCCATGCTAACCACTTGGCCCATAGCTGTGATGTTTCAGAAGCAAAATACCATAAGTAAGTCTCCAAGCTTATGTTAATTACCTCTGTTTGACCGTCTGTCTGAGGGTGTTAGGCGATGCTTCTCTTAAGAACTGTACCTTGCACCCTGAACAACTCCCTCCAAAACTGACTGAGAAATACCATGTCTCAGTTAGAGACTATCGACTATGAAATCCCGTGCAATCTAATCACCTCTCTGATGAATGATGCAGCTGCTATCACTACTGTGTAGGGGTGTTGTAGGGGAATGAAATGCGCATATTTACTCAGCATGTCAACCACCACTATAATCACTATGAATCCCTTAGATCGGGGTAGACCTTCAATGAAGTCAATGGACACCTCCTTCCATACCCTGTCTGGAAGAGCTAAGGGTTGTAGTAACACCGCCTCCCCCCCCCCCCCCCCCCCCCCCGCGGCAGAGTCATAGCCATGTACTTATTTCTCTGGCACACCTGACCACCATCTCCTCCACATCCTTTATCATACCTTTCCAATATAATTCAACAGCCAATCTTTTATATGTCTTATGTACACCCGAATTACCCCGACCGCGCTCATATGGAACTTCTGCAGTAGGTGGGGAATATGAATGGAGGTTCATGGTACCACGATTCTCCCTTGGTATAGTAGCCTCTCTCTCTCTCTAGGGAGTAACCTGGGTGGTTGCTCCTATCATTTAGTAAATCCCCCTCCTAATCTTCCTTAGCTCCCCGTCCCGTACACTTTCTTCCTTGATAGCCCCCCAATCTACCATCAGGGGCATTGAATGGCCATCTCCTAGAGCTTCCCCCCACATCTGGAAAAGGCATCAGTTGCCTTATTCTCTAACCATGGCCTGTACTAGATCTTAAAATCATATCTCAACTGTTTGGACAACCACCTTTGATGCTCCTCAGTCGCCATTCTCTACTCCAACAAATATTTCAAGCTCCTCTGGTTTCTCTTGAGGATGAAATGTCAACCCAATAGGTATGGACGCCACTTCTGAATAGTTAACATTATGGTCATCAACTCTCTCTCATATATTGACTTCAGCCTAGCTTTAGCTATCAACACTTGACTGAAGTAGGCTATTGGTCTATGATTCTGCATAAGTACTACCCCCAACCCATATCCTAATGCATGTGTCTCCATTATAAAGGTCTAACGGAAATCTGGTAGAGCCAAACTGGTATTGTGTTCATGGCCTTTTTTAGTCTCTCGAAAGCCTGGGTAGCTTCCTCTCCCCACCTAAAGTTATCCTTATTTAGCTGCTCTGTCAAAGGCCAGGCTATGTTGATATACCCCCTTACAAACCTTCGGTAATAACTAGTCAAACCCAGGAAGCCCCTCAAATCTCTCAAATTCTTAGGTAGAGGACACTTCTACATTGCTTCAATTTTGGCTTGATCGGCTGCCACCCCCTCCTGAGATATCACGTGCCCCAAATACTCCACACTTATCTATACGAAGTTGCACTTCTTCAGGGTTTTCCTTAGCTGATACTCCTGTAGAACTCCTAAGACCAACCTCAAATGTTTCAAATGCTCCTCCTCAGTCCTGCTATACACAAGTATGTCATCAAAGAAAACTAAGACAAACCTCCTGAGGTACGATCGGAATACCCTGTTCATTAGGGACTGGAAAGTAGTAGGGGTGTTTGTAAGCCCAAATGACATCACCAAGAACTCGTAGTGCCCCTCTTGTGTCCCGAAAGCCATCTTCTGAATGCCTTTCTCTTTCATTTTGATTTGATGGTATCCCAACTTCAAGCCCATCTTGGAAAACACCACTGCTCCATATAGCTCATCCAGTTGCTCATAGATCACCGAAATAGGGAACTTATCCGGACCCATCTCCTTATTCGATGCCTTGTGGTCCACACAAAACCTCCAGCTCTCATCCTTCTTCTTGACCAGTAATACTAGACTAGAGAAAGAACTTAGACTCGACCTGATGATCCCCGCCTCTAACATCTTCCTGATTAGCTTCTCAATCTCATCCTTTTGAATTTGGAGATAATAATATGGTCGTACACTAATCGGTGAGACCCCCTCCTTCAAATTAATTGCATGATCCTGCTCTCTGGGTGGTGGTAAGCCTTAAGGCGGATGAAAAACCTCACTGAACTATTGTATGAGTGCTTGTACTGCAAGAGGAATGCCCCCCTCTTCCCCATTCTAACCCCTTCCAAGTGTTGCAGTTCCACCAAAAATCCTTTTCCCACCTCCTGTATGGTCCTGATCATGGATTTGAGAGATACCCCTGCCCTGGACTGCCCTACATCGCCCTGGATCGCCATCCTTCTTCCCCCACCACTAGCTCCATCCTCAATGCTCTCTAATTGACCTTGGTATCTCCCAAGGTCTGCAACCACTTCATCCCTAGGATAGCATTAGTGCTCCCCAACTCTAATGGAAGAAAATCTTCCCTCACATGAATCCTCTAAATCGTGAGCACTATTCTCCTACACACTCCTCTACCCATCTCCACATTCCTTGTGCCCATCATCGCCCCATATCCCCCGGTGTCCACTAATTTCACCCCTAACAGATATATGATCTAATTGAAGATGAAATTGTGGTTAACCCCACTGTCAATCAACACCACCACCTCTCTATCAGCTATCTCTCCCTTCACTTTCATTGTGTGGTTCGATGTAAATCCCACCACTGAGTTCAGAGACTTTCGTCATGTCCAGATGTAGCTTCTTCTCTTCCTCTTCCTCGGGCCCCTCTAACCTTCCCCCACAGATTCCTCGTCATCACAGTCGGTGAGAACTTGAAGAGTTCGCTTCTTGCACCTGTGTCCTGGCGTGTACTTCTCATCACATCTGAAACAGAACCTATTTGCCCGCTTCTTTTATAACTCCTCAGCGAGCTTCTTGAAGTTCCCCCCAAATCCTCCTCCAGTTTTCTCCTTTGTGGCTTTACGCAGACTTCTCGATGTTGGTCCCTTAGGAGCTAAAAAGGTGGTGGTCATCCTGTATGATCCCCCCAAACTATTGCTTATGGCCCCCCTCTCCAGATGCTTTTGGTCCTCGACCAACTGCGCCAGCTCCATGGCCTCCCCCAAGTCATGCGGCCTCATCACTCTAACAACTGATCTGATCTCTGGTTTAAGCCCCTTCATAAAGTTCCCCTCTAGCACCATCTGGGAAAGACTGTAGCCTGCTAGCTAGGTACTCAAACCTGTCACAGTATTCTGCCATGGTTCCCTCCTACATCAGGGCAAAGAACTGCTCATAGAAGTCCCCTCCTCGACTAGTTTGGAAACTTTCTAGTAAACAATCCTTGAACTTCCGCCAACTACGGATGGGTCACCTCATGTCCCTCCACTGATATCAAGCCAATGTTTTTCCTTCCAGACACAGTCCCACCGCTGTCAATTTCTCTTTCTCCGTCAATCTGTTGATGACAAAATATCTCTCCACTTTGTAAATCCACCCATGTGTGTCTTTGCCCTCAAAGATGGGCATCTTCAGCTTTCGCGCCCTCGAGTCACCCCTATTTCCCTTGAATCCTCCGTAGACACTCATTCCTCGAAGAGGAGGTGCTCCTCAAGTGTCATGCTCTTCCTTTCAGCGCTCAAACACAAATCCTTCTTCAAAATTCTCTCTTATTTTTTCAAAATCAGTACCAAGCGATCGTAATCCTCCCCCCTTCTTGCAAAATAAGCACCCCTTCCTTCGTACCCGAAACTTATCTCCTCCCTAGAAAGCAGTTCTAACGGAGGCATGCCTTATGTTCCCTCCAAAATCTCCACTTCTAGATTTTCCCTTCTCCTAAACGGGTTAGGGTTTCCATTTCTCCCATGGCCACAGGTGGTTTCCTTCGTTTCAAATGTTGTTGGATTTGGCTTGGCTTCAAGCAAGTTCTTCAGTATGTCTTCCACTACGGCAAACCTTTCATCCATTTTTTCATGGACGGATATTAATTGTTTCTGAAAATCCTCAAAATCTGATTTTCGTTGACCTAATTCTCCCTCCAAAACTTTCACTTTCCTCCCAGCCATTGGTACCCCTTAGATCAACGTATTCTTATACCAATTTGATAAGAAACAACCGCCAAATCAGAGAAACGGTGTTGTATTTCATGGAAATTCAGCAAATACCAAGCAGGTTGTGCAAAATCTGTAGAGAAATAACCAAGACAAGCACTTGAAATTAGATAAAAGATGAAGAGAAACACCTCAATATAAGGAATCTTCAATTCGAGAGGAAGATTCAGCTCTCCAATATCTAGCCGAAGTCTAGAGCCCAAAACCACAAACAGAGATCTCAAATTTCAGATTTAATTCAAGATAACCCTAACCCTAGAAAGAAGACAATTACTTAAAGCAAAGCATAAATCATTAATCCCTAAACAGCCCTTAATTTGAATTTTTCTTCCTAAACAAAACCTCCATTAATATGTGGGCCCCAACCCTCATGCTGCCCCAATCAAGCCCCTCACCCCCTGTTTTTCCGCCACCTATAGACTTGAATCGGTCCAGGCGGGACCGGTTCACATTCTTCCATTCTACTTCACAAGACTTTCTTCCTAACATTTTTTGCCTATAGAAATTGAAATAGAAATTTCACTTGGATAATATCCTCATTATGATCTTCATTATTGTCATTACTTGTCCAAAGTATTTAGGTTTGGCTTATAAATCCTTCTTGATTTATTGTTTTGCACAATATCTAATCATGCTGTCATTAGTCTACTACTTTTCTGTGATAATCAGTCCACATTAGTATTTCCTTATGATGCTTATTTTGGCCTTTTTTTATCATGCTGAAATCACTCTTAAGTCTATTTTTTATTTTCTTATTCTTAATTGATGTGTGGCTCCTAATTCTTCGTTACCAAAATGAATGTGATTTTGTTTGAAGGTTGTCATTGCTGTAAATTTTACTACCTTATTGTTATCATATGATACCTATATATACTTTCCTTCTGTCTTCGAAGGATGGCGAACTATGCTTATGTGCATTTAAAACAGGTTGCTAATTATTCTTCAAATATTGCAGAATGGGTGCTGGAAGGAAAACACATACTGTAAATGGCGATAACAGGATTCCAACTTCTGAAAGTGGCCAATTTTCTGCTAGGAACTTGCGCAAGAATGATTTAGGAGGAGTTATTTTTGGATGCAAGCGCAAAACTATGCAGGAGTGTCTCTCAAAGCAATTGTTTGGTTGGTTGTCTCATTTGCTTTCAAATCCAGAACTTCAGTCCATGAATAATTGGTTGTTTCATTTTTTTTCTCAGGAATTTAGCTTTTCGCAATTTTTTTCATTTAATTTTTTGGGGAATTTGTTTTCATTTATATTAATATTATTTCTTATGGTGGCATTTTGCTCATCCCTACAAATTCTGCCTCTCCTCTCATGAAGCAAATACTAATGTTAGAACTTGTGTCATTAGTTTCATTAAATCAAAATCTTTAAAAGATGTAATGTTGCCTTTTCAGGTTTACCCGCTGCGCATTTCACCTATGTAAGAAATATTGGGCCAGGTCTCCCAATATTTCACTATAACTACAGTGATCACGAACTTCATGGAATATATGAGTCTGTTAGTCATGGCCAAATGTACATTGATGCATATGCATGGACTGAAGGGGGTGCGGAGAGGACTGCTTTTCCTGCTCAGGTCTTTCTGATGGAAATTTTCATGAATTTCTTCTATTTAAGTGCTTTGTTCTAATCAACAACTTATTTACTATTGATACCTCATTTTTGTGTTTGCATGATTGTTTTATTTAGGTCCGCATCCGGATAAGGGAACAGTGTAAGCCCCTTGCTGAAAATGAATTTAAAGATATAATTGAAGACAACTACTACACGGCAAAACATTTTTGGTTTGAGCTAGACCACTCACAAACTAGATGCTTAATTGCACTATTCAAACCAGTGCCAGTTTTAAATCCATTTAGCCAACCTAATGCTTTTCCTCCATTGCCAATTGCAAAACGGAAATCAGTGAAAGATGTAAAACCTACCAGTTCATGGAATGAAAATAAATTTGCAATACTTTCTTTGGACAGTAGAGACAGTGATTATGGTTACCCAACTAACGCATCATCTAATGCTACTGAAGATATTGATTCTAAAGAGTTAGCATCAAACTTGGAAGATTTGTTTGAAGGCCATATATTAGATGGAACAAGTTCAAGCATTGATGCTAACTTTAATGAAGCTCCTAAAATTTTGGATAAACAACCAGTTGATATAGAAGATTACAAGAATGTATTGCTCAAATTGGAAAGACTTTCAGCAAATTTCAAGGTCAATTCACCTAGAGGAGCCATAAATGAAAGCACAAGTGCCTGTGTCCCAGAAGATTTGTACAACCGCAACAAGCAACTTTTGCATGATTCATGTAATTCGTCTGAGAAAAATGAACTTCTCAAGGCAGGCAATCTCCATGATGATAATGTCAAAACAAATGTTCCACTTCTAGACTCCTCCGTGAAAGAGCATCAAGTAGCAGTGAATTGCTCTGATGACAATGCTAATAGGGATATTGACAAGGTTTCAAATGAATCATGCAGTTTGGTTACTCATGCAACAGATTCAACCTCTGCTAATCTTTCTCATGGAACTACTGAGGTAACCGGAAATAAGAAGCTTAATTAAAAAAAAATAGTGATTTTACCATTTTTCAGAACCATTTTGACTTCTTTTTGCTTACGGATTACTCTATCTAGTTGATGGAAGCCATCAGAGAACTGAAGGAGCGCACTGCAACATTGGAGAAGCAGCAGGTGTCATATGAATTTTAGCTATCTATCCTGATTGGCTATTTTTTTTGTTCTGTGTATCATTGATTTAATTTTATAGTTGCAACTGACGTTTTTTTTTTTTTAAAGACAATGGTATAGAAAAATTAAGAGTTCCATGTCTATTTATTGGGAAAGAAGACATTGATCTTATTGGTTGTCATCTAGCTGATTAAGGTATCTATTTTATACGATTCTAAATACTAAGAACATGAAAGACATTCTGGAAGGTCAAAATTTTATAAATATAAAAAAATTTCTCTTTATATACAAAATGCGTGTGTTTGATGCCATTAGAATGCAAAATCTACCTATTATTGATAATAATCCTCGTTGGAAATTTTATTTATTAGTTGTGTCCAGTGATATGATATTGGACTCTAACTTTTAAAGCAGTCGGCCAGAGTGCTTGAGTCTGAGAAGGATCGATAGTGGCAATTGGAGGCGGTAGGCGATGTTAGAGGCGGTAGGCGATGTTAGAGACGGTGGTGGACAACAATAGTAGGAAGCAGGGGCATTAGTCGACTGTGGTGGTGGTGAAGGATGGTTGTGGTGATTGGCAATGACAGCAGCTGTGGTCAACAATGGCGAACGATTAGCGATTGTTGGTGGAAACAAGTGGAGAAGGCGTGCTAGTGTATTCGGAAATCAACCAAAATTTGATGAGTTTGGAATTCACAAAAAATGAACGAAAGAGTAAATTCCAAATTCATGAATGAAATGCGGTTCTCTCCTAACCAAATATCCGAATTTTCAAAATCCTTGTTTGGAAAACCCAACTTGAATAGGCCCTTTAGCTTTTTAGCAATATGCAATAATACTTTTTCTTATGATTGTATCCTCTAATTCTCTAACAAATTTGTTTTAGCAAATATAATTCTAGATTTTAGCCTATCTAAAGAAAATAATGGAGCTATAAAGTCATTATAGTGGCAACTAGAGGCGGTAGGCAATGCTGGAGATGGTGGTGGTCGACAGTTGTCGAAGGTAGTGCTAGTGCTTGATGGTGGCAGTGGTGAATGATGGCAATGATGATTGATAGTGGTGGTCAACAAATGTTGTTTGATTGCCGATTATTTGTGGCAGCGAGTGGGGAAGGCGAGCTAGTGTATTCAGAAATCAATCAAATTTGGTGAGTTTGGAATTCACTAAAAATGAACTAAAGAGTGAATTCCAAATTCATGAATGAAATGCGGTTCTTTGCTAAACAAACATCCAAATTTTCAAAATTGTATTTGGTTTACACCCAAAACCTAACCTAAACCAAACATGCCCTTGAGCATTTTAGCAATATGCAATAATGCTTTTTTTAATGATTGCATTCTCTAAATCTAATGAATTTAATGCAACAAATTTAATTCTAATTTGTAGCATAATTCTAAAGAAAATAATGGAGCTAGAAAGTCAGGAAGGCAAGCTAGTGTATTTGGAAATTGATCAAATTTGATAAGTTTGAAATTCACAAAAAATGAAGGGTAAATTCTAAAGTCATGAATGAAATGCGATTCTCTTCTAACCAAACATCGGTATATTCAAAATCCTTGTGTTTGCTTTATACCCAAAGGCCAATATGAGCTTAAGCTTTTTAGCAATATGCAATAATGCTTTTTTTTAGGATTGTATCTTCAAATTCTCTAATGAATTTAATGTTGCAAATTTAATTCTAATTTTTAGCGTAAATCTAAAGAAAATATTGGAGTTATAAAGTCATTATGGCTGGTTTTTCACGAACGGTTTAATTTCATTAAAATTGAATCTGATTTTGCTCCATGTTTTGGTTACACTGATAGATAGTTTTGCATACTGTTCATGATGTTATTTGGATTAGGCGGAGTCTAAGGCAGAGATTCAACATCTGAGGAATCTACATAGAAACTTAGGACAGATAATTCAGCTGCTGAGTGCCCGTTTTAATGCCATAGAATCAAATATAGGCACTTCCTTGCTACCTGATCATCTAGACAAGGTTGCTGACCAGTATTTGCCTTCAGAAGATTTAATTTACCTTATTGGAGGTTATAGTGGTACTGCATGGCTATCATCATTAGATTCGTTCTCACCATCACTAGACACCTTGACACCCTTGAAGTCAATGAGCTATGCTCGTTCTTATGCTTCTGTTGTTGCACTAAATGGAGTTATATATGCTTTGGGTGGTGGTGATGGAAGTTCATGGTATGATACAGGTATTCTTATTATTCATATAATTGCTCTATGCCCACTAATGGTTAGAAACCAATATTCAGTTTTGGTTCTTTTTCTATTGGTGTGTAGTTGAGCGTTATGACCGAAGACATGATGAATGGACCGCATGCCCTGCAATGATCCATAAGAAAGGAAGTTTAGCCGGTGCAACTTTGAATGGAAAGATTTATGCTATTGGTGGAGGTGATGGATCTGAGAGCTTTTCTGACGTTGAGATGTTTGATCCTGCTTTAGGACGGTGGATATCTTGGCAATCGATGCTTCACAGGGTATTTTGTCAAATGTCTCCTCCCCTATGCCAATATGTTATCTGACATAACTCCTGATTTGATGCTACACTCCATGTTAATACATTTATTTCAATTTACAACATTAAAAGATAATAGAATCTACACAAGGGTAGTCCTCTTTTCATTTCTGAACTTTTTCTTCTCTAATCCTTGAGTTGTTAATAAATGTTTTATTTTTTTCGGAGTAAAATGGAAGATGATTATTGGATGACAATTGTTGTTCATGTCTCATTGAGGCATGGAAATCACCATAAAATAACAAGGAAGAAGAATTGTATTTTTTAAGGAAGGAAATAAATTACAATGTTCTCAGGTTTTAGAGAAATTCATTCATTAGTTTCTACTTTCTTTTTTTCCTTTGGCTGTTGCATCGTTTATAATGTCCCTTGGGCTGGAATGACTGATAATGCTTGTTGAGTTCTTGGTTATTTTCTAAAGTTACGCTTATTTCCTAGAACTTTATGTTTGGATTGAAGTTAAGCCATGCTGCCTTATTTGGACTTAGGTTGGCCTGCTGGTAACAATTTGTGGACTAGTTTTTTATGAAAGTTGAGTTGTGAATGGAATCTAAATTATGCAGGTGCTTTGAGTAGGTCCAATCTACCATTTGATCATGCCAAAATTTATCTTAAACTTTGCCTAAAGTCATACAACTGATTACTCCTATTTAAATGAATTTAAATCGTTCTAAAAAAAAAGATAGGAACTCTGTCTCAGGAGCCCTTCTCCCTCATGGATGATGCTTCTGTTGCATGCGCTCTCGGGTCTTGTAGGAACTCCTACCCTATTTGTTGAATCAAAATCAATGAACAATCCTTGCCTTTAGATATAGGACCCAAATATTAGTCTCTTTCATTTGCTTAGCACAAAATAAGCAAATGAACCTCTCTTTTTGAACACAACAATTCAAAAAGCTTTTGTGATTTGAAGTCCAAAATTATATCCCCATGTTCTGATCATTGGTTGCATTTATTTTATCCAAATTAAGCAAATCAAGTTCACATTCCTAAACATAAAGCTCAAGGACTCCTTGATTTGTAACCTCAAAGTTACAATCATTCACCATTTTAACCTCCACATACAGCATAAATATCATCCCCTTTGCATGTGCACAAAAAGTCACATCATTTCCCACCTTCACTCATAAGACTCAAATCCTAGCCTCTTTCATTTATTTAATTTAAACTAAGCAAATGACCATGCATCATCTAATGCAAAAATTCAATGATTCCTCCTCGATCTATAATCTACAACAATTCAATGGCAAGAAAACACATTAACTCTCCCGCAAATGAACATATTGAACAGCTTGTGAATGCATGCAACAATTTGCCAATTAACATATACGATGTGACCGGTGTCAAATGTAGCAACATTAGGCACTCAATGTCAGCATATGAACTGGCATATTAAATCTCACAAGCAATGGCGAAGGACATGCAAAAGATATAACATGTCTATGAGCAAAGCACTGATAAAAGACCCTGAACATGATGAGTTCCCTGTAAATACAATACAATAAAGAGAAATGCAATGCATATGGCATACTACCTGTGAGTGGAGGATAACACACTTATGATGCATATAAGCCCCTAAGAATCACCGTAGGAGATCCGCCACGTATGCAACATCCAGCCTACAAGTAAGAGGGGAAGCTTGTAGTGATTATAAAGGGCATGATATGGATATTGTGATTTTCCTCCAACCAACGATAGCCTGCTTGCAAATGAGTGTAATAGCTCTCTACAAATATTGAATGACTGCGTACAATGAGTAAGAAGGGCATATGACAAATATGATAATGCCTTACTGGCAATATCAAAATGCAGGCAAATGTATTTGACCCTTACAATCGACCACCGTGCAATGCCCGACAAATATACTAATTCATTGCAAGTAAGAACAGATGGTACATATCAAATACAAATACCCATGGGTAGCGCTAAAAAATTTGCATGCAAATCAACTTGCCTGCAACAAGAAGCATCAAGCCTATGGCGAATACAGTCGTCAACAAGAGATAGCAAGGGATTCATTCATGAACAATAATCTACCTACAGAAAGAAACAAGCAATGCATGGTAGTCTATATGTATGGAACGGGCAGATGACCATGCCGGACCCGCGGTCCGCAACATTTATACAAGCGGGCAGAATATGTGTACGGGCTTCCACATAGAGCGCTATGCACACTCAAATTTTGATCATTCGCACAACTCATCAACGTCAAATATTTAAAAAATACCCTCACATATGCACCCCAACATGTATACACAGACACAGAAGTGCATGTGCAATCATATACCCACATGGGGTCCGAAGAGCATGTTAAGGGTACACAAGTGATGTCTAAGGATGATATGCGGGTCAAATAATAAATCCAAATTTGAGCTCGATCCTTCTATGCGAGTAGATAGGGTTGGCACGGCTCGAACTATCAAATAAATATATTGTTACGACATCGACCTGGATATTTGTTTTATATGTTCATATTAGGCCTTCAAGGCTTATAACAAGAAAAATTCACTAACAAAGACCTGAAACGTACAACGAACTTGATCTTATGTCAGCAATTATATAGTGTTGACAATGTTTAACAAATAATTACAAAAATATCCCCTAAATACCCGCATAGGCTCCAGAGGGTTTGTTGTAGGCACACATATGACGTCTAAAGATGTTGTGCAGGTCAATAAATGAATCTAAGTTTGAGCTTGATCCTTCTATGCGAGTAGATGAGGGTCGACGTGGCTCTCAAACTATCAAACAAATATACTGTTAAGGTGCTGACCGGGATATTTCAAATCATTAAAGATATGTATGCAGGAGCTATTACTTGTGTTCAAACACAAGGTGGTTTGACCAAGTATTTCCCTATTTCGGTTGGGTTACATCAAGGATCAGCCTTAAGCCCATATCTTTTTGCTTTAGTTATGGATGTTCTCACTAGACATCTGCAAGAGGATGTACCTTAGTGTATGCTTTTTGCTGATGATATTCTTCTTGTGGATAAGACTATAGAGGGAGTTGAAGGTAAACTTGAATTATGGAGGTCAACCTTAGAGTCTAAAGGTTTTCGCTTGAGTAGATCTAAAACGGAATATATGGAGTGTAATTTTAGTAGTGATAGACCTAGTGAGGGGATTGTGACTTTGGGCGATCAAGTCATTAATAAGAGTACACGTTTTAGATATCTTGGATCTATTGCTCAGAGTGATGGTGAAATAGATGAGGATATTATCAGCAGAATTCATGTTGGATGGTTGAAGTTGAGCAATGCATCGGGCTTGTTATGTGATAGAAATGTACCCCTCAAACTTAAGGGAAAATTCTATCCGAACCGCGAAACGGCGAGATCATGGCCGCTGATCGCAGGATCAACGATCGTGATCTCCCCAAGCGACCGGCATAAGTAACTCGAACCCTAGGGTGGATTTTCGCCTAGTTCTCGCAAAATACACGATGAAACTTAATAAAATTTTAAACATAAGAAGCATGCATGAAGAGCATTAATGGGGGATCAAAACCGCAGTAAAAAATGCTCTACATGCAAAGTTATTTAGATTTAAGTGTAGTGAAATAGAATTAGGCTTTTTACCTAATTCAAATGGTGGATTCGGGAGATCTTGGACTTGTAGATTGTCCACTCTCCTATTTGCAAAAAAAATCGCGGTCTGAAAAACTTTAGATCGACGGGAATCTTCTTTGGAGTGTTTAGGGTCTCGGGTTGCTGGAGAACTCGTCGCCGCCGGCTTTTTGACCGATCGGATTTGACTTGGGGAAGGTGGAGGAAATCTATGGGAGCTCTTTTACAAAATCACAGAGGCTGAGGAGGTCTAGGGAGAGAGCAATTGTCAAAGTCCTCTCAAAGAAACCCTAAGGAGTGTATTTAAAGGATTAGAGCCATGATCAATGGCTTAGATCCAATCTAAGATCAATTAAAAGGGAATTCGGCCTGATTAGCATGAGATTTGGCTCTAGGGATCAATAGGAAACAATTTAAGGCATTACTTAGGCTTTATTTGACCTAAATAGGTCAAAATTATCCAAGAGAGACTTGGGTTGACCAAGTCAAAGCTTGACTTGGTCAACCTAGTCAAGTAGAGCCTAAGAGGAGAGGGGTTGAGCCCCATGTAGTTAGAAATGGATTTGAATTGAATTTGTGTTGAATTAGGCACACTAAGGCTTCATGGGTCAACCTGGGTTGACCTGGTCAACCTAGTTGACCCAAGGCATGGGCTTGGGCCTAGTAGGCTAGGTTTGACCCACTGAGTCCAAGGGAGGAGTGCATTGAGCCCAAGAAGCTTTCAATTAGATTTGAAATTGAAAGGAAGGGGATTGGGTCAATCTGTGTCAACCCAGGTTGACCCAGGGCCTAGGTCTGGGCTCAATAGACTTGACTTGACCTACCAAACACAAGGGAGGTGGTCTTAGGGCCTGACTTGGTTAATTTGACCATGTCAACCCCTTGTCCCAAGACGTTAAGTGAAAAACAAGGTCAACAAAGATATTCAACGAAGGTGGATGGGATATTTTGCTAAACCTTTTAATGAAGATTATGAGAAAATGATTAACTTTAGTGACCATAACAATCCTAAATGATTAAAAATAAAAAAATCCCTAAGTAGTGCCTAAACTATTCGTGTATGACCAATTTAATCCTAGAGTATCACGTTGTCTCATTGAAGTCCCTGGACTATACAAAATTGATCTAAAATCGTCTCTCATGTTATAATTGTGATACAAAAATTGATTCCATTTTAGTCCCTTGCTTTACAAAATTGATCACAATTTAGTCTCAAAGGGACCATTTTGGATCAATTTTATATAGTCGATGGATTAAATTGAAGCAAAATTATACTTTGGGATTAAAATGGTCATATACTGTGGGCTCCGAAAATTCCGCCCCGGCCTCCGGCCGACTATTTGCTTTTTATTTGGGGAGGTTTAAATGGATTAAGTTCTAGGGTAAATTTTAGAAGGCAGATGGATTTGTAGATAAGACACTACCCAGAGATTTCACTCTCATTTTTTGAGGACTTTATGATTTGAGTTCTGGTTTCCTATAGACGCAAGCCCCTATAGTTAATTACCCCTCCTGATAACTTTCGATTAAGGCTAGTTGTCAATCAGATACATTGTATAAAGTGTATAGTAGCAGCATTGGCAGATATTGGAGAATTTGTATGTTTGATATTTAAAATAGAAATTCTCACCATCTTGCACTTAAATCGGATAGTGGGGGAATAGAGGATGGGCCCGATCAAGATCCCATGGTTCCGTCGACCCGGACCATCGTGGTCCCTGGTCTACTTAGTTAGAGGAGGTAGTCGACCCAACCTGACAGAAGGATCCTTGTCGGTAGCCTTGGGTTGCTTCGTCCAAGGGGACCTTGTAGACGTACTTATTGACCCGTGCAATATCCCTAGACGCACGTGTGTACCAATAACACACTCGTCGGGGCCCATGCGAGTGTTTGAAGCATTTTATAATTATTTGATGAACCTTGTCGACTCCTATTTTTTTTTTTGCTTATGATGATCGGATCCAAATTTATTGACCCGCGCAGCATCTATAGGCGTCACGTGTGTATCAATAACATGCTTGTTGGGGTCCATGTGGGTGTTTGGGAGCATTTTATAATTATTTATTGAAACTTGTCAACTTCTTTTTACTTGCTTAGGAGGATCGGGTTCAAATTTAATAACCTGCGCAGCATTCCTAGACGTCTCATGTATTCATACAACATGCTCGTCGGGGCTCATGCGGTTGTTTGAGGGGCATTTTGTAATTATTTATTGAACCTTGTCGACTCCTTTTTACTTGCTTAGGAGGATCGGGTTCAAATTTAATAACCCGCGCAACATCCCTAGATGTCACATGTATTCCTACAACATGCTCGTTGGGGCCCATGCGGGTTGTGATTGTATTCACCCCTTTTGTGTACCTATGTGTATACAAACTACAGTGCACGTGTGGGAGTACTTTGCAATATTTATAAACGCATTCTGTCCGCTAATATGAGTGTTGCGGATCCGGTGGCGTGTTGTAGCAGTTTATGGATTGAGTTGTTTGTTGCTTTATACAGGTAGATTTCGTGCATTATTTATTGCTTTCTGCAAGTGAATTATAATGTACTAACGAATCTCTAGCTTTTTGCAGAAGCTCGTATGAACTTGCATTCGCTCTATTCTTTGCATATTTCATTGTGATTTTGGTCCTTACAGCATATCCTCTATTGTTGTAGGTAGATGTATTCATTTGCAGACTGAGGTTGACTACAGGATACTGCATTTACTAAAGTCTTTCTGTATATACCCGTGGGTGGTATGTTGCATATACATCTGTATTCGTAGATGACTCGTATGTATTGCAGATCTTGTGTTCTTGATCGCTTGAAGGTCGATTTGTGTTTTTGAATTTTGATGTTGATTGCTGATTGAGTTATACCCATTACTTCGTGCATATGAGTTAGAAATTTACTGTACTTTTAGCACATCAATCTCCAAAACTTGAAAGAGATCGTAATATTTTATTTGCTTGACATTGCACCATTGTAGGTGGTAGAGATGTTGCTACATTCACTACGTACGTCTTCTAGTACTTATGGGGACTATCATATGCATCCCTAAAATGGTTGGCATTCACTTGTAGGGAGATTTATTGCATATGCAGTTCATTTTTCATCATCACTGATTGCCAAGATTTGTAGAATTTACACATCCCACATATTAGTGTGTCATTGGTTGAGCTACATCCTTCATCAGTGCTTGTATAACTTTTATTTATCGGATCTTACACTTTTCATTTGTTAACTAATTGACATTGGTTGGGAGAATGTTATAACGTTCTAAAACCTTTACGGCGACTAATGAATAGACTTTGAACGTGTTGTGTGTTCTCAAACAGGTTATTTCATTCATTACTTATCTACTTCGTGTACTCGTAGATGTTTGTATTCATAGTGAGTTTTTGATCTTTGCCTTCAAACTTTACTTCTCCCTTGTCCTTCACATGAATGCATTTCTACAAATTTCTTGCATACACTTGTAGGTGGATTATTACCCATTAGCGGTTGCACTTTAATTATCATAATCATTATGAATGAGTTGTAGTGTTGAAGGAGCCTTTATGTTGTGATCTTCAAACAAGTCATATTTGACGTCTTTTATTAAATACAAGCTCCAAACTCACTTATCTTCATCTGATCAAGAATTCAAGACGACTCTTTGACATAGGTAGAGATCTTATCGATCTCTCTTTGCAAGCAAGTTGAGTTATCCATTTGAGAGCATCATATTTTGTCATGAGGTTTGAATGTGTTATTGCTTAAGAGGAATTTCTTTACTCCCCCTTCATCTTAGTTGTATTCAACTTGATTCTTGCATGCATGTTGATTATCCCTTGTATTTCATTTTAGTTCTGAGTTCGAGTTCAACTTGTGTTCAAGCCCAAGCTCAAATCAAACTCTTCTTAGTTGAGTTTGATTCAAGTCCTTGTTGTTCAACTCATTGTCCTCTTGAAAGTTCAAATTATTATCACTCTAGTTAAAAGTTTAAGTTAGGTCCCTTATTTGCATTTGTCCAAGTTTGAGTTCAAGTTCAAAACAAGTCTTATGTATGTTCAAGTAAAGTTGAAGCTCAATATGAGCCTCTTCTATTCGTCAAGTCCCCTGCGGTTCATTCTCACTTGTTTGAATCCAAATTTATTTAAATTTATTTCAAATTTCTTGTCGTTCATTTAAGTTCAAATCAAGTCCAAAATCTCGTTGTAATTTCTCCTAGTCCTCGTGCATTTTGGGCAAAATTTCGGCAGCCTCCCAGTGTCTCCCTCGTTTAGGAGAAAAATCTGAGAGACTAGCCTTTCCCTAGTCGCTATTAGAGCGCTTCGGGTAGGTGTCTAATGACACCGCGGCCGCAAATTCTTTAATCCCCGCCCGCTACCTGAGGATTAAGGGTCTTGGGCACCTATTGAAAAGAAGCACAAGGATTTTCCCACATTGAGTAATTAATTTTGTCCCCCTCATCCTACATGAGCGGTCCGCGTATTACCCACCTTGTCGCAAGCGCCGTGCCGGTTTCCCTCCCTACTACGCTATATGAGCGCATAGGGGGTTTGTCGGTTCGTCACAAGTTTCGAGAACGGGATTTAAGTTAGAAGCTTTATACCCTCGTATAGGTAGACCAGCGGTTTTGGCACGCATATCGAGGTAAGGAAAGAGGGGCACCTTTTTAAAAACTTTTTTTGCAACTTTTTTTTGAATGTATAATATTAATAACAATAGTACTAAAATGATAATAAAATGCTAATATTAATAAATATTATTAACAATAAGATTATATATATAAGAATAATAATATTACTAATAATAATCACAATTAATACAAAACATAACTAAACTAAAATAAATATATACCTAATTAGCTAAAGGCAATAGGCAGGGTTCAGCTAAGTTGGAATGGATCAGAGGAGGCTATAAATCGGGATTACATGTAAGTGTTCGATGTTCAGAGCTTGGGAGGCGTAGGTTGTAGCTCACAGGCGCAGCAAGTATGAGAGGAGATCTCGACTTGGTAAGTTTTGAGGTTTTGGAGGCTCGACAGGATGGAAGGTCGGCGGGATAACTTGGAGGCTTCGGGATGGAGATCATCCTAGGGATGGAAGGCTTTGGTTGTGTTGGGTGCAGCTAGAGGGGCTCGGGTGAATGGGGTTGAGCTTAGGGAAGAAGAAAGATCTCTCTCTCTCTCTCTCTCTCTCTCTCTCTCTCTCTCTCTCTCTCTCTCTCTCTCTCTCTCTCTCTCTCTTGGCTGAAGGGATAAGGATCGGAAGGTGGGTGGGGCTCAGGCGGCTTGGGGGATCGGAAGGTTTCAGGAGAGAGGTGAACGTGGAAGAAGCTTGCCAGAGCCAGCGGACGCGAGAGCTTGCAAATGAAAGAAGAGTTGGGTTGCTGAAGATCGCGTGTGGGAAAGAAGAAGAGATCGTCGAAGCCTTTGGCTTCGTTTGCTTGCATTTTAACGACAAGAAGGGAAGTGATAGCATACGTGAGAGATGAGACACGCCGTTTGCAAGGTATGGAGCGCTGTATACGCGGCAGATTTGGAAAGATTTGGGCGAGATCTCGGCATGGTTCGCCGATAGCAGGTAATCATTTTGAGCTCTTTCTTTATTTCTCTGATTTTTTTGTTTCAATGGCAGAGGTCAAAAAATGCCCCCCAACAAATGTGGTTCATGTCTAGGGTGAATCACATTTGTTGTATGATGATTGATCATGTGGATATCTAAATATTTATTTTAGATGTCACACTGAGGTTTTATTGAGTGGATCTCCAAAAGTTTACTTGGATGTCACATTGAGATTTTCATTCTGTAGATCTCTGAGAATCTATCCATGTGCTTTCATATATCTTTAGATGCACTCGTAATCTTTAATATAGTTGATTTATTTGCTCTTGATCAAGTAGAGATATACGGGGTAGTGATAGAATACTTTGTACTCAGACCCCTAGAGTATAACTTCATAGATTGACGATAGTATATAACATTGACACTTTCTGTTCTTCTTTTGGCATCACTGTCACTTTGGTTTTCAACATTTTTATAATTGTCCAACCTCTTCATTACCACAATCATGTATAGATGTAATATTTTTGTTGTATATTACTGATATCATTCGAGATTTATCTGAATTCTATAGATTCATCATCGTTGGGACTTTGTTGTCTCTTATACTGATCGTATCTTGGTCAAATTATATTTTTGCTGGTAGTACATTCAGTTTACAGAGGATCTTCAATTCTTCTCTTCTCTAGTTGTATCTTAGAAAGTTTTTAAATATTTATTTGGAGATTTCCAAATAAATATTTAAAAAATGCCCTCAGCCTTTAGAGATGCTTGTAGACATCATTCAGGATGCTTCATTTCGTAGTTTTAGATTGAATCGTGAGATTTTGATCTCTTCTGCCCTGTTGTTGCGGACATTGATGTAGGATTACCTGATTTATCAATAGTGGTTTGTAGAAAATTTGTGTTCCTTCGGCCCTATGCTTCTTGCTTTGGTGGGCTTGATGAATAAGTAGATGCTGGTAACCTAAACCTTTTAGGTTCATATTAGGTCGGTCGCGAGAAGTCATCGGTCTAGTGCTTTGTGCATAGCGGACTTGTTGATGACGAAATCCTTTTAGTTCGGCCTTAGGCTTTGCGTGAACTGTATAATATTTTTTTCGGTCCTTTACTTTATGCTTTGATAGACTTGTTAAAGAATTTGCAGGTCTCTGATTCGGTTGATAGTACCAAATGTGGGTAGTATCTTAATCCTTAATCACTTGAGGAGAATTTAATCTGAGTCACTTGAGTTCAGCAGATCGGGAGAGCTAGGATTTGATAGCTTTTCGTCCTCTGGTTGCTGAAATAGGGTCTACTACGGCCTTTCTTATAGTGTGTTGAGTTGATGGAGCTTCTAGTGATCCTGCCATGGGCTTTTTGGATCCGACCTCTTACACCCATTCAGGCTTTAGACTTGAGCTATGGGAAATGCGCTTCCCAATATTGATTTTATTAAAGTTGGTAGATTTGGAGTTCTCCTTTGTGGTTGAAGATTTGGAGCCTACGCACATTTGGTAGTTGCTCGAGATTCCTTGTTAGAACTTTGATTCTCTAGTCATTTGGGAGAATTCGGTGGACTACGACTACTAGAACTGGTCGAGTCAAATTGGCCTTCGTTCTTCCTGCAATCCCTACTAACGGGATAACGAAGTGGGGGTTCCGCTACTATGGTCTTTTTTATGGCTTATTGAGTTGACAGAGCTGCCAGCGATCCGGCCATATTTGGGCTTGTTGGATTAGACCTTTTACACCCATTTGAACCTTAAGCTTTAGGCTGTCGAAAGACTTCAAGCTTCTTCGGCTCAATTTGTAGGAGTTTGTAGGCACAAAAGTCTCTTTCTTGACTTTTGAATCTTGACACATTTGAGAAGGTGGTGCTCTAGCTTTTGAAAGATTATCTGCATATACTTTGAAAAAGAAGTTTTTGTATTATTTAGCATGAAATAACATTTGAATTGATAATTTTAAATATTTATTCGGGAATCTCGGCATGCAGTGCGATGTCAACCCGAATAAAAAATGTCCCTGTTTTGCAGGGATATTTTAGAATGGAATAAATTTGAAATTCTGAGATTTTAAATATTTATTTAGGGATCTCGGTGCATATCATGATGTCAACCCAAATAAATATTTAAAATACCTCCAATCTGATGAGGGATTTTGAAATACATTCTTATAACACAGAAGAATTTTAAAACATGAAATGTATACTCTAATAATCATGTACAAAAATATAGCGTATTAAACATAAGATTTTCTCGGGCAATTTCATGTATAGAATTTTTTTAAGTATCGACCATTGATCGGCGGCATGGGCCTCTGATCATTCAGATCGATAAGTTGATAAGCTCCTCCCTGGTACATTTCGATGACGAAAGGTCCTTCTCAGTTGGATACGAATTTGCCAGCGATTTTTCGGTGTGGGATGATCAGCCTTCTCAGTACTATGACCAATTCCCCTTCTTGAAATGCCCGAGGGCGCACCATCCGATCAAAGGATTTTGTCATTCTTCCTCGATAGATTTCAAAGTTTTGTTAAGCTTGCAACCTGTGTTCCTCAAGTGCATCGAGCTCTTCCTTTCTCAGGCGAGCATTTTGCTCTTGAGTGAAATCATTCTAGATTGTTACTCGGAGTGACGGTAGTTCAACTTCTAGTGGCAATAATGCTTCAACTCTGAATATCAATGAATAAGGAGTGGCTTTAGTTGGTGTCTTGTAAGTTATACGATATGCCCATAGTGCTTCTGTCATCTTCGTATGCCACTCTCTTTTGTTTTGGTGAGGATCTTTTTCAATAATTTCACTAACGTCTTGTTGAAGGCCTCTGCCAGGCCATTTGCTCTTCGATTGTATATTGATGAATGCCTCCAATCGATCTTGTGCCTATCAACGAACTTATAAATTTTTGTACTTTTGAATGCAATACTGTTGTCTGAGATTATGCGACGTGGCATACTAAATCTATAGACAACATTGTGGGTAAAGAAGTTGATCACATGCTCATACGTGACTTCTTTGAATGGAGCTGCTTCTGCCCACTTAGAAAAGTAGTATGTTGCTGTTAGAATAAAGTGGTGTCCTGCTGAAGACGGCGGATCTATCGGTCCGATTATATATGTGCCCCAGCATTTAAATGGCCAAGATACTACTGTTGGGTGCAGTGGATTTGGAGGCTGATGTATAACATCACCGTTGATTTGACATTCGTGGCACCTCTTAGTGTGGTCAACACAATCCCTCACTATGGTCAGCCAATAATAACACATTCTCTTGATTTTATCGGCCATTTTGGGACCTGACTGAGATGCTTCACAAAGCCCTTCGTGGACTTCTACTACCACTTTATCAGCTTCCTTGGTCCCCAGGCAACGTAGCCACATCTGATCAAAAGCTCATTGATATAGCGTATCGTTAACAAAAACATATTGTAACGCCCTTTTTCTAATTTGTGCAACTATAGATTTATCCACTGGGAGTTTACTTTCTTTGAAATAGTCGATGAAGGGTTGCCTTAAATCCTCTCCCTTTTCAACATCAAGGCAATGCAACCACGATTCTGAGCATCTACTAGTCTTGCGTCTCTTGACTACATGACGTTCTTCTAGTTGATTTTCAATAGTGATCTGTTGGGGAGGCTGAGGATTAACTGGGGTTGTATCCTGCTGGCTTGGCTCTGTATTCTCTCTGCCTGTGGGAATTGGAGGATTGCCGGCTCTAAGATGCGACGGCCGTGAATCATGATTGGTATAGGCATATCCTTGTCAGTATTTGCCACATCCTTGGCTAATTTAGCCAGACAATCTGCTTTATCATTCTGTCCTCGAGGAACTCGAGCTATTTCAACATTTGGTACTTGTTTCAAAAGCTCAAGGGCTCGCCGGTGATAATGGGTCAATTCAACTTTGTTAATCTTGTAAATTCCGATGACCTGATTTATGACAAGTTGAGAATCACCAAAGATTTAGAGATTTCGGATTCTGACATCAACCGCGATCTCCAGTCCTGCTATTAGAGTTTTGTACTCAGCTTCATTGTTGATTCGAGATTCAGTCAAACTGAATGAAACCCTCATTATGCCTCTCTCAGGTACTATGAAAATGAGACCGATGCCGGCTCGGACTCTTGCAATATTCGGAGGCCATGGCCGAATTTTCGGAGCCCACATATACAAATAGTCGCGGGACTATTTTGAAATTTAACCTGATTAAAAATATATTAGGCTAGAAAATTCTAGAATTAGCAAGATGCTTGTCGTGCACTACATAACCACGCTGAAGTAAAGGCTAAGATCAAGACGATAAGAAGTAAACAATTTCTCTTCTTTGCCGTGCAGTATGTGTGATGCGGATCTTAAAGTTTATATTCACTAGAAATACAAGAAGTATTCATTAACATCAGCAAATTGACAATCTGGATTTTTACTTGGTCTTTTTTTTTTTTTTTTTTGCTTTATTTGAATTATCTTATTTAGCGATTGGGTTGTTTGTATGATTGATTATTTCAAATATGCAACAATCTAATTTTTTAGTTGCAACAGTTTCCGATTGAACATGTATTTTTTGTGACCCAAAATGTTTATGCAAGATTTTTATTAGATAACTATTAAATTTTTGTTTGCTTAAATTTAATGCATTTCTAGTTTTAGTCTAAACTGACAAAGGGTTGTCTAAATTAGAAGTCTGTTACTGTGGAATTGACCTTTTGTGCATTTCATGATCGGTTATATTAAAAAATTCTAGACTGTTAGATATCTTACATATATGTTAGGTTTCAAAATGGTGATATATCTGGACATTGTGTCAGTTATGATTTTTGAGTGCATCTTCATCAATAATTTGAATGTGATTTTCAATTAAAATTTTTGGCTACCTTTGAAATCAAAATACATGAAATATTTATTAAAACTCCACTGGTAAATATACTTTGCCATCGAGGTGCAGATAGGCTATTTTACTGTAGACATGCTTCATTTAGAAAATAAAGCAGCTGAGAAAATCATAACCCAAACCTTTTTTACTAATCTGTATAGTCCTAATCACGATTTGCTAATAAAAATCAATTTTTAACTTGTTTAACGGGAGGCTCATTTGCTTTACCTGAACTTCCTTATGCCAATCATTTTATTATCAATTCAAAGCTGACTGTCCACCTTATTGATCCTTTTCCAGCGGTTTGCCCCTGCTGCAGCTGAACTAAATGGCGTGCTATATGCTGTTGGTGGATATGATGGACATAATTACTTGAAGTAAAGTGGTTTTATGCCTCACTACCTGTTAATCACTTTCATGTTAATCAATGCTGTTTACTCGGTTTTAGAATGTATCCACCTAAGAACAAATGGATTATTATTATTATTATTATCATAACAACAACAACAACAAGCCTTAATCCCACTACTTGGGGTCGGCTACATGAATCCTTTTTCGTCATTGTGTCCTGTTAAAGGTCAAATTCTCATTTAAATCTAATAAAGAAAGATCATTTTCAATAATTTCTAACCAAGTCTTTTTACGTCTACATCTACCTTTCTTAACGTAAGTCAAATCTAATACCTCAACTTTCCTAATCGGGTCATCGGAAGGCCTCCGTTTAATGTGACCAAACCATCTGAGGCGACTCTCTCTAATCTTATCTTCCACTGGAGCTACTCCAAACTTTTCATGTATATTGTTATTTTGTATCCTATCTCTAAAGGTAAAGCCACTCATCCACCTGAGCATCCTCATCTCTGCAACACTTAACTTAGTGTTATGCCTCTCTTTTAATGGCCAACATTCGACACCATAAAGCACAGGTCTCACCACCGTCTTATAGAATTTCCCTTAAGTTTGAGAGGGACTTTTCTATCACACAACAAGCCCGATGCATTCTTCCACTTCAACCATCTAACTTAAATTCTGCTGATAATATCCTCGTCTATTTCACCATCACTCTGGACAATAGATCCAAGCTATCTAAAACGTGAACTCTTATTAATGACTTGATCACCCAAAGTCACAATCTCCTTGTTAGGTCTATTGCTACTAAAATTACACTCCATATATTCAGTTTTAGCTCTACTCAAGTGAAAACCTTTAGACTTTAAGGTTTACCTCCATAATTTAACTTTCCTTCAACTTCCTCTCTAGTCTTATTAACAAGAAGAATATCATCAGCAAAAAGCATACACCAAGGTACATCCTCTTGCAAATGTCTAGTGAGAACATCCATGACTAAAGCAAGACGATATGCGCTTAAGGCTGATCCTTGATGTAATCCAACCGAAATAGAAAAATACTTAGTCAAACCACCTTGTGTTTGAACACAAGTAATAGCTCATGGATACATATCTTTAATGATTTGAATATAAGCGATATTAACTCCTTTCTTTTCAAGAATTCTCCATAGCACTTCTCTTGGAACTTTATCATATACTTTCTCTACAACAACAACAACAACATCAAGCCTTTATCCCACTACGTGGGGTCGGCTACATGAATCCTTTTTCTCCATTGAGTCCTATTAAAAGTCAAATTCTCGTTTATCATATACTTTCTCTAAATCAATAAATATCAAATGGATATCCTCCTTATTCTCTCTTTATTTCTCCATCAAACCTCTCAATAAATGTAAGGCTTCCATAGTAGACCTACCCGGCATGAATCCAAATTGATTTTGAGAAACATTAGTATCACGCCTATGCTCCATAACTCGCTTCTATAGTTAAAGTATGACACATTAATTTAATTCCTCTATAATTCGCACAATCTTGTGCATCACCTTATTCTTAAAAATAGGAATTAACACAGTCATTCTCCACTCATCTTGCATCTTTTTAGACTTGAGCGCTTAACAAAATGTGAGTTCGTGGTAAATAGGTCCTATAATTGAGAATTAAGATGGTATATGCGGTCTGCGTAGTTGGATATGTGTTCTGTATATTTTTGGAACTTAATCCGAGCAATCACCGATTAAGAACTGACTTGAATACACCATTCGGTTTGCATTGATTACTCATTTCTTAGTCTAGTTTTCTACACCTGTAATTGTCATTTCATCCTCCAGTCATGACCTAGTAAAATATTTTTTTTTTTCATGCCTTTTTTTAAGCACAATTTTTTAAAGGATTCATGTCATGATTATTCGACAAGTTTTACATTGGTTGTCGACTATCTAACGCAATCTTCCACTTTTTTCATCCAGGACTTTTGATTTGGCAACGGCAGTGTTTAGAAAATAAGATTTGGTTAGAAAAATATTAGAAATGACTTTCTCTATTAGATTTAAATGAGACTTTGACTTTTAACAGGACATAATGGAGAAAAAAGATTCATGTAGCCGACCCCATGTAGTGGGACAAAGGCTTGATGTTTCCTTCTTTTAACCAGAAAGACAATTTTGCTTAATAAATGCACCATAAATTATATACTTAAAATTCACATGCACTTATATGCCTTCTATCCTTTGCTCAGCTCAGCTGAAAGACTTGATCCACGGGAGGTTTCATGTTCAAGAATACCTAACATGATTACCAGGAGAGGATGTCACTCAATGACAGTTTTAAACGAGAAACTGTGAGTTGTACAACTGCATATTGCTTGAGATGCCTTCTAAGAAAACCATACATTGTTCATCTTATAACTTTGGCATTTATAAGTTTTAACCTGTAAATTTCTTGATTAGGTTTGTCATGGGTGGCTATGATGGTGGCAAAATGGTATCCAGTGTTGAAATATATGATCCTCGTGCTAATGCTTGGATGCCTGGTGAACCAATGAAGTGCAATAGAGGATATGGTGCTTCTGCACTTCTTGGCAATTCTGTATTCATCATTGGTGGAATTGAAAATGGTGAAAATATGATAGAAACTGTATGCAGTCTCTAATCTCAAATTTAATTTTTTAGTTATGTTTGATGATCTTTGATTTTAAAATACTCTTTTTGTGCGTGCGTTTTGTTTTAACAGATTGAATGTTATGAAGAAGGAGCTGGTTGGAACAACAGCCGTCTTAAGGCCGTGGGAAAGAGGTGCTTCTTCTCCGCAATTGTATTATAATCTGCAGGACTGTTTAGATTGACCTTTGCAAGGCACTGATTTGAAATTTTTTTGTGGATTTTAAAAAATGCTTGTGATTTTCTCATAGTTCACATGATTCCCAAAGCTTCTCAGCATTCCTCCGAGTCTGGGGCTAACCTTGTATTAAAGGTGGGGGTATAGTTGATTACTGAAGTATGATTGGAGTGGCCAATATTGATCCAATATCATAGTATAGCTGCATTTGATATCAAATTGAGTCAGAAACGACTGCTACGACACAGCGAACCTTAGGGTGTTCTTTGTAACTGGGTTTTTAAGGTTTTCTTGGGGCAAATAGCTTAGGGTTTATATATAGTCATGCAAGATTAGGGCTTTCTAATCCAATGTCATGCTTGTTTGGCGGTGATGATTGATAATCAACCCTTCATGATGATCCTGCTAAAGCTATTTTGGGTGTCCTTGTGTTCTCCCTTTCTTTCTCGTGCAATTCTCTGGTAGGGGAGGAATTTCAATACCTCATGCGAGATTGAGAAGACACTGCTCAGGGATCCAAGACTATAGGAATACATCTTGTTGGATGATGCGATCTCTTTTATTTGAGACTTACAGTGAGAATTGTGAAGAACTATTGGATAGAGGCTTAACTAACATCTAATAATATTTTATGGTACATATCTCTTATTTTGTCAACATATACAGTAGGGAAATCAAATTATATAATATTGTATTTCAGTATTAAGATTAGCTCAGCCTATAGTTATAATATTCAAGAAGTCTTTATCTTTTTTGTGAAATAATACAGGCAACTATATGTAGTGATATGAGAGCATAATAAAATCTTGTGAAAAATAAAAAAGAATAGAATTCTGTTGTGCAATGAATTAAACAACATTCATGATCATTTATCATTTCCTTACAACTCCCTCACAAAACATATATTTGATAAAATGATTGATCTAATACCAGGAAATTATCACATGTCATGTGTTATCAATTAGTTATGATATGCCGTATCGTCTTTGATTTCCCAATCTTATTAATAAACATGTAGGGTAATAAGATATGTAGAAATAATTATTTTGTTATTATTATAGCTCAGGTAATAATCAAAGTATGAATGAAGTTGTCATTTATAATAGCACATAAACTATTATACCAGTTATCACATTTATGATTTCTTTCATTTAATATTAACTCATAAAAAGCAAATGACAATGTTGTTATATCCCTTTTTATTATTATAATTTTCATTTTGTTCATGTCATATAATAATCCCAGAGGTTGAACTAGAGCTGGCATTTTGATGCCCTTCGACTAGTCTTTCCCTAATATATGCATAATATTAAGAGGTACTCATATTATTAGCAATTCCCTCCTTAAAAGAGATGTCTCATGCATCATATCATATGCCGTCAGCTTAGAACATCTACAACAAAAAAAAATTATTTTATGCTACAAAATGCAGTAATTCATCTCCAACCAAACTCAATTTCATAACATCAAAAAAGAATATGCCGAGTATATTCTTCTCCAGCCAAAAAAATGACATTTGTGAACAGCGTGACGCCAAAATGCTACTGAAGATGACATTCGGTTGGAGTTTGAGGCGACTTCAAACACTCGTTTGACATTCGGTTGAAGATATCCTTAATACCTTGAACTTTCCCTATACTTAAAATATGAAGCTTGCCTTCACTACTCTTTTATAATCATTTAAGACAAACTTATTAATTTGACTTATTACAGGGCAAGATATAGCACATACCACATGTGGATAAGCCCATAGTTTTCCTATTTATACACAAAATCTAAATAATATGATAAATTGCTTTTCAAAAAATGTACTATTATACTAATAATATCATGTAAATTATGTTTAATACATGCAACATAAATTTTCATCCCATTCTTATGTCAAACAAAGCATGCAAAATACTATTTTCATGATTGATGAAATTAAAAAGCTAACATAATGTTTACTTAAGTGTAAATTAGAGAATGAAAAAAATTGTCAAGTACACTACTTGTGTCATGTTGTGTATGAGGAACAATAAGTCATTTTGTCAATATATAAAGATAGATATGCACACATCATATGCTTCAAAGTCATTGATGAATTTTGCATAGATTTTCATGTCAAGTTGTAAAAACCAATAATGAAAATATGTAGGAACAAGAAAAATGACATATTTCACTTTTACATAACACTAGATACTTGCAAATCAAGATAAGGAATATGATAGATTTATAAAAATGCATTACAAATCATCATTATCACATCATTCATCGAATCATCAAACATAAATTGTCGGTAATAATGAATTAAACTTTTCTATAATATAGAGCAAAAGTTTTATAACTTAATGCCAAAGCTACCTCTAAAAATGATTTTCTATCTACTTTCTTCTCTACCTCTTCTTTAGGAACTTTTATTCTATACAGTGAATGTACGCAGAGGAATGTTCGGTTTTAGACAAAAAAGTGCATGTACCGAGTTTTTCACGCCTGTACCGAGTTTTTTGAAAAAACTCGGTACATGCGGTTTTTTGCCTAAAACCGAACCTTCCTCTGCGTACGTTCAAATAAAAGTTCCTTCTTTAGCCCTCCATGCTCAACCTCCACATTGAAATAAAGATTAAATCAAGATTGAAATGGTTTTCTTTAGGTTCTTATAAGAAGAAAAAACCTTTATGCATAATTACCTACCCTTCAACTTCTGGATAATAATTAAAAGCAAAATGACACTGAGCTAGTGTGCATCAGGTTAGAAAATTTAAGTTCCATGCATGTAAAATAGGTGAGAGAAATTTTGATAATCGGCTAAAAAATATTAATTAAAATTATTTTTTTTAATTATTTTACTTGAAATATGAGGAATGGTTATTATTTAAAATGCTATAATTAATTAAATTAATATTTTACATATCATGGGAAGATAACTGCCTAAAAGTAATATTTCAAATGGATTATTTAATCATGAATGGACCAAATTAATCTTTGAGCATTAGATAAATTATTTTCATGACTAAGGTTTCGTTTGTGACGGTTTTTTTATTACTTCTTAAAGCAATTTTTAGTACAAAAATAAAAAAATTTTGTACTAAAAAGCTGCTTTAAGAAGCAGAACAAAAAGCCGTCACATACGAAGCCTAAGTTTACATGGTAAGTTGGCATTATGATGACTTGAATTCCATTTTTGATTTTTTGCAAGCCATTCATATATAACGTAGCAAGGTAAAATGGTCTTTTGGGTATTCAAAGTCCCTTTTTTTTTTTTTTTTGTTAGAAGTGGTAATATTTAAAAAATTGCTAAATTTTTAAGTAAAGAAATTTATAAAGAAAAGAAAAACTTATGATAAATTATCTAAATCAATATTGGATGTCAAGATATTTAAATAAAATTTTGGATTTTCAAACTATTAAAAATATAATAATAATGAGCTCAAATTTGATGCCAATATCAAGATCTGTACATTTCCGGTCTTAATATGATAATTGGTATGTATCTTTAATTCTTGATGAACTAGCTTATGCAGCTTATCTTGATATATTGGTTGGGAGTTTTGTCTATCAACCAAAAGGTATTTGGTTCGAGTCTCGCATATGTGATATGTGTGTGAGTTCACTTTTAATTGCTTAAATGTCCCAAGAAAAGATGAATTAGCTTTGATGATTATGATTTGAACCTATCACGTATGTTGAAAGAATATTACAGAAACCAAATAAGGTGACAAATTTAGAATAATTCTACTAAGTATAAGCATGATTACATAATATGTGTCTACCAATAATGCCATCAAAATATCTAAATTTAATAACATCTAATAATTTATCTACCTAAATGAAAATGAAATTTAACTATTGCATTAACTCATTTAAGAAATAAATCATTATTATATCAACTAAATAACTTGCAATATTAATTACCTTACAATGATATATCTACATCATGAGTCTAGAAATACTCCTTTTAATGATGCACAACTAGTAGCTTTAATGGGTTGTTTGGAACAGGATTTGAGCAGGACTTATGCTAAATCCTACCAAACAGAATTCAGGAAACTGTTAAATCTCATATCGAGTTAAATCTCATCCATTTCCCTCTTTTTGTTGTAAATCTTGGATTTACTAAACTTGGGAGTTCAACGGATTTATGAGATTTGGTTGAATAAGCGCACAAAGATCCAACAAAAGAACAACAAGAGGTGTGACTTCAGATTCGACAGGAAGGAATGTCGTCGAAGGAGGCGAAGATGTTATTTAGCAACTCATTGAAAACTCTACCTCTCACATGAAACAAGCAAAGTCGAAGTGCAACAAATAGCTAGGGAAGAGGAAAAGCAAACCTGTGACTATAAGAAGATAAAGTAGAACAGGCATTGCCTGAGAAATATAATATAAGAACAAATTAAGTAAGCTTAACTAGTTTAATTAAAATTAATTAAGAATATAATATAATTAATAAACAAATAATTTCTTAGATTAATTGATAATTTGCTTCAATTCTAATTATATTATTTATAATGCTTAGTTAGTAATGATAATGAAAATTAATAATTAATAATTAACTCATAAATAATTAAAAATATAATAAAAATTAAAATTAATAAGTTATTTCATAATTAAGTTGTTTTCTAATTATAATTTATTGACAATAATTAAAATTAGAATTAATAAGTAACTTGTGCTTAAAATACAAATTAAATTTAAAACACCAATTAAATTAAATTTTTAATAAACTAACCTCCTTAAATCTTAGATTACATTATCAAATAGTTCCACATAATTTAATAGGATTTAACACTAATTATTTTGACAAACCGTTTTCAGGATTTAGACTTCGTTTGGGATAGTTTTTATTATTTCTCAAAGCAGATTCTTAGCACAAAAAAATTTTAAACTTAAATTTTTATATTAGAAAGTTATTTTAGAAAGCAATAAAAAAACTATTCCAAACAAAACCTTAATAAACCGATATTAATAGGATTTACTAAATCATGCCAAAGTTAAATCTTACTTCTTACCTAACAGCCCCTAAAAATAATGATAATGTGTGGTTCACAAGAAACAAGCTCAATATGTGGAACCATATCAAGCATTTTAAATGAAGAAAACACTAACGTATATTGATTGGCACGTTTTAAAAAGCAAAATGCCTAAATCAGTCAATCTGGATTAGCCTATCTCCACCCGATCTCTAAAATCATGTAATCACATATCATTAATACTAGGTTTGTAAAATCCTAAAATCAATTCATAATTATATTTTATGAATATTAATATGTGCTATGCATTCACATGTAGAATTAGATTGGTTTCCGACCCATAAACTCTCCTTACATGCAATAAAATTAACCTAAATACACTACAAGAAAAATTGTTTTTAGCGACCATCAAAATTGGTCACTAAAAATTATAATTTAGCGGCTAAAGCGAATAGCGACCAAAAATAATTTGGTCGCTGATTTGTCGCAGTAGCCTCGTCGTTGAGGCTTTTAGCCAATATTTTTTTGTTGTTGCTATATTAGTGGCCACTAATTAATGTTGGTCGCTAAAATTGTACATATTAGCGACCATTTTCTTACTCTAATAAGTATTTATTTGAATGTTATTTAGTGATTTTAATTTTTAATTTTATTTGTTACATTTTTCTTATAACTACCAAAATGAAAGTTGGTCACATAATAATAAACTAAATAAATCACACACCCCTTTAATTTCACGAAATTTTCATATGTATATATATATATATATATATATATATATATATATATATATATATATATATATATATATATATATATATATATATATATTTATGTTTAGTTTTAATGATATTTAGTAAAATTTATTTCTTATCCAAATATTATGCATTGACTACAACATTGAAGATTAATTAATCACTCATTGATATTGTAGTATCTAATTATTATCATTAACTAGATATAGCTTTCATAATAGAAAAAATAACAATAATTTTCTTACATAGAGGTAACAAAATTAAAGAGAAACAATCATTTGTGCTTGAAGGAAAAGATGAGCATATGTCAATACTCATGAAATTTAGAACAAAATAATGGAATATATTTACTTGAATGTTTTGTTCGGTTGATAATTTGTTATTATTGATCTTCTCTCTGTTATTCATCTTGTTATGCTCGATAGGCTTCAGCCAAGCCAGAGTTTTTACTCAATTACAATTTCCATAAACTCGATGCTGTCCTTTGAGGGAGCAAAGACGCAGGGCGCCGCCGCCATCACCGCCAAGCTCACCGGCCTCCCATTCCAACAGTGCCAGCATAACATATCCACCGTCGATTGTCAGCCATCCGGTCCTGCAGGTGGTGTGCTCGTCTTCGTTAGCGGTTCCCTACAGCTCCCCCGCGAGCAGCACGCGCTTAAGAAAACTCCTCATTGTATAATTCAATTTTGCTTAATTTACGCATCATAAGAAAATGTATCACACATTAATCATTTTTAAAAATTAAACAATTAAAAAATTATAGATATTGTACATAAGCCTTTGAGCAAAAATTAAAAAATCGCTTGCTCATTGTGTGCATCACGCAATCCTATACATGTTATTCTTCAATGGATAAATTAATATTTACCTAAATAAGTTTTGCATGAAATCTTATTACCGAAAAAATATATATATCAAATAATTTCTTCAATATACTTTAGACAAACTTAATTTCACCTCTTCAAGATGCTGACAAATATAATAGGCAGATATGTACACTTGTATAAAATCCTTTATTGAAACCAAATCATCAGAAAACATGATATCTAGTAAGAATCAACAAATATTTAGCAAACATGTAGACGAACCGGGTAGATGAAACTAAAGTAGAAATATCAAAAAATAGCAAATCTATTTGTACAAAAAATGTCTAAAAAAATTGTTAAATTGAGTATGTCTATAAGAACTAACAATTCACTCCAAATCTAAAAATATTAAACTAATCCAGAAAGGATCCCAAAAAATCGATCTCTCTTTCAGCTGCTGAATCTCAAACTTTTGAAATAAAAAAAGTCAATAGTAAGTTCACAATCCATTTCTTTGATTGGGTAGCATTAAACTTCAAATTCCCATCAATCTTCTTCACTTGAATACAAGAAACTATTGTGCATCTTGTAGTTCTAATGCTCTAAAGTAAAACTTTTGAAGCATAAATTTTGAAACACTTAAAAACTTGGATTTAAATGTCATGTAGTTAACTTAGCCTATGTTATGAGCAATATGAAAGAAAGCAAGGCAATGAAGAACCCACCAAAACATATTCATGTTAAACAATTACCATGCCACTAAAAGCTAGTTTTGAAACAAAATCAGATTTTCAAAGGCATTTGCATAAGCTAAAAGTTGAAAATATGACATTATAGACAATAGAGTTAAATAAACATCGATTTCAACATGTTGACATTTGTTGTGATGTAAATAATTTAAAATGGTAAAAATTGAGTTCATAAAGTGAGTTTCAATGATGTTTGCTTATTGGACAGGAAATCCCTTTTACAAAATTGTTATAGTATTTTTTTGGACTACAATGAGCTTCATTTTTGCCTATCATCCTATTAAATCTTATTAGTTTATTACCATTATGAAAAAAAAAAAAAACAATATTCTCCAAATAATTGATGGCATAGGTTCAATATCACCTTTGGAGCTATTTTCAGGAGTTGATTTTAGGAAGGGCTCAACATGTCTGTTCACTGTAATAAACTTGAATCATTTACTAGCATTTATGAGATAATTGAAAGTGAAACAGTGACATTATAGTTTTTATGGTTTGTACGAGTCGAAGATAAGGGTAATGAGAGATTTACCAAGGGATTATATAAATAAGTTTGATGTGGGGAAGGGTTATGGGTAGAAGTGGAGGGAAAGTAGATGAAAGTAGGAATGTTTATTGGGTGAAAACCTAAAGTAACACTTACGGTTTGGAGTGATTCCCAACCACAAGAGGACTTTTCTTTGGTTCTTTTGTTGTGTAATGATGGAGAAGATGAAAGAGATTGTTGGAGAAGTTAGAAGACGTGATATATTAAAAAATATATAAAAATACCACGGTCAGCCTACAATAAAATAGTTTTATTTGCCGTCTCATTATTATAGTCAAGAGGAACAGTAAGATCAAAATTTAGAATGTAAATAACATGGCCTTTAGAGCTTATAAGACATAAATATTTGCATTGGGCGGTCTCCATTTGAGGGCAAGAAATGAGCGAAAGGAAAAACGAAGGTCGTGCACAAGGTCGTGAGTCACAAGTTGTGAGAGAGATACAGAGGAAAAAGAAGAAGATCGTGGGTCGAGGGCTAAAATTTACACCATATTGTTTAAAATAACTTCATTCCATCTAATTCAAGCGAGTTTCAAATTCGATCATTTTAATATAATTTCAGCTAAAATTATTCGAGTTTCTTTAAAATAAAGTTTCAAATATAAGTACTCAAAGAATTCAATTAAAACTTATGTATTTTTTTAATGAAATTTAGTAAAAATATTGAAAAAAAGGAAATGCATTGATTTCATAGGACAACATACTTTCAAATATATGTAAATAAACATAAAGAATGTAATTGTATATGCAAAGTTTTACTCTAATAGTATTTGTATGCAACGATAAAACTTTGAAAATTTAATTATTTGCTTGGTAAGGAAGCCTCTCTTTCCACTATACTTGATGGTGATTGGATAAAGAAATGTATAACAATTTTTTTTTTTTTTTTTTTTTTTTTTTTGGGGGGGGGGGAGGTCCCCCTCTCTTATTAATATTGATATCTTACCATTTGTTCTATAAAACTCATCTAATGCCACATCTCTATTTGGACCTGCTTTTTTTCACTTGAAACTACAAAAAAATAAAATGAACATTATTTTCAACATTAAATAAAAAAAGTCATTTATATTCATTATAATTATTAAATTAGAACAAACAATAAGTAATAATACCTGTGATAGTTTCCTCATTCTTTAGTGTTGATGGATGAAGTAAACTTGAGCTATAAGATGTTGGAGATGCTTCTCCTGTAATCTCCTTCAATTGATACATGTAAATAGTTAGACATAAGAGTATCTATTACAAAAGAAATTGTATTTATCAAAGGAAAGTGTTTAAGCTTGTAGGAGCGAAAAATATTAAAAGGAATTAATCTAATAAGTTAGAAAAATACTAACTTATCATTAGTAGTAGAAACATGTGAAGAATCATTTTTTAATATAGATTGCACATTATTACTAGTTAACGGTGGCAACAAATGTGAGTAATTTGTAATTATTCTAGAGCTTATCTATTTTCCCAGAGCCATGAGGTGATGAACTGTAAAGTGAAACAACAACAAAAAATTTATCGAAAAGTTAAGAAATCATTTTATTATGATATATGAAACAAATAAGTTGAAAGAACAACCTAGTCTTTATCACTATCCATATTGATATGTATATTATCATCATCTTCAGTACAATATTCAGCTAATGTTATATCATATTCCTTTTCTTCATCTTCATTACATATAAAATCAGTAGTCTGAGTTGGATGTACATGCACATTTTTTACATAATCTAAAATTTGTGGCTCTAAATATTCCCTATGTAAGGAGCCAATCTCACCAAAATCATTTTGAAAGTTCATATCATTTTGCTCATCTTATTGATAAGCCATATTTTCAGTTAGTTGATTAGTGTTAAGTTAATATTCATTCAAGTAATTTATGAGGATTTGATCAAATAAATGCCTATGGTATACTATCTCTACAACATGCCAATCACCTCTTAACTTTGTATCTTAAACGTTAAATACTTGAATAACTTGACATGCTAATACATGATTATTATCATACCAAGTTTTACTTATATTTATAGATGTGAAATCATTGTCAATTACAATGGGCTTTTTATGCTCAAGATCAAATCATTTACACTAGAATAATACTACATGATTTCCATCAATATAGCTCAAATCAACTACATCAGTTAAAACCCCATAGAAATTAATACTTTCATCTTTATGAAAATCCTAAATTGATACAACACTACTTTTGGTTACCCTCCAAATGTCACATTAGTTGACTAAAAACTTAACTCCATTAACAATGCACCTTGAATATACATTGATATGAATATCTAGACCCATTGCTAAAGAATAAAGATATTCATTACCTTCTGGTGATCCATGAAGATTCATGCTCTTCATCTAGAAGCAAGTTAGTAATGAATTTTTGTGAAATTGTAAACGTAAGAAAAAAATTATAAATATAAACAATAAACAAAATTAGGAAATTGAGTACCCCGCTCTTTGTTCAAACTATAATGAAAACTATTCTGTTTTGCTTTGTTGTCACATTTTGAATAATTGAATCTTCTTTTCTTAGCTCATTCTCATGTTCACTAACACATATTTTTTATGAAATTTAATTGTAGGTCAAAAATTTATTTTTAATAAAATTTAATATCATCAGCATTTTTGTTAATTACATACTTAAGGTATGGCTTTAGCTCTTTGCAATTTGTAAGAACATACCATTGAACTAAATTGTACTCACTCCAAGATAATGTAGTGAAGAGTGGTTGACCAAATGGATGAATACTTCCTGAGAAAATTAAAGTTGATTTTCATGCAAATGAACATCATCATTATATTCTTTATCTTGATTATTTTTACTCTTTATGCCATGGATGTATGTAAAACAAAATGTTAATGCCTCATTAACAATATAAGCTCTTACAATTGGTCCTTTAGGGTGAGCTTTGTTCCTAACATCCCCTTTATGAACACTTAGATTTTTAGCATGAAAAAAAAATAATCAAAATTTTTGCAAATAATTAATAAAAATATATAAAAAGTAAAAGTTGCTAGCAGAAGAACTAACATTCCAATTTAATACATCCACCTATACTGAACAGGTCCAGCAAGTCTAGTCTCATGCGACAAACGAATAGCTAAGTGAACCATTATAACAAAGAAATTAGGTGGAATATCATTTTAAGTCGACAAGTTGTATTGATGATCATATCTTCTAATTTCTCCAATAAATCCAATCGCAATATCTTAGCACATAATATCCTAAAAAATCTTGACAAATCACTTAAAGGATTATGCACATCCTTATTGAAATATCCACACAATCCTAAATGAAGGATTTGTTACAACAGAACACGATAGTTATGACTTTTTAGCCGCATATGATTACCATTTTGATCATGTACTAATCTAGATATATTTGTTGTATAACCTTCTAATATTTTTACCTTGTTTATGCAAATGTAGCTCATGCCTTATGTCCATATCTTATAGATCCAAACAAGCTTTCTTTGTAACTTTTTTCATTCCTTCTATATTTAACAAGGTTCCCAAAATGTTGCCACAAATATTCTTTTTAATATGTATTACATAAAGATTATGATGTAATGTGAGACTTATCCAATAAGGCAACTCAAAAAATAAACTTTTTTGTCTAAGTTGATTCATGAAGGTTATATTTTCTTTTTTTGAAGCTAGGATATTTTCTAAACTTCACATCCTTATTTCATCTCCTGATAAAACTTGAGGTCTCACTCTAACTTCATGCTTGCCATTAAACTTCCTACTTTTTCTCCATTTGTGCTCTTTAGGCAAGAAGCATTTGTGACCCATGTAATAAATTTTATTTCACAAATATTGTAAAGAAGTTTCACTGTCACATATTGGGCAAGTCTTATAACCATGTATATTATGACCTGAAAATATATCATATGTTGGAAAATTATTTTTAGTACATAGAAGAGCAGCATGAATTTAAAAAGTATTCATACTTATAGATTCATAAGTTTTGATATTATTCATCCATAAGTCATTTAATTCTTCTATAGAGGGCTTTAAATACATCTATGTTTTTCCCAGGAACAGCTGGACTAGGAATTAATAGTGTCATAAATATAAACTTATATGGCATGACATATTATTCCAAGGAGGTAAATTATCTGGCACAAGAATGATGGGTAACATGCTATAAGAAGTATTCATATTACCAAAAGGATTGGATCCATATGAAGCTAATTCAAGGCGTATATTATGAGAATCTTCTACAAACTAAGGAAAGCTAATATCAAATTCCTTTCAAACTTTAGAATCAACTGGATGCCTTGATATATTTTCATCCCCAAACTAATTTTCTTTATGCCATCTCATTTCATGAGTAATTTTTCTTGACATAAATAACCGTTGTAATCGAGATTTAATGAGAAAATAGCGTAGAGTTTTATGAAGAATTTTCTTTCCTCTTATATCATTAACTTTCCATCTTGATTCCTTGCACTCAAGATCTTATTCTTTATTCTTATAATGTTTTTAAAATAAAGCACTATCATTTTTACAAGCATGAATCTTTTCACATCTCAATCCAAGGTCTGATACAATCTTTTCTGATTCATAATATGAAGACAGAAGTGTTTCACCCTTTTGCAAGATATATTTTATGAATTCAAATATCAAGTTGAATGATTGATTTGTCCAATGATTAAATATTTTAATATGTAGTAGCTTTACAAGAGAAGACAACATAGATAAATCTAAACCAAGATATAGATCATGTTGTGCATCCTTCAGTAATATATCAAATATAATTATTTCATCTTTGTTGATAATATTATCAAGTTTCTCAATTTTGTGAAATGTTGGGACAAGAGTTCATAAAAGTTTCCCTATACATATCCTCTAAGATTTCTTGCATCTCATCAACCTTTTCATTTGCATAATTAAGATCATTCATGTCTTTTCTGCCTAAATCCGCATCACTTAAAGCTTGAGAGGTTTCCTCATGACATGTTCACTCAATGTATGATGTTTTCATTCCATTAATTAGTAAATGATTCTCAACCATACTATAAGTGTGAAAAAAGATATTTGCATAGTATCGACATGGGAACCAAATCTTCTACTTTGAGGATAATTTTTATGGGCAAATTTAATAAATGAAGTAACTCTATCCTTATATTATCGCAAACGTCTATTGTTGAGATTAATCCAATTTTTATCCATTGCTTTGACCTAATAAACTATAAATAAAAAATAATTATTACATGACTAATCTTCTATCCCTTTTAAAAAATTATTCAAATTTAGCTAAATATTCATAATAAATGATATACTTCAAATCATATCTAATTTGAAACTTTTTTTGTTAAGTCAACAAAAAATTCAATGTCAATGGAAAAACATCAAGTTCGAAGAAGATAATAAAAGTTCATTGCTAACAATGATGATAATATCTCTATTGCATCTAAAATTTGGATGATATTTCTATATTTTGGGAATTAATGTCAAATATCAAAAGAAAAAAGTCTATCAAATCAAACATCAAAATTTTAGACAATCTTATTATGCTTTTCGGTTGACTTTGAAATTTAGACAATCTTTGTTCAACATAAGAATGTAAGAAAAATATAATTAACCTGCTACTATTATTTGGAAGATGGTAGAGATCTAGTACAACAAATTAGCCGAGTTCAGCCCGATTTCGAACAATCTATAAACACATTTTTTATTAAAAAAAAACTGCAAACAAATTAAATGGTCCATGGTCTTTGGCATCAAGCTCAAGTTCTCAACTAGTCTGAAAGAGAAAAAAGATCTAATATTCATGAAATATCAAAAGAAAAAAGTCTATCTCAATTAATATTTGTATGTACCTATTTGGTTAATATTGACGCTCACCTTATGTTTTTTTTTTCAATTCAAAAACTTCTTGTAACTCTTAACCTATATTTCATTGGTTATCCAAGCATTCCTATTGTAAGCATAGGCTATTGTCGACATTCCTATGAGTACAACTGTAACCTCTTAAAGCAACTATAATAATAAATAATGTTGAATTATACCATGAAATTGAGGGGCAATCAATCTATAAAGGAGATCATAAAAGTTTTTGAAATGAGAAAGTGGAAAACGGTATTAGAGATAACTTGATAGGGAGAAACTGATGGAGGTGAGTTTGTGGAATTGCTTGAATAATGTTGAGGGAGGGAGCTCATGTTAGCGCGTGAAGGATAGAGGTAGAGTCGTGGCTGCTAAACAGAGAGTTGGTAAAGCGGTTGGAGTGTCTTTGCTAAAAAGCAAAACCTAGGAAAAACTTAAGTAGCAAAATCGAGAGCCATCCTGTGTGTGTGAGACGGTGAGATCACAAGAGTCGTAAGCATAGGTTTTGCTAATGTATAGTTTTATCTAAAATAATTAGTTGTTAAAATTTAAATAATTTATATTGTAATATATTTTATAAATAAATTATCAGATCTCTCATCTTAGATATGTGCATATTAATTTGAATTCATCATTTGATATGTTAAAATTATAAATCATATTTTATATTATAAAATAAGTTGTATAAAAATTTAACTTTTTTTATATCATATTTATATTATTTGAGCACTGCGATACTTGGTTAAATTTTTATTAAAATATTAAAATTTATTTTAATTTATCAAAATTAATTAAAACCCTCTTCTATCATTTAAATAAAGAAAGGGAGATATTTTAGAGTGAGAAAGTAGGATTTTGATGACTACCATTCATTTTATGCTATTTGCTCATTTTAGGAAGTTGTTTAGATCGAGACAGGTTACATTTAACATATCTCAATTTTTAAAAATACGATAATTTTTCAAATTTTCTTGATTTAATTTATATTTTCATAGACCAAAATTGAGTATAAATTTGCACCTATTTAAATTTTACTTTGTAAATTTTTGTATGTTATAATTCTTAATATATGGTATTTTTTAGATGAATTTCACCTTGTAAATTTAAATGTATGATATTCTTAGCATATTAAAAAATAATTTTGATCCTAAAAATTAAGATTATAGTACAATTAAAGCTTCAAAACAGTGTTCTGAACAATCTCTAGTGATTTGATAATATTTTAAAATTGTGAAACTCTACCAGTGTTAATTCTGTTGCTTGCCGATAAAACATTTTGTAAAACTTTGAAACTAGTTTATTTATATTTATTTAACTGCAATGCAGTATATATATATATATATGCTTGAAATATGTGATTTTGAGGGGATATGAGATGTGTGGTGGAAGTTCTGATGCTAAATTTACATGGAGTCATTAGGATTTTAATTTCTGAATATTTGATATGTGCTAAGCATTGAATTCATAAGTGTTTATTTTTTTATATATAATACAAGGAGTCATAAGGGCCTATTTTTTATGGGAGGTATAAGGTCTTGAGGAAAATGTGTTATTTTTCTATTTTGATATATGAAGTGCTTGTTTATTTATTTTAATGCACAATATGTCATATTTCAGTTATTTATAATTATTATTAAGTAAAGTACAATAAATTTCTTATAAATTACTTTAAATTCAGTTTGAATCTATTTAGGCATTTTTTTATTTTTATTAAATTATGACTACTTATTAAATTATTTTATTTTAGTATATAGCAATGTACTAGTGTATAAATAATGTACATACATTTTGAGAATGAAAGAATATAAATTTATAGACGAATTTATCTTTCTGCTTACCGAAAGTTAATTAGAAGCTCTATTATTTGTTTCAAATTTTAAATGGAAGAAATCAAAAAGTTTCCAAGAAACTTAAAACATGGGCTAGCTTGTCCCAATTTAACACGGTACGATCTGTCTATATGTGAGTCATATTAGATTAGGTTGTGAATGTGATATATGGTGTTTAAAATTTAGGTATAATTACCCATTAAGGATTTTTAACTTTAAGTTTATAGTGATTATAAGTATTAAAATATTGAAGGATATAAAAATAACCAAGGCTTGAGATGTGAGGAGTGAAAAATCAAGTTTCAGAATTTTCCTCTGCGGGTGCTCCGACGTTTGTATTGACGGTGCCTCAAATGGAGTTATTGGAAAAATGAAAAAAAAATTTGGTCGAGCGCCACAGCATTGTGTAGCACTATTGCAGCACTGGGTCTAGTCTTAAGAAAATATGGAAGATTCTTTATGGGTGTTGCGATGTTGGGATTTCATGCATCACAACACTAAATTAGTATTTTTTTATAAATATTAAATATCGCATTCCATTTTGAAACCCTATTCATTCATTCCCCTTGCCATAGAAGAAAGGATAGGAAGAAAAGAGAAGGAAATGGAAGTGGTTTACTTGCCAAACTTTAGAAATTGTCATTCTAGCTAGTTGAAAGAATTAATTGTTGAGCTCGGGGTAGGGAACTCATACCCTATTTATGATTCAAATTCTCAAGTTTTTTATAGAAGATATGTTTTTAAATATATTTTTCTTGAGTTCGTTCTGTATTAATTTCTGACGATACTAAAAAATGGTGGCATATTTGAAAGTTAGTATAGTAAATAAAGTCATTTTACACGTCCTCTATGAAATTGGTGAAGCTCTAAACATTTTGTATAAGCACTTGAAATTTTAGGTTTTTGATAAATTTGACATTTATTTATGTACATGTTTTGAATTTCTTAGTTATATATTGCATTTGCATTATTATACATTTCATGATATTCTGGAGCTCTATTCTGAAGAAAACTAAGTTTACTCTAAAACTCTCTAATTGGGTGCAATGTAGATATATCTCTATGTTGGATTACTATATTCTATTCTGGTTCTAAGATGGCTATGCTCTATTTTGACTATACTATGCACCTACTTTAGGAAGGTGGAAGGTTGAAGGTGGAAGTTAGGACTTATAAGTGGGCACTAAGATATACATTATGCATTTATTTTTATACGAAAGGTAGTATACAAAAACTGTAAAGTAAATGATACTTTTGTTATATTATTATTTTCATTTTGAACTACGAATTGAACTTTATTATAGGGAAAAAATATAGCCCGCTGATTTTCATACTCACCCTGTTGTTTATAATATTTCAAGCAAAAGTAAGAGTTCTGCTAAGTAGCCTGAGTTTGATAGGAAGCATGAGGTCTAATTGTGGAAATGTAAACAAACTTTTATAGTTCAGATTATATTTTAGTTTTGTTACAATCATTGTATCACGACTATTGTAATTTTATTATTTTGAAAGAAATATCCTATATATATATACTCTCTAGATGTGTATTCTTTATGGTTTTGGGGCAATGAGCTGACTCTGGTGAATTGATAAATTATTAGAAAATTAGCATGCAAATAGGCAAAAATAGGCTTTAATTCATCCCTCAGGTCTTAGGGCATTACAAAGTGGTATTAGAGTATCAGTTGGGATGAATTTAATCATTACCAGAGTTGTAGGCAATAATTTGTAAGGATAAAATAAGAGATATTATACAGTTAATATTAATTTCTATATGATTAAGTGTAAGTCATTGAGGTCGTTATTGAATCCCTTTTTTAAAATAGTTTGAAGTGTTGCTGTAAATGGATCCTCAAGATCCTGAAATAGTTGACGGGAAAAGTTCTAGAGTTGCTACGATCTATAGTACAACAGAAGCTGTAGCACTAGATTCAATGATATAGTTTGCTAGGCTAGTAGCATAGTTGATGGGAGAATCCTAGAGAGAAATGTTAGGTGCGAAGGGGGGTGAGAGAGTCCATCATTTGTAGCTATTTTTGAGAGGAGAAATTTTATAAAGAAGCATGATAAGCATTAAAATTAATAGAAGGAGCATTAATTAATAAAAATTTAAATATGAGCAAATATGCTAAATTAAATGAAGCATTTAAAAATGCGCCAAATTATTTAGTGCAATGAGAATATGTCAAATAATTTGGTGCATTATATTGCGCAGAGAGAGAGAGAGAGAGAGAGAGAGAGAGAGAGAGAGAGAGAGAGAGAGAGAGAGAGAGAGAGAGAGAGAGAGAGAGAGAGAGAGAGAGAGAGAGAGAGAAAGAGCTAACAGAGAAGAAAGAGAGAGAGGAGCGAGAGAGCAGGAGATATATCACTCTTAGAGAGTTAAATAAAACTTATAAAGTTTATTTTATAAAATTAAAAAATATAAAATAAAATTTAGATATTTTATAATATTATATAAATAATTTAGATATTTAATGAATTTACATAAATTTATTAAAAGATAAATAATTAAATTTAATAAAAAAGATAAATAATTTCTTCAAATAATTATAGAATTATTTTTATTCACATTAATAAGATTACACATTTTAGATATCTTGGATATATTGTTCAGAGTGATGGTAAAATAGATGGGAATACTATCAGCAGAATTCAAGTCGGATGGTTGAAGTTGAGGAATGCTTCGAGCTTGTTGTGCGATAGAAAAGTCTCCCTCAAACTTATGGGAAAATTCTATAAGATGGTGTGGTGAGACCTGCAATGCTTTATAGTGTCGAATGTTGGCCATTAAAAGAGAAGCATAATACTAAGTTAAGTGTTGTAGAGATGAGGATGCTTAGGTGGATGAGTGGCTTTACCCTTAGAGATATGATACAAAATGAGCATATAGGTGAAGAGGTTGGAGTAGCTCCAGTGGAAGATAAGATTAGAGAGAGTCTCTTTAGATGGTTTAGACACATTAAATTGAGGCATTCCGATGATCTAGTTAGGAAAGTTGAGATATTAGATTTAACTTATGTTAAGAAAGGTAGAGATACACCTAAAAAAACTTGGTTAAAAAATATTAGAAATGATCTTTATTTATTAGATTTAAATGAAAATTTAACTTTTAACTTGATACAATGGCAAAAAAGGATTCATGTAGCCGACCTCACGTAGTGGGACAAAGGCTTGATGTTTTTGTTGTTGTTTTTGCACTTGTATGAAAAAAGCTATTATTATTTTATCCTTACAAAAAAATATATAATTAAAAAAAGACGGATAGCTTTTGCTTTTTTTTGTAAGTATCCTTTGCAGCTTTTTTTTTTCTGATTTTAATTTTCTTGATCTGAGTGTGAATAAAAATAATTCTATAATTATTTTAAGAAATTATTTTTAAAATTTAAAATTTATTCAGAATAATATATTGTAAAAAAATATTATATAAAAGTAAAAAAAATTATAAATTACAATTAAGTATTATATTTTGATTTATTAAATCTTTTTCATTCTTAAAAATATAGGAGATGAACAATCTTTGGCCTAAATCCTAATAAAATATTTATAAAATAATTATAAGTTTTAATTAAATATAATAATTTATAAAAAAATGTATTTAATTAAATATTGATTTTTCTAAATAAATTTAATTATTTATCTTTTAATAAATTTATGTAAAATGATTAAATATCTAAATTATATATGTAATATTATAAATATCTAATTTTTTTTTATTTTTTAGTTTTATTAAATAAACTTATAAATACACTTTATAAGTTTTATTTAAGTCTATTATCTTTCCCATTCTCTCTCTCTCCGCTCCTCTCTCTCTCTATCATCTCTTTCTCTCCCCCTCTTTCACCTCTCTCTAACTCCGCTCTCTCTCTCTCCATGCAGTGAAATGCGTCAAATTATTTGACGTATTCTCATTGTGCTATATAATTTGGCGCATTTCATTTAATTTAGCGTATATGCTCATATTTAAATTTTTATTAATTAATGCTCCTTTTACTAATTTTAAGAATTATTATGCTTCTTTATAAAATTTCACCTTTTCGAGATTGAAACCTCTCTGATTCATAAATCCTTTAGCTATAGATGATTTGTTGTTGAGGTTGAAGAAATCCTTTGATAATATATAGTGTCGTGTAATTTATTTGTACTCTTATGTACCATCATGTTCAATACTTTTAAAATATAAAAAAGTAGGTTTTATCAATTTTAAATTCTTTATTATTATATATTTAATTTTTATATGAACAAATAGTTAAATTTTTTTTTTAATATATATTTTTTTAAATCACCTATATCGATTATAAAGACTTTCTAGAAAATATACTTAATCCAGTCATGTTCTATAGACTATTTATTTTGAAAAAAATAGATTAAATGAAAAAAAAAAAATATTTACATACCAAAATTGTCCATTGTACATTCCCCTCTAAACAAGATTTAGGTCAAAATTGAGGGAATCATCCGACATGTATTGCATTCACACCTGCGTCATGCACATAGACCGCTATACCCTCAAGAATTCATCGGTCTCCACTCATTACCTGACAAAATACAGCACCAGTTTGAGGGCATATGAGTAAATACATGGTTTAAACAAAAAGTTCGTCATGCCCACCTGAACTGCAAATCGCCTCCAACTCTTAATCCCACCCGTCCAATCCACGACAATCATGACCGTCGGAGCAACATATGGACGGCCTAAATTAAATTTTGATAATTCCCTTAGGGCGTCCAGCGCTATATATAGATGTATAAGGTAAGGCACGGAACAGCGGGAGAGGAGCGTGGTTTGGTCGTGGCGCTGCGTTGTTTGAGCGTGTTTTTATCCTCTCAAAGGTAGGGTTTAACGGGTGCCATGACCCCTACTTTAGCTTTTTCAACTAACGATCTAACGATTCGATCACCCAGCTTGTAGTTGATCAGTAGATCGAGAATGGCGAAGTCGTATCCCACCGTGAGCGCCGAGTACGAGCAGGCTTTGCAAAAAAGCAAGAGGAAGCTCCGGGGCCTTATTGCTGAGAAGAATTGCGCTCCGATCATGCTCCGTCTGGCGTAGGATCTCCATATCTTTATCGTCCACAGGTTTTTATGATTTTTCTTCTAATCTTAAATTAGTTTTGGAAATGCTGTTCAGATGGCATTCGGCTGGGACTTATGACGTGGCGACAAAAACTGGTGGCCCATTTGGGACGATGAGGCACAAGGAAGAGTTAAGTCATGGGGCGAACAACGGGCTCGATATTGCGATCCGGTTGTTGGAGCCGATCAAGGAGCAGTTTCCTTTTCTCTCCTATGCTGATTTTTACCAGGTTTGTTTTTATGAAGAAATTAGATTTTGTTGACAGCGCTGTTCCTTTTGTGGCAGCTTTAAATTATTATGTTCAGTTGGTTGGAAGTCTAAAGTTTTGCTATTGATTTCAGTTGGCCGGTGTTATCGCTGTTGAGGTTACCGGAGGACCTGAAATCCCTTTTCATCCCGGCAGGAAGGTACATGCTGATTCTTGTCCTTCTATTTAATGATTTTTATTGAAGAATGCTAAAAATCTCGAAATTTTTTTAGATTTTTTTTGTTTGTTGTGCTTTCGTGGTATGTGCTGCAATAAATGAAGGCGGGATTCATTTCCTCCTCGGCATAATAATGATGAAATTTTCAAAATTACAGGGTTTCTTTTGGATGTGATATTTTTTCTTGCTAAATATGATCCATATATAAGTTGAAATACTCCTTATATGGAGAGATGGTTAAAGGTCTGTCCGAGCATTTTACTAATGTTGTATTTATGAGTTTATATTGCTTTGGCTAGATGGGCGACAGGTTTACGTGTCTTTGCATATCAATCATATTTATTGCATTTTGTTTGGAATGCTATTTAGGATCCTATTAATTCGTTGCGTATGGGAGGAAAATTGGATCGAGGGTTATTGAACGAGGGAATTGATCAACAAATATGGGCAATTGACAAATTGTAGGGAGAATTCTTTTTTTTTTTTTAGCTATTAAATTATGTTTACATAATGTTGTAAAAAAATGAAGAAGTCATTTTTGTATAGATCATAGTAAACATATTAATATGAGTACTATTTGCCTCCATGAGGGCTCACCTTTATAATACTACATGTATATATTTATATGTCTATATCATTGTCAACCTATTTGATATAACATGACATTTTTCTTAAGCAGATTGCATTTTCATTATTTAACATTTAAATGCATGTATTATTTTTATAAACATATTAATCAATATTGTGTAGCAATCTATACTATGTACTTGCAAGATTTCCTAGTTCTTAAAGACAATAATTAAATCAAATGTCTGTATACTCATAATTCTTCAAGTTGTGTTATGTATAATCTAAATTTAATATGTAATAATTTAATTATGAAGACTAGGACATAATATTTTTAAATTTACATACAAAATACTAAAGCATACATGCTTCCTGAATTATAATTTGAGTATAATACATAATAGATAAGGATGGACTTTAAGAAAAAAAAGAATGAGGACAGGTCAAAGCCCACTTAGTCTGCTCAGTTTGGAAGGTAAAATTAAAAACCCTAAGTTTATGATTCAACTGATCAGGCCCACTTAATTTGTTCAGGCTGTGTACTTGATTTTAATGACAAGTGGGAAGCACACTTAGTCTCCCTGAACCAGCCTAATAAATTTATCCTATATTTTCTTCCTAACAGATAATGATACGAACCACCACTTTCACCAATTCTCCCTATAATATTTGACCATTATGTTGCCTTCCAAAAGTCTCCTATAACTATCTTTTCCATCATCTCTCTGCCTCTTATTCAAAGGCATAAGTAGCTAGTGTAACTTTCCTATCCTCTGGACAAGACATACCTTCTGTAATCTTTTCAATCCTCATAAGCTAATTCTCGGCTTCTATTGGTCCACCGCCTGAGAATAAAGGGGGTCTCATATCTTGAAATAACTTTATATACTTATCCATATGAGCATTCCTGCTATCACTAGCTTGAGTATGGGAACTCTTAATCAGTTGTGTCATTGCCACTATCATTTGAGTGAATGTTTCCATAGTAGCATTATTGTTACCACTTGGAGGTTCTGCTACAGCTGGTAGCTCCCTCCTAATTTCATCCATATTGCCATCAGTGATTACACTCAGGATACGTGACCTTGAGATATAAAGCAATGTAAAATATTAAATATTTCATAAAACATGCATACTATACATTCTTTAATTATAAAATTGTCTTATTGACTCTTTCATATTGATCAATTTTTAAAATTTTATCTCTAATACCACTCTTATCACGACTCGACCCGATAAGCTCGAATTAATGAGGCAGGAAACAGATAGTTATACGAAAAATTTAAACCTTCATTCCAATGTAACATATTATAATAATTGTCCAAGCAAAAATAAGAAAGTGCCATTAACTCCAAGCAACATTTTATTTCTTTAATAAATACGTACATGTGAATATACTACAAAGAGTACATGTCATTCTATCACATGACATAAAAAACAACAAAAAGAGAATCTATCTCCTAGCGTTTGCCTTTGATGATAGGTGAACGGCTGTCTGCCAGCCATCACGGTGGATTATCTTGAAAAATATCTCACAGCTAGGGCGAGCTAAAGCTTTGTAGGTTATATGCTATTTTATCAATTTTAGAAAACAAGGTAATGAAATATAATATGTATGCTAATTTCATAGTACAGTTCAATGATAACTAAAGAAATAGTAAATGTGTCATACAGTAGTAACTGGTGTGCCTAAGTTTGTATGCCATCCTATATGATCATTTTGCTTTTCATATGTCTGTGACATTTTATATTTCACAATTTTCATGTTTTCTTTTATACTTTTTATGCATATAACATATTCATATCTTATACAATCTTAACGGAGTATCAAATTTGTACTGATCAGCTATACATTTCATTGATCATTTCTTTCATTTTTTTGTTTGCTCTGAGGAGTCATATTTTCTCCTTTACCATTTTTTTTAATTTTTTTTCTTTACCATATTTATACTCCGTGCCAACATACAGATGCAATCATACTATAACTATTGTAGGAGGGTGGCTAATGTTCCATTCAAGATATGTCCATACCTAATGTAGTGTCTTCATGCATTTGTATATGTAGATATTTTAAAAGAAATAAATATGCATTCTAAACTATTCATCACATGCAGCCAAAGTACGTTGTATTTAAAGAAGGAACATGTTATTGCTAAACTGAATAACAATGCTAAACTATATGACATTTTTAAATAAAAATCTAAAGATGAAGAAATTCTGAAATTAAAAAAAAAAAACATTTACCTATTTCAGATATAAGCAAACAAAATCTTGGATGTGTCAAATCGCCGTTTATCCTTTTGACGTCTTTCCTCTCTCACGTCTAACACCTAAAAAAAATTTTATCTTTACAATAAGATAGTGAAATTTGAAAGATGAGACTGTCATTTTTTCAAGATATGTTATTAGGAGAGATAAATTGGAATTCGTTTGAGGAGACAGAACTTGATGTGGGATAAGATGGCTACTCCTATTAAGAAGATTAGCTTAGAAGTATTTGGAGAGTCTATCGATAGATTGTTAAATAAAGAGATTTGATGGTGGGGAGTGAAGTATAAAGGGGCTATTTTTGAAATGAAGTAAGCTTTTATGAAGTGGAAAAAATTTAATATTATTAAGGCTTATAATGATTATAAGAAAGCTATAAATCTTAAAAAAAGGGTACTGAGCAAAGCACAACGAACAAGTTTTGATGAATATATTAAAATTTGTACTAATCCCATTGTGCATCCACTAGCATTTACCTCTAGCTCAAGTAGTCTTTACAAATTTGATATGGCTAGCATAACTACTTTTCTTTCATAAATACCTTACTTATTTCTTTCTCAATAAGAAGATTGTATTCTCTTGATTTTGCCCCCATTTAACCTTAGTCAAAGTTTTTAAAAAAGTTTGGTATTGAAAACATATGGAATAAACTTGCATAATTAGTGGCAAGCTCTCTAGTCACTGTTAGTGTTTGGGCCTCTTCTTGTTACTCTCTTTCTATCTAGTGTTGATCTTGATCTCTTGTTGCCTAACTCAAATGAAAGGAAGAGGATGAACTTTTTGCTGAATTCACATTTCTTCTAGTCGAGTTAGAGCTGAACCTGTAATAGTTAGGACACCATTCTTAGATATCTTATTAAATATTAAAGTATGATCAAAATATGTGATAACAAAGTTACACAAGCATATGGTTGCAGGACATTGTTCACCAGACCCATAAAGGTAGCTAGGGTGTTATTGAGTTTGCATGGAATGACCCGCCACTTATATAACCTTGCATTTTCTTGAATGCAATCTTCTCTGTATATCTCACTTATGCATGCCTGATGCCTAGATTTGAGATATAGCTTAGTGAAGATGTGGCATGATTCAGTTAATCAACAAGGAATTAGTGCATAATAATAAGTAATAGTTCTTTGACATTATTTTGTTGAGTGTGTGATAGTTGACATTTTGAGGAACTTCATTATATTGGGGAAAGTATTTCAATTGTGCTTGATTTTACCCCTTTTATATTTTTTGAATATGAAGAACCTTCCATTTAAAAAGATTCGTTGGCCTTATCTTTTTTTTATTATATGGTCATTGGCTCTGTTGAGGAATACAATAGGAAAAAGGTGAGTTCATAAGCAAATTGGGTGAAAATTGTAGATGTATACTTTATGAGAATCTATAGATCTTCAAGGTTAACTCCTAAAGTCTTTGCTTGTGTGTACTCGACTCCATGATCTAATGTAATTGATCTTTGATGTTGTCTCAAATTGTCACTTTTTCAAATTTTCTTAACATAAACCATCATGTTGATCCCATATATATATACAACGCTTGAATTTTCTTTGATTATTTCTTGCTAATTGTTACCATTTGAGTAGAAGTTCCAATTTGACAAAACCTGGTGACGTAATTTGAGCCAAGTAAATGCCACTTTGTGATGTGTATGCAAAATGAGGAAGGTCTCTAATTGGTCGATCCAAACATGACAATTCTCCGAGTAATTGTTTATCATGAATTTGAATTTTTTCTTTTGACTTGCATTTTAAATGGCTAATTATGTCATTTATTCATTATAATGATATTATCATCACTTTTCTCATTATTTTTTTCCAATTTACCAATATTTACATGCTAGCATTTATTAGTGCAGGTATGGAAGCATAAAGGGGATTGTAGTTAGGATCGGTAGGATTTGATGTGGTTGTGGTGGATCACATCTTCATCCACTTCCTCATCTTTGTTTTGCTAATCTAATCACTTGTTTGGCTAAGTTAGAAAATGAATCTTTTTAACAATTTGCTTATTTGCTTCCCTCCTTTTGGTTCTTCATAGTTTGGTGTGCATTGAAGTCAAGAAGTGTTTCTTTTGTTTCTTGACAATCCCTATTGTTTGTACCATACACCAAGACCGAATGCTCTAAAACCAATTTGATCCCAACTTGCTCTTTAATTTGACAGACAGTCCATAATTAAGTAGCAGAGGATTAAATGTGTTTAAAAACTTTTCTGTCTATTTTCTCTTCTTGCTACTATGGGCAATATGTTCTCTTCGTGTTTGAGTTTTCTTCTAGTGGACTAGTCATTAACTATTCTTTTTGTTACTTAAAAACAGCAAAATAAACATTTTACCTCTCCTATAGATCTTTAACTAGGTGAAAGGTAGCAATGACATTAGGAAGGCTCATTGATAGTCTGTGGCATGTGAAGGAGGCGATTGTAGCTAGCACAAGGAAGAAAGGAGAGGGAGAGAGAGATTATTTGTGATAATTTGATTTAATCTTATTGCAAGGAAAAAAGGCTTATTTAGACGAATTACAACTTGGATACATTCAAATTTATTCTTTTTCTCTGTAACCATCTTGGCATGATGAGGCAAGCTCTACCCTAAATAATAAAAAAAAAAAGTTCTATTCGAAGAAAAGTTTAAATACAATTTAAATTAAGCCTAATATATTTTTGGTAAGATATACAAGCATCTGAATTAGATAACCACGTTATTCCTAGTTATCTCTTTGATTGTAGCCTAGCTTTTGGGAACTTCATCGCCATTTTATAATGTCTAATTGATGATTTGATTGCTTTTGTGAACTCATAGTGATGCGTTCGTTGATTTCAATGGTGTGATAAGAGAATTACTATTGTTACCAATCAAGAAATGGGATGATCCAGTTTAGATGAAAAGACTCTTCTTATGTACTTACTGAAATGAACGGTTTGACTAATCATCGATTGCATCCTATGGTGCACCGATATTTCTTTTCAAAGAGGCGTGCAGTTCCAACACGGATCCGACACGACACGCATCCGACACTCCAACACGTGTCGGATGCACCGAAAATGTGTCCAATTAAAAAAATATTAAATACAAATTGGACACGCTTGTCTGATACGCGTATCTTACATATCTTATCCACAACACCAAATCAGTCACCCGCACTTAATACCCCATTCATCAAATATTCTCATTTTCATTTCTTTTTGGCGGGTTACAACTTTGATTTCACAACAATTAGGGCTACAAGCGAATCGAGTGTTCAATAATCTACTCAAGGCTTGTCTTGATAAGAGCTTGTTCGTGATCGTTTAATTAGTTAGTTGAACAAGATTGAACACTTTTGTAAATACTCAATGTATTAATAAACAAACTTGAACAACAATGCATTTGGCTCGATTAGGTTCGTGAACATGATCGTTTAAAGCTCGTAAACATTACTCGATATGAAGCTTGATAGGAAGCCCGTGAACAAAGAAATCGATTAATTCTCATTATTAATTATTATAATATATATTTAACAAATAAGCTTTTATTATATATTAATTGGTATTAATAGATTAATTCTTGTTAATATTATTAATTATCATTTATTTAATAATAACAATTATTTAATTAATAATTAATAACAATTTAAGTTTTTTTTTTATTTGAGCCTACTGCCCCGCTCACGTTAATAATAAAAATTATTAAATTTTTTAAAAATCCTCGCTCAGTCAATCACTTATCCTGCTCCCACGTTTTCCCAAAAAAAAAAATTCCAGCTCACATTCTGCGGCTCCCACTCGGCCGCTCCTATTCACATGTTAGTCACTTAGTCCCATTCTTTTTTTCACTCTATAAATTGAAAAAAAAACCAAAGTAAAGGATTGAGTGAAGTGGGAAGAAAGGCGGGCGGGCGAGCCGGCATGCTCTGCTTCTTGTTCGCGAGCCAAGGTGACTTTTCCTTAAAGAGGAGCTCAATAAGCGCTTGTAAACAAGACCGATTTTGAACATGAATCGAGCTCGAACTTGCTCTTTTTAAATGAGCTCAAGTTCGAACAAAGGTAAAAAATGTTTGGTTCTTATCAAATCAAGCTCGAACAGAGATCTGGCAAACGAGCTTGAACTGGAACAAGCTAAAGCTCAGCTTGGCTTGGCTCATTTGCAGCCTAACAACAATGCGCGATGTCATCTTAACATCGATGTTTGACGTCGTTACAACGTCAACATTTCAAAATGATCTTCATATCAAAGTCTGACGTTGTCTTTACATTAATGCTCAATTCTAGCAATTTCTATACCCACAACTTGATATCGCATCTTTCTCCAACGCCTTCTTAACATCGACGATTAACGTCATCTCAACATTGACGATAAACGACCTCATAACATTGACGCCCAATATTTATTGCATAACATCAATGTCCGACTCTCAACAACATTGTCAACTCCTCTCTCGATGATTGATAAACGGCATCGACGCCCGAATCTTGACATCCAAATATTAATCATTTTAAGCACAAATTCTAGTTCTAGTAAAATGACTTATTATTTTTAAAATTATACTTATTCAATTTTTATACACTATTTTTAAAAAAATAAAAATCATAATATTATGTCCAACCGGTGTCCGTGTCCCATATTTTTAATAATTGATGTGTCCCGTGTCTGTGTCGTGTCGTATCCGTGTTGTCGTGTCCGTGTCTGTGCATCATAGGTTGCATCCAAATGATTGATATACTGTTCTCTTCCTCTTATAGAATTAATTTAAAGTTAAATTGAAAATACTTGAAATCATTTATTTTAGTTGTGGCATAAATCGTTTCCTTGGTTTTGTCTTTAGACCCATCCAAATTGACTTTTTTTTGTTTTTCATTGGTTTCTACTAGGGGTGCAACCGAGTCAAGCCGGCTCGCGAGCCGGCTCGGGCTCGACTCGCTAATGGGCTTGACGAGTCGAGCTTATCGAGCTCGCGAGTCGAGCTCGAACACGAGTTCGAGCTCGAACGCTAAACGAGCTCTAGCTCGGACACTGGGCTGATCGACTTGTTGGCTCGTCGAGCTACTCGGGTCACGTCTGCGGGAGGCCGCTGGTTGCGCCAGCGAGCTGCGCCAGCGGGAGGCGGGAGCGGGATCAGGCTACGCCGCGTGCACGGGATCGGACGCGGTCGCGCGGGCTGCGTCTGCGGGAGGCAGGACTGCGGGAGAGGACTCGGGCTGCGCCAGCCGGAGCGGGATCGTGCGCGGGGTTGGACGCGGACCGCGGTCACGCGGGCTTTGTCTGCGGGAGCAGGTGCGAGAGCGTCGACGACGGGCTCGATTTGTCGACGGGACGCGGTCACCGGGGCCGCCCGTCACGGGCGCGACGACGGGCTCGATAGTGAGCTCGACAAGCCGCTCAATTTGACGACGAGTCGAGCTCGAACTCGGATTTTGAGCTCGACTCGAGTTCGAGCTCGAGCTCGAGCTCGGGTTTTGATTGTCAGGCTCGACTCGAACACCCCCTGGCTCGAGCTCGACTCGACTCGTTTGCACCCCTAGTTTCTACTAGTTTGGTTTTTTCTTTGCTTATTTTTTTGGAAAATACTGTTGAAATTGATATAATCATCAGAACCACTGAGTAAAAAATTGATGTCACTTAAGCTCAATTAAAACTGATTTGTACATCTTTTATTTATTATTTAAAAATTTATCAAAAATTTACATTGGTAAGTCATTACCAAAATTTTCTTTTATTTAAAGCTTTTAGAATAAAAAATAACCAAAACTAAAAATTAAATCACCTTGAATATTGAAACAACTGAAATAGAAACTTCCAAGTGACCAAAACTTCGTCACGAGTGTAAAAAGCTTCTGGTTGAAAAGCAGCGAGAATTTTTTCCGATTTCTTTTATGGCTATTGTTAGTCGAGCGTAAAGTTTATTATTACCACTTGAAGTTAATTTTTTTTTTCAACTATAACGTTTTACATATCAAGAATGCTAATTACTTCTCATTGTTTAACCTAACTGCTTTGCATACTACTATGTGTAACACTATAACAGGACAAGCCCGAGCTTCCGGTGGAAGGACGTCTCCCTGATGCTACCAAAGGTATTTTTGTTTTCTCTTTTGATTTCTTAATCTTTTTACATGTATCTTAAAAGTTTTCCATTCGCGGACAGTAAAGCTGCAATTTGACGCATTTGATGTTTCCAGATGGAAATTTGCAAAGTATTTTCATTTAATGGTTTCATTCTTTTCTTATCATCAGGATCCGACCATCTTTTTTTTTTTGAAGAAAAGCCAACAAAAGCTTTATAAAAGAGAAGAAACTACAAAGTGGATTCCTCCTTTAAAATGTTCATGAAAGTAGGAGGAATCTTATGAAGTAAACAATCTTCCCAACTAAAATTACCATCTAAAGCATAGTTAGCACAAAAGTTTGCTAACTTATTACTTTCTCTATTAATGCAATTAAAAAACACAAAATTGAATTTCGAAAGAAATTCCATACCTTCATCCTTTAGCTTCCCTTTATTCATAACTTTTTTGAAGTATGAAATAATGTTTGAATTATCACCTTCAATGAATATGCCATTATAATTGAACATCCATTTCTTGATCTCCTCTTTGTTAGAATTAATAGCAAGTAATTCTAATTGGCCAATATCCCAATGCATGAATGATTTACCATAAGCAAAAAGGAATCTGCCTTTATTGTCTCTGAAGACAGCTGCTATACCTGCTTTGTAAGAAGAAGTAAGAGAAGCGTCAACATTAACTTTTATCCAATTGGGTGGTGGAGGATGCCAAGAATTAGACAATCTTGACGATTGATTGACATCCCAAAAGCCCAAATTAGAAGAGCTAATATTGTTGGAAATCGAAGCTTGTACAATAGCCTCGGAAGCTAAAAAACTAGAATTATCTTCTATATCACCGTGAATTAGCTTGTTTCTACTTTTTCAAGATAGAAAAACCAAATTACAGTAAAGATTTACCATCATCCTTTTGTTTGAAACATTATCTTCTAACCATTTTAAGCAATGTTCACAAGAATTGAATATAGGAAATCCAAAGCCCCAACGGTTTAAATGTTGTATAATCTCTTTGATCTTCAAGCAATCCCAGATAATGTGTTCCATATCTTCATTACACTCACAACCTCTTGGACATTGAGCATTGACAGCAATTCTTCTATAACAAAGGAAATGCATAGACGGAATTGCATTTCTTTTTAATCTCCACCAAAAATTCTCAACCCGAGAGTTTAAATTAGCTTTCTTTAACCATTTCCAAAGCATATCAGGTTCCAATTCTGAATTCTGCACTTTTCTTATGAGTCCAGGTATCGTCTTACCCGAATTTTGGTTGATAAGCATTAATGAATCAGCATTTTTATCTTTGCAAATCTGGATTTTCATAATAATCTCAATAAGCTCCTTACCAAAGGTTTTGTTAAGTTCATTTGCATTCCACTTTCCTTCAGAAATGAAAGTCTCTACCAAGAAAGGCTTATCCTCCATCGGAATTACAAAAGTAGGCCACATATTAAGACTTTTATCAAGGATCCAAATGTCTTTGAAAGCATCAACTGATTTGCCATTAGTTATTTCCCATTTCACAATTGGAAATAAAGATTTAAATCCTTCATTCAGAATTTTGAAAGCTGTTGAATTGTAACCATTGTGATTTACTTTCAACAAATTTTTACCATATTTAGCATCCATCACCACGTGTAATAGAGAATTATCTTCTTGCATATATCTCCAAGCAAGTCTAGCACGTAAAACCGGTGGTGTTGATAAATTTGAATGTAGGCCTCTACCACCATATTCATTTGGCTTACACATATCATTCCAATTCACATAGTGCATACCTTTGGATCCATTTTTCTTGTCCCATATAAAATTCCTACAAATTTTATCCAGTTCACCCAAAATTTTCTTCGGAATTAAAGAATGAGTGGAGTGGTATATAGGAAGAGCAAGCAAAACTGATTTTACAAGTATTATCTTGCCAGGTAAAGATAAATACTTGTTGCCCCATTGATTAAGCTTTTTGAAAGCTTTGTCAATAATAGATTGAAAGTCTTCTTTCTTAAGCCTCCTTAAAGCCATCTTTACTCCAAGGTAAAGGAATTCTTTTACATATTTAAAGCCCATGATTCTAGATAAACTTCTCTTATTTCTTCTTTCTACATTTTTACCAAACATAATGATGGATTTGCTATAATTGATTCTTTGTCCTGTCCATTCACAGAATTTATGAAGAATTTTCTTCACACCCATCACTTCTTCCTTGTTAGCTTTGGAAAACATAATGACGTCGTCTGCATAGAGGAGATGAGAGATGCGAGGTCCCTCCGGACAAAGCTTGATACCACATAAGCTATGATAAAAAGCATTAGATAGAAGTTGTGAGCAAAGAATAAAAAGAATTGGTGATAGGGGGCAACCATGCCGAAAACCACTTCTAGCTTGGATCCAATTAGAACAATTACCATTGATAATAATTGAGAACATTGGATTAATAACACATTCCATAATAAGCTTAGAAAAATGTGGAGGAAATTTAAAATATTCCAATACTCCTTTAAGAGAATCCCAAGCCATAGAATCATAAGCTTGTTCCATGTCCACTTTAAAAGCCACAAGTCCTGAACATGCTTTAGAAATTCTAAGTTTGTGAAATATTTCATGTGCTAGCATAATGTGATCTGATAAAGATCTACCCTTAATGAAAGCCACTTGCTCCATAGAGATAATTTTAGAAATGACCAAATTGATTCTATTGACAATAATCCTTGCCACCACTTTATATACCGTGTTGCATAGACTAATTGGTCTATAATTTGAAGGAGTGGTAGGATTTGAAATTTTAGGGATTAGAATAATAAGAGTGTCTTTCCAATCTTTATTCAATTCACCATATTTAAAAAATTTGTATAAGGCTAACCAAACATCTTCCTTGATGATATTCCAATATACTTTGATAAAAGAATGAGAAATACCATCCTTACCTGGCGATGTATTCTCTTCCAATTGCTTTAAGACATTAAGAACTTCAGCCATAGAAAGATCTTCCTCCAGAATGCATCTATCTTGATCATTCAAGCAATTTGTTGGGTTCGGCCATCCTTCCAGATTTGATTTTCTGAAATCCCATTTCTTTTGAAAGAACCTCATAAAGACTTCTTCCATATGAACTTGATCTTGAATCAAATTGCCATCTTCATCTTTAATCTTAATAATTTTATTGACATTCCTTCTAGCACTTGCATGATTGTGAAAAAATCTGGAATTTCCATCACCTTCCTTGAGCCAATTGACTTTTGCCCTTTGTTTCCACCAAGTATTCAACCTTGCCAAGGTAGAATTGAGTTCCATCACCTTCTCCTTAAGTTTCCAGCAATCTTGATCATTGAGATGGCCTTGAGAAGCTTCTTTACTTTGTAAAACCATAATCTCCTCCATGAGATCATCTTTCAACTTGTTCAAATCTTTAAGTTTGAATTTGCTCCAAAAGAATAGAGATTTTAAAGATCTCTTGAATTTTTTGTTGAGGATTTGAGAGTAATTGCCTTGGTAATTTCTACACTATTCCTTTTTAACCACTCCATAAGAAGCTTGGTAGGAAGCCCAACAATTTTCAAACTTAATCATTTTGCTAACATTCTTATTGAAGGATTTGAATTGGAGAAGTATAGGACAATGATCCGAGGCTATTCTAGCCAAATGTCTTTCAATTAGTTGATAAGGGGAGCTCAAAGCAATATTTTGCTAACATTTTGCTAACATTCTTATTGAAGGATCCGACCATCTGAGGGATGTTTTTGTCAAACAAATGGGGCTTAGTGATCAAGACATTGTTGCTCTTTCTGGTGGCCATACGCTTGTATGTTTTCACTGCCTCACATTTTATATACATCTTAGAACTATAATCAGATCTATTAATTTTAATTATCACCATTACAGGGAAGGTGTCATAAAGAGCGATCAGGATTTGAGGGTCCTTGGACTTCAAATCCTCTCATCTTTGACAATTCCTACTTCAAGTAAGTACTCTACTCTCTCTACGTTCTATTAATAAGTACTTGGATGTCAAGAAAATATAGATTATTATGGTTGTGAAACTCAGATTAAACCGAGCTGTTGAACTGTGGTCGGGTTGAGATGAGAACAAGTCGTCAAGATTTGGTCTGATTAAAAAAATTGATTTTGCTGAAAACTTGGGACCAACCCATTAAAATTGGGAATCTGTTTGGGTTATTATTAATAATATTTACATAATCATGGTTAGCAATTTAATATATAGTCCCTTCTAAAAGCCTTGATCATTTTTGCATACCTTTACTAGGGAGCTCTTAAGTGGTGAGAAGGAAGGCCTTCTACAACTTCCATCTGATAAGGCTCTTTTGTCTGATCCTGCCTTCCGTCCACTTGTAGAAAAATATGCTGCTGTATGTATTCCTTCTACTAATCTCTAAAATTCTGCGTTTCATTTATATTTCTGTATTCAAATAATTTTTTCGTCTTGGCCATTTTTACTTATGACTAGGATGAAGATGCTTTCTTCGCTGACTACGCTGAAGCTCACATGAAGCTCTCTGAGCTTGGGTGCGTAGCAATAATGAAATCATGTTGAATTATATAGTATATAACTTTATATTTCCCTCTTTACTAACTATCAATTATTTTATGCTGTTGGATTCAGATTTGCTGATGCCTAAAAGACTGTCTGCGGGAATGTGATTGTTTTTTGTTGAGCGTGTAATTGGGACACCTGTCTCCTACTTTTGAACTTTTCAAGTAAATAATCCTTTAGATATAAGTATGTACTTCAACGAACGTTGCCTATTTGCCTTTGGTTGGTCAGATCGTTCGCTTGGCTGGAAAATGTTTCTTGCCCTAGAATTTCGATTGGATTCAGATCAATTGTTTGGAATGTTTTGGTATCATTTTGTATTGATTGTTATGTTTGAAGAGTAACTTTATTCTCGAATGATAAAGTTTGGGAGTAGCGTAGCTTTTTTTTTGTTGAAAGATTTTTGTGCTAATTAAGATAAATTTACACAAATCACATAAGCAAGTATCAAATTCAAGATATCTAAGTTGAAAATCAAATCCTTCAATTAGTAGAGATCAAGGAGAGTTGCGTGATAAGTGAAGAAGCTTTAACTTAAGCTTAATTAGAGTGGCAAATGACCAAAAGCTATGCCAAGCAAAAGCATTCTTGAGCTCAAACTAAGAGCTTGTTTGGTAAAATCTTATTCGATATTGAGCTTGAACTCTATTTAAATACTGATAGTAGCATTCAAGCCTAATTTGCTTAAAGTATGTGGTTGAGTTTTGTTTGAGTTTGACGTAATTAATCATATGAGCTTTATTCAGTTTATTATCAAGCAATATTGATAAGTTAATTGGTCAAGTTTAATGAAGTCTATTGAGCTTTAAAATAAGACTTTAAATAAATAAATATTTGATATTTGAACAACACATCTATATTCACTCCATTTGAGCATTTTTTGGCATGTACTATATAGTTATTATATTTTGATTTTGATGCATCTTAAGGTATTAGTAGTCATTAGTGCAGGCACCACCTCTTGCCTAGTGGAGGTAGTTCTGCATTTAATTTTTTTGGTTCTAGCATTGATTCATATGCAAAGTTTTTAGGACAAGGGGATGGAAAATGCATTGTAATTAGATTCATGAGATAGCCAAGCTTGATTTGATGTGTTAATGAGTCAAATTTGAGTAAGTTTTGATTTGACTCATCAACTTATGAGTCAGTTTACTTTAAAAATATTTACGTATAATAGATTTAAAATATATTATATATAATAATTCAAGAATTCAAATATAAAACTAGTAAAAGTATTTAAGAATAAAATATTGGTTTTTATAATTACTAACTAGTTATTTTTAGATTTTTTATTATCATCATTTGATTTTCCCTTCTTTTAATAATATTATTATAATTATTATTTGAATTATATTATTTTGCTTTTCATAATCAATGAGCTGATGTATAAGCCAATTAAAATTTATAGAATTATACTTGAGCACAAATTTGAATTTAATTATGTCATTGAGCTTTATTTTTGGGACATTTAAGCTCAAATTTGACATTCCCTTCAAAGTTCATGCAAATTAAATATGTTGATTCCGAAAAGATAAGCTTGTGAAGTTGGGGGCTTATTGGAGAGGTAGCTTGGTAGGAGTTACAATCCTTTTGATGACATGAAGGTTGAATTCATATTTAATATTGGACATGCGTGCGAAAGCTTTTAATGTTCTTTCTTGTTAATTATGATCAGATCGTCTGCAGTTAATACCAGCATTGTCTTCATCTAGCATTTCAGCTCTCGTACCAGACAATTTTGAACTATTCATTTAAGATGAACATCGATCTTGCTGTATGATCCTCTATGCTCAAAATAGCAATTTTTAGTTTTTAGGCGATTTTTCATGTCTTTCATATAAACGGTTCATAGAAACTGATGTGAAAAGTGTTGTTCTTCATGATTTCTTTGAGAGCAAGTGAGAAACTGATGTGAAAAGTGTTGTTCTTCATGATTTCTTTGAGAGCAAGAGAAAGAGTGTTTTTGGGAGAGTGTTTGATAGAGATTTCTTGCAAGTGGAGTGTGAAGGGTTCACAAGATTATTCAAATATAAGAATATCTTTTGTTATTTGGTTACTACTCTTCCTTTCTTCTTTCTAGTTGCTTGAGATAAGATCTTTGAAGAAGATCCTATACTCTGCCGACACTTGGAGGGTGTGAAAGGATGACGGTATTCTGCCAACATTTGGAGTGTATGAAAGGATGACGGTACTCTACCAATACTTAGAGAGTGTGAATGGACAATGGTAATCTACTGACACTTAGAGGGTGTAAAAGGACAACGGTACTCTACCGATACTTGGAGAGTATGAAAGGATAATGGTACTCTACTGACATTTGGAGGGTGTGAAAGGATGACGTTACTCTGTCGCACCAGAGATTGGTGGAAGAGAGAAAAATTATAAAGGATTCTTAGCCTTGAAGTGGAGGCAAAAAGAGAGTCACTTTGGTGATAGTGCAATACTTGAAGAGGGAGTATTCAGGGAGTAGACGTAGGTCTTATTGGACCGAACTACTATAAATTCTTGTGTTTATTTTTATTTATGTATTTTATTTTTCAACATTTTAGTATTTGTGGTTGAAAAATTACTTTTGTAAGAAATACAAAATTCAATTTTCTATAAAAAATCCAAGAGATTTTTTAAATTACTAATTCACCTCCTATTGGTTAGCCTTGGGACAATTACATAGGTTTAACAACCAATATGGACTTTACAAGTAATATCAGAGCTTTGTTTCAAAACCTTAAGTTTAGACTACTTTTTGAAAATGATAATAACTATTTTGGAAACCGTAATACACCTGAAGGATATTCGATCACTAGACCTCCGTTATTTGATAATATCCCTTTCGATTTTTGGAAAATATGTATGTCTACTTTTCTTGAATCGCTTGACTATCCCATGTGGATTTTAGTTCAGGAAGGATATACAAGGCCAACTAGACTTATAGATGGCATTAGCGTTAAAACACCTTTTACTATCTCGACTGTAGAAGAACGTAATATAACATAATTAATCATAAAATATTTAAATAGTTTCTTTTGTGCACTTAAGTTTGAAGATTACATGCGGGTTTCTACTTATAAAAATGGAAAAGACATTTGGGTTAGGCTTTGTATTATATACAAAGTGACTAATAAATTAAAGCAATCTAGATTAAATATCATGTTACATGATTATGAATTATTTCGCATGAAACTAAATGAATCCATATCTAATATGTATATAAGATTCACTCAAATAATCACTTCTTTGCATACATTAGGTAGGGAACTAATGAATGCTAAAATGGTTAACAAAATACTTTGTTATTTGTCTAATATATATGATGCTAAAATTACTGCTATTATAGAGGTGAAAGATTTAAATGTATATTCTATTGATAATCTTCTTGGATTACTAATTGCTTACAAGTAATGAGTGACTCAAAGATACATTGATGTAGGAGAAAAGCAAAAGGAGAAGAACATAGCCTTGAAAGTGGATGACATATAGAGTGATTAGTCATAACCTGAGAATGAAGATGATATTGCCTTACTGACCAGGAAATTTAGGAGTTTTCTAAAGAGGAAGCAAATGAGACGCCAACAGTGTAATAGAGTTAAGTTCCACAAAAATGTTAAGGTTTCTAATGATGTTATTTGCTATGAATACAGGAAACCTAGAAATTTCAAATCTAATTATCCAAATCTTAAAGCCACTCCTAATAAGGAGAAGGTGGAGGAGAAGGTGAATGTGAGAAAGGAAAAGAAGAAATTTCAATGAGCTTTTTAGGCCGACTCAGCTTCAGATTCATTATAAATAGAGAAAGAAGAAGAAGTCACCAATCTATGCTTAGTGGCCGACAATCTTGATTAGTCAGATCAAGAAAAGGTATGTGACTTAAGCTATAATGAATTACTTGATGTTTCTGAAAGAATTCATACAACATATAGAAAACTCAATAAAATGCATACTAGGTTGAATTTAGATTTTTTAGAATTATAAAAAGAGTATGAAATCCTTAGGAAAGATCGCACACAGATTGATAACAACCACATGAGCTTATTGGATGAATTTAATGATTTGAACAAACAAAATGAGTTATTAAAATCATCCTACACTGAGTTGGAAAAATAATTTAAAAAATTTATGGATGAATCTAAAAGTAAAGAGAACTATTTAAAATATGATATTAATGTGTTAGAAGATGTTAACTCATTTCTTAGAATTAAGGTGAAAGCTTTTGAGAAAAATAGGACACCCCTACACTTGAAGATTTTACTAATCTTAATTTAAAGTAAAAAATTTTAAAACCTAGGAAGAGAGTTTTATTATCGGAGATTAAAAAATTCATTTCCTGGAATTAAGTGCTTTTCTTATGGATTGATTAGACATATTTCACACACTTGTACTATACATAGTAAAACTCATTTAGTGTGGAAACCTAAGATGCATAAAATAAGTCATATTATATATGCATCTAGTTTAATTTTCCCAAGAGGTGAACCCAAACTTGTTTGGGTTCCTAAGATTAATGTTTGATTATTTTATATAGATGCTCTCGTACAAGACCTCATGAGAGCATTTGATACCTAGACAGTAGTTGCTTGAAGCATATGACTTGAGACACTACACAATTTATATCGTTGGAAGTCTGGAATGGAGGCAAGGTTACACTGGAAGATAATACCATTAGGAAAGTGGTAGGCACATGTATGATTAGTAACTTGAACAATTTTTTCATTACAAAACTGTTACTTGTAGAAGGCATAAAGCTTAATCTCTTGAGTATCAACCAGTTGTATGATAAAGGATATAATGTTAAATTTTTTCCTACTATCTACATATTAAGTCAAAATGGAATTGATGTACTGCATGAAAATAGGGTAAATAATGTTTATATGCTAGACTTAAATTATATTTCATCTCCTACTACTTTTTCTTTAAAAATAATTTTTTATGACTCATGGTAATGCATAGGAGGCTTTGTCATGCTAGCATACAAAATATTTTGAAAATTACCCAAAAATAACTTGTAAAAGGTCTACCAAAATTAGACTTTACTAAGGATCACCTTTGTGATGCTTGCAAACTAGGAAAACATGTGAAGTTCTCATTTCATTCCATAAGGATCTTAGAACTGTCAAACCAATGGAAATTATTCATATGAATCTTTTTGGACCAGTTAGCACTATAAGTCTAAGAGGGAAGGCATACTTATTTATGATTGCCGGTGATTTTTCAAGATTCACATGGATTATATTTTTATTTCATAAGAGTAAATCATATGAGGAATTTAAAAACTTTTTGACATAGATTCAGAGGAAACTAAGATGCAAAATTTTAATAATTCGAAGTGACCACGGAGGTGAATTTGAAAATGAAAAATTTGAGGAATTTTATAAAGAAAAAGGAATTGATCACAATTTTTCTACAGCTAGGATCCCTCAATAGAATGGGGTAGTCGAATGAAAGAATAAAATAATAATTGAAGCTTCTAGAGCCATATTGGTAGAATATTCACTTCTAAAATATTTTTGGACTAAAGTGGTTAGTACAACTTGTTATGTTCTGAATAGGGTGAACATTAGATCAAAATTGAATAAAATATCCTATGAGCTTCTTAAGGGTAAAACACGTAATTTATCTCATTTATATATTTTTGGATGTAAGGTGTTCATATATAATAATGAAAATTCTCCTTTAAAAAAATTTGATCCAAAATTAGATGAAAGAATTTTTCTTGGATACTCTAATATTGAAAAATCATATAGAGTGTTTAACAAAAGAACTTTAGTAGTTGAGAAAACCATACACATTGTATTTGATGAATTTGAGATTTTGATAGAACTAAATTTGGAAGAGGATCATTTAGAAAATAACTCCCAAAGGATTGAAAAGATTAATTTGGATGAAAATTTGTAGATAGAAAACCCTTTGCCCTTTGCCTAGAGAATTGAAATTTTCTAAAAATCACCATAAGGAATTAATTTTAGGTGAACCTAGTGAGGGTGTTAGGCTATTGAAGTGAATGAGAATTGAGTTCTAAAGTTCTTCTACTTAAAGAAAAATGATCTTTCGTACGTACGAAAAGAGTTTCGTACTGTACGATTGATATATTTGTACGTATGAAAATAAATTTTGTATGTACGAACTAATATGTTCAAAATAAAATGACTTTTTGTAATAAAAAAATTTACGAGGCATCCTTTCGTACAAACTTTTTGACCATACGATCGTACAAAAGGATAGGTATTCATCCAGGATGATCGGTTATTTAAGATCGTTTTAATGACAGTTTGATTCATCCCCCACATCGAATGTCATATGTTCGTATGTATGAACTCTAGGTTTGTACGTATGATCAGTTATAATAAGTGATTCTACCCATATAACCGTCTACATGCATACATACGAATGAATACATATCGTTTGAGATGATCTATAGATCATATAGTACGATATATAGAAAATCAAAATTGAAAGTTCGTTAGGGATGTTAAGCCCTATAGAACTGGCCCAAGCTAACCAAGAGGGGGGGGGGGGGGTGAATTGGTATTTTAAAAATTTCTTTTTACAAAGAATAAAAATCACATAAACCAAAATCACACCACAAAAATAAATGCGGAAATAAAAGTGTGGAAGCAAGAAAACAAGAACATAGAAATTTATAGTGGTTCGGTCAACTCGACCTACGTCCACTCCCCGGAGGTGCCCTTCGAGTATTGCACTACAAACGTGACTCTCCTTTAGCCCCCACAGCTAGGCGGAGAAGCCTTTACAAAGCACCTCCTTTTTGCCACCCCAGCAAGGCAGAGAACCTACCTCATTTTGCTTCCTCCTGAAGCTGGCAGAGAACAACAACCAAAAGCTAACTTCTTACCTCTACCGACTCTTCCACGGACGAGAAACTCTAGATGAAGAACAAGCAGAGTGATCCTTGTGAATCCCCTCACAAGATCCTCTCTCTCTCCCTCTCTCTCTCTCTCTCTCTCTTTCTCTCTCTCTCTCTCTCTCTCTCTCTCTCTCTCTCTCTCTCTCTCTCTCTCTCTCTCTCTCTCTCTCTCTCTCTCTCTCTCTCTCTCTCCTCAATACCTTCTCAGGTCAAGGCAGCAGCCAAAAGGTCATCTAAAACGATGAACAAGAGTTCTTAAATAGAAGAGCTTCAAAGGAGCTCATTAATTGCAAGTTGCCGACATTGTCGTCCAGGCCGATATGGACATCGGCCTGGCCGATCAGTACAAAACTCAGAAGATCGGCCAGAGCATCTCCCTGGATGCAAAACTGGACGATTGAAAATTGGCTTGATAGTCCAGGCCGATCTTACGATCGTCCCGGCCGATCAGTTCAAATCAGAGGAAAATCATCCAGAGCATCGCCCTGAATACGAGCTGGCTGATATTTATCGTCCTGAAGTAACTTAAGGTTTTTGAATGGATCGTCCTGGCCGATCCTACGATCGTCCAGAACGATATGATCGTATCAATCATCCTTAATTACTCCATTGATTTCCTGATCAATTAAGGCATAATTTGAGAATTTCGTCCAGGCCGATCAATGATCGTCCTTGCCGATAATTTAAAAATACAGTATACCTTAATTGTCTATGGCGGCAACTTCTTTCTGTTTTGAGCTTATCGTCCTAGCTGATACATGTATCGTCCAGGCCGATATGTTAATGACGGCTGCCTTAATTAAGAATCCTTATTTAGACTTTCTGTTTTAAGCCTGATCGTCCAGAACGATGTAAAAATCATTCTGGCCGATATGAGTAAAAACAAAAATTCTAAGTCTCTCAAGTGTGTGTGTGTAGGGTTACTTAGCATCAGTCTCTTTGACCATTACAAGTAGACTCAAGAAGTGAAAAACAAAAGTACAGACTGACTCAACCCTAAACCTATGCAATCCTAAACTAGCTTCGTCTGTTTGTCCGATCTTCGATTCCTGAAAAAATTAGAAGTAACAAGCAGTCCAAGAGAAATAGTGTTTGTCAATCATCAAAACATAAGTCATGAAAATAGATTTGTAACAATCTCTCCCTTTTTGATGATGGCAAAACACTACGAAAATAATTAGCAGTAAAGGTTCAGGATCGACAAAAAGGACATCATAAACTTCTCCACCTTTTAACATATCAAAAAGAAAGGAACACAAAAGAATAATAGTAAATAAAAAATTATTATTTTTTAAACAAGGCATGAAAATGATATAGTATTCCATGTGATTGATTTAAAAACTTGTGAGTTAATGAGTTAACAATCTCATAAATCCATAGAATAGTAGAATATCCGATCATGGTTACCCTTAGCTCAGGCGTTTTCTTAGGGTAGAATCGTCTTTTGAAATCAATGACCTAACTCAAAGAATTAATTGGATATGAAAAAAAGAATCCATCCATCAATTGGCTTAAGAAAAAAAACTATCTTTATAAAATAATGAACCAAAGTAAATTTGTCACAATCGAAATTAAGCCTTTGAGAATCAAAACTTCTAAGTTCTAAAAGATTTTAAAAAGAGAGAATAGCTTGCTTTTGAGTGGTCTCATTTTATGCCTCTTGTCAATTTGAGTGGCGCTTTGCGCATCTTTTTTATTTTCGATACACTTTTATGTATATTTTTTAATTTTGGCGTCTTTGCGCTTCTTTTATTAGCATCATTGACCATTTTTTTTTATTTTTGCAAGCTATATTCTCTTTTATAACCTCTTAAAAAATCTTAGTTGTGAATATATCTTCTCAGATATTAGAGAATAGGAGCTCTCTCTCTAACATAAGGAAGAATTATCACAAGCAGAATTAATAATCAAAGACAAGAGTAACGAGGGATCTTGATGTGACAAAAAGACTTTAACCATTATAAATACAAGATAGATTTGCTTAAGCAAACTTAAGAAAAGATCTCAATTTCATAAACAATCTTTAATTTAAGATATATTTTTGATAAGAAAAGAAAACTATGCCACTAAAAAATAGGTTAGAGAAAGAGACACAATCATAAAATATTTTTACCATCTAGGAGATTAGGAGATGAAAACCATATTGACTACAAATTTTTAAAAGCAATAACAAGAAATATAATATCATTTCAGCGATGATTTTGAAGACTAAGAAAAAGAAACAAAAGAAAAATAAAACACACTAAAAACTAATAAAAAATAAAAGTAAAAGCAAGTAACTAAAAGATCAAGTTTCATGCATTTATGTCAATCACACGCAATTTAGTCCTTAAAGAACTGAAAGTGTCGAAGGCCAGTGGTTTAGTAAAGATGTCAGCCAATTGATTCTCAGTTGTCATATGGTGTAACTCAATGTCTCCCTTAGTCACATGATCTCAAATAATGTGATGCCTAATTTCAATGTGCTTAGTCCTTGAATGTTGGATAGGATTCTTAGAGATGCATATGGCACTAGTGTTGTCACAAAAAATTGAGATGGTGCCTACAGGTAATCCTAAATCCAATACCTGTTGTTTCAACCAAAGGACTTGGGCCACACAACTTCCAAGAACAATGTACTCAGCTTCAGCAGTGGAAAGAGCAACAGAGTTTTGCTTCCTACTAGACCAAAAAACCAAAGACTGTCCAATGAATTGACATGTTCATGAAGTGCTCTTCCTATCCACCTTGCATCCTGCAAAATCAGAGTCAGAAAATCCAATAATCTCAAAAGAAGTGCTGTGTCTAGGGTACCAAATCCCTAAGCCTTGTGTCCCTAAAAGGTATCTAAAAATTCTCTTAACAGCAGTCAAGTGGGACTCCTTAGGGTTAGCTTGAAATTTAGCACAAAGACAAACACTAAATATGATATCAGGTCGCTCGCAGTCAGGTACAGTAAAGATCCAATCATGCCTTTATACTTCTTCTGATCAACAAACTTACCACTTGGGTCCTTATCTAATGGAGCACTAGAAGTCATGGGAGTGTTAATTGGCTTAGCTTTTTCCATCTCATATTTCTTCAAAATGTCCTTTATGTATTTTGTTTGATTTAAAAAAGTTCCATCCTCCAATTGTTTTATGCTAAACCCCAAAAAGTAGGACAACTCTCCCATCAAACTCATCTCAAACTCTCTACTCATTGTTTTGGAAAAATCATCACATAATTTCTTATTAGAAGATCCAAAGAGTATATCATCCACATAAATCTGAACAATGAGTAAATCATCTTCAACTCTCCTAAGAAAAAGGGTGGTGTCTATGTTCCCCTTGACAAACTCCCTCTCTAGTAAGAATATGATAAGCCTCTCATACCAAGCTCTTGGTGTCTACTTTAAACCATACAAAGCCTTTTTTAATTTAAAAACATGATTTGAAAATTGGGAGCTCTCAAAACCTGGAGGTTGTTCTATAAAAACATCTTCTTTTATTTACCCATTTAAAAAGGCAGTCTTGATATCCATTTGAAAAAGCTTAAATCCTTTATAAGATGCAAAGGCTAATAGCACTCTAATGGCTTCCAATCTAGCTACAGGGGCAAAAGTCTCCTCAAAGTCTATCCCTTCTATTTGATTGTACCCCTTAGCCACCAATCTTGCTTTATTCCTCACCACCACTCCTGAATCATTCACCTTGTTCTTAAAGATCCACTTTGTCCCAACTACACTTTGTCCCTTAGGTCTTTCTACAAGCTCCCAAACTTCATTCCTAACAAATTGATTCAATTCTTCTTGCATTGCTAAAATCCAAAACTCATCAGTAAGGGCTTGGTTAATGGTGGTGGGTTCAGTCATAGAGATAAAGGCAGAGTGGTTCACCTCCTTCCTAAGTCCATGTCTAGTCTTGACTCCACTAGAAAGGTCTCCTAAGATCAAATCCTTGGGGTGACTTGTAGAGTATCTCCAATCTCTAGGCAAAGTGTGTGAAGGTTTACCCCTTTCATCAAAATTTTCTACTCATTGGGTGACTTCTCCTACTCCTTCATTACTTTGGTGCTCTCTCCCCTTCCCCAAATTTTCTACTCCACTTGTAATCTCTCCAACATCATCATCTTCTACTCCATGTTTCTTAGGATCAGACTCATCAAAAACTACATGAGTTGTCTCTTCCACCATCAAAGTTTTCTTGTTAAACACCCTAAAATACTTCCCAACACTAGAATATCCCAAGAATACTCCTTCATCAGATTTAGGATTAAATTTTCCCAAGTGAGACTTCCCATTGTTGTGAATGAAAACCTTACAACCAAAGACATGAAGGTGGGAAAGATTGGGTGTCTTACTCTTAAGAATCTCATAGGGTGTCTTCTCTAATTTGGCTCTAACATTCACTCTATTCAACACATAACAAGCTGTGTTAACCGCTTCAGCCCAAAAGTATTTTGGAAGTGAATACTCAGCAAGCATGGCTCTAGCGGCTTCCACCAAGGTCCGGTTCTTCCTTTCAGCTACCCTATTCTTCTGAGGGGTCCTAGGAGCTGAATAATTGTGACTAATCCCCTTGTCCTCACAAAAATCTTCAAATCTTTCATTTTCAAACTCTCCCCCATGATTACTATGGATGGTCAAAATCTCACAACCTAGCTTTTCATGAATCCAAGTAGAAAAAAATTTTAAACTCCTCAAAAGATTCATTTTTATGTGAAAGAAATCTAGTCCAAGTGAACCTCGAGTAGTCATCAACAATCACAGAACCATAGACTTTCCCTCCCAGGCTGGCAGTGTTAATGGGTCCAAACAAATCCATGTGAAGGACTTCTAAAGGTCAAGAGGTGCTAATGTCCTTAATGGGGTGAAAAGTGGAGTGGACTTGCTTTCCTAGTTGACAGGCATCACAAAGGTGATCTTTTGAAAACTTAAGTTTGGGGACACCTCTAACTAGGTCCTTTTGGGTCACTTTCCTAAGGGTTTTCATACTTGCATGACAAAGCCTTCTGTGCCACAACCAAGAATCATCAATCACAATTTTTAACCAAAATGAAGCAGCACATTTAATGTTATTTAAATCAAGCATGTAGACGTTGTTGATCATATTTCCCTGTAAAATAGTGTTGTTACTTAAACTTACAATGCATGAATTTGCAAAGAATTGCACGATGAAGCCTTTGTCACAGAATTGACTGATGTTGAAGAAGTTGTGCTTCAATCCATCTACAAGCAAAACATTTTCAATCATAAGGTTCTTGGAATTACCAATTATACCTGCGCCTACCACCTTCTTGGTGGTGTTGTCTCCAAGAGTAACCTTGCCTCCAGTCCTGGACTCTAGTACAACAAACTGGCTGGCATCACCAGTCATATGTCAAGAGCATCCACTGTCCAGATACCACATACTCTTACGAGGCCTTTTGTGAGAGCCCTCCTGCAAAATTACCAAATGTTAGATTTAGGAACCCAAGTAGGTTTGGGTTCCTTCTTATGAAGAAAAGAATGCAATGCATGTGTGGTATGCTGTGGATCATGCACCTTAGGTCTCCACACCCAATGTGTACTATGGTGAATCATGCAAGTGTGTGAGATGTGTCCTAGCATGCCACATGAAAAACATCTAACTCCAGGAAAGGGATTTTTTAAGTGGTTTGAGTTATAATGCCTCTTCCTAGGTGTTGGCAATTGATTACAAGTAGATGTCATCCTATTTTTCTTACATGCTTCTAATTCATTTTGAATCTTCAAAGTTGTGCTTTTTAAGACTTCATTTTCAATTCTCAAATTTTTCTTTTTTCTCATTGAACTTCTTAAAATCAGATTCAAGTGATGTGTGTGAGACTTTTAATGCATCATGCTTTTCAACTAATTCACAATGATTTTTACTTAACTCATCAAATTCATCAAGTAAAGTCATATGATTTAAATTAATCGTTTGATGGTCTTTAATCAAAATTTCATGCTCTTTTTGTAGATTTAAAAATTCTAATTTCAAGCTAGCATGTGTTTTCTTTAATTTTCTATATGATGCATGAATTTTTTCTGAAACTTCAAGAAGTTGATCGTAGGAAAGTTCACATACCTCTTCTTGATCAGGATTGTTGTCTGCCATCAAGCATAATTTTGATGTCTCATCTTCTGGTTCTGTCTCTGATGAATCTGATGTCGAATCCGCCCAAAATGCTCTTTGTACTCTCATCTTATCCTTCATTAGCTTAGGTTTCTCCTCACCCTTTCCTTTGCTTGAGTGGTCTTTAAGTGTAGGGAAGTCAGTTTTCACGTGTCCTGATTTCCTGCAATTATAGCAAATAACATCAGAAGATTCTTTAACATGTTTATGATCCTTACCTTTTCTCCAAATTTGATGATGCTTTTGTTTCTTCCTTAGAAAGCTTTTGAATTGCCTTGTGATGAAGGCAACTTTATCGCTTTTAGACCCAGAAGATTCAAAATTCGATTTGTATGCCTTTAATGCAACTGTTTTCTCCTTCTTCTCTCCTACATCAAGATTTCTTTGATTCACCCCTTGCTTATAAGCAATGAGTGAGCCAAGTAAGTTATCAATAGAATAAGTGTTCAAATCCTTAGATTTAATGATTGCAGTGATTTTAGCATCATACGACAAAGGCAAACATCTCAAAATCTTGTTAACTTTTTCATAGTTTGAAAGTTCTTTTCCTAGTGCATGCAGTGAAGTAACTATCTGAGTAAACCTTGTGTATATGTCAGAAATCGATTCATGAGGTTTCATATGAAAAAGTTTGTAGTCATGCAAGAAAATGTTTAAACGAGATTGTTTAATCTCATTAGTACCTTCATAGGTGATTCACAATTTATCCCAGATCTCTTTACCAGTTTTGCAAGTGGAGACACGCATGTAATCCTTAGATTTTAAAGCACAAAAAAAGCAGTTCAAACATTTTGCATTCAATTGAGCTAAATCTCGTTCATCGAAAGTCCATTCAGTAAAAGCAACTTCAGTTTTAACACCATTAATTTCATGAGAAGGTGGAGAATAACCTTCTTTGATAAGAATCCACATGCGATAATCAGTAGATTGTAAAAACGTTGACATGCGAGTTTTCCAAAAATCAAAAGGTAGGTTATCGAACAGGGGAGGTCGGGTAATAGAATACCCTTCCGTAGTGTTACGATTCATAAGGTTAGCCATGGATAAAATTCAAAAAGTTTTCAAACTTAAATTTTCAAATCCCGCTCTGATACCATTTGAAAGTTCATTAGGGATGTTAAGCCCTATAGAACTGGCCCAAGCTAACCAAGTGGGGGGGGGGGGGGTGAATTGGTATTTTAAAAATTTCTTTTTACAAAGAATAAAAATCACATAAACCAAAATCACACCACAAAATAAATGCAGAAATAAAAGTGCGGAAGCAAGAAAACAAGAACACAGAATTTATAGTGGTTCGGTCAACTCGACCTACGTCCACTCCCCGGAGGTGCCCTCTGAGTGTTGCACAACAAACGTGACTCTCCTTTAGCCCCCACAGCTAGGCGGAGAAGCCTTTACAAAGCACCTCCTTTTTGCCACCCCGACAAGGTAGAGAACCTACCTCCTTTTGCTTCCTCCTGAAACTGGCAGAGAACCACAACCAAAAGCTAACTCCTTACCTCTACCGACTCTTCCACGGATGAGAAACTCTAGATGAAGAACAAGCAGAGCGATCCTTGAAGCAACCCTTGTGAATCCCCTCACAAGCTCCCCCTCACAAGATCCTCTTTCTCTCCCTCTCTCTCTCTCTCTCTCTCTCTCTCTCTCTCTCTCTCTCTCTCTCTCTCTCTCTCTCTCTCTCCCCTCAAGGCCTTCTCAGGTCAAGGCAGCAGCCAAAAGATCATTTAAAATGTTGAACAAGAGTTATTAAATAGAAGAGCTTCAAAGGAGCTCATTAATTGCAAGTTGCCAACATTATCGTTCAGGCCGATATAGACATCGGCCTGGCCGATCAGTATAAAACTCAGAAGATCGGCCAGAGCATCGCCCTGGATGTAAAACTGGATGATTGAAAATTGGCTTGATCGTCCAGGCCGATCTTACGATCGTCCTGGCCGATTAGTTCAAATCAGAGGAAAATCGTCCAGAGCATCACCCTGAATACGAGCTGGCTGATATTTATCGTCCTGAAGTAACTTAAGATTTTTGAATGGATCATCCTGGCCGATCCTGCGATCGTCCAGGACGATATGATCATATCAATATCCTTAATTACTCCCTTGATTTCCTGATCAATTTAGGCATAATTTGAGAATTTTGTCAAGGCCGATCAAGGATCGTCCTGCCGATAATTTAAAATTACAGTATATCTTAATTGTCTATGGCGGAAACTTCTTTCTATTTTAAGCTTATCATCCTGGCCGATACACGTATCATCCAGGATGATATGTTAATGACGGCTGCCTTAATTAAGAATCATTATTTAGACTTTCTGTTTTAAGCCTGATCGTCCAGGATGATGTAAAAATCGTCTTGGCCGATATGAGTAAAAATAGAAATTCTAAGTCTCTCAAGTGTGTGTGTGTAGGGTTACTTAGCATCAGTCTCTTTGACCATTACAAGTAGACTCAAGAAGTGAAAAACAAAAGTACAGACTGACTCAACCCTAAACCTACACAATCCTGAATTAGCTTAGTCTGTTCGTCCGATCTTTGATTCCTGAAAAAGTTAGAAGCAACAAGCAGTCCAAGAGAAATAGTGTTTGTCAACCATCAAAACATAAGCCATGAAAATAGATTTGTAACAAAAATGATACTCAAATAGATCAAAATAATGATCGACATGCTACATAATTTCTACAGAACAAAAATCATACATACAGTACGAATAGAACACTTATAAAAATTCGTACGATCATTTAAAAATAGGAAATTTGATGTGAAAATCTTTCAAAAATTATAAAAGATAGAAAAAAACACAAAATCACAAACAGAAATACACACATAAAATTAAAAACTAAAAACACACAAATACACATCAAGTTTGCAAAAAATTTTTAATTAAGCATTCAAATCAATCACACCAAGTCTTATTCTTAAAGTGCTAAATGTATCAAAGGCTAGTGGTTTAGTAAAAAAGTCTGTAAGTTAATTTTCAGTTGAAACATGATTTAGTTTAATTTCTCTCTTGTATATATAATCCCTTATGAAATGATGCCTTATGTCTATATATTTGATTCTAGAATGATGAATAGAATATTTTGAAATGCAAATGACACTAGTGTTATCAAAATAAATTGGAATTATGCCTATTATAAATCCTAAATAAATTAATTGTTATTTCAACCAAAGAACTTGTGCCACACAACTTCCTATGGCAATGTATTCAGCTTCAACAGTACATAGGGCTACGAAATTTTATTTTCTACTGGACCAAGAAACTAAAGAATTTCTAATAAATTGACATGTTTTAGAAGTACTCTTTCTATCAATCCTACAACCTACAAAGTTCAAGTTTGAATATCCCATTATTTCAAATGACGAGCTGAACTTAGGATACCAAATCCTTAAGTTCTGAGTTCCTAAGAGATACATCAAAATCCTTTTCATTGCTGTCAAATATGATTCTTTTGGACATGATTGAAATCTAGCAAATAAATAAACACTAAACATAATATCGGGTCTGCTAGCAGTCAAATAAAGCAAAGATCCAATAATTCCCCTAAATTTCTTTTGATCAACAGATTTTCCCTTTGGGTCCTTATCCAACTGAACTGAGGAACTCATAGGTGTACAAACATGTTTAGCATTATCCATTTCATACTTTTTGAGGATTTCCTTAACATACTTTGGTTGACTAAGAAATGTTCATTCCTCAATTTGATTAATACTAAAACTTAGAAAGTAACTTAAATCTCCCATTAGACTCATCTCAAATTTACAACTCATTATTTTAGAAAACTTATCACAAAGTTTTTTATTTGTAGATCCAAAGATGATATTGTCAACTTAAATTTATACAATGAGTATATCTTCTCCCAATTTCTTCAAAAAGAGAGTGGTGTCCACACTTCCTTTTTCAAAATATCTCTTAAGAAGGAAGGTGCTCAACCTCTCATACCAAGCCCTAAGTGCCTATTTCAATCCATACAATGCCTTTTTCTATTTATAAATATGATTTGGGTATTTTGAATTTTTAAAACCTTGAGATTATTCAACATAAACATCCTCTTGAATCACCCCATTTAAAAAGACACTTTTAATATCCATTTGAAATAATTTGAATCCGCTAAAATAGGAAAAGACTAACAAAACCCTAATTGCTTCAAGTTTCTCTACGGGGGCCAAAAGTTTTCTCAAAATCAATCCTTTTAATCTGATTATACCCCTTAACCACCAATCTAGTCTTATTTCTAACAATTACTCCTGAGTCTTTCATTTAGTTCTTGAATACCCACTTAGTTCCAACTACACTTTGATCCTTTGGCCTTACAATTTATTCCCATACTTTATGTCTTACAAATTAATTTAATTCTTCTTGCATTGCCAAAATTCAAAATTCATTTGAAAGTGCTTGATCTATATTTGTGGGTTCTATCATAGAAATAAATATTGAATGATTAGCTTTTTCTCTTAGTCCAAATCTAGTCTAAACACCCTCATTAGGTTCACCTATAATCAATTCCTTTGGGTGGTTTTTAGAAAGTCTCAAATATCTAGGCAACGAGTTTTCTATCTCCAAATTTTCATCCAAAATAATCTTTTTAGTTTTTTGGGAGTTATTTTCTATCTCATCCTCTTCCAAATTTGACTATTTCAAAATCCCAAATTCATCAAATACAACATGTGTGATCTCCTCAACAACCAAAGTTCTTTTATTAAATACTCTATAAGATTTTCTAATATTAAAGTATCCAAGAAAAATTCCTTCATCTGATTTTAGATTAAATTTTCTTAAGATAGATTTTTCATTATTGTGTATGAACACCTTATATCAAAAAACATGCAAATATAACAAATTAGATGTTCTTCTCTTAAGAAGCTTATAGGGTATTTTATTCAATTTTGATGTAACAACCACTTTATTCAGAATATAACTTGCAGTTCTAACTACTTCAGCCTAAAAATATTTTGGAAGTGAATATTCTATCAACATGGCTCAAGCGGCTTTTATTAATGTTCTATTCTTTCTTTTGACTTCCCCATTCTACTGAGGGGTTCTAAGAGAAAAAAATTATGATAACTTCCTTTATCTTTACAATAATCATCAAAATTTTCATTTTCAAATTCACAGTTGTGATCACTTTGGATTGTTAATATCTCACATCCTAGTTTCCTCTAAATCCAAGTCAAAAAATTTCTAAATTTCTCAAATGATTCACTCTTATAATATAAGAATTTAACCCAAGTGAATCTTGAAAAATCATCTATAGTAACAAATCAGTATACCTTCCCTCCTAGATTTATAGTTCCAACAAGATCTTTATATAAAATCTCCAAAGGCTTACTAGTTCTAAGATCCTTATTGGACTGAAAAGAGGACTTCACATATTTTCCTAAATGATAAGTATCACAAAGGTGATCCTTTGAAAAGTCTAATTTTTGTATACCTCTCACTAAGTTCTTTTGGGTAATTCTCCTTAGTGTTTTCATACTAGAGTGACAAAGTCTCCTATGCCATAGCCATGACTCATCAAAAATAGTTTTCAAACTAAAAGCAGTAGGAGTTTTGATACAATTTATATCTAGTATATAAATATTGTTTACTCGTAAGCCATGCAAAACATCATTACCATTTAGACTTAATATGCAACTAGTAGAAAACATTTTACACTATATCCTATATCACATAGCTGACTAATACTCAAAAGATTATGCTTTAAGCCTTCTACAAGTAGCACATTTTCAATGAATTTTTTTTTTAAAAATTTCCAATCATACCTGATCCAACCACCTTTCTAGTGGTGTTATCTCCAAGTGTAACTCTGTCTCCACTTCTAGCTTCCAACGATATAAATTACTTAGTATCTCCAGTTATATACTTTGAGCAAACGCTATCCAGCTACCAAATGCTCTAACGAGGCCTTGTATGAGAGTATTCCTACAAAACTATCAAATGTTAGACCTGGGAACCCAAATAATTTTGGGTTCACCTTTTGGAAAATTAAAACTAGATGCATGTATGATATGTCTAGGTTTATGCATCTTAGGCTTCCATACTAAATGAGTTTTTCTATCCGAAGTATAGGTGTGTGCTATATGTCCAAACATGCTACAAGAATAACATTTGACTCCAGGAAATGGATTTCTCAATTTTTTATAATTACTCTATTTCTTCCTGGGTTGTGTAAACTTCTGATATAAAATAGGATTAGTGAAATCTTCAAGTGTTGGTGATTTTCTATTTTCCTCCAGAGCTTTTACTTTCAACTTCAAAAAAGTGTTTAACTCTTCCAAAATATTTTTATCAAACTTTAAATAATACTCTCTACTCTCAGAATCATCCTTAAACTTTTTGAATTCATTTTCCAATTTTCTATAGGATATTTTCAAAATCTCATTCTTCTTATTCAAGTTATTGAATTCATCAAGTAAGCTCATATGTTTATTATCTATCAATGCATCATCTTTCCTAAGTATTTTGAGCTCTCATGCAGTTCTTGTATTTCTAAATTTAGACAAGCATGCATTTTCTTTAGTTTCATATATGCATCATGAATCCTTTTAGAAACTTCTAGAAGTTTAGCATATGTTAAGTCACATACCTCTTCTTGATATGATTAATCAATATTATCGGCCATTAAGCACAAATTGTTGACTTCCTCCTCCTTTTCAGTTTATGACAAATTCGAAGTTGATTCTGCCCAAAAAGCTCTTTGGAATCTCTTCTTACCCTTCTTCTCTTTTGGTTTCTCATCTACCTTCTCCTTGTTAGGAGTGGCTTTTAAGTTTGGGCATTCTGATTTTAAATGTCAAGGTTTCTTGCACTTGTAGCAAATCATATTCTTAGAAATCTTAACATTTCTATTGAACTTACCTCTGTTCCACTATTGGTGTCTCTTCTTCTTCCTCTTTAGAGAGCTTCTAAATTATTTAGTCATCAAAGCTATATCGTCCTCATCCTTAGGTTACGATAGATCACTCTCTGACTCTTCCACTTTCAGTGCAATATTCTTCTCCTTTCGTTGTTCACCTACATCAATCTTTCTTTGACTCACTCCATGCTCGTAAGTAATTAGTGATCCAAGAAGATTATTAACAGAGTAAACATTTAAATTTTTTGACTCTGTAACTGTAGTTATTTTAGCATCATATGCAGTAGGAAAACAACGAAGAATTTTGTTAACAATTTCAGCATTCATTAAATCCCTACCCAATGCATGTAAATAAGTGACAATTTGAGTAAATCTTGTGTACATGTCAGAAATAGATTCATTGGGTTTCATACAAAATAATTCATAGTCATGTAACAAGATGTTCAATTTTGATTGCTTTAATTTATTTATCCTTTCCACTTTTACAAGTGGAAACCCACATGTAGTCTTCTAACTTAAGTGCACAAAAGAAATTATTTAAACATTTTGCATTAAGTTGTACTAAGTCATATTATTATACAGTCCAATTTGTAAAGGGTGTTTCAACTCTAATGCCATCAACTAATCTAGTTGATTTTGTATATCCTTTTTAGACTAAGATCCACATATGATAATATAGTGATTATAAAAATGTTAACATGCGTGTTTTGCAAAAATCAAAAGGTATGTTGTCAAACAAAGGAGGTCTAATTATAGAGTAATCTTCTGGTGTGTTCTGGTTTCCAAAATATAGCCCTGCTTGTTAATAAAAAAGTAGTCTAAACCTATAATTTTGAAATAAAGCTCTGATACCACTTGTTGATTCTATAATAGGTTGTTAAACCTAAGTTAATGTCCCAAGGCTAACCAAGAGGGGGGGGGTGAATTAGTACTTTTAAATTTTACTTCTCTTGGATTTAAAAAGTAGAAATCAGTTAATGATTAGTAGCAAGTTAATTGAGATTTTGAAAGTAAAATTTTCAACCACGTAATTAAGTAACTTGCAGTAAGTAATATGTAGCAAAAAAAATAAACGACACACAGATTTATAGTGTTTCAGTCAAACACGACCTATATCCACTTCCTGAAGACTCCCTCTTCAGGTATTGCACTTTTACCACAAGTGTCTCTCCTTTTGCCCCCACAGCAAGGTAGAGATGCCTTTACAAAACTCTCTTCCACCAATCCCCAGTGCGGAATAGAACCGTCGATTGTTCACACTCACCAAGTGTAGGTTGAGAACCTTCGTCCTTTTACACCCTCCAAGTATAGGCAGAGTATCTTGGGTTGTTCACACTCTCCAAGTGTAGGCAGAGAACCTTCGGCTGTTCACACTCTCTAAGTGTAGGCAGAGAACCTTCATCCTTTTACACCTCCCAAGTGTCGGTGAGTACCAGATCTTCTTCAATATCTTCTCATAAACAATCTAGAAAGATAAGAGGAAGATTGATAACAAAATAAATTACAAAGAGATCCTTACCTTTGAGTAACCCTATGAATCATTCACACTCCACTTGCAAGAAATCTCTCTCAAACACTCTCTCATGCTCTCTATTTCAATTGCTCTTTGAAAATCATGAAGTCAAGAGAAAAGAAGAAGATTAAAACATCAGTTTAGTGGACCTTTTATACAAAAGACATAAAAAAATGTCTAGAAAACTGAAGTTTTCAATTTTGAACATACACGATCGTACTGTATGATCACATGTTTGTACGTACAAATAGTTCAAATATTGTCACGTATGAACCCATTGTGAATCAGTATGAAATTATTTTGTACTCGATCATTATCTGGTTTGAACTGTATTCGTCTGGTACGAATAGAAAAAAATTTAAAGTTCGTCTGTACAAAACGTCAAGATGAAATGAATGAAACCAGAATCAAGACATTCATCCCGATACCATTAAAATATTGTCCCGTATGATCTTTGTATATGGTCAAAATAGATGCCTTCGTCCCGGTACAATAAAAAATATCATCTTGCACGATCTTCATATCTAGCCAAAATAGAGGCCTTCATCCCGATACGATCAAAAATATTGTCCCGTACAATCTTTGTATCTAGCAAAAATAGAGGCCTTCATCCCGGTATGATCAAATTATCATCCCGTACGATCTTTATTTCTGTCCAAAATAGAGGCCTTTGTCCAGGTATAATAAAAAATATCATCCCGTACAATCTTCGTATCTGGATAAAACAGAGGCCTTCATCCTGGTACAATCAAAAATATTATACGTACGAACTTCATGTCTGGCCAAAATAGAGGCCTTCGTCCTTGTACGATCAAAAATATCATATGTATGAACTATACTGAGATTTTTTTTGACATTTCTATTCGTTCCATTGCTTGTTGGGAAAAATAACTGACCAGATCGTCCCGTATGAAGTAATATCATACTATACGATCAATTTAAAAATATGAATTTTAAAACTCTACCCCAGTATGTGTGTGCTCAGTTACTCAATTACAATCACACTCTCTCAGACACAATAAAATAAAAAATATAGACTTCAATTAAAATACACTCTAACTGATCTTGATTTGAAGTTTTTAATAATCTGGAGTTTGATTTCCCTGAAATGTTAGTACACACAAGAGAAAAACAATTCTTTCAAAATATGTTAGAATAAATAATAATCAAAAGAATAATATTTTGAATCATAAAAAAACATACAAGTTGCAAGAATATCAAACATGCAAAACTAAATAGCAACTATCTCAACATAATTTTTCAATACACCATACAATATAAAAAATATCATCTAGTATAATATACTTTATTTCTTTTGTTCGTACGAGACAAATGCTGGGATGACCAAAAATCATCTCAATTCATCGTCCCATATTATTCAATCGTACAATATGGATAGTTGAGTTTATGAAATTTGTCCTGTACAATATATTCATCATACAGTACAATTAGTTCAAAAATTAAGGTTTTGTCTGGTCTGATCTTTGGTATGACCAAAATTTCATCTCGGTTCATCGTACAGTATGATCCTATTTGCATAATATGATAATCAATCATTAATTATACCATGATTTAATTGACTAATCATGGGTTTAATTTTAGCATGATTTGAAATGGTCGTACATTATGATTTACATCGTACAATTTGATGTGTTCAAATTCAAATTTAAAATCTTGTTTAAATTAATCTGGTGGTTAGGGTTTGAGGTTGAAAACAAATCGTACAATATGATCAAGATTGTACAATATGATTAGTTTATAGAGGCTAATTTTCGGTTAACCCTTAAGCTAATTTCTTTGTTGTACAATATAATTTATTTAAAAAATCTAACTTTGACTTAAAAAAAAAGCTCTCCCGCTGTGTGTGTGCATAGTCACTCAACCTCCATACACTATTTTGTGGCCAGATTCAAGAAATAAGAAAGATAAAGAAAATCAAAATTATAAACTCATTCACATCCTATTCTACCCAGTCTTGAGTGGTTTATATTCTCCCTGAAATGTTAATACTCACAGATATAAATGAAATTTAAATATAATTATGGAAGAATAAAATAATTTAATCAATATTATTTATCATCATCAAAATCATAGACAAGGGATCTTGGATTATAATAATCTCCCCCATTTTAATGATGTCAAATAATGTTAGTTGATAGGAAAGATAATCTATTTTTTTCTTCCTAAGAGGAACACAAAAAACATGAACATAATATAAACTAAACCAAAAAAAAAAAAAAAAAAAAAAAAAAAAAAACAAGACATACAACTAAAACAAATATAACAAAAGTCATACAACTTCTCCCCCTTATGACATCACTAAAAAGAGGAGTATCTCATAACCAAAGAAATAAAATAGTACAATAAAAAAAGGCATAACAAATAAAGACTAGTAAAATGATGGATCCTGATCAGGTGGTGGTGGTTAAAAGAATTGATGTATGTAGGAAATTTGATAATCGATCGAGGTAAATCTCTCGCCAAACCAGCGCATGTCATCCTCATGCTGCTGGTGTTGTTGCTGGATTTGAGAGTCAAGTTGAGTTTTGAGGCAGTCAAGTCATTAAATAATTAAATTTGAGAATATGCAGGTGTAGTTCCTCCTACTGCAGCAGCCTCCCCTTCATCAAAATCTGGCTTAACATGCTCTTGCCCTTGATGGAAAAAGATACAGAAGTAGGCATCCATATAGAAGATAGGGACATTATCGGGTTCACCAGAAAAAGTCAATTGGTATTGGTGGGGAAGAATATATCCTATGAGATGTCCTAAGGCCAGATTTTGTTTCCTGTAGGTACTATAATGTAAAATTTGAGTCATGTTTTGGATATAATATATAATTATGTCAGCTTCATCAAATATAGTATTCGAAATAATTAAGTAACTAATAATAGACAAAATTGGGGTCACACATATCCTATATCTAGCTTTAGGTATGATGAATATCCTAAGAATGTGTTGGATGATCCGAAAATTCTATGTTAAGGATTATATAAGGGGTTATTATTGGTTCAAAGTAAAATTTCTAAGTAGCAAATAAATAGAATTGAAGTCAAAATCATATGTTATGAAGGAGTGGGAGTGAGGTCCTTTGTTGCAACTCGAGCTTATGAGTTTATGTTTTTGATGATAATAAATATTATGACTCACTTTCTATTGTTTACTTGTATTTGTAATATATGTTTGTTTGTGTGTATACTAACATTTTAGGAATACCATGCAATATCAAACAAAGAATCAGAGCTCAAGATTTGGTTGAATAATGTTATGTTATAAAAGGGTCTGTAATATTCATTAATGAAATTTTGATTTCTTGAGTCAAGTCTTGTAAGGGTATTTCCTTGCTAGGTGACCATGTACACACACACTCAAGGGAGTGAGATCTACTCAAATCCAGAAGATCAAGTTTTGAACTAATCGTACTGGACAATTTTATATCATCCAGGATGATCCTTTATGATATTGGAAAAGAGCCGCCAATGATAATTTAGGCAAGGATTTAAGTTTAAATTTTTGTTCAAATCATCCTGGACGATCAGATCATCCCGGACGATCAATACAATTTATGCCTAAATTGATCCTGTGGTTAGGGGACTAATTATGGTTAAAGTTTTCAATCCGATCATCCTGGATGATTTATATATCGTACAGGACGATGTTTGCCGACATACTTGATTTTCCCAAACTAACCTAGCCGAAATACCATAATTTTTCTTCTAATCATCCTGAACGATCTACAACATCATCTTGGATGATCCACAACAATGTCCTGGATGATTTGTATATTTTTTTGTACTAATCATCTTGGACTATCCTAATATCGTCCAGGACTATCAGGTCAAATTCTGCACATCATACTGGACGATCCTGCGATTGTCCAGGATGATTCTGGGCACCAAAATTGAGTTTTTAGAGTTTTTTTGAAGCCCTCTTTTTAAGCACATCGTACGGGACGATCCTGCGATTGTCCTGGATGATGTTTGGTGCCAAAATTGAGTTTTTAGGGGTTTTGAAAGCTCTCTTTTTATGCATATCCTACGGGACGATCCAACGATCGTCCTTGACGATAATGTTAGTTTTGCAAATCTATTTAAAGACCTATTGCTTTCTCATGAAGAGTGTATTTGACAGCCATTATAGCTTCGTTCTTTTGGAGGGAATTTGAAGAGAGAGCTTGAAAGGGAGAGAGGAAAGGGTGGAGTTTGAGAGAGGGAGAAGATCCTTTGAGGGGGTTTCAAGGGAGTGTTGAGGGGGATTCCACATGATTGCTCTGACGAGCTTGTACCTTAGTACCATCAGATTTAAGGCTTATCTTGAGGGAAGTTCTGGGAAGAAGAAGATCTCTTTGGTGTTAAAGGACATGGCCACTCCGCCGCACCGGCGAAGGTGGAAGTAATTTTGTAAGGGCTTCTCTACCTAGCTGTGGGGGATAAAGGAGAGACACTTAGTTAGTGCAATACTTAGAGGGTGATGTTACATATTTGGTTTCATGAATTATGGTTTTGATGATAGCAAATAATACGACTGCCTTTTCTTTATTGACTGTTCATGACTCAAATATCAGACATAAATCAGAATCAGCACAAAAATTGGAATCAGCTCAAGACTAGGTAGATTAGGGTTGAGTAAGTCTGTAATTTTCTTTTTTTCCCTTTCTTGAGTCAATTGTAAATGTTTGAAGTGACTGATGTTAAGTAACCTTACACATACACGAGAGATTTAGAATTTGTGTTTTTACTCACATCGTCTCGGACAATATTTATATTATCCTGGACAATCGAGTTCAAAACAGAAGTTCTAATCAGGATTTCTTAGTTAAGGCAGCCGTATTTAACTTATCAGCCTGGACGATACTTGTATCGGCTGGGACAATATGCTCAATATAGAAAGAAATAGCCACCATGATCAATTTAGGTATTCTATATTTTTGGAAATCGGCCAGGATGATTGTAAGATCGGCCTGGACGATATGACACAATTATGTCAATATTGATTCAGTAATTAAGGAAGAAATTAAGGATGATTGATACACGCAGGATCTGCTAGGATGAAATATTCAAAAACCCTTAGTTGCTCCTGGCCAATCAGAATCAGACAGCTCGAATTCAGGGCGATGCTGTGGACGATGTTTCTCTGATTTGAACTAATCATCCGGGATGATCGTGAGATCGGCCTGGATGATCAAGCCAATTTTCAATCATCCAGATCATCTTCAGGGCGATGTTCTGGCCGATCGTCTGTGTTTTGAACTGATCGTATAGGATGATATTTTTATCGTCCTGGACGATAAAGTCAGTAACTTTCAATTATTGAGCTCCTTTGAAGCTCTTCTATTTAAGATCTCTTATTCAACGTTTTTTGAAGATCTTTGGCTACTATCTTGACCTTAGAAAACTTAAAGGAGAGAGAGAGGGAGAGAGAGAGAGAGAGGATATTGTGAGGGGGAGCTTGTTGAGGGGGTTCACAAGGGTTGCTCCAAGCATTGTTCCACTTCTTCTTCTCTAGAGTTTGTTATCCTTGGAAGAGTTGGGAGAGGTAAGCTTCAGCAATCGATCGAGGTTCTCTGCTTGCTTTAGGAGGAAGCAAAGGAGTTGGGTTCTCTGCCTTACTGAGTGTGGCAAAAGGAGGTGCTTTGTAAGGGCTTCTCCGCCTAGCTGTGGGGGCTAAAGGAGAGTCACGTTAGTAGTGCAATACTCGGAGGGCGTCTCCAGGGAGTGGACATAAGTCAAGTTGACTGAACCACTATAAACCCTTGTGTTCTTTTTACTGCTTCCGCACTTTAATTTTCCGCACTTATTTTTCCATGGTGATTTTGGTTTATGATGTTTGTTCTTGGTTTTAAAGAATTTTTAAAAAATACCAATTCACCCTCCTCTTGGTTAGCCTCGGGACTAGTTCATAGGGCCTAACATCCCTAACGAACTTTCAAGTGGTATCAGAGCGGGATTCATAAAAACTGAGTTTGAAAACTTCTTAAATTTTGATCCATGGCTAACTTTGGAAATCATAATATAACTGAAGGATATTCTTTTACATGACCTCCCTTGTTTGACAACCTTCCTTTTGATTTTTGGAAAACTCGCATGTCTACTTTTTTGCAATCAACTGACTATCGCATGTGGATGCTTATTAAAGAAGGATATTCTCCACCTTCTCATGAAATTAACAGAATTAAAAATAAAGTTGCTTTTACTGAATGGACTACCGATGAAAGAGATTTAGCTCAATTGAATGCGAAGTGTTTGATGTATTTTTTCTGTGCTTTAAAGTCTGCGGATTACATGCATGTTTCTACTTGCTCTATTGGAAATGAGATTTAGGATAGGTTGTGTATTACTTATGATGGAACCAATGAAGTAAAACAATCTCGTTTGAATATTCTCTTGCATAACTACGAACCTTTTCGTATAAAACCTTCTGAATCAATTTCTGATATGTATACACGATTCACTCAAATTTTAACTTCTTTGCATGCCTTAGGAAAAGAACTTTCAAACTATAAAAAAGTGAACAAGATTTTGAGATGTTTGCCTTTGTCTTTTGATGCTAAAATCACTACAATCACTGAATCTAAAGATTTAAATACTTATTCGATTGATAACTTACTTGGCTCACTCATTGCTTACGAGCAAGGGGTGAATCAAAAAAATCTTGATGTAGGAGAGAAAAAGAAAGAGAAAACAATGGCACTAAAGGCGAACAAATCGGACTCTGACTCTTCCGGGTCTGAAAGCGATAACTTTGCCTTAATCACAAGGCAATTCAAAAGCTTTCTAAGGAAGAAGCACAAGCATCATCAAAGTTGGAGAAAAGGTAAGGATATTAATTATCCTAAAGGATCGTCTGATGTGGTTTGTTATAAATGCAGGAAGCAAGGATACGTGAAAGTAGATTGCCCTACACTTAAGACGCACACAAGCAAGGAAAAGAGTGAGGAGAAATCCAAGTTTAGAAAAGACAAAAAGAGACTCCAAAAGGCGTTTTTGGGTGGATTCTTCATCGGATTCATCGGAGACGAAACCAGAAGATGAGACAACAAACTTGTGCTTAATGGCAAACGATAATCTTTATCAAGAAGAGGTATGCGAACTTTCCTATGATCAACTTCTTGAAGTTTTTGAAAAAATTCATGCATCATATAGGAAACTTAAGAAAACACATGCTAGCTTGAAATTAGAATATTTGAATTTACAAAAAGAGCATGAAGTTATCCTCAAAGATCATTCTATGATTGATTCAAATCATATGACTCTACTTGATGAATTTGATGAGTTAAACAAAAAGCATTGTGAATTAATTGAAGAGCATGATTCACTAAAAGTCACACACACATCACTTGAATCTAATTTTAAGAATTCTAAAGAGATGGAGAAAATTTGAGGATTGATAATGATGCCTTAAAAAGTACTTACTTGAGAATTCAAAATGAATTGGATATATTTAAGAAAACTAGGATGACACCAACACTTGATCAAAAGCCAAAACCTAAGAAGAGGCATTATAACTCAAGCCATTTAAGGAATCCTTTTCCAGGTGTTAGATGTTTTTCATGTGGCATGCTAGGACACATCTCACACACTTTCACTGTTCACCATAGTACACATTGGGTGTGGAGACCAAAGGTGCATGATTTACAGCATACAACACATGCATTGCATCCTACTTTTCATAAGAAGGGACCCAAACTTGTTTGGGTTCCTATATCTAACATTTGATAATTTTGTAGGTGGGCTCTCACAAAAGGCCTCGTGAGAGTATGTGGTACCTAGATAGCGGATGCTCTCGACATATGACTGGTGATGCCAATCAATTTGTTACACTGGAGTCCAGGACTGGAGGTAAGGTTACTCTTGGAGACAACACCACCAGGAAGGTGGTAGGCTTAAGAATAATTGATAATTACAAGAACTTTATGATTGAAAATGTTTTGCTTATAGATGGATTAAAGCACAACCTGTTCAGCATCAGTCAACTCTATGACAAAGGCTTCATCATGCAATTTTTTGTAAATTCAAGCATTGTAAGTTTAAGTAACAACACTATTTTGCATGGAAAAAGGATCAACAACGTGTACATGTTTGATTTAAATAACATTGAATGTGCTGCATCATTTTGCTTAAAAAATGTTGTTGATGATTCATGGTTATGGCACCGGAGACTATGCCATGCAGTATGAAAACTCTTAGGAAAGTGACCCAAAAAGACCTAAATAGAGGTGCCCCCAAACGCAAATTTTCAAAGGACCACCTTTGTGATGCCTGCCAACCAGGAAAGCAAGTCCACTCCACTTTTCACCCCACTAAGGACATTAGCACCTCTAGACCTTTAGAAGTCCTTCACATGGATTTGTTTGGACCCATTAGCACTGCCAGCTTGGGAGGAAAAGTCTATGGTTTGGTGATTGTTGATTACTACTCGAGGTTCACTTAGACTAGATTTCTTTCACATAAATATAAGTCTTTTGAGGAGTTTAGAATATTTTCTACTTGGATTCAAAAAAAGCTAAGTTGTGAGATCTTGACCATCCATAGTGACCATGGAGGTGAGTTTGAAAATGAAAGATTTGGAGATTTTTATGAGGACAAGGGGATTAGCCATAACTTCTCAGCTCCTAGGACCCCTCAGCAGAACGGGGTAGCTGAAAGGAAGAACCGGACCTTGGTGGAAGCCGCTAGAGCCATGCTTGCTGAGTTTTCACTTCCAAAATATTTTTGGGTTGAAGCGGTTAACACAGCTTGTTATGTGTTGAACAGGGTGAATGTTAGAGCCAAACTAGTAAGACACCCTATGAGATCCTTAAGGGTAGGACACCCAATCTTTCCCACCTTCAGTCTTTGGTTGTAAGGTTTTTATTCAAAATAATGGAAAGTCTCACTTGGGAAAATTTGATCCTAAATATGATGAAGGAGTGTTCTTGGGATATTATAGTGTTGAGAAGTCTTTTAGGGTGTTTAATAAGAGGACTTTAATGGTGGAAGAGACTACACATGTAGTATTTGATGAGTCTGCCTGGAGTTGATGATGATGATGATGTTGGAGAGATTACCACTGGAGTAGAAAATTTGGAGAAGGGAGTAGGTCACCAAGACATTGAAGGAGTAGGAGATGTCACCCAAGGAGTAGAAAATATAGATCTGAAAGAAAGGGTTGGACCGTCTCACACCTTGCCTAGCGATTGGAGATACTCTATAAGTCACTCCAAGGATTTGATCTTAGGAGACCCTTCTGATAGAGTTAGGACTAGACATGGACTTAGGTAGGAGGTGAACCACTCTGCCTTTATCTGAATGACTGAATCCACCAATATAAACCAAGCCCTTACTGATGAGTTTTGGATTTTAGCCAAGCAAGAGGAGTTGAATCAATTTGTTAGGAATGATGTTTGGGAGCTTGTAGAGAGACATAAGGGACAAAGTGTAGTTGGAACAAAAAGGGTCTTTAAGAACAAGGTGAATGATTCTGGAGTAGTGGTTAGGAATAAAGCAATATTAGTGGCTAAGGGGTATAACCAAATAGAAGGGATAGACTTTGAGGAGACTTTTGCCCCTGTAGCTAGATTGGAAGCCATTAGAATGCTATTAGCCTTTGCCTGCTATAAAGGATTTAAGCTTTTTCAAGTGGATGTTAAGAGTGCCTTTCTAAATGAGGAAATAAAAGAGGATGTGTTTGTAGAATAACCCCGGGTTTTGAGGGCTCCCAATGTCCAAATTATGTTTTTAAATTAAAAAAGGCTTTGTATGGGTTAAAGAAGGCACCAAGAGCTTGGTATGAAAGGCTTAGCACATTTTTACTAGAAAGGGAGTTTGTTAAGGGGAGCGTAGACACCACCCTTTTTCTTAAGAAAGTTGGAGATGATTTGCTCATTGTTCAGATTTATGTGGATGATATACTTTTTGGATCTTTTAATAAAAAACTTTGTGATGAGTTCTCTAAAACAATGAGTAGAGAGTTGAGATGAGTTTGATGGAAAAATTGTCATACTTTTTGGAGTTTATCATAAAACAATTGGATGATGGAATCTTTCTAAATTAAACAAAATACATCAAGGACATTTTGAAGAAGTATGAGATGGATAAAGTTAAGACAATTAATACTCCCATGACTTCTAGTGTTCCGTTGGATAAGGATCCAAGTGGTAAGTCTGTTGATCAGAAGAAGTACAGATGCATGATTGGATCCTTACTTTACTTGACTGCTAGCCGACCTGATATTATGTTTAGTGTTTGCCTTTATAATAGGTTTCAAGCTGACACCAAGGAATCCCACCTGACTGCTATTAAGAGAATTTATAGATACCTTTTGGGGACCAAAAGCTTAGGGATTTGTTATCTGAGGCACAACACTTCCTTTGAGATTATTGGATTTTTTGACTCTGATTTTGCAGGATGTAAGGTGGATAGAAAAAGCACTTCAGGAACTTGTTAATTCATAGGACAATCTTTGGTTTCATGGTCTAGTAGAAAGCAAAATTCTGTTGCACTTTCCACTGCTGAAGCTGAGTATATTGCTCTTGGAAGTTGTGTGGCCCAAGTCCTTTAGTTGAAACAACATGTATTGGATTTAGGATTACCTGTAGGCACCATCTCAATCTTTTGTGATAACACTAATGCCATATGCATCTCTAAGAATCATATCCAATATTTAAGGACTAAGCACATTGACATTAGACATCACTTTATTAAAGATCATGTGAGCAAGGGAGACATTGATTTACACCATGTGCTGAAAATCAACTGGCTGACATCTTTACTAAACCACTGGCCTTCGACACTTTCAGCTCTTTAAGGACCAGATTGAGTGTGATTGACATAAATGCATGAATTTGATCTTTTACTCACTTTCTTTTGCTTTTGATTTATTTATTTTATTTGCTTTTTATTTTGCTCTTTTCTTTCTTTTATTCTCTTTGCTTTACTTTTAGTTTTTGTTTGGTTTGTTTTACTTTATTTTGTTTTTTAAAATTATCTCTGAAATGATATCGTATGCCTTGTCCTTGCCTTTTGAAAGTTTGTAGTCAATGTATTACATCTCTTAATCTATTAGATGGTAAAAATATACCGTTGATTGTGTCTCTTTCTCTAACCTATTTTAGCGGCACAATTTTCTTTTCTAATAAAAAATCTATCTCAATTTAACGATTGTGTATGAAATTAAGATCTTTTCTAATATTGCTAAAGCAAATCTATCTTGTATTTATAATGATTAAAGTCTTTTTGTCACATCAAAATTCCTCGTTACTCTTGTCATTGGTTATTGATTCTGTTTTGTGGATAATTTTTCTCTATGTTAGAGAGAGAGCTCCTATTCTCTAATATCTAGAAGATATACTCACAAATAAGGATTTTTTTAAGAGATTGTAAAAGAGAATAGAGCTTGCAAAAAAAAAAAAAAAAGGCTAATGATGTCAACAAAAGTTGCGCAATGACGCCAAATTGAAAAAAAAAAAATATCAAAGAGCAAAAGATGCACAAAGCGCCAATCAATTGACAAGAGGCATAAAATGAGCCCACCAAAAGCAAGATCTCTTCTCCTCTCAAATCTTTTAAAACTTAGAAGATTTCATGTATCAAAGGCTTGATTTCGAGTATTTTGCAATTGTGACAAATTTACTTTGGTACATTATTTTATAAGATATTTTTTTGTTTGAAATCAAGTGATGAATGGATTTTTTTACCCAATTAAAATTTTGAGATTAGATCCTTGATTTCCAAAGATGATTCTACCCTAAAAGAAAGTCCGAGCTAAGGGTAACCATGTTCGGATATTATACTATTTTGTGGATTTTTTGATGTTGATTCATTAGCTCACAAATTTTTATAATCAATCACATGGAATACTTCATCTTGTTCATGCCTTGGTTATAAAAAAAAATTTGTTTACTTTGTTTCTTGCTTTCCTCCTCCTTTTTGAGATGTCAAAAGGGGGAGTAGTAGGGTTGTATGTTAGTAGGGTTGTATGTTTGAACTTTTATTCTAAATTTTTATTTTACACTGCTATTTTTGAAATAATCGTCGGAGTGTTTGCCATCATAAAAAAGGGGAAGATTGTTGCAGATTTGGTTTCATGAATTATGATTTTGATGATAGCAAATAATACGACTGCCTTTTCTTTACTGACTTTTCAGGACTCAAAGATCAGACGGAAATCGGAATCAGCATGGAAATCAGAATCAGCTCAAGACTGGGTAGATTAAGGTTGAGTTAGTCTGTAATTTTTTTCCTTTTTTGAGTCAATTATAAATGTTTGAAGTGACTAATGTTAAGTAACCTACACACACACTTGAGAGATTTAGAATTTGTGTTTTTACTCACATCATCCTGGACAATATTTGTATGGTCCTAGACGATCAAGTTCAAAACATAAGTTCTAATCAGGATTTCTTAGTTAAGGCAACCGTATTTAACTTATCGGCCTGGACGATACTTGTATCGTCCAGGACGATATGCTCAATACAGAAAGAAATAGCCACTATGATCAATTTAGGTATTCTGTATTTTTGGAAATCGACCAGGACGATTGTGAGATCGGCCTGGACGATATGGCATAATTATGCCTAAATTGATCTAGTAATTAAGAAAGCAATTAAGGATGATTGATACGATCACATCATCCTGGACAATTGCAGGATTGGCTAGGATGAAATATTCAAAAACCCTTAGTTGCTCTTGGCCGATCAGGATCGGACAGCTTGAATTTAGGGCGATACTCTGGATGATGTTTCTCTGATTTGAACTAATCGTCCAGGACGATCGGCCTGAATGATCAAGCAAAATTTCAATCATTCAGATCATCTTCATGGCGATGTTCTGGCTGATCATCTTTGTTTTGAACTAATCCTACAGGACGATATTATTATCGTCCTGGATGATAAAGTCGACAACTTATAATTATTGAGCTCCTTTGAGGCTCTTCTATTTAAGAGCTCTTGTTCAATAGTTTTTGAAGATCTTTGGTTGTTGTCTTGACTTGAGAAAACCTAAAGGAGAGAGAGTGAGGGAGAGAGAGAAAGAGGATCTTGTGAGGGGGAGCTTGTGAGGGAGTTCACAAGGGTTGCTCCAAGCATTGTTCCACTTATTCTTCCCTAGAGTCTCTTATCCTTGGAAGGGTTGGGAGAGGTAAGCTTCAGCAATCGATCGAGGTTCTCTGCCTGCTTTAGGAGGAAGCAAAAGGAGTTGGGTTCTCTGCCTTGCCGGGTGTGGCAAAAAGGAGGTGTTTTGTAAGGGATTCTCCGCCTAGCTGTGGGGGATAAAGAAGAGTCATGTTGTTAGTGTAATACTCGGAGGGAACCTCCGGGGAGTGGACATAGGTCAGGTTGACCGAACGACTATAAACCCTTGTGTTCTTTTTAATGTTTCCGCACTTTAATTTTTTGCACTTATTTTTCCATAGTGATTTTGGTTTATGATATTTGTTCTTAGTTTTAAAGAATTTTTAAAAAATACCAATTCACCCCTCCTCTTGGTTAGCCTCAAGACTAGTTCATAGGGCCTAACCTCCCTAACGAACTTTCAGGTGCCTCCGAGGAGTGGACATAGGTCATGGTTTGATCGAGCCACTATAAATCTTGTGTGTTCTTTTCTTTATTATTTCTGCATTTATTTTTCGCACTTTAATTTTCTTTGTGGTGAATCTTGGTTTTGGATGTGATTGTGTTTTTTTTAGTTTTAATATCCAATTCACCCCCCCTCTTGGTTAGCCCTGGGACTAGTTCATAAGGGATTAACATCCCAAATAAACTTTCAAGTGGTATCAGAGTGGGATTCATAAAAATAAGTTTTTGAAAACTTTTGAATTTTGATCCATGGCTAATTTTTGTAATCATAATTTTGCAGAAGGTTATTCAATCACCAGACCACCTTTATTTGAAAATATTACTTTTGATTTTTAAAAAATTTGCATGCCTACTTTCTTGCAATCAATTGATTTTTGAATGTGGCAAATGATTTTAACTGCTTATTCTATACCATCATGTATTATAGATGGAATTAAAACTGATATTCCTTTTAATCAATAGAGTAGAGAAGAATAAATCAATACTCAATTGAATGCTAAATAAGTACACTATTTTTTCTATACTTTAAATTCTGAAGATTTTATGTTTGTTTCCACGTGCGCTACAGGAAAGAAAATTTGGGATAAATTACACACCATATATAAAGACACTAGTGAAATCAAGCAATACAAGTTGAATATTTTAAGAAAGGAAACATTTTAAAAAAAATTTGGCCAATGATGCCAAAAATAAAAGACGCGCAAAGCGCCAAATTGAAAAATATAGAATACACAAAGTGTATCAAAAGATGTGCAGTGCGCCAACCAATTATCAAGAGGCATAAAATGAGCCCACAAAAAGTTAATGCTTACCATTCTTATACTTCTTAAAAAGCTTAAGAAAACCCTTGATACTTTCGATACTTGACTTTGAAAATTTTGATTCTTGATTCAACAATTCATGCATTGATCTTCTATTAGATATATTTTATGGAAGGAGTTTTTGAAAAATGATTGTTTCTTTCTCTAATTTATTTTATGATTTAGATATTGAATTAAAAAGTTTTTGAGCCTTTTTAAAGAACTTGAGTTTGGATTATCAGATTTTGAATTTCTAACCTTTACTGGGATATGCGTTGTCAATTCAATTCTACTAAAGTTTTTGATTAAAACTAAGAGGTAACTTTCTTATTTTAAGAATATTTTTTTCACCAGATCAGGGAATGTTTTTTGTTTTTTGTTCGTTTTATTTTTTGTTTGTACCTCCTCTCTTTTTGATAATGTCAAAGGGGGAGAACGTTTTGTTGAATTTTTGTACTATTAACGTATTATTGTATTTTTGTACTGTTATCGTGTTTGTATCTTGTTTTCAAAAAATAAAAAACAAAAAAAATTTCATCTCCCCTATTTTTTAAAGTGTTATTCTAGTGAGGGGGAGATTAGGAGAAATTATTTTTTTTGAAAATTCAAATTGAATTGTTTGCCATCATAAAAAAGGGGGAGATTGTTGCGGATCTATGATTTATGATTTTGATGATAGCAAACATTCTTTATTTCTCTATGATTGCCTTATGTGCTAACGTTTCAGGTCCACACGATCATACTACAAATTGGAACCAACTCAAGATAGGGTATACTAGGTCTGTGTTAGTTTGTAATCTTATTTCCTTTCTTGAGTCTGTTGTATTTGGAGTGGCATCTAATGATTTATAACTTGGAAGATTTTATGTTGTGCCCTAAAAGATTTCTATTTTTGGTAACATCATCCGGGACGATATTTATATCGTCCTGGACGATCTGACAAAAGTAGAAACCCTAATTAGGGCATCCTCATTAAAGAAGCCATCTTTATGCAAAACACATCATCTTGGACTTTTTTGTATCGGCCAGGACGATCGGCTCAATTCAGCAAGAATATGCCGCCATATCTACTTAGGAAAATCTTATTTTTGGATATCGTCTTGGTATATCGGCCTGGACTATAAAATATCATCCTTGACGATCCAGGCCAATTTATCCAAAATTTCTTAGGCAGTTTTGGAAAGCAATTAATGGGGATTTCGTCTAGGCCAATCGCAAGATCGTCCGGGATGATTAGACATTGTCCAGCTTTATTTCAGGGTGATATTCAGGATAATTTTCCTCATATTTGAACTAATCGGCCAGGACGATATGCATATCGTCCTGGACGATAATGTCGGCAACTTGCATTAATGAGCTCATTTTTAGCTCTTCTATTTAAGCTATGACAAGGCAATTTGTAAGAGTCTTTGGCAGCCATTAGAGCTTCGTTCTTGTGGGGGAAACTTGAAGAGAGAGCTTGAAAGGGAGAGAGGAAAGGGTGGAGTTTGAGAGAGGGAGAAGATCCTATGAGGGGGGACTCAAGGGAGTGTGGAGGGGGTTCCACACGGTTGCTCCGGCGAACTCGCACCTTAGTACCATCGGATTCAAGGCTTGTCTCGAGGTAAGTTCACCAAAGAAGAAGTCTCTTTGGTGTCAAAGGACCTGGCAACTCCGCCGCACCGGGAGAGGTGGAAGTGATTTTGTAAGGGCTTCTCCGCCTAGCTGTGGGGGCTAAAGGAGAGACACTTGTGTTAGTGCAATACTTGGAGGGTGCCTCTAAGGAGTGGACGTTGGTCAAGGTTTGACCGAATCACTATAAATCCGGTGTGTTCTTTCTTTATTACTTCCGCACTTTAATTTTCGCATCGTTGGTTTTCTATGTGGTGATATTGGTTTTAGTCTTATCTTTGGTTTTAAGGTTTTCCAATTCACCTCTCTCTTTTAAATTAGCTTGGGCTAGTTCTATAGGGCTTAACATCCCTAGCAATCTTTCAAGTGGTATCAGAGCACTTTCTAGTGTCATCTGAGCACTTTCAAGTGGTTTCAGAGCGGTTTTCATAAAATAAGTTTTTAAAAACTTTTGAATTTCGATCCATGGCTAATATTTCTAATTGTATTTTTGCGGAAGGATATTCAATCACTAGACCACCATTGTTTGAAAATATTACATTTGATTTTTGGAAAATTCGCATGTCTACTTTTTTGCAATCAATTGATTTTCGCATGTGGCATATAATTTTAACTGGTTATTCATCACCATCACGTATTGTTAATGGAATTAAAACTGATATTCCTTTTAATCAATGGAATAGGGATGAACAAATGGATGCTCAATTAAATGCAAAATCTTTAAATTATTTTTTCTGTGCTTTAAATTCTGATGATTTTTTATTAATTTCCACGTGCACTACTGGTAAGGAAGTTTGGGATAAATTGCACACCATATACGAATGCTCTAATGAAATCAAGCAATCAAAGTTGAATATTTTAATGCATGATTTTGAAATATTTTCTATGAAACCTTTTAAAACAATTTTAGACATGTATATAAGGTTTATTCAAATTACTACATCATTGCATGCCTTAGGAAAAGATTTTTAAAATTTTGAAAAAAGTTAATAAAATTCTTCGTTGTTTACTTGAAAAATTCGATGCTAAAGTTGTTGCTATTTGTGAATCAAAAGATTTGAATGATTATTCTATTGATAATTTGATTGGCTCACTCATTGCCTATGAGCAAGGGTTGGGTCAAAGACTTTTGGTTGCAGGTGAAACGATCGTTCTAAAAGCTAAAGAAATGGAAAGAGGAAGCTTAGTTGGTGATGATAGCAATGAATTATCAAGGAAATCACAAAGCTCACCAATGCATAAGCAAAAGTGGAAGAAAGGTAAAAGTGGTAAGGATGTCCATATTTCCTCTGACATTATTTGCTTTTGATGTAGGAAACCTAGACATATGAAGAATACGTGCCCTAATGTAAGAATTCTTCCTGCAAAAGAAAAGGGCAAGGCAAAGCTAAAGTTTAATTGGAAAAAGAATGAAAAACACAAAATCTTATGGGCAGACATGGTGTCTGAAGAATCAGACCAGGAAAAAGATAATGGTTAAAAAGGGCTATTTGTGTTTCTCTTTCTTTTTGTTGGTTTTTGTTTTTCTTTTGTTTTCTTTTTCTTTTTACTTATTCCTTTTTTATTATTCATATTTTTCTTTGATCCAACATACACACTCACTGTTCTAAAAATGAAAAATCTACTTTATGTTTTTTTTAAATCTTTGGTAAATTTTGTTTGACTTCTCTAAATAGTCAAAGGAAGGAAACTCATTATTTTCTTTTCTCAATCTCTATTTCCTAAAAGAGGTTATCCTACTTGTGATTTAAAATCTATTCCATCTTTTTAAATTAGTTTTTGAAACAATTTGTTTTTTCTCCCTATATTTTATTTATCGCATGGGAATCTTTTGCAAGTTGTTAAATCTAACTCATAATTTTCTTAATCAAGAAATTTGCTTTGTCACTAAGATGAGTTTTCCTTTGTTTTTAAGATTTAAGAAAGGAAGCATTTAAAAAAAAAAATTTGGCCAATGATGCAAAAAATAAAAGATGCGCAAAGCACCAAATTGAAATATATAGAATACACAAAGTGTATCAAAAGATGCACAGTGCGCCAACCAATTATCAAGAGGCATAAAATGAGCCCACAAAAAGTTAATGCTTACCATTCTTATACTTCTTAAAAAGCTTAAGAAAACCCTTGATACTTTCGTTACTTGACTTTGAAAATTTTGATTCTTGATTCAACAATTCGTGCATTAATCTTATATTAGATATATTTTATGGAAGGAGTTTTTGAAAAATGATTGTTTCTTTCTCTAATTTATTTTATGATTTAGATATTGAATTAAAAAGTTTTTGAGCCTTTTTAAAGAACTTGAGTTTGGATTATCAGATTTTGAATTTCTAACCTTTACTGAGATATGCGTTGTCAATTCAATTCTACTAAAGTTTTTGATTAAAACTAAGAGGTAACTTTCTCATTTTAAGAATATTTTTTTCACCAGATCAGGGAATGTTTTTTGTCTTTTGTTTGTTTTATTTTTTGTTTGTGCCTCCTCTCTTTTTGATAATGTTAAAGGGGGAGAACGTATTGTTAAATTTTTGTACTATTAACTTATTGTTGAATTTTTGTACTGTTATCGTATTTGTATCTTATTTTCAAAAAATAAAAAACAAAAAAATTTCATCTCCCCTATTTTTAAAAGTGTTATTCTAGTGAGGGGGATATTATGAGAAATTATTTTTTTTGAAAATTCAAATTGAATTTTTTGTCATCATCAAAAAGGGGGAGATTATTGCGGATCTATGGTTTATGATTTTGATGATAACAAACATTCTTTATTTCTCTACAATTGACTTATGTGCTAATGTTTCAGGTCCACACGATAAGACTACAATTTGGAACCAGCTCAAGATTGGGTAGACTAGGTCTGTGTTAGTTTGTAATCTTTTTTCCTTTCTTGAGTCTGTTGTATTTGGTGTGGCATCTAATGATTTATAACTTGGAAGATTTTCTGTTGTGCCCTAAAAGATTTTTATTTTTGGTAACATCATCCGGGACAATATTTATATCGTCCTGGACGATCTGACAAAAGTAGAAACCCTAATTAGGGCATCCTCATTAAAGCAGCCATCTTTATGCAAAACACATCGTCCTGGACAATTTTGTATCGGCCAGGACGATCGGCTCAATTCAGCAAGAATCTGCCACCATATCTACTTAGGAAAATCTTATTTTTGGATATCGTCCTGGTATATCGGCCTGGACTATAAAATATCGTCCTGGCCGATCCAGGCTAATTTTTCCAAAATTTCTCAGGCGGTTTTGGAAAGCAATTAATGGGGATTTCGTCCAGGCCAATCGCAAGATTGTCCGGGATGATTAGATATCGTCCAGCTTCATTTCAGGGCGATATTCAGGATGATTTTCCTCATATTTGAACTAATCGGCCAGGACGATATGCATATTGTCCTGGATGATAATGTCGGCAACTTGTATTAATGAGCTCATTTTTACCTCTTCTATTTAAGCTATGACAAGGCACTTTGTAAGAGTCTTTGGCAGCCATTGGAGCATCATTCTTGTGGGGGAAACTTGAAGATAGAGTTTGAAAGGGAGAGAGGAAAGGGTGGAGTTTGAGAGAGGGAGAAGATCCTGTGAGGGGGGACTCAAGGGAGTGTGGAGGGGGTTCCACACGGTTGCTCCGGCGAACTCGTACCTTAGTACCATCAGATTCAAGGCTTGTCTCGAGGTAAGTTCACCAAAGAAGAAGTCTCTTTGGTGTCAAAGGACCCGGCAACTCCGCCGCACCGGGAGAGGTGGAAGTGATTTTGTAAGGGCTTCTCCGCCTAGCTATGAGGGCTAAAGGAGATACACTTGTGTTAGTGCAATACTTGGAGGGTGCCTCTAAGGAGTGGACGTAGGTCAAGGTTTGACCGAACCACTATAAATCCGGTGTGTTCTTTCTTTATTACTTCCGCACTTTAATTTCCGCATCGTTGGTTTTCTATGTGGTGATATTGGTTTTAGTTTTATCTTTGGTTTTAAGGTTTTCCAATTCACCTCTCTCTTTTAAAATAGCTTGGGCCAGTTCTATTGCAACCCATGACCCCGAGTTTGAGATTTTGATGATGCCAAATAATGAGTGTTTTGGAACTGCGTCTCATTGATTATTATTTTATTTGTTATTTTCCTTGAGCACTAACATTTCAGGAAGATCACAAGTGACTCAGGAAGAAAGGAAGACTCAAGACCGGGTAGATTAGGAGTATGAGTCAAACAATGTATTTTTTCATTTATTGTATTTTTACTTTATTGAGTCTGGCCACAATATGCGTAAGAGTAAGAGCAACTATGCACACACACAGGGGAAGAGTTCTTTTTTAACTGCAAATTATAACTAAAATTCTTCTCTGTAGATCGTACTGTATGATTTTATTTCGTACTGTACGATCCAAGCTATGTGGATAATTCTGTGAATAGATCGTACTGTACGACGTCTTTCGTACTATACGATATGTTCAGATCCAAAACCCTAGCCGTGACTTAGTTTAAGTAAGTGTTTTTGCGCCGTTCGTACTGTACGAACAGGTTCGTACTATACGATCCATTTTTAATACTTACTTAAATTAACCCGTGATTAGTGCATGTAATCCAGGCCTAATGAAAATTTGAACATCGTACTGTACGATAGTAATCGTACCATACGATGAACAGAGACGACATCCGATCGTCCAGACCATCGTCCTGTACGAATAGTATCTCGTTGGATCGTACCGTACGATATTATATCATACAGTACGATTGATTTTTGTACTGTTCGTACATCTTCGTACCAGGACGACGGCTGTTTGTGAAGATCGTACTGTACGATGTTGAATCGTACTGTACGAACAGTAACGGCTAATTTTGAAATCAGAGGTTTTTGAAGCCCGTTTTTAGATGTCAATCAAGTCTTTTTGGGTAAGAATTACAGAGGGGGTGAACGTGGTTAGAGAGGGATTCCAAGGGAGAAAACTCTAGAGAAATTCTTGAGGGTTGAGAGAGGAAGGAGGAGGTGAGCGTTGTGAGGGAGAAGAGGTGTGAGGGAGATCACACGATTGCTCCAAGCTTGCTGCATCTTGCTCCTCCTGTGGCCCGAGAAGGATTTGAGGAACGATCTCCAAGGGAAAGGCTCGTCTACATCCGTTACCTCGAGGTTCTCTGCCTTCTCCAGGAGGGAGAAAAACGAGAAGGTTCTCTGCCGTCGCCAAGAGGGTGAAAATAGAGTTTGGTATTCCGCCACGCCGGTTGGTGAAAGGGAGGTTTGTACAGGCTTCTCCGCCTTGCCGAGGGGGGCAAAAGGAGAACTATTTTGATAGTGAAAATCCCGGAGTGGAGGACTCCGGGGAGTGGACGTAGGTCATATTTTGACCGAACCACTATAAAATTCTTGGTGTGTTCTTTCCTTATTGTTGTTTACTTTTTGCTTGCATTTTAAATTTGTTATATCTATTGCATGTGAAATTTTGTGAAAGAAAAATTGCATAAATCTCTGTTTTAAAGTTTCAAAAACAACAAAAAAATTAGAACTCTTGTTTAGGGTTAAGTTTATTATTAAGAAGTTTTTACAATTCACCCCCCTCTTGTCGTTTAGTAATTTCAATTGGTATCAGAGCTTGTTTTTCAAAAATAGTGTTTTAGAAAACCTTGAAAAAATGATCATATCGAATTTTGGTAATCGTAACACTGCGGAGGGTTATTCAATAACTCGTCCACCACTTTTTGATAACATTCCGTTTGATTTCTGGAAAATTAGAATGTCTACATTTTTGCAATCTATAGATTACCGCATGTGGATGTTAGTAAATGATGGATATGTTGCACCGTTTAAGATTGTTAATGGTTTGAAAACTTCTGTACCTTTTATTGAATGGAGCAATGAGGATAGGGAGTTGGCCCAACTGAATGCTAAGTGCTTAAACTGCTTTTTTTGTGCATTGAAATCTGAGGACTATATGAGAGTATCTACTTGTGTTTCTGGTAAGGAGATTTGGGATAGACTGTGCATTACATACGAAGGAACAAACGAAGTAAAACAGTCTAGGCTTAACATTCTACTGCATGATTATGAATTATTCCGTATGAAACCTAGCGAAACAATTTCTGACATGTACACTAGGTTCACCCAAATTGTGACATCCTTGCATGGATTAGGTAGAGAAATTTCAAATTCTGAGAAAGTGAATAAAATTCTTAGATGCCTACCTAGTTCCTATGATGCTAAGATAACTGCTATCACTGAGTCTAAAGATCTTAATGTTTATTCTATTGATAACCTCCTTGGGTCACTCATTGCATATGAGCAAGGAGTGAGCCAAAGACAAAGTGATGCAGGTGAAAAGAAAAAGGAGCGGACGGTGGCATTAAAAGCTAGCAACTCAGAAAGTGAAAGCTCTGCAGGGGAGGAAGATGATGAGATAGCACTGATGACCCGACAGTTCAAAAATTTCCTGAAGAGAAAACAAAAGCGTCATCAGAACAGCTGGAATAAAGGTAAGAGCTCAAGGTCCAATAAGGTTTCATCTGATACAATTTGCTTTGAGTGCAGGAAGCCAGGTCACCTTCGAGCCGATTGCCCTAATCTGAAGAGTCAACCAGCAAAGGAGAAAGGAGATGACAAAGTTAAATACAAGAGAGGAAAGACAAAGACACAGAAAGCTTTTTGGGCCGACTTTGCCTCAGAATCATCAGAAGAAGAAGCAGAGGAGGAGGTAACAAATTTGTGTCTTATGGCTAATGATAACCTTGATCAATTAGATCAAGAGGAGGTATGTCAACTTTCTTATGATGAATTACTGCTTATTTCTGAGAATATTCATGACTCGTATAGGAAACTGAAGAAAATGCATGCTAAACTTAATATTGAATTTAGTTCCTTACAAATTGAGCATGCTAACTTAGTTAAAGAAAATTCTGATTTAGATAAAGATCACATGTTACTTCTTGATGAGTATGATGCATTAAATAAGAAGCATATTGAACTAAGTGAAGCGCATGAATCCTTGAAAACATCACATATTGAACTAGATGTAGAGTTTGAAAAACTAACTGCACTTGCATTAGAAGTAGATTATAGTGAGCACTTGCTATTGATAGAAGTTGATGGATTGACAGCTCAAAATAAAACTTATAGTGAAAAGATAAAAGAATTAGAAAATGAAATTGCATCACTCACAGTAGGCCATCCTAGAAAACCCCCAACACAGCATGCATTTTAAAACCTTAGGAAGAGGCACCACCATACTCATAGATTAGTAAATCCATTTCCTGGTGTTAGGTGCTTCTCTTGTGGTATGTTAGGTCACATAGCCCGCACATGCACAATTCACCGTAGGACACACTTAGTATGGAGACCTAAACTGCATCCATCACAGCATAACATGCATACATCTCATTCATGCAAGCATAAGGAGGAACCCAAACTCACTTGGGTTCCCAAATCTAATCTTTGAATGAAATTGTAGGGATGCTCTCACAAAAGACCTAGTGAGAGCATGTGGTACCTGGATAGTGGCTGCTCGCGACACATGACTGGAGATATGAAGAAGTTCATCCTATTGGAGACCAAAACTGGAGGCAAAGTAACATTGGGAGACAACACTACTAGGAAGGTGATAGGCTCAGGTATTGTTGGTAATGCTAAGAATTTTATAATTGAAAATGTTTTATTAGTTGATGGTTTAAAGCATAACTTACTTAGCATTAGTCAACTGTGTGACAAAGGTTTTGATGTTAAGTTTTTTACTGATAGATGCCTGATTAGTTTATTTGATGAAATTATTTTAGAAGGAAAACGAATTAACAATGTTTACATGTTAGACCTTGATTGCGTTGATAGTTCAAAATCATTTTGCTTCAAAACAATAGTTGATGACTCGTGGCTATGGCATAGGAGACTATGCCATGCTAGCATGAAAACTCTTAGAAATATCACTCAGAAAAACCTAGTTAGAGGTGTACCTAAGTTAGAATTCACCAAGGATCACTTATGTGATGTTTGCCAACAAGGAAAACAAGTCAAATCATCCTTTCACTCAATTAGAGACGTGATCACCTCTAGGCCACTAGAAATTCTACACATGGACTTATTTGGACCCGTTAGTACAGCCAGTCTAGGTGGAAAGAATTATGGATTTGTGATTGTAGATGACTTCACTAGATTTACTTGGGTAAGATTCTTAGCACACAAGAATGAGTCTTTTGAGGAATTTAAAGTTTTCTCCACATGGATTCAACAAAAATTAGGTTGTGAAATATCAACAATCCATAGTGATCATGGTGGAGAGTTCCAAAATGATAGATTTGAGTCATTCTGTCAAGAGATAGGAATAGAGCACAATTTCTCAGATCCTAGAACACCCCAACAGAATGGCATAACAGAAAGGAAGAATAGAACTTTGGTAGAAGCTGCTAGGGCAATGCTAGCGGAGTATACCCTTCCTAGATACTTTTGGGCAGAAGCAGTCAACACAGCCTGTTATGTTTTGAACAGAGTAAACATTAGATCGAAGCTGAATAAAACTCCATATGAACTCCTTAAGGGTAGGACACCAAACCTTTCACATTTACATGTCTTTGGGTGTAAGTGCTTCATCTTAAATAATGGTAAACATCCCTTAGGAAAATTCGATCCCAAGTCTGATGAGGGTGTCTTCTTAGGTTATTCTTCTGTAGGTAAGGCCTATAGGATTTTTAATAAGAGAACCCTTGTAGTAGAAGAATCCACCCATGTGGTATTTGATGAATCAGGTAAGCCCTCAGAATCTAAAATTAAAGATGATGAAATAGAGGCAATTCAAGGAGTAGAGATGATGACCTTAAGAGAAAGGGTCGAACCTCAGGAAGATTTGCCTAGAGAATGGAGATATTCTTCTAGTCATCCTAAAGAGTTAATTTTAGGAGACCCTTCAGAAGGTGTAAGGACTAGGCATGGACTTAGGAAGGAGGTTAGTCACTCAGCTTTCATCTCTATGATAGAACCTACAAGTATATATCAAGCCTTAGGAGATGAATTCTGGATTCTAGCAATGCAAGAAGAGCTGAACCAATTCACCAGGAATGATGTTTGGGAGTTAGTTAAGAGACCTAAAGAGCAAAGTGTTGTTGGAACAAAATGGGTCTTCAAGAATAAGGTGAATGATTCAGGAACAATAATAAGGAATAAAGCAAGGCTAGTAGCTAAGGGGTACAACTAGATTGAGAGAATAGACTTTGAAGAAACCTTTGCCCCGGTTGCTAGACTAGAAGCCATAAGAGTGCTCTTAGCTTTTGCTTGCTTCAAGAACTTTAAGTTATATCAAATGGATGTAAAGAGTGCATTTTTGAATGGGGTAATTAAGGAAGATGTCTACGTTGAGAAACCCCCCGGATTTGAAAACTCACAATTTCCAAACCATGTATTCAAATTAAAAAAGGCACTATATGGATTAAAGCAAGCACCTAGAGCATGGTATGAAAGACTTAGCTCATTTCTTTTGGATAGAGGATTTCAAAAGGGTAGTGTAGATACTACACTCTTTTTACAAAAGGTCAAAGAAGAAATTCTCATTGTTCAAATATATGTAGATGACATCTTGTTTGGATCTTCGGATAAAAACTTATGTGATGAATTTTCAAAAACAATGAGTAATGAGTTTGAAATGAGCATGATGGGAGAGCTTAATTACTTTCTTGGCTTTAGTATAAAACAAATGGATAATGGAACCTTTCTTAGCCAATCAAAGTATATTAAGGATATTTTAAAGAAATATGAAATGGATAGTGCAAAACCCATGAACACCCCAATGAGTTCGACAATCCAATTAGATAAGGATCCTAGTGGAAAATCAGTAGATCAGAAAAAATATAGAGGAATGATTGGATCCCTACTTTACTTGACTGCCAGTAGACCGGACATAATGTTTAGTGTGTGCCTTTGTGCCCGTTTCCAAGCCGATCCTAAAGAGTCTCACTTAACTGCTGTCAAAAGAATTCTTAGATATCTACTAGGCACCCCAAACTTAGGAATTTGGTATCCCAGACACAGCACTTCCTTTGAAATCCTAGGGTACTCAGATTCTGACTTCGCAGGATGTAGGATAGATAGAAAGAGCACCTCTGGTACCTGCCAATTCATCGGACAATCATTAGTTTCTTGGTCCAGTAGGAAGCAAAACTCAGTAGCACTTTCCACAGCCGAGGCAGAATACATTGCGGTAGGAAGTTGTGTTGCACAAGTACTATGGTTAAAACAACAAATTCTTGATCTTGGACTACCTGTTGGAACCATCTCGATCATGTGTGACAACACAAGTGCAATTTGTATCTCTAAGAATCCAATTCAACACTCTCGAACGAAACACATAGACATTAGACATCATTTCATTAAAGATCACGTCGCTAAGGGAGATATAGAATTACATCATATCGCTACAGGAGATCAATTGGCAGACATATTCACAAAACCATTAGCTTTTGACACCTTTAGCACTTTGAGGACTAGATTAGGTGTCATAGATATAAATGCATAAAAAAAAAAAATAAAAAAAAAAAATAAAAAAAAATAATCTTTTTAGGGCTGCTCCTGATCACCACACACTCACCACATCAACACTTACATTGACTGTTCATCGTACTGTACGATCCATACCGTACTGTACGATCCACATCACAAGGATTGGAATGAATTAAAGCCGGTTGGTACGACGTTATTGAGTATCGTACCGTACGATCCACGTCAGCACGGATTGGGACGAATTAAAGCCGGTTGGTACGACATTATTGCGTATCGTACTATACGATCCATTCACTTCGTACTGTACGATCCACATCATCACAAAAAGACAATCTGAGTAATAGCTGTTCGGTACGATATTTATTATGTATCGTACTGTACGATCCACCTATTCGTACAGTACGAAACTTTTGGTCAAAAGTCGTACTGAGGGCCTCGGGACGATCGATATTCGCCTGATCGTACTGTACGATACGTATCGTACTGTACGAGTTGACTGTCTTTTCCCGAAACGACTCGTCAGAATATTAATTGGATATCGTACTGTACGATCCCAGATCGTACTGTACGATATACGAAAATTCCTATAAATGCCCTTCCCTAGGCTGTTAAATTCACTCAACCCTCTCCTCACTCAGCCTTCACTTCGTTTTTCTTGCCCTCCTGCAATGTCTAAACGAGGTCGGATGACTGCCGGAAGCTCATCCTCATCCCATCGTCAACCCGATCGCTTTCTGAATAGTGAGAATGAGGAAGCCTACTACCGATACAAGGCTTGCAAAATTTCTCCCTCGAAAATGCTTAATCAGGCCGCTCTAAATTTCGAGGTAATGGGCCTCTTTGTCTCCACCACCTTTCAATTTCTACTCACCCTAGCATTTCCATACAATTCTGAACTGCTTTTTGAATTTCTCGCCAACCTCACCTACACCGTTGATAACACCACTTTTCACTCCTTTGTTTGTGGCCGCCCCGTTGAAATAACTAGAGCTGACATCGCCCAACATATTGGGCTGTCCACTGAAGGACCTATGGTTCGCTCGTTTCTTACCGATGATTTTGATTGGAGCGATGTAAATAGAGTCCTTAGGAATACTGTTTTTCATCAACACCAGCCTCTAGTCCAATCTTTAACCAAAAATGTCCGTATCATTCAACATGTTCTTCGAACCTCTATCATACCCAAAGGTGGCGACCGCATCAATCTGACCCCTACCTTGTCAGTCGCTACTTACCTTATTATGTCCAACATTAAGTTTGATGAGGTCGATTTGATTAGCAATTATATTCAGCACATGACGTTTGTTCGTCTTCCCACCACTCGACGGAAACAAAATCTGGCTCTTGGTCACCTAATAGGATATATCCTCTACCATAAATATCAATTATCCTACCCTGGTGAACCCGTCATGCTTCCTATTTTTTATACGGATGCTTCCTTCCGTATCCTCTTTCATCGGGGACATGAGCCTGAAGAACCCGTCTTTGATGAAGAAGAAGGAGAAGATGCACCAGCCGCAGCTCCAGCTCGACCACGACGCCATGCTGCACCCCGAGCACCTGCACCAGCACCAGCGCACCCTGATGATGACTTAGTCGCCCGCTTCGACCAGCTGCAGACTCATCTCGACATGCATATTCAAGAACATTATCACCAACACGAGACTGATATGCAGTGGTTTGGTGAACGATTCACTGCAATTGATCACCGCTTCGATGCTCTCTTTCAATATTTTCAACCAAATCCACCTCCACCACCACCAGATCAAGACCCGTCTGCTTAGTTTGTTTATGTTTGCATTGTAGTTTATGTTTGTTTTCTTCTCTTACTTTTTGCTTTTAGTTGCTCCTCCTTTTTGTGCTGTCAAAAGGGGGAGAAGTTTGTTGTAATGTTGTAATGCCTAGTCATCTAAATGCATTATCTTTTGTTTCGTACTTACTTGTAGTATTGTAGTACCTTTTTTTTTCTCTTGTGTTTAATTAAAAAAAAAAAAAAAAATAACAGAAGAAATGTTTTTCAAAAGAAATGATTTTCTTTCTTACTTGCAACAAATTATTTGACATCATCAAAAAGAGGGAGATTGTTGCAACCCATGACCCCGAGTTTGAGATTTTGATGATGCCAAATAATGAGTGTTTTGGAACTGCGTCTCATTGATTATTATTTTATTTGTTATTTTCCTTGAGCACTAACATTTCAGGAAGATCACAAGTGACTCAGGAAGAAAGGAAGACTCAAGACCGGGTAGATTAGGAGTATGAGTCAAACAATGTATTTTTTCATTTATTGTATTTTTACTTTATTGAGTCTGGCCACAATATGCGTAAGAGTAAGAGCAACTATGCACACACACAGGGGGAGAGTTCTTTTTTAACTGCAAATTATAACTAAAATTCTTCTCTGTAGATCGTACTGTACGATTTTATTTCGTACTGTACGATCCAAGCTATGTGGACAATTCTGTGAATAGATCGTACTGTACGACGTCTTTCGTACTGTACGATATGTTCAGATCCAAAACCCTAGCCGTGACTTAGTTTAAGTAAGTGTTTTTGCGCCGTTCGTACTGTACGAACAGGTTCGTACTGTACGATCCATTTTTAATACTTACTTAAATTAACCCGTGATTAGTGCATGTAATCCAGGCCTAATGAAAATTTGAACATCGTACTGTACGATAGTAATCGTACCATACGATGAACAGAGACGACATCCGATCGTCCAGACCATCGTCCTGTACGAATAGTATCTCGTTGGATCGTACCGTACGATATTATATCGTACAGTACGATTGATTTTTGTACTGTTCGTACATATTCGTACCAGGACGACGACTGTTTGTGAAGATCGTACTGTACGATGTTGAATCGTACTGTACGAACAGTAACGGCTAATTTTGAAATCAGAGGTTTTTGGAGCCCGTTTTTAGATGTCAATCAAGTCTTTTTGGGTAAGAATTACAGAGGGGGTGAACGTGGTTAGAGAGGGATTCCAAGGGAGAAAACTCTAGAGAAATTCTTGAGGGTTGAGAGAGGAAGGAGGAGGTGAGCGTTGTGAGGGAGAAGAGGTGTGAGGGAGATCACACGGTTGCTCCAAGCTTGTTGCATCTTGCTCCTCCTGTGGCCCGAGAAGGATTTGATGAAGGATCTCCAAGGGAAAGGCTCGTCTACATCCGTTACCTCGAGGTTCTCTGCCTTCTCCAGGAGGGAGAAAAACGAGAAGGTCCTCTGCCGTCGCCAAGAGGGTGAAAATAGAGTTTGGTATTCCGCCACGCCGGTTGGTGAAAGGGAGGTTTGTACAGGCTTCTCCGCCTTGCCGAGGGGGGCAAAAGGAGAACTATTTTGATAGTGAAAATCCCGGAGTGGAGGACTCCGGGGAGTGGACGTAGGTCATATTTTGACCGAACCACTATAAAATTCTTGGTGTGTTCTTTCCTTATTGTTGTTTACTTTTTGCTTGCATTTTAAATTTGTCATATCTATTGCATGTGAAATTTTGTGAAAGAAAAATTGCATAAATCTCTGTTTTAAAGTTTCAAAAACAACAAAAAAATTAGAACTCTTGTTTAGGGTTAAGTTTATTATTAAGAAGTTTTTACAATTCACCCCCCTCTTGTCGTTTAGTAATTTCAAGTTCTATAGGGCTTAACATCCCTAGCGATCTTTCAAGTGGTATCAGAGCACTTTCTAGTGTCATTTGAGCACTTTCAGAAAAAATTAATAAAATTCTATGTTGTCTACTTGATAAGTTTGATGCTAAAATTATTGTTATTTGTGAATCAAAGAATTTAAATGAATATTCTATTAATAATTTGATTGGCTCACTTATTACCTTCGAGTAAAGTTTGGGTCAAAGACTTTTGGATGCATATGAGATGATAGTGCTAAACGCTGAAGACTCAGAGAAAAGTGGCTTAGTTGGTGACGAAAGCGATGACTTATCAAGCAAATTAAAAAGCCCACCAAAGCGTAAGCATCAACAAAAGTGGAACAAAGATAAAAATAGTAAGAATGTTAAGATTTCTTCTGACGTTGTTTGCTTTGGTTGTAGGAAGCCTAGATACATGAAAAATCAGTGCCCTAATTTGAGAACTCTTCCTGCAAAAGAAAAGGGAAAAGCTAAGCAAATTGTAAAAACTACAAATAATGAAAGTCCAAAATCTTCTGGGTAGACCTAGCTTCTGAATCATCAGACCAGGAGCAAGATGATGTTTAAACCACAGCTTGTGCGTTTATTTTTCTTTGAATGCATATTTTGTTGATTTTGTGTTTTTTTGTGTTTTTTCTTTGGATTTATTTATTTTTCTTTTCTTCACTTTTTTATTAATTTTTGTCTTCTCTTTTTTTTTTTTTTATTAAGTTCTATCTGATTAACATACACGTTCACTATTCTAAAAATAAAAAACCTACCTCCTATTTTTCTTGAATTCTTATATAAGTTGTGGTTGACTTCTCTAAAAATAGTCAAAGGAAGAAAACTCATGATTTTATCTCTCTATCTCTTTTCTTAAAAATGTTATTTTACTTTTGATTCAAAATCTTTATCATATTATAAATTGGATTTTGAAACTGATCTTTTTCATCTCCCTATATTTTATTTATTGCATAGAGATCCTTTGCAAGTTGTTGAATCTACCTCAAAATTTTCTTAATCAAGTAGTTTGCTTTATAAATAGAATGGGTTTACATTTGTTTTTAAAAAATTTAAGAAATGTAGCATATTTAATTAAAAAAATTATCCAATGATGTCAAATCAAAAAAGTGGCTAATGATGCCAAATCAAAAGATGCGCAATGATGCCAAATTGAGAAAGATACACAAAGTGTATCAAAAAGTAAGAGATACGTAAAGTGCATCAAAAACTGACAAGCGGTATAAAATGAGCCCACAAAGAGTATGCTTAATTTTTCTGTATTACTTAAAGCTTAAGAAAACCCTTGATATTTTTGATACTTGATCTTGAAAATCATGATTCTTGATTCACCAATTTTTGCATTAATCTTCTATTTGATATATTTTATGAAAGGAGTTTTAAAAAATTAGTGTTTCTTCTTTTAATTTATTCCTTGATTTATAGATTGGATTAAAAAATTTTTGAACCTTTAAAAGAACTTGAGCTTGAATTAACAATTTCTGAATTTCTAACCTTTTGTGGATTATGCATTGTCAATCCATTCCTTACTAATTTTTTGAATAAAATCAAGAGATAACTTTCTCATTTTAAGAATAGTTGATTTTTTCTTTTCACTAGATCAAGGATCATTTTTGTTTTTATTTGTTATTCTGATTATTTTGTGCCCCTCCTCTTTTTAAGAATGTCAAAGGGGGAGAATGTACTGTTGTATTTGTATATGTTTTCTATTTAAAAAAAATATAAAAATAAAAACAACAAAAAATTTTGTCTTTCCCTATTTTTAAATTTTTATTCTAGTGAGGGGGAGATTAGAAGAAAATGTTTTACATTTTGCAAATTCAACCAGTAATATTTGCCATCATAAAAAAGGGAGAGATTATTGTAACTCGAGCTTATGAGTTTATGTTTTTAATGATAACAAATATTATGGCTCACTTTCTATTATCTACTTGTATTTATAATATATATTTGTTTGTGTGTATATTAATATTTCAGGAATACCATGCAACATTAAACAAAGAATTATAGCTTAAGATTGGGTTGAATAATGTTATGCTGTAAAAGGGTATGTAATATTCATTGATGTAATTTTGATTTCTTGAGTCAAGTCTTGTAAGGGTATTTGCTTGCTTGGTGACCATACATACACACACTCAAAGGAGTGAGATATACTTAAATCCAGAAGATCAAGTTTTGAACTAATCGTACTAGACGATTTTGGATCGTCTAGGACGATCCTTTATGATCTTGGAAAATAAATGCCAATGAAAATTTAGGCAAGGATTTAAGTTTAAATTTTTGTTCAAATCGTCCCGGATGATCAGATCATCCCGGACGATCAATACAAAACATGCCTAAATTGATCTTGTGATTAGGGGATTAATTATGATTAAATTTTTCAATCATGGATTATCTGCATATCGTAAAGGATGATGTTTACTGACATACTTGATTTTGCTAAATCATCCTAGCCAAAATACCATAATTTTTCTTCTAATCATCCTGGACGATCCACAACATCGTCCTGGATGATTTGTATATTTTTTTGTACTAATCATCCTGGACTATCCTAATATCGTCGAGGACATCAAGTCAAATTCTGCACATCATACTGGACAATCCTTCAACCATCCAGGATAATTTTGGGCGTAGAAATTGAGTTTTTAGGATTTTTCTGAAGCCCTCTTTTTAAGCACATCGTACGGGACGATCCTGCGATCGTCCTGGATGTTGTTTGGTGCTGAAATTGAGTTTTTAGGGTTTTTGTAAGCTCTCTTTTTATGCATATCATATGGGACGATCCGGCGATTGCCTAGGATGATAATGTCAGTTTTGCAAATCTATTTAAAGACCTCTTACTTTATGATGAAGAGTATCTTTGGCAACTATTGTAGCTTTATTCTTTTGAAGGGAACTTGAAGAGAGAGCTTAAAAGGGAGAGAGGAAAGGGTGGAGTTTGAGAGAGGGAGAAGATCCTTAGAGGGGTTTTCAAGGGAGTGTGGAGGGGGATTCCACACGGTTGCTCCGGCGAGCTTGCACCTTAGTACAATCGGATTTAAGGATTGTCTTGAGAGAAGTTATGGGAAGAAGAAGATCTTTTTGATGTCAAAGGACCCGGCTACTCCACTGCACTGGAGAATGTGAAAGTGATTTTGTAAGGGCTTCTCTACCTAGCTGTGGGAGATAAATGAGAGATACTTAGTTAATGCAATACTCGGAGGGTGCCTCCGAGGAGTGAACGTATGTCAAGGTTTGACCGAACCACTATAAATCCGATGTTCTTTCTTTATTTAATTTTTGCATTGTGCTTTCTTTGTGGTGAATTTTGGTTTGGTTTGTGTTTTGATCGTAAAAAGTTTTTAAAATACCAATTCATCTCTCTCTCTCTCTCTCTCTCTCTCTCTCTTAATTAGCCCTAATGAACTTTCATCTTTCAGTAGAAAGACTAATATGTTCAGTTAAGTTTGCCTTGGTGATTTTGACGTTTTGATGACAGACATACAAAGTCATAGTCAAGTTTTATAGGTTGATCTTATGGTTTGCAAGGAACGCATAGAGTAGCTTAGAATTAAACGAAAAGGCCAGGGTAAGAAAAAATTAAAGGGAAGTGGAGGGGAAGAGGCTCATCACCTCAAAGTTAAGTATAACTTGATTGAGCATACGAGATGGAGTGATTTTTTATGCTTTAAATTTATGACAACCATCCTCATCATTAGCGAAAAGGAAGTGATTGTCATAGCGCTGAGAGGAAGACGAGTTTCTTGAAACCATTTTACCATGTTTACTTCTATTGGACCTTGAGTTGAAAAGATTAGAAAGTTGAGGATTTAAGAAATGTTGAGTGAAATGAGCACATTAACCATCCTATTTATAGAGTTTTTGAGTGTTCGTACAGTACGATCTAAGGTCATACAATATGATCAAGGAGTTAATTTGTATGGATGACCTATCGGGAAAAGTTGGCCAAATTTTATAGTATGACCAGGATAATACTAGATGATATTAAGGAAAAATGTTCGACCCATGGGATCAGTAGTACAATATAAACGAGTGTTCGTTTAGTATGAAGGGTAATTATTTTCATACTGGCTGAGCTAAATTTGTCCCAATCAAATCTGCCACATGTATCATATCGTATGAAGATAGATATTATATAGTATGAATCTTAATAATATCATACCGAATGAATTTAATGCCTGGATGGTCATTGACATGTGGATCATATAGTATGACTAGTGGTTCATACAGTATAATGTGTATATCAGTGACCTACTATGAATCATTGATTAAATAGACGGCTATGATATGTATATTTATGATAATAATATAATATGAATGTGCATTATAAATTATGATATAAATAGAAAGTTAAATATTTTGGTAATTTAATGAGATGAGTGTGTGAAGATCAAAAAATATCTTAAACCATCTTTTTTTTTGGATCAAGCATGAAAGTTTATTACACCTAGTTTTGTCCTCATGGTGCTAAAGATATCATAGGCTAGTGATTTTGTTAATATGTCTACCAATTAATCTCTTATAGCTATATTGTACAATTATATATCTCCTTTGGCTACATGATCTCTTATGAAGTGATGTCTAATGTCTATATATTTTGTGCGAGAGTGTTGAATTGGATTTTTGGATATGTAAATTGCACTAGTATTGTCATATATAATTGGGATGGTTCCTTTATGTAATCCAAGATATAAGAGTTATTATTTCAACCATAAAACTTGCATAATTCAACTTCATATTGCTATATATTCCACCTCGACCGTGAAAATTGCTACTGAATTTTGCTTTCTACTGGACCAGGAAACTAAGGATTGTCCTATGAGTTGATAATTTATAGAGGTGCTTTTTTATCTACTCTAGAACCTGCAAAATTAGAATTTGAATACCCTAAGATTTCAAAGGAGGTGTTATGTCTAGGATATCAAATTCCTAAGTTTGGGGTGCCTAGTATATATCTAAGGATTCTTTTGACAACAACCAAGTGAGACTCTTTTGTGTCAGCTTGGAATCGGGCAGAGAGGCACACACTAAATATTATATTCAGTATACTGACATTTAAATAGAGGAGTGATCCAATTATTCCCCTATATTTTTTCTGGTATACTAAATTTTTCTTTGGGTCTTTGTCTAGTTGAATGGTAGAACTCATGGGAGTGTTCATGGCCTTAGTTCTATCCTTTTTATATTTTTTTAGAATATCCTTGATCTATTTCATTTGGCTAAGGAATGTTCCATCCTCTATCTGTTTTACACTAAATCTAAGAAAGTAATATAGCTCTCCCATCATGCTCATTTCAAACTCATTACTCATTATTTTTGAGAGTTCATCATATAAGATTTTATCTGAAGATCTAAACAAGATGTCAATTACATAAATCTAAACAATAAGAATTTCATCTTCTACTCTTTCTAGAAAGAGGGTGGTGTCTACACTACCCTTAATAAATCCTCTATCTTATAAGAATGAACTAAGTCTTTCATACTAGGCTCTAGGTGCTTGATTTAACTCATACAATGCCTTTTCTAATTTGAATACAAGCATTGGAAATTGTGAGTTTTCAAATCTAGGGGGTTGCTCAACATAAACATCCTATTTAATTACCCCATTTAGGAAAGCACTCTTAACATCTATTTAATATAATTTAAACCCTTGAAGATAAAAAAGGCTAAGAGCACCCTTATGATTTCTAGTCTAGCTACTAGGGAAAAGGTTTCCTCAAAGTCATTGCCCTCAATTTGGTTATACGCCATAGCTACTAACCTTACCTCATTTCTTACTATGATTCCTAAGACATTCACTTTATTTTTAAAGACTCACATTGTTCCCATCACACTCTGCTCTTTAGGTTTCTTAACTAATTCCCATACATCATTCCTAATAAATTATTTCAGCTCTTCTTACATCACTAGGATCCAAAATTCATCCCCTAAAGCGTGATCTATACTTGTGGGTTATATCATAGAGATAAATGTGGAATGACTAACCTCTTTCCAAAGTCTGTACCTTATTCTCACACCTTCAGATATGTCTCTTAAGATTAATTCTTTAGGATGACTAGAAGAATATTTCTAATCTCTAGGTAGTTGTTCCTAAGGTTCTACTCTATCTACATGGTAATAGTTTCTACCCCCTGAATGAACTCTACCTCTCCTTCTTTAAATTTAAGTTCAAAGGTCTTATCTGAGTCCTCAAATACTATATGGGTAGATTTTCCACTTACCAGGGTCCTCTTATTGAAGATTCTATAGGCCTTACCTACAGATGAATAACCTAAGAAGACACCTTCATCAGCTTTGAGATCAAATTTTCTTAAGGGAAATTTTCCATTGATTAAGATAAAATATTTGCAAAAAAAGACATGCAAGTGGGAAAGATTGGGTATCCGACCCTTATGGAGTTCATAGGGTGTTTTATCCAACTTATATATAATATTCACCTCATTTAAAACATAACAAGCAGTGTTCACTACTTCTGCCTAAAGTATCTAGGAAGAGTGTATTCAACTAGCATTTCCCTAGCAGCTTCTACCAAGGTTCTATTCTTTCACCCAGTTATCCCATTTTGTTGAGGGGTCCTAGATGCAGAGAATTTATACTTAATTCCTATCTGTTGACAAAAAAAAATCAAACATTTTATTTTTAAACTCTTCACCATGATCACTATGGATTGTTTAGATTTCACATCCTAATTTCCTTTACGTCCAAGTTGAGAAGGAACTAAAATCCTCAAACGACTCACTCTTATATGCTAAGAATTTTATCTAAGTGAATCTAGAGAAGTCATCTACAATCACAAATCCATAATTTTTCCCTCATAGGATTGTTGTTCTAACAGGTTCAAATCAGTCCATATGAAGTATTTCTAGTGGCCTAGATGTGTTCATATCCTTGATTGAATGAAATGATGATTTTACTTATTTTCCTTGTTTGTAAGAATTACATAGATGGTCATTAGTGAAATCTAACTTAGGTATGCCTCTAACTAGGTTTTTCTAAGTGATATTCCTAAGTGTTTCCATGCTAGTATGATATATTCTCCTATGCCATAGCCAAGAGTCATCCATTATTATTTTTGAACAAAAGGAATTTGAATTTTTAATGCAGTTAAGATATAACATATAGACATTATTTATCCAATTTCCTTCTAACACAAGTTTATCATTGAAGTTAATCATGCATTTGTTGGAAAGAAACTTTATGTCAAAACCTTTGTCACATAATTAACTAACACTTAATAGATTATTCTTTAAACCATCAACTTATAAAACATTTTTAATTACAAAATTTTTAGAATTTCTAATAATACTTGAGCCCACCACTTTCCTGGTGGTGTTGTCTCCTAAAGTCACCTTGCTTCCTATCCCGACTTCTAGTGTAATGAATTGCTTCGTGTCACCAGTCATATGTCTTGAGTAGCCACTGTATAAGTACCACAAGTTTTCACTAGGTATTTTATGAGAGCACCCCTATAATGTCGTTCAAAGGTTAGATTTGGGAACCCAAGTGAGTTTGGGTTCCTCCTTATGCCTGAGTGAATGAGATGTATGTAAGATATGCTGTGATGAATACAATTTAGGTCTTCGCACTAGATTTGTCCTACGGTAAATCGGGTAAGTGCGGGCTATATGACATAGCATGCCACAAGAAAAATACCAAACGCTAAGAAATGGGTTTACTAACATGTGTTGGTGATGGTGTCTCTTCCTAAGGTTGTGTGATGCATATAATACTGAAAGGTTATATCTTTGAGCTAACGAGGGTGATGGTTTATTATTTTCAAGTGCTATAATTTTTTGCTTGTAAAACTTTATTTGCATATTCAAAGCTAGCTACTTTCACTTTTAATGCATGCTCACTTCTATCTAATTGACATGAAAGTTTATCGAATTCCTTAAGTTCTTTTTCTAGCCTAATAAGTGATATTTTCAAGGAACTATGTGTATCAGATAGCTCAATATGCTTCTTGTTTAATGTATTAAATTCATTAAGCAGGGACATATGATCTCAATCTAAGTCAGAATGTTCTTTAACTAAATTAACATCCTCTTTTTGTAAAGTACAAAATTTGATGTTAAGGTTAGCATGCATTATCTTTAATTTTCTATATGAATCAAGAATTTTTTAAAAAATAACTAATAATTCTTCATAAGAAAGTTTATATACCTCATCTTGATCTGATTGATCAAGGTTATTTTTAGCCATTAGACATAAATTTGTTACCTCTGTTAAGAGAGTTGTTATTTACATGTTTTACATTCTTGCAACTTGTATAGTTTTGATGATTCCAAATATTATTGTTTTATGTATTGATATCTCCTAACACTTTTTGGAAGATTTGTTTTTGCTCTTGTGTGAACTAACATTTTAGGAAAATCAAACTCCAGACTACTGAAGACTTTAAATCAAATTTAGCATGAGAGATTTTGTGAATTGAAGCTTGTACTTTTCTTTGAATTAAGTTTGAGCGGGAGTGATTGTAATTTAGTGAATAAACACAACACACTTAAGGAGATATTTAAAAATTTTTACTAATCGTACGGGACAAATATAGTTCGTACGGGATGATCAAGTCAGTTATCTACTCTAAATAGCAATAGAACGAACAGGAGTTGAAGAAAATGTTTCTAAGTCCTGATTGTCCAGGACGAATGTTTAATCATCCCAGGATGAAATATTCTCTGGAAAATATTCATTCAGATGAAATTTATATTCGTGCCAGGACGAATTGCTCTCTAAAAAATTTTTGTCCAGACGAACTCAAATTCATCCTAGGACGAAATGTCCTTTGGAAAATTTTTGTTCATATGAAATTCATATTCGTGCCAGGACGAACTGCTCTCTGGAAAATTTTTGTCCAGACGAATGAAAATTCATCATAGGATGAATTATTCTCTGTAAAAAATTTGTCTGGACGAAGTCATATTCGTCCCAGGATGAAGTGAACCGACTCTTCAAATTTTGGCGGCGTCCTTAAGTTTTAGGGAACCGACCTATGGTATAACTGTTCGTACTGGACAAACCTAGTTCATACAGGATGATGCTTGGGTACAATTTCAGTTCATACCAATATACATTTGGTTCATTTTCACACATTTAAGTAAAATCGTCCAGGACGATCCACGATCGTACGGGATGATCAACTTTGTGTTGACTTAAAAATTTGCAGTTTTTGGACGGTTTTTCTTATCTTTCATATAAATAGTCCAATTTAGACTATCACTTAATCTTTTTGCCTACTGATCTTCGTGCCTATTGAAAGAAGTCAAGGAGAGAGTGTGAGAGAGTATTCGACAGAGGATTCTTACTACTTAAGCGTGAAGGCTTCACTTGGTGTTCAAAGGTAAGAATATTTATTTTTTATTTGTGTTTACTTCACTCTTTTCCCTATTCCTTCTAGATTTCTTGTGAAGAAGATCTGTCAAGGAGATTCAGTTCTCTGCCGACACTTGAAGAGTGTGAACAGCCGAAGGGTTCTCTGCCCACACTAGGGGAGTGTGAACAGTCAAAGGGTTCTTTTCCCACACTAGGAGAGTGTTAATGGATGAAGGGTTCTCTATCTATACTGGGAGAGTGTAAAAGGACGGACGATTCTTTGCCAACACTAGGAAGAGTGTAAAAGGACGACGATTCTCTGCCGCACCGAGTAGTGGTGGAAAAGAGTTTTGTAAAGGTTTCTCCGCCTTGCTGTACGTGCAAAAGGAGAGTCACTAGTAGTATTAGTGCAATACTTGGAGGGTGCCTCCGGGAAGTGGATGTAGGTCAAGTTTGACCGAACCACTATAAATCTCGTGTCTTTTATTTTTTTGCTGATTTTTATTTTTCTGTTTTACTATTTCAAAATTATAGTTGAAAAAATTTTTCTATAAATTCACTAAATTTAAATTCTCGGTTTTAAATTTTAAAAGAGGGTAAAACTTTTAAATACTAATTCACCCCCTCTTGGTTAGCAGCTGGGACATAAGCTTAGGTTTAACAACCTAATTCATATTGAACAAGTTTCAACCAGTGGTATCTGATCTTAGTTTCAAAATCATAAGTTTAGACTACTTTTTGATTAACGTAGATGGCTACATCTGGAAATTGAAATACACTTGAGGGTTACTCTATAACTAGTCCTGCATTGTTCGACAATATTTCTTTTAATTTTTGAAAAACACGCATGTCTACATTTTTTACAGTCACTTGATTATAGTATGTGGATCTCAGTTCAGGAAGGGTATACAAAATAACATAGACTAGTTGACAGAGTTAGAGTTGAAACACCTTTTGTGGATTGAACAGTAGAAGAACATGACTTAACACAACTAAATGCCAAATGCTTGAACAGTTTCTTTTGTGCACTTAAATCAGAAGATTACATATGGGTTTCTACTTGCAAGAGTGGAAAGGACATATGAGATTGACTTTGTATAACATATGAGGGGACTAATGAGGTTAAGCAATCTAGACTTAATATCTTGTTGCATGATTATGAACTGTATCGCATGAAACCTAATGAATCCATTTCTGATATGTACATAAGATTCACATAAATAGTCACATCTTTACATGAATTAGGTAGGAAACTAATGAATGCTGAAATGGTTAATAAGATTATTCATTATTTGCCTAATACTTATGATGTTAAAATTACTGCAATTACAGAGTCTAAAGATCTAAACATTTACTCTATTGACAATCTTCTTGGTTCGCTAATTACTTACAAATAAGGAGTTAGCCAACGAAAGATTGATGTAGGTGAACCACGAAGTGAGAAGAACATAGCACTGAAAGTGGAAGAGTCTGAGAGTGAACACTCACAACCTGAGGATGAAGACGACATCGCATTGATGACTAGACAATTCAGAAGCTTTCTGAAGAGGAAGAAGAAGAGACGCCAGCAATGGAATATAGATAAATTTAATAGAAATGCCAAGGTTTCAAATGATATTATTTGCTATGAGTGCAAGAAACCTGGACACATAAAGACAGATTTCCTAAAACTCAAAGTCACTCATAGCAATGAGAAGGTAGAGGAGAAACCTTTTGTAAAGAAGGGCAAGCAGAAAATCCAAAGAGCTTTTTGAGCGGACTCAGCTTCGGACTCGTTAGAGACAAAAAAGGAAGAGGAAGTCACTAATCTGTGCTTAATGGCCGATAATATTGATCAATCAGATCAAGAAGAGGTATGTGACTTAAGTTATGATAAACTTTTTGAAGTTTCTAAAAACATGTATGATGCATATAGGAAAATGAAGAAAATGCATGCTAGTCTAAGTTTAAAGTTTGAAAAACTATAAAAGAATCATGAAATCCTTAGGAAAGATCATGCTTTAATTGATGAAAACCACATGAAATTACTTGATGAGTTTGATAACTTGAATAAAATTCATGAAAAATTTAAAATCATCCTACGCTGAACTTGAAAAAGATTTTAAAAATTTTAAGGATGAATCAGAGAGCAAGATTTATTGATCAAATTATACAAATCAAATTTTGGAAGATATAAATTCATTTAACAAATTAACAATAAAAGCTCTCGAGGATAATATGATACCCCCTAAACTTGAAGATTTCATAAATCCTATTTTGTTTCCTAAATTTATGCAATCCCTAAAAAGAAAAATGAATAGTAGTAGTAGACTTAGAAATCTATTTCCAAAAGTCAAATGTAACAATTGTGGATTGTTTGGACACATAGCTCACACCTGTACTTTGAAGAAGAAAGCTTATTTGGTGTGGAAATCTAAGATGCATAAACCTAGATATATCATACATGCATCTTTTTATAAATTGCCAAAAGGAGAACCCAAACTTGTTTGGGTTTCCAGGTCTAACGTTTGATAATTTTGCAGGGCTGCTCTCACATAAGACCTTGTGAGAGCATACAGTACCTGGACAATGGATGCTCAAAGCATATGACTGGAGATACTGCACAATTCATATCGCTGGAAGCAAGGAGTGGAGGGAAGGTTACACTTGAAAATATTACCACAAGGAAGGTGGTTAGGACAGGTATGATTGGAAATCTAAAGAAATTTTACATTGAAAATGTGTTATTGGTCAAAGGCTTAAAGCATAACCTGTTAAGTATAAGCCAACTATGTGATAAAGGATATTGTGTGAAATGTTTTCCTACTAGCTGCATATTAAGCCTAATGATAAAGATGTTTTGAATGGTAAAAGAGTTAATAATGTTTATATGCTAGACTTGAATTGCATTCAAACTCATACTACTTTTTATTTGAAAACTGTATCTGATGATTCATGGCTTTAGCATATGAGACTTTATCATTCTAGCATGAAAAACCTTAGGAGGATTACCCAAAAGAACTTAGTGAGAGGTATACCAAAACTAGACTTTACTAAGGACCACCTTTATGATGCATGTCAATTAGAAAAATAAGTGAATCCCTCTTTTCAGTCCAATAAGGATCTTAGAACTAGTAAACCATTGGAGATTTTGCATATGGATCTTTTTTGACAAGTTGGAACTGTAAGTCTAGGAAGGAAGGTATACGGCTTTATGATTGTGGATGATTACTCCAGATTCACATGGGTTAGATTTCTATTTCATATGATTGAATCATTTGAGGAATTTAGAAATTTTTTGACTTGGATTCAATGAAAACTTGGGTGTGAAATTGTGACTATATAAAGTGATCATGGAGGAGAATTTGAAAATAAAAGATTTGAGGACATCATTTTCTATGGGATCATGTATCCAAAGAAGAAATTGAACTCACTCATGTTTCTACTGAAAATCAGCTTGCAGACATTTTTACAAAACCTTTAGCCTTTGATACCTTCAGTCCATTAAGAACAAGGCTTGATGTGATTGATTTGAATGCTTAATTAAAAATATTTTATGCAACAATGATATGTGTTTTCTAGTTAATATTTTTATGTGTTTTTTATGAGTTTTTGATCTTTTGTTTGTGATTTTCTGTATTTGAGTTTGTTTGTTTTTGTGATTTTATGCTTTTTTTGTTGTGTTTATGTTTTAGTTTTGATTGAGTGCATGATTTAAAAATTTTGAGCGACAATCGTCTAGGATGAAATCTTTTCGTACGGGACGAATTGTGTCTTGTGTCAAACTGTCAGATTTTAAACCGTTTTGGTGCAGTTTTTTCAGTTTTTAATGTTCACTTCATCTTTATGATCGTCCAGGATGAAATTATTCAAACGACGGGATGATTGAATGACAGTTAAATGGATAAGGTAGTTTTTAATGCTATATTTCGTATGTACGAACCTTTAGTTCGTCCGGATGAAGGGGTTTCAACTGCCATTAAAATGATCATAAGTTCTGATCTTCCAGGGATGAACACGTGTTCGTCTGTACGATCAGTTTGTTCAAAAGTCTGTATGAAAGGATGCTTCATAAGTTGTGTGATTATGAAAAGCCTTTTTTTTGGACGCATTCATTCATCCATACAAAATTTTTTCGTATGGGACGAATCTATTTTGTACAGGATGAACGTAAAATTTGATATGTATGAACAGTCATTTTTTTCAATAAATAGACGGGCTTTTGAACTCAACAGTCACACTCTCACTTCACTTTCAAATCTTTTCGTTCCTTAGATCCTATCAATGGCAAGTTCAAGCAAGAGTCAAAATTTCTAGCTAAGGGTCCACCTAAAAATTCTTCTGAGAACTTCCTTTCTAAAGCCAATGAAGAATCCTTTCCTAGGTTTGTCTCCGCCTAGATCACACCCTCTAGAATTCTTATCCAGGAACAACTAAATTTTTAGGTAATGAACTTGTTTGTGTCAACTCAGTTTGGATTTATCCTCACCCTAGTTTATCTCTACAATAAAGAAACCTTCCACTATTTCTTTGCAAACATGTCTTTTAACTCCGACCATTCTGTAATCCGTTCCTATGTCTTTAAGAAAAAAGTTGAAATCACCAAGGCTGACTTAGGAGTCTTTTTAAACTTAAGGATTGAGGGAGCTAGAGCACATACCTTGATCACCACTTCTGATTATCAATGGTATGAAATTAATACTGTGATTAGAGGATCAATTTTAATGAGCATATGCTTAAAGTATTCAGTCTCGTTCATAATGCTCATATCATCCAACATGTTCTTAGAACTTCTATAATTCCTAAAGCTGTGATAGAATCAACATTACTCCTCTTATTTCTATGGTAACCTTTTTGATCATGACTAAAGAACCTATAGATGAATCCCAACTAATCCTTGACAATCTTTATGGATTTTTTGAAATTGGTCATGTCGAGCATAAAAAAAAGAAGAACATTGCCTTAGGATATCTAATTGCCTACATTCTGGAGAAAAAAATACAATTTGGTTCATCTTGATCAAGAGTTTGAAGACCCACTCTACTACAATGATGGATCATTTAGAGCAATCTTCAGTAAAGATGAACCAAGTAAAACACATGTCATTAGAGATACTGAGGAAGAACATGAAGCTTCACATGCACCAACTAATGAACCAAATTATCAGAATTTGGTTCAAAGATTTGATCGTTTAGAGACTCACTTTGATTAAAGGTTTGATCAAATTGAAGCTCATATACAACAACAGGATGTACTGTATGCTCAAGACATGGGGTTTATGAGAGAACAAATGAATGATATTAGTACCAACATGCTTATGATGAGTACTTATTTTAACATCTTTGGTGCTGCTCCTCCTCCTCCTCCAGATCAGGGTCCTTCTGAGTGACACTCGTACTAGATTTTATGTGTTTCTTTAGTTGTTGTTTTTATTTTTTTTGTGGGTTAGGAAAATGTGTTGTACTATCTTTTCCTTAGATGTTTTGTTTTTAAATCTTATGATGTATTGATATCATATTCTTAGATTATAATAATATCTTTCATTTTGATATCAATATATGTTATCCTGTTTTGGATTTAATCTTATTTTTGAAATGTGAGTTAGTCTATATCACAATCGTTATAATTTTTTATCTTAAAAGTGCTATACTTTAAAATGCAAGTTTAAATTAAATTCATTAGGAAATCTAATTTTTCTAAATTTAAGTATTGCTTATAACTTGATGTAATTAAGATTGTCAATTTCATGTCTCTTATTTAGACTACATTAATGTCTAATATTATTATTGCAACTGTGATGTTTTCTTATTTTGTATTTCACTTATCAATAAATATTTATGTACTTAGAAAAATTTGAAAATTTTGATTATTGATTTTGGAATGATCAAAATTACTCTTGAAAAATATACAAATGTACAAAAATCAAAAGGAATGCGCAATGGTTCGCAAGTTGAAAATGAGGCACAAAATAAACCTACAAGTAAAATGATGCACAAAAATGTGCCACAAATTTGAAAAAGATGCGCAAAGTACCACATGTGGTAGTTATTTCTTTCCATTATCTTTTAATCTCTTAATTCAAATTGATATTCTATACATTTATATTCCATATTGAAATTTGAAATATATAAATTTTCTATTCATCCTTTTTTGTAATGATTTTCTCTATTTTAGTGTCTAAATTGACTCATGTTTTTTATATATACTATTTATTATCAATGTTATATCTCTTCTTAAATTCTATGAATTACTATGATTTGCCTAATGTTTTGATTTTATTTGCAAAATTTATTTCAATCACTTTCAAAGATCAATTATCAAAGGATTATCATTTGACTGCTTACATTTCTGGTCTTTTTCTTCTTCTATTTTTGCTGTTATAAAAAAGGGGGAGAAAATATTGTTTGTTTGCATCTTTTCACTCATTTTTTTGTATCCTTGTTTGTATCATATTTCTATTTCGTAGTAGGTGTTTTTGTTGAATTTTTTAAATTAAAAAAAAAGGGAAAAAGTTAAAATTGTTGTGCAAAGCCTCCTTATTTTTCATATGATCATCAATTCAGGGGGAGTTTAGGCAAATTTTAGAATTTTAAATTATACAAACAATAATTGTTTTGCCATCATCAATAAGGGGGAGATTGTTAAGAAAGTTGCTATTTTCATGTTTTACATTCTTGCAACTTGTATAGTTTTGATGATTCCAAATATTATTATTTTATGTATTGATATCTCCTAACACTTTTTGGAAGATTTGTTTTTGCTCTTATGTGAACTAGCATTTCATGAAAATCAAACTCCAGACTACTGAAGACTTTAAATCAAATTTAGCATGAGAGATTTTGTGAATTGAAGCTTATACTTTTCTTTGAATTAAGTTTGAGAGGGAGTGATTGTAATTGAGTGAATAAACACTCATACACTTAAGGAGATCTTTAAAAATTTATACTGATCGTATAGGACGAACATAGTTCGTACGGGACGATCAAGTCAATTATATCCTCTAAAGAGCAATGGAATGAACATGAGTTGAAGAAAATTTTTCTAAGTCCTGATCATCCAGGACAAATGTATAATCATCCCGGGACGAAATGTTCTCTGGAAAATTTTTGTTCAGACGAAATTCATATTCGTGCCAGGATGAAATGCTCTCTAGAAAATTTTCGTCCAGACAAACTCAAATTCATCCAGGACAAAATGTCCTAAGGAAAATTTTCGTTCAGACAAAATTCATATTCACGCTAGGACAAAATGCTCTCTGGAAAATTTTCATCCAGACGAATGCAAATTCGTCTCAGGATGAATTTCTCTATGTAAAAATTTTGTCTGGATGAACTCATATTTGTCCCAGGACGAAGTGAATCAACTCTTCAAATTTTGGCGACGTCCTGCAGTTTTTGGGAACCAACCTATGGTATAACTGTTCGTACTGGACGAACCTAGTTCATACATAATGATGCTCGGATATGATTTCAGTTCGTACCAATATACATTTGGTTCGTTTCGACACATTTAAGTAAAAATTGTTCGGGATGATCCATGATCGTACGGGACGATCAACTTCTCGTTGACTTGAAAATTTGTTTTTTTTGGACAATTTTTCTTGTCTTTCATATAAATAGTCCAATTTAGACTGTCACTTAATCTTTTTGCCTACTGATCTTCGTGCCTATTGAAAAAAGAGTTAAGGAGAGAGTGTGAGAGAGTGTTCAAAGGAGGATTCTTACTACTGGGGCGTGAGGGCTTCACTTGGTGTTCAAAGGTAAGAATCTTTATTTTTGATTTATGTTTACTTCACTTTTTTCTCTCTTCCTTCTAGATTTCTTGTGAAGAAGATCTGTCAAGGAGATCCGGTTCTCTGTCTACACTTAGAGAGTTTGAACAGCCAAAGAATTCTCTGTCCACACTAGGAGAGTGTGAAAGGACGAAGGATTCTCTACCTACATCAGGAGAGTATGAAAGGACGGAGGGTTCTCTGCCAACAGTAAGAAGAGTGTAAAAGGACGATGGTTTTCTGCCGCATGGGGTAGTGGTGGAAGAGAGTTTTGTAAAGGCTTATCCGCCTTGCCGTGGGTGAAAAAGGGAGTCATTAGTGGTATTAGTGCAATACTCGGAGGGTGCCTCCGGGGAGTTGATGTAGGTCAAGTTTGACCGAACCACTATAAATCTCGTGTCTTTTATTTTTCTGTTTTACTGTTTCAAAATTATGGTTGAAAAACTTTTTCTATAAAATTCACTAAATTTAAATTCTCGATTTTAAATTTTAAAAGAGGGTAAAAATTTTAAATACCAATTCACCCCTTCTCTTAGTTAGCCGCTGGGACACAAGCTTAGGTTTAACAACCTAATTCATATTGAACAAGTTTCAACAACCTCCTCCTCTGCTTCTTATTTTGATGATTCTGAGGTAGAGTCGACCCAAAAGGCTTTTTGTGTTAGTAGCTTGCCCTTCTTGTACTTTAGCTTCTCCTCACAATTCTCCTTAGTTGGGTGAGTTTTCACATAGGGGCAATCAGCTCGGAGGTGACCTAGTTTTTAATATTTAAAGAAAATTATGTCAGATGTAAATTTAATATTGTTTGAGCTTTTACCTTTGTTCTAATTATTTTTATGACACCTTTATTTTCTCTTCAGAAAATTCATGAATTGACGGGTCATTAAGGTTATTCCATCATCTTCCTCTGCTGTAGAACTATCAATTTCTGAATTGTTCACTTTTAGAGTCATAGTTCTCTCCTTTTTTGCTGCATTATTTTGCCTTTGGCTCACTCCTTGTTCATAGGCAATGAGTGACCCAAGCAAATTGTCAATGGAATAAATGTTTAAATCTTTGGACTCAGTGATTATAGTTATTTTTACATTGTAAGAACTTGATAAGCATCTCAAAAGTTTTTGAATTTTTTAGAATTAGATATATCTCTATCTAGTGCATGCAAGGATGTTATTATATAGGTAAACCAAGTGTACATGTTAGATATAGTCTTGCTAGATTTCATGTCAAAGAGTTCATAGTCATGTAGTAAGATGTTTAATCTAGACTATTTAACCTTACTAGTTCATTCATACCTGATACACCATCTATCCATTTCTTTTTACCAGTAGCATAAGTGGACACACTCATATAGTCTTCTGATTTCAACGATCAAAAGAAACAATTCAAGCATTTTGCATTTAATTGCGTAAGTTCCCTATCCTTATTGCTCCATTCATTAAACATTAATTTAATCTTAACACCATTAAAAAGTTGAGAAGGTACAAATTAACCTTCTTGTACCAATATCCACATGCGATAATCTATATATTATAAAAATGTAGACATTCAAAATTTCCAAAAATCAAATGGTATGTTATCAAACAAGGGTGGAAGGTTTATGGAATAACCCTCCAAAGTGTTATGGTTACCAAAATGTTCCATTGATCGTAGTTCTCTAGGTTATCTAAAACAGTATTTTGAGATGCTGCTCTAATTCTAATTGAAAGAATGAGATGTGCTAAGAGGGGGGAGGGGGTAAATAGGTATATTTAAAAATTAATCCTAAATAGGAGTACTATTTTTTTGTTTTTAAAAATATTAAAATAAGATATTTTAATTTATTGAATGCGAAAGCTATCAAATTAAATATGCCTTAGAAAGTACTGATGATAAAATTTTAGTTATCAGAATAAAATAATAATTTCTAATTTTTTGCCACGCAATTATAATGAAAACTAAAATCGAGAAAGTAAAATATAGAAAATGGAATAGCACACCATAAAATTTATAGTGGTTCGGTCAACCTTAACCTATGTCCACTCCCAAGAGTCCTCCACTTTGAGATTTGCACTACTCAAAAGAGACTCTCCTTCTGCTCCCATAGCAAGGCGGAGAAGCCTTACAAAAACTAACTTTAACCTTCCCTGTTGTGGCGGAGTGCCAGACAATATGTCACCCTCTCGGTGATGGCAGCGGACCTTCACATTTTTCTTCCTCCTCGAGAAGGCAGAGAATCTTTGAGGACTTTGACCTAGAAGCCTCTCTCCCTAGAGAGCTCCCATAAGACTCACAAAGGCCATAGGAGTAGCAAGCGTGCAACTAGCTCAGAGCAACCGTGTGATCCCCTTACACTACTTCTCCCTCACGCTCAAGCTCACCATCTCCTTCCTCTCACAAGCCCTGAATCTTTTTAAAATCTCCCTCCATTAAGTTCTTTCAACTGTCACATTCCTCTCTTGTATTTTTAATGAATAAAAGCATTGTATATATAACAGGATTCAAGAAACCCAAAAAATTTAAATTAGCCATTACTATTCGTATATTATGATCCCAAATCGTACAATACGACCAGTTCAAAATAACTTCCATCCCTGTATAATGGAGGACGAACATGTAATAAATTTTTAATACATTATACAATATGATAAAAATATTATCCAGTATGATATACTTTATTTCTTCTATTCGTACGAGATGAATGCTGTGATGACAAAAAATTATCTCTATTCATCATCCCACACCATTAAATCATACATTATGGATAATTGAGTTTATGCAGTTCGTCCTATATAATGTATTCATCATATAGTATGATTAGTTAAAAAATTATAGTTTTGTCTGGTAGAATCTTTGGTACGACCAAATTTAATCTCGGTTCATCGTATGATATGATCCTATTTGTACAGTATAATCATCAAACATTAATTAAACCATAATTTAATTAACTAATCATAGGAGTTACTTTTAGCAAGATTCAAATGGTCGTACTGTATGATATTCATCATACAATACGATGTATTCATAATTCAAATTTAAAATAGTGCTTAAACTAATCTATCGGCTAAAGTTTGAGGTTGGAAACAAATCGTACAATATGCTTTGTTCATAGAGGCTAATTTATAGTTAGGTGTTAAGCCAAATTCTTGACAATATATCATAAAGTATGATTTAAAATTATATAGTATAATCTATATAAAAAAAAATTAACCTGGACTTAAAAAAAAGCTCTCCCTTTGTTTGTGTATAGTCACTCAATCTGCATACACTATTTTGTGGCTAAACTCAAAAAATAAAATAAAATAAAGAAAATAAAAATTACAGACTCTTTCACATCCTATTCTACCCAGTCTTGAGTCTTTAATATCTTGAGCAGTATGTATTCTCCCTGAAATGTTAGTACTCACAAACAAAAATAAAATTTAAAAATATTTTAAGAATAATGAAATAATTTAATCAGTATTATTTGTCATCATCAAAATAATATATTAGGGATCCTGGATTGCAACACTTTAATTTGCTAATTTTTACCTTTAGTTTGAATAAATACTTAAATAACATCTAGTCTCTCACTTTAAATTCTCCATTTATTTGATTCATCATAAGTTGCTAGTTTTAGTGTACTAATAACTGTGTTGTTCCCAATCTCACCAGTGAGTCATAAGCTAGTGAGTAAGGCTCATACTTGAGTTGATTTTTTATAATTTTAATATCAATAATATTTCTTGAGTAATGGTGATTTCTATGGGGCTTCATAGGTTATACCAACTCCCTGCTCTTTTGTAGGTGTCATCGATATACAAAGTTTGCGTTTTGGTGGAATCATTGATTGCTTTTCAAAACTGTGATTATTGAGGTTAGAAAGTGCTTGAACCTTGATGGCCATCCTTGAAGAGTAGGTTATCTAAAATTTTCTTAGCTTTATTGATCATTTGAGTAATCTTCTTGAGGGGTAAGATTTGGTGGGTATGACTCTCAACATGTGTTTAATCACCACTTGAATTGTATGAGCTTGAATGTTATATCACAATCCCTTATCAAAATTATCAGTACCTAGACCATTACTTCTTTCCTTCCTCCTCTTTTTTTTTTTTTTTTTTTTTTTTTTTTTTTTTGAGAAATGAAATTGCAATAAAAATAAAAAGCCTAATACAAGCTACTAAAAGAAACCAATACTATCACATTCCTCCTTTAACATTTTAAGAAAAGGAGGAATATTAATTCTACTAATATTATCCCAAAAATATACTAATAAAAGCCAAGTTAACACATAAATCAACTAACGTATTATAATCCCTATGTGAAAAATAAAAATAACTTGGTTGGCATCATTTAAAAAAGAGAGCTCCTCCACCCAACGACCATGATTAGGAACATCCATCTTTTTCATAGCCTCTTGATAAAATTTGATTATATTATAATTATCCCCTTCAATGATAATCTCTTTATATTACAACATCCACTCTTAAACAATAAATCCTAATGAATGAATAGCTAATAGCTCCAACTAAGAAACATCCTAGTGTAAACAACTGAATCCAAATGCTAACAAGAATATACCTTTATGGCCCACAAAAACTCCACCAATTCCAGCTTTATATGACGGTACAAGGATGCATCTAGATGAACTTTGATCCAATCAGGAGGAGGAGGTTGCCAATTATTAAACATTAACTAAGAAGGATTATTAACACCCTAGTGGCCGAAAATTCAATTACCATACAAAATAAAATATGAAATAGAAGCATAACTAACCGAATTAGCTGCTATAAAAAGAATATTATCTCTAGAACTGCCATGAACAACTTTATTTCTTACTTTCCAAGATAAATATACTGCTGAATAGTAAAATTAGCTAAAACCCCCTTTTTGGAAGCAATAATTGCCAACCATATACAACATTCATAAAAAAATAAAATTCAAAATAACAGAACCCCAATTGTTCAAACATTGAATCACCTGAATAAGCTTCATGCAACTCACTACCACATGTGCATAATCTTCCATAGAATTGCACCCTCTTGGACAAGCATTGACATCTTTTAATATTCTATTTATTATATATTAGAATGTAGGAGTTTCATTATAAAACATACTCTACAAAAATACTTCCACCCCAGGATTCAGCTTAATCCTCATAATCCATTTCCAATATTCATTCTCTATATGCTCATGAGATAAATCCTCAAATGTCAAAGCTAAAATTGATTTCTTAGAGCATTGAAAGGCAAGTTTCAAATGATACCTACCTAAATAAGGTGTTATCTAAATTTGAAAAATAAGAGCCACAGTTGTTCACCAAAATAATTTTGAAGTTTCTCCACACGGAAATTATCTACATAAATATTATTGCTAATGGAAACATCAATAAACATTGGCTACTTATTTATGCTCTTATCCAACACCTAAACATCTTTTTAATATATTAATAGACTCTCTAACCACTATCTTTCATCTTACAATGTGAGCAAGAGACTTAGCCCCATAATATAAGATTTTCCAAGAAGAAGAAGAGCCAATCTTCAAATCAAAATTACAATTAAAAGATCCATGTTTAGCATTTAGAATTTTATAGAGAAGAGAAAATGAATTTTTAATAATTTTAAAGCCAACTTCACCCTTAAAGGCCCCACTTTCCTAGCACACGAATGTAGCCCACACAGACCAAACTTCTTCAGCTTACAAAGGACATTCAAACCCACATAATGAATGTCATTCTTCCCATATTGTTTATGCCAAATGAAATTACTACACATCTTATAAAGATTTTTTAAAACCCCCTTTGGAACAAGAGAATGAGTGGATAGAAAAATGGGAAATGAAAGAATAACAAATTTAAGGAGAAAAAACCTATTAGCTAAGGAAATGAATTTATTTCCCTAAGCATTTAACTTCCACAAAGATTTATCTAGGATGTTCTGAAAAGCAACAACCATAAGCCTTCTCAAAGAAATTTTCACACACAGATAACTCATCTCTTTAACAGGTTTAAAACCTATAATTTGAGAAATACTCTTTGTTCTCCTTATAATGACTAACTTCCCAAAAATAATAATAGATTTTTTATAATTCATCTTTTAGCTAGAACAATTACAAATCTATTAGCATATTCTTAATTTCCTTCACCACCTTAATATTAGCTTTTAGAAAAAATTAGAATGTCATATGCATAAAAAAAATGAGAAATTCTATGAACATTTGGCCGAATTTTAATCCCAATAGAATAATTTTTTTTTGAATAAGTGCATTAGGTAACAGTTGGGAGAATAAAATGAATAAAAATGGAGAGAAGGAACAACCTTGTTAGAACCCACTTCTAGCCCTTTCCTTCCTCCTTGGTGAGTGAAAAACTAATGGTATTCTCATATAGGCTTCATAGTCCTCATCCCAAGAGAACTTCATTATGCTCCTGAGGACTGAAGATTGGAGAGCACCTCTCATTGAGTCAAAAGATGAATTGATTTAGGTCAGTGACTTACCTAGTGAGTTAGTGGACCTTTTTAGCTATTTTGGGTGAGTACATCTCTAGGATAGCCTTCACTTAACTAAGATTTACCTAGACCTTTAATGTATTGTATGTGTAACTTGCACTTCACTAGGAGATCTTTCACGTACAACTCTATGTTCCTCTTATTTTGGTCCTTGAAAATGTTGTGCATCATCCTCCAACAAGTTGCCCACAATATTTTTTAGGCCAAAGGGGCATCACTTTGTATTATTAAAGACCTCTTGTAATGATGCAAGCAATTTTCTTATAGTTTCTTAGTTGCATTTTAGTATTGTGTTAGCCTAAAATGGCATCCAAAAAGCTCATAACTAAATACCACATTATCGAGTTAACTAAGGCATCTATTATTGGCAGTGGATAGTTATTCTTTGGGCATGTTAAGTTTAGGTTAGTTAATTTCATACACATCCTCTACTTACATGTCACATGTTGCACTATAATTACATAAGAGATCTAATCCTCTATTAGATTTTGCACTTCCTTCTAATGGGCTTGATGAGTATAGTGGTTGTTTTCCAAATTCTTTGCTTTGCAGGCCTAAATCCTTTCTTATATTATGCTTGTGATAGGTGACTACCTTATCAGCACCTCAGCTACCTTCCAAAAAAAGACATCTAAGTCATCCTTAAGGGTCTGAATCAGCTCATCATGGTGCTTCTTGTTAAAGGACACACCTATTCTTAAGGTCCTATCAAAGTCATCTTTGATTAATGGCACTTCCTCTACAACCTTTATAATATCCAAGCCAGGGCCTTGCTCTATTTCCAAATGTAATAGGTTCTCCAAGAAAATTATTACCTTCTCCACTACCTGTAGGTAGCAAGTACGTGAAAGGTAAGTTTGCCTCTTAACATTATCTCTTATCCTTCTATTAGGAATTTGAGAATGATATGGCATGTGGAAACTATGGATCAGAAGGTGTTCAGAAGTGACATACCAAAGATGGCTTTGTAATTTATTGGGGTGTCAATTATGATGAAGTCTGCCTTTATCATGCATTGGTGGTGACATGTTAGGCTAGTACTTGTACACTCACCAGAGAAGCTATTAAGTGGTCATATAGAAGGAGAGAGTTAGGAAGCATGTAGATCTATTTTATCAAAATTAAATTTAAAAATTATGTTCACTAAACTCCCTATTTCTATTAAATATTGCTTATCTAATAGTTATTGATTAGGGTAGTGATAACAATAGTGTCATTGTGTAGGGCCTCCCTCACAAACCTATAAACTTTATTGAAGATGATTGGGGGCCATGTCCAGCTCGAAAGGTGAACCCTAAATACACTTCTTTGACCAGATCTCTCTTTATTCTTACTAGAGACTCCACTCTCCTACCACCCATGATAACGGGTACCACCCCTGTAATGTATATAGAGTGAGCAAAATTGAATTATTCCTAATACTTTTAATAGGCACCTTTCTTAAAACTAACCTAGTTCAATGAGTACAAACTCTGATTTCTTGGCCGTGATGAGATCTTCCTAATGACGAAGTGAACCTAGACTCTTTTTCACCCTCCGGATGAGTTAGAGAACCTGGAATCATTCTCACCATCTTGGTGAGGTAGAGAACTTGGATCTTCAACCTTGAAGCCTTTCTCCCCAAAATTACCCAAAAAAAATAAAGACACTTAGAGGAATAAAGGTAGAAGCTTGCTTAGAGTAATTTCCTGAACCCCCTCAGACTACTTGTCCCTCTCACATAACTTCTCCTTTGCCCTCTCCAAGCTCTGAGACCTCTCAAGGGACTCTCATAGAACTCTCTCAACAACCAAATATTTTTTAAAAGTCTAATAAGAGTGTTTATATATAAATTCTTAAAAAGGCACTAAAATTTAAATTCTTCCATTTCTGTTCATACAGTATTATTAAGCTTCGTACAATACCATTAGGTCAAAAACCTATTTCATCTAGTATATCTTAAATAGTCATAATACAAACTGCTCAATCTTTGCATATTAATCATATAGTATAATAATTGGATTATACAATACAATTAGTTTATTCATCTTATGATTATGCAAGCTGAACTCTGGGAAGATTGAAATCATCTATGCCAATCATCTAGATGATCTTCATCACAGAGTATGATTAGTTTAAAAATTAAGGTTATATCTAGAATGAGAAATCAGAAGCACATAAGAATTTATAGTGGTTTGGTCAAATAATGGCCTATGTTAATTCCTCAGAGTCCTCCATTGTGAGTATTTCACTAAACTTTAGTGTCTCTTCTTTAGCACCCACAGTTAGGCGGAAAAATCCTTATAATCTTTTCACATATCTGGTGCGATAGAGAACCTTCACCTCCTTTCTCATCATATAGGTGACGGTAGAGAACCACAACCTCTTTTCTCACTCTTATAGTGATGATAGATAACCACGACCTCCTTTTTCACCATTTAGATGATGAAAGAGAACTACAAACTCCTTTTTCCTGCTTTCAATGATGCATAGAACTGTTGCAACCCATGACCTCGAGTTTGAGATTTTGATGATGCCAAATAATGACTGTTTTGGAACAACTTTTCTTGAGATTTCATTGAATATTATTTTATTTGTTATTGTCCTTGAGTACTAACATTTCAGGAAGATCACAAGTGAATCAGGACGAAAGGAAGACTAAAAAATGGGTAGATTAGGAGTATAAGTCAGACATTGTATTTCTCTATTTATTTTATTTTTATTTTATTGAGTTTGGCCACAAAATGCATAAGAGTAAGAGTAACCATGCACACACACAGGGGGAGAGTTTGGTTTTTAAAATGCTAAATTTATTAAAATTTTCTCTCTAGAGATCGTATTGTACAAGTTTAATTCGTACCGTACGATCCAAGCTATGCGGACGATTCTGTGAATAGATCGTACTGTACGAATATGTTCGTACTGTATGATATGTTCAGATCCAAAACCCTAGTCGTAGTTTAGTTTAAGTAAGTGATTTTTCACCGTTCGTACTGTACGAATATATTTGTACTGTACGATCTATTTTAAATACTTACTTAAATTAACCTGTGATTAGTGCATGTAATCCAGGCCTAATTATATTTTGAACATCGTACTGTATGAACCAGATCGTACCATACGATGAACAGAGACAAAGTTTGATCGTCCCGGATATCGTCCTGGATGATCTCTTAGTTTCTGTCTCATCATACTGTACGATAGTGATCGTACCATATGATGAACAGAGACAAGATCTGGTCATCCAGACCATCGTCCTGTATGAATAGTATTTTGTGGATCGTACCGTACGATATTATATCGTACAGTACGAATTGTTTTTAAACTGTTCGTACATCTTCATACCAGGACGAAGTCTATTTATGAAGAACGTACTGTACGATGTTTAATCATACTGTACGAACAATAACGGTTACTTTTGAAATCAGAGGGTTTTTGGAGCCCATTTTTAGATGTTAATCTCGTCCTTTTTTAGTAATATTTTACAGAGAGGGTGAACGTGATTAGAGAGGGATTCCAAGGGAGAGAGCTCTAGAGAAGTTCTTTAGGGTTGAGAGAGGAAGGAGAAGGTGAGTGTTGTGAGGGAGAAGAGGTGTGAGGGAGATCACATGGTTGCTCTGAACTTGTTGCATCTTGCTCCTCTTGTGGCCATAGAAGAATTTGAGGGAGGATCTCCAAGGGAAAGGCTCGTCTACATCCGTGACCTCGAGGTTCTCTGCCTTCTCCAGGAGGGAAAAAAATGAGAAGGTTCTCTGTCGTCGCCAGGAGGGCGAAAACAGAGTTTGGCACTCCGCCACGCTGGGTTGGTGAAAGGGAGGTTTGTAAAGGCTTCTCCGCCTTGCCGAGTGGGGCAAAAGGAGAACTATTTTTGGTAGTGAAAATCCCGGAGCGGAGGACTCCGGGGAGTGGACGTAGGTCATATTTTGACCGAACCACTGTAAAAATCCTTGGTGTGTTTTTTCCTTATCGTCATTTACTTTTGCTTGCACTTATATTTTCATAATTATTGCGTGGTGAAATTTGTGGAAGAAAATTTGTTTAAGTTTTTGTTGTCAAATTTCAAAAATAACAAAAAGATTAGAACTCATGCTTAGGGTTACTTTTTATTGAGAAAAAGTTCTTAACAATTCACCCCCCTCTTGTCATTTAGTAATTTCAAGAACCACAAACTTATTTCTCACCTTCCAGGTGATGGCAGAGAACCATGTACTCCTTTACCACCCTCCTGGTGATGGTAGAAAACAACAAACTCCTTTTCACACTCTTTTGTGATGGCATAGAACCACAAGTTTGAGTAGGAAAACTTCTTTCTAGAGACTTCCAAGTAACCTAAACAAACACATGGAGGAAATAAGGAATGTCACTTGCTTGGAACAACCATATGAACCCTTTACACAACATCTCCCTCACACATAAGCTCTCCCTTTCTTCTTCCCAAAGCTCTCGAAGATATTCTTCTCCAAGCTCTCTCTTAGGAACACTCAGTAGCCAAAGACTTGAAATAAGTCTAATTAGAGAATAAATACAAGGCCTCACAAAAAGCCTTAGAATTCAATTCTAGCAACTTTGATCTTATAGTATGATCCAATATTGTATAATATGATTAGTTCAAAACACCCTATTAGTACTGTACAAAATGTAAATCATTGTACGATCAATTCAACTAATTGGGCTGATCATCCAATATGAAATGAAGAATCATCTAATATGATTTGTTGAAATGTCTTGGTTTATCATCCCATAAGATTAGCGATGGTAAATTATCATCCAATATAGGGATCTTATCGTACAATATGATTGGCTCTAATCATCATGTATGATCTAATTGGAAAATTTAACCAAAAATATTTTCCTAATTATATGATTAATTTAGGCATGATTTAATAATATTGTAAAGTATGATACCTATCCTATAGTACCATTAGTACAAATTTTGAATTTCAAAATATTGCCTAAGTTGTGATTGGCAGTTGGGATCTTAATTTTAATTTATCATCATGTAAAATTTGTATCCTATAGTATGACAAGTTCAAATTGCTTTAATTATCAAAATTAGTTATTTTAATGATTTTTGATTTGCTAATTGTTTATAATGATATGTATCATAAAGTATGATTTGTTTAGGAAATTTTAGTCATAATTTTCTCATTATGTCGCTTCCTTGAATGTGTTTGTGTGGATGGTCACCAAGTTTAACATCCACCAAATACATGATTTGACTCAAGAAATATAGAAATAAGAAAAAAAGTAAAATTAAAAACTCTTCTAGACACTTAAACCCTATTCTACCTAGTCTTGAAATCAATTTTGCACATGTACAATGGACTTGAAATCTTAGTGCACAATAAAAACACATATGCAATAATAGCAATTAATAAGAGATAGTAAAGTACGCAATCCAATAATTTTTAATTATCACCAAAATTATAAGACTCGAGTCTAAATTTACAACAATCCCCCCCTTTTTGATGATATTAAACATTATTGATAAATAACATAAAATGATTATTGCTAATCCAAACCTCCCCCTTACTAGTTGAATTTTTGAAAATAAGGAGAGTTTTTTTAATTCCAAATATATAATAATAATAATAATAATAATAATAATAATAATAATAATAATAATAATAATAATAATAATAATAATAATAATAATAATAATAATAATAATAATAATAATAATAATAATAATAAAAATAAATTTTTATAATTTTTTAAAATAGAGAGATAAAATGAACATAAGAAAATTGAGCAAGAAATAAAAAGTATAAGAAATATGCAAAATAGTAAACTAGTCATAACTTAAATAAAAAGTACAATATAAAAACAACATGATACTCCTCCCTTTCGACATCACAGAAAGGAGGGAAAAACTAAATAAAATAGTCAGCACAAAGCATAGTCATAAAAGTAATACAAACATAAGCACTAACACAGAACAAATTAAAAATATGAAGAGTCCTAATCAGGTGGAGGTTGTGATGGTATGGTTGAAAGAATCGTTGAATAGAAACAAATTGCTCTCCAAACCAAGCCATATCATTTTTGAGTTGCTGGTTCTGTTCTACTATGTAATTATCAAATCGAGTCTCCCATTGATTAAATATTTTAAGTAGTGTATTGTGTTGGGAGGGTTGAACATGCGCTGGTGCTAGTACTCAGCCTCCCTCAGCTTCCTCTTGCTCAGGGTCAACATAGTGAACATATATGGATGAGCGCTATGAAGAACATGGAAAGAGCTATTTGAGTAGAAAGCTGAAAGGTGATTTGGCGATGCAAGGAATTGGAAATTGTACATAGTTTCAAGGATGAAGGCAATTATGTGTCCTAAGATAAGATTTGGCTCTCTTTTATATCCAGGATCTCAAATGTAGGTATGATTTTCAAGATATCAAATAATTAAATTAGTTTCATTGAAACCAATCTCAACCTTTGTGAAATATGTGGTGTAGGATAAAAGTGGTGTGATAATGATTAAATCTATAGCTTTTGGAATGATTGACTTTTAAAGGATATGTTATATGATTCAAGCATCTTGAACTATAGTATTAACATGATGAATGTGGTAGTTGACAGTTGATTCCCTAAGGTTAGTGTTGGGAAGAGTTCAATCATAGTTAGGATTAGAAGTTATAAGGTGAACTTTTTTGCCAGTGGTAGAAAGGTGTAGGAATTGGTCAAAGTCTTGATAAGTGCTTTAAACATGCCTTGTACTGACATTGGATTGGAGTGAAGTACCCTCACTGTTGATTTGAAGGCTTATGAAGAATTCAAAAAGTAGCTTGGAGTTGAATGGGTAGGAAGAGTAAGGATGAACTGAATGGTGGTGAGAGCAAAGAGAGATAGGGAGTACCTGAAAGTTTAAAACTTCCTAATTTATGATTTTTGAGAGTGTGATCTTGGTACTTTTATAAAGATTGTATGCTTCTTTGTTAGCTGCTTCGACAAAGAAAGGATCTACAGGTCATCAGAAAGGGCTTCTGTTGAGAGCTATCTGTTGCAAATCTATTTTTCATGATTTATGTTTTGATGATTGACAAACATTGTTTCTCTTGGACTGCTTGTTGCTTTTAACTTTTCAGGAATCGAAGATCGGACGATCAAGAAGAAGCCAGTTTAGGATTGCGTAGGTTTAGGGTTGAGTCAGTCTGTACTTTTTTACCTTTTGAGTCCACTTGTAATGGTCAAGAGACTGATGCTAAGTAACACTACACACACACACTTGAGAGACTTAGAATTTCTGTTTTTGCCCACATCGGCCAGGCTGATATTCATATCGTCTTGGACGATCAGCTTAAAACAGAAAGTCTAAATAAGGATTCTTAATTAAGTCAGCCGTCATTAACAGATCGGCCTGGACAATACGTGTATCGGCCAGGACGATAAGCTCAAAACAGAAAGAAGTTGCCACCATAGATAATTAAGGTATACTGTATTTTTAAATTATCGGCCAGGACGATCCTAGGATCGGCCTAGATGATATGCACAAATTATACCTTAGTTGTTCAGGAAATCAAGGGAGTAATTAAGGATGATTGATACGATCATATCGTCCTGGACGATCACAGGATCGGCCAGGACGATTCAGTCAAAAACATTGAGTTACTTCAGGATGATAATCATTGGCCAGCTCGTATCTAGGGCTATTGTCAGGACGATTTTTCTCTGATTTGAACTGATCGGCCAGGACGATCGTGAGATCGGCCTGGACGATCAAGCCAATTTTCAATCATCCTGTTTTGCATCCAGGGCGATGCTCTGGCCGATCTTCATTGATTTATACTGATCAGCCAGGACGATGTCCATATCGGCCTGGACGATATTTTCGGCAACTTGTAATTAATGAGCTCCTTTAAAGCTCTTATATTTAAGAGCTCATGTTCAACATTTTTAAAGACCTTTGGCTGCTGCCTTGATCTGAGAAGACCTTGAGGAGAGAAAGAGAGAGAGGGAGAGAGAGAGGATCTTGTGAGGGGATTCATAAGGGTTGCTTCAAGGATCGCTCTGCTTGTTCTTCGTATAGAGTTTCTGGTCTGTGGAAGGGTTGGTAGAGATAAGGAGTTAGCTTTTGGTTGTGGTTCTCTGCCAGCTTCAGGAGGAAGCAAATGGAGGTAGGTTCTCTGCCTTGCCGGGATGGAAAAAAGGTGGTTCTTGTGAGGGCTTCTCCGCCTAGCCGTGGGGGCTAAAGGAGAGTCACTTTTTGTAGTGCAATACTTGGAGGGTGCCTCCAAGGAGTGGACGTAGGTCGGGTTGACCGAACCACTATAAATTTCTGTGTTCTTATTTTTGCTTCCGCACTTTTTAATTTCACATTTATTTTTGTGGTGATTTTGGTTTGTGATTTTTATTCTTTGTGAAAAGAAAATTTTTAAAATACCAATTCACCCCCCCTCTTGGTTAGCTTGGGCTAGTTCTATAGGGCTTAACATCCCTAACGAACTTTCAAGTGGTATCAGAGCGGGATTCAAATTTTTAAGTTTGAAAACTTTTTGAATTAGATCCATGGCTAACCTTGGGAATCGTAACACTACGGAAGGGTATTCTATTACCCGACCTCCCCTGTTCGATAACCTACCTTTTGATTTTTGGAAAACTTGCATGTCAACATTTTTACAATCTACTGATTATCACATGTGGATGCTTATACAAGAAGGTTCTCCACCTTCTCGTGAAATTAATGGTATTAAAACTGAAATTTCTTTTACTGAATGGACTTTTTATGAACGTGATTTAGCTCAACTAAATGCAAAATATTTGAACTGTTTTTTCTGTGCTTTAAATTCTGAGGATTACATGCGTGTCTCAACTTGTAAAATTGGTAAAGAGATTTGGGATAAATTGTGCATAACCTATGAAGGTACTAATGAGGTTAAACAATCCCGTTTAAACATTCTCTTACATGACTACGAACATTTTTGTATGAAACCTCATGAATTAATTTCTGACATGTACACTAGGTTTACTCAAATAGCTACTTCACTGCATGCACTAGGAAAAGAACTTTCGAACTATGAAAAAGCTAACAAGATTTTAAGATGCTTGCCTTCATCTTATGATGCTAAAACTACTGCAATCACTGAATCTAAGGATTTGAACACCTATTTTATTGATAACTTACTTGGATCACTCATTTCTTATGAGCAAGGGGTGAATCAAAGAAATCTTGATGCAGGTGAAAAGAAAAAGGAGAAAAAAATTGCACTGAAGGCGCACAAATTGGACTCTGAATCTTCCGGGTCTAAAAGCGATGAAGTTGCCTTCATCACAAGGCAATTCAAAAGCTTTCTAAGGAAGAAACAAAAGCATCATCAAAGTTGGAGAAAAGGTAAGGAACATAAACAAGTTAAAGGATCCTCTGATGTTGTTTGTTTTGAATGCAGGAAACCTGGACATGTGAGAGCCGATTGACCAACACTTCAAGATAATACAAGCAAGGAAAAGATTGAAGAAAAATCTAAGTTTAAGAAGGAGAAAAAGAGAATCCAAAAGGCATTCTGGGCAGAATCTGGTACTGATTCCTCTGAGACTGAACCAGAGGAAGAGACAACGAACCTGTGCTTAATAGGGGAAGATCATCTTGAGCAAAGTGATGAGGAAGAGGTATGTAAACCAACATATGATGAATTGTTTGAAATTTGTGAAAAAATCCATGCATCATACAAAAAACTTAAGAAGACACATGCTAGCTTAAAAGTGGAACTTATAAATTTGCAGAAAGAGTATTAAGTCATTCTTAAAGATCATTCAATGATTGATTCTAATCACATGGCTCTTCTTGATGAATTTGATGAGTTGAACAAACAGCATTCAGAATTAATTGATGAACATAAGGCACTGAAAGTTTCACACACCTCACTTAATTCTGATCTTAAGAAATCTAAAGAGATTGAGAAATACTTGAGGATTGATAATGAGGCATTAAAAAGAACTAACTTGAGGATTCAAAATGATTTGGATACAATAAAGAAAAATCGGATGACAACTAATTTTAATCCGAAGCCAGAATCTAGGAAGAGAGATTATAACTCAAACCATTTAAGAAACCCTTTTCCTGGAGTTAGATGTTTCTCATGTGGCATGCTAGGACACATCTCACACACGTGCACCGTTCACCGTAGTACACATTGGGTGTGGAGACCTAAGATGCATGATTCAAAGCATACCACATCTGCATTGCACTCTAATTTTCCTAAGAAGGGGTCTAAACCTGTTTGGGTTTCTAAATCTGACTGTTGTTGAGTTTTGCAGGTGTGCTCTCATCAAAGATCTCGTGGGAGCATAGGATAACTGGACATAAGAAGGCTCGCAGTTCAAAATTGCTTAAATTTGCTGCTTTATCACTTGCTTGAAATCTTTAGTTTCTGTTTGTGTTATTTGTTTTTGTGCTAGTTTTTGTGCTTGCTTTGTGTTGTTCTGGTTTGCTTTGTTTTCATTTTTTTTAAGTTTCTTTTATTTATTTTATTATGTGATAGCCTTTTCATTATTTTAGAATAGTTTATTTTCATGTTACTTTTATGATTGGTTTTCATATGTTGGGTCTTTTCAAGTTTTTAGATTTCTGAAAGTTTTTGGAGATAGTGTTTAGCTTTTTCTAAACCGGTTAAAGGAGAAATCTCATTGATGGTTTCCCTCCTTCTGACCTTGTTTAGTAGTATGATTTTTTTCTCTAAACAAAAGTCTAAACTCATTTTAACCAATAGTTCTTTAATTAAGATCCTTTTCTTAATTTGCTACATTAATTTATCTTATGCATAATAGCCAAAGTTCTCTATATCTTTCAAGTTTGTTGAAATCTTGCAATTGAA